>CAWUFW010000556.1:2400000-3600000 GCA_963921515.1 Calotriton arnoldi
GCACGTGTAAACTAAACATCATCATTATCGGGGCGACATTTTCGCCCCAAAACCAATGGCACAGCTGAAATTGCTGCTGCACTTTTTCTTTCTCACATCTTTTTTTCTTGTTTTCAATGTACTCCTTTTATTCCAATTGTTCATCCCAATCTTTCATTATAAAACTGTTTAAATCCGCATGCAAGGTAATGCAATTTTCACAGATTTCTCATGTTTAAGATGTGCCCATCCGGACCTCTCTTCGAAAACACGTACAGACGCAAAGTTCATCAGAAAGCAGTTTATTGAAACCCAATGCATTTCGGGCTACTGGGGCCCTTCGTCAGGGGTAACTGAAAATAACCATAAAACAAACATTGTTGTTACATTAGACAGTGTGTGTACATAATCTTTCTCAACACAAACGTAAGTTACAACACATTTCTCTAAAAAATATCTCTTGTGAAAAATCATATTATGCGCCACAGTGCAACCAAAAATAACCTCCTGACACCTCTGGCAGAATTCGGTCCCTTCACTTTATTGCTATTTTAACTCAATATACACTCAAAACAAGAAAAAAAGACGTGAGAAAGAAAAAGTGCAGCAGCAGTTTCAGCTGTGCCATTGGTTTTGGGGCGAAAATGTCGCCCCGATAATGATGATGTTCTCGAATGACATTGGCAGCTTTTGCCAATATGGCTGCAACTCGTTTCATGTTTCATCATTTGCTTCATGCCTTGGTTGAAAATAAGAACATGCTTTTCATCATTCTGCACTTGGCCCTGTGGAAAGTAGCCAAGAACCTTTTCCTTGAAGCAAACTTTGTTGACCTCCTTCTGAACTCCAAGTGCCACAAGATGACCTGCATACTTGTGATGCAACTCAGACAGCTTGAAGCAGAAAACATCTTCTTCTACTGAGTTTCCTATGAAGTTAATAAGTTCAATGAAAGCTTGTACCTTTCTTTTCTTTTATTCCATCTGACCTCCATCAGCATTTTTTCTTTTTCTCATGAGTGATCGATGACGATTCCAGAATACTGTGAGGCAATTCAGGTGGTACATGTCAAGTTCGGAATGCTTTCTTCTGACCTTAATGTGTTGATATGTTTCCCGGTTCTGGGTCTTGAAGGTTCTGGTCTGTCCGAGGTAGGGAAGACCCTTTCCGGTAGCCACAGTGCCGAAGGAGTCCCACAGTGGAAAACCCCAAAGGGAAAAAACCTCTGGTAGAGGTGGAGACTCCAGGAATCCAGGCAACAGAACAAGGCATAGAGAGTAACGAGCTAGGAGACGTCAGACCAGGGAAATAAAGAGGAGTCCTGCAGAAGAAGGAAACCCAGAGGGAAAAAGGAATACCAACAGGAGCTAAGAGACACCAACAGGAGCGAAGAGTGTTGCAACGCAAGAAAAATGAGAGATTCCGCCCCTTATATATACCCAAGGACAGGAAGTGACACAACAGGAAATGATAACCACCATCTTGGATTGGGAAGGAAAGGTTAAAGGATAAGGGAAACCACCATCTTGGAATGGTGCAAGAAAAACCTTCCCCAAAGCATTCTGGGAACCAGACAGAAGAATAATGGGAAGAAGATACAAGGAAAAAATAGACCCTAGACAATAGAAATGGCTACAGGCAAACTCACTGTAATGCCCCTCCATGCATCAGGTAAGCAAAGTGGGGGCTCAGGCAGTGTTGTGGGAAACTGCGGTTCCAAGAGTGGAACCACAGTGCTTTAAACAAAAATTGGCCCCAGAAACGGGCCACTGCCTAAACTCACAGCGTGCCCCAAAAGAGGGAGAGGTGCCATGGGATGCACCTTGGTGTACAGGAAGGAAACAGCGGGCCGCTGCACTGGGCTGTGGCGCACCCGAGATTGAAAAGCAGGTTCCACGGACCGAGTCACGGCCCGTGGCGGTGAAGCGGGAAGCGGTGTGGGCCGTGACTCTGTCCGCAGTGTAACAGTAGGTCCCCCTCCCAAGGCCCCGGGCTTAGCAGGGAAGAGCCGGAAAAACCTGCGGACCAAGAGAGGAGCATGACTGTATCAGCATCCTCCGAAGACCGATCACTAGGAGGACAACCTTTCCAATAAATCAGGAATTGCAATTGGTTACTAAAAAAACGTGAGTCAGAGATTTCTTGTATTCAGGAACATTATCAACCAGGACCGGGGGAGGTCGAGAGAAAACCCTATTATAAGGGTCAGTGACGTAGGCTTTCAATTGGGAAGTATGGAACACAGGGTGGACTTTCCAAGTATGAGGCAACTGCAAACGAAAAGATGCAGGATTCACTACATGGGTGATCTTGAAGGGCCCATAGAAGCGTGGCTTGAATTTGTTGAGGGACAGGCGAAGGGGTAGATATCTCGAGGAGAGCCAAACTTTATCATTGACCTGATATGGTGGAGACTTGTGTCGAAGGACGTCAGCAGTCTTTTTCATTCTTGTCTTGGCTTCTTGCAGGTTGGAATTTATTTTTTGCCTTACTGCACGGAAACGTTGGGTAAAGGAGGCTGCTGCTGAAATGGAAACGGAGTCTTGTAAAACTGAAGGGAAGGCTTGTGGATGGTAGCCATAGAGACAGAAAAACGGAGTAGCCCTGGATGCACTGTGGACAGCATTGTTATTGGAAAATTCTGCTACTGGCAAATAGGTAGTCCAATCACTTTGGGTGGCATTGCAGAAATAACTGAGATACTGCTCCAAGCCTTGATTAAGGCGTTTGGTTTGCCCGTTGGTCTGAGGATGGAATACAGAGGACAGGGCCACCACGATGTGAAGGGACTTGCAGAAGTGTTTCCAGAACTGGGATATATACTGAGGACCTCGGTCGGATATGATGACATGTGGAAGACCATGAAGATGAAAGATCTCCTGTATGAAGATACTTCCTAACTCTTTCGCAGTAGGCAGTTTTCTTAGAGCGGTAAAATGCACCATCTTAGAAAAGGAGTCGACTGTTACCATAATTACATGGTTGCCTACAGATGAGGGCAAGGAAGAGATGAAATCTGTGTACACCGTATGCCACGGTGCCGGGGGGAACAGTAAAGGTTGAAGCAACCCCACTGGCCTGGTGTGAGAGGTCTTGGCTTGTGCACAGATTGGACGAGATAGTACATATCTTTCTGTATCTTCTCATACTGACTGCCACCAAAAATAATGAAGCACCAATTCAAGAGTGTTCTTAAAACTAAGGTGACCAGCAATGGGAGAATTGTGACACATCTGCAAAGCCTCCAATTGCACTTTCTTTGTAGGGAGAGAACAGCGCTTTTTCCTTGTAGTAATGTTTGTCTTGTTGGTTACGTTGATAAGACATCCTATTCCAAACTTTCTTGGTGAGAGACGCATAGCCTGACTGGACCCTGTCAAGAAACGACTGCACAGTACCAATGACATGTTCTCATTCTATGATGTTTTGCTGAGGAAGAGTAGGGCTTTCGAGATATCGTCATGATAGAGTGTCTGCCAGATTGTTTTGAGAACCTGGTATTTACGTAATGGTGAAGTCGTATTGACTAAAAAATTAGACCCACCTAGCTTTGCAGCTATTTTGGCACTAAATGCTGCAAAGACATTGTAAATTTCTATGGTCAGTGTTGATTTCAAATGGTTCTTTAGAACCCATTAAAAACTGTCTCCATTCTTGACAGGCTAGCTTCATTGCCAAGAGTTCTCTCTCAATAACAGAGTAATTCCGTTCAGAATCTGACAAAATGTGTGGCAAATAAAACACAGGGTGTTCAAGTCCTTCGTCTTCTTGTCTTTGGAGTAGGACAGCCCCTACTGCCCTATCTGAGGCGTCTGTCTCAACGATGAACTTCTTGGTTCTGTCGGGATGACGTAAAATAGGAGCCTGAGTGAAAGATCTCTCTAATGACTGAAAAGCTTTCTCTGCAGCATCTGTCCATTTGCACCCTTGTCGCAGATTTTCCTTTTTTAATGTCTGAGAAATGAAACTTGTTTGATGGGCAAAGGTGGTGGTCCCCAGGGCTTGGGGGGGCCTTAGAGGCCCCCCCACACATTAATAAAAAAGATGCCCCGGGGAGGTGGCGGTCCCCGGGGCTGCGGGAGGGCCGCTTGCCCTCCTGCATATTATTAACATAGCCCCGGGGAGGTGGCGGTCCCCGGGGCTGCGGGGGCCCCCACGGGCCCCCGCAATTATACATTTTATATTGCGCAATGCCCCCGGGACCTGGCCCACCCGGGGGCCTCATTTAAATAAAGCGCGGGAGCCCACGCTTCATTTTTTAAAAAGTTTTTGGCGGGATTCGCGACCCCAGCGCGAATTCCGCCGATTTAAAAAAAAAAAAAATGCTTTTTTTGGCCCTGGGGGTCCTTGTGGGACCTCCTGAGCAGGCCTAGTGGGTCAGGGTGTTTCTACCCTGCCCCCTTTTCTTGTTTTTTAACGTTTTTTCTACTGTTTTCTTGTGACTCGGTTCTACCGAGTCACAAGATGGCTGCCAACACTTCCTGGTTTGGAGTGTTGGCAGCCAGTCACAGTGAAGCTCGTGGTCGGGAGGGTTCGCGAATCCACCGCGTCCCTGGATATCGAAACTTTTATTTTTTGAATTTCTCAGCAACTACTGAACGGATTTACACCATTTAAAAAAAAGGTCACTTTCTGAACCAAGCACTACCTTTTTGCCAAATTTGGTGTAATTCCGTTCAGCAGTTCGGGCTATAGCCGTGTCTAAAGTTTCCTATGGGAAATTAATTTTCCGACCTCTACTTTTTGATTTTCTCAGGAACTACTGAACGGATTTACACCATTTAACAAAAAGGACTCTTTCTGAACCAAGGGCTACCTTTTTGCCAAATTTGGTATAATTCCGTTCAGCAGTTCGGGCTGTAGCCATGTCTAAAGTTTCCTATGAAAAATAACATGGGGAAAACACGTTTTGGGACCCCCCTTTTTTCTCGGCCCCGCTTCGCAAATCACCCCGAAACTTTCAAGACAGAAGCTGACCGGAGCGCCCCACTAGTTTTGAAAATTTAGCAAAGATTCGTCAAACGACGCCAAAGTTATTAGGAAAACAAAAAATGCTTTTCCTATGGAAAATAGGTCCTAACTATAACTACCTACTGGCGACCGCCAGTAGATATATAGATATATATATATATATATATATATATATATATATATATATATATATATATATATATATATATATATATATATATATATATATATATATATATATATATATATATATATATATATATATATATATATATATATATATATATATATATATATATATAATCTACTGGCGGTCGCCAGTAGGTAGCTATCAGGCTTGTGGTCGAAACGCGTCATCCTGACATGCTAAGACAATAAATTCTCTTTATTGCATCTTCAATTGGAGTCTGTGCCCTTGTTTGGCCCACCGCGGTCGTTCTCTGGGATCCTGGTTTCATATATATATATATATATATATATATATATATATATATATATATATATATATATATGTGAAAATCCTTCAGTCAGGCAACAGAAGGTGAAGTCGCACTCAGGATAACTTTCAGAGATAAGTTTTATTGACTGACGCGTTTCAACCTCACGGTCTTTGTCAAAGTCACATTAGTAATGGAGTTAAATACATGATATACATTCTTTAAAGAAACAACTTATATTATATATAAAAGAGCACCATTTGCACATTTGTTAAATAACTGTTTTTACCAAACAAACTGTTTTTATTACACGTATGCACTTGCACTTTACTGTTTTTGTCGACATTTCAATGAATTTTATCCAGAAAGACAATGTTACAAGATGGCTGACACTATTGTGAAATGATTTTTAGTCCATCATTGTTGTCTGCCCGGATCTCGTGAGGCTTCACGATATGAAATGTTCACACTGTTTGCACAGAACCTAGCATTGACAAAGCCGCAAGGCGAAACGCGTCTGTTAGGGGGGTTGGGGGTCTGCAATAAAGCACTTTGAAACTGGATACCTGTGTGCTTTCCTTATCGACGTGGATTGAGACGCCGAAGTTTGCCTAATTTATCGCGGCTCACCACCGCTGGATTTAAGCACCCGGGTCCTAGGTGGCGCGACGGTGGTGATGTCCTGTGTCCGAAAAAAATAAATAAATGAAAAAAAAATATATATATATATATATATATCTATCATCCAAGCACACTCTCCGAACCTCCACGCTCCTTGCTGGCGAACAGAGAGAGACGGACCCAGATACATATGGCAGGTAAGATCTTTTATTGACTCCCTCTGTGACGCGTTTCGAGCACCCTGTGCCCTTGTTCACACCTATATATATATATATTATCTACTGGCAGTCGCCAGTAGATAGTTATACTTAGGACCTAGTTTCCATAGGAAAAGCGTTTTTTCTTTTCCCAATAACTTTGGCGCCGGATGACGAATCTTCGCGAAATTTTCAAAACTAGTGGGGCGCTCCGGTCAGCTCCTGTCTTGAAAGTTTCGGGGTGATTAGCCAAGCGGGGGCCGAGATAAAAGGGGGGTCCCAAAGCGTGTTTGCTCCATGTTATTTTCCATAGGAAACTTTAGACACGGCTACAGCCCGAACTGCTGAACGGAATTACACCAAAGTTTGCTAAAAGGTAGCCCTTGCTTCAGAAAGAGTCCTTTTTGTTAAATGGTGCAAATCCGTTCAGTAGTTTTTGAGATATTAAAGGAAAAAAATCTTTATATATCTGGGCGGGACCTAACTACACAAGCACAAGCTTGGCTCTAATTGGCTGCCAACACTTCAATCCAGGAAGTGTTGGCAGCCATCTTGGTGCAATGCTTTTTAGGTCTCGCCTAGCGATGCAGCGCATGCGCTGCTCACTACACAAACACCACTGCACTACCATAAACCCTAAAACACTACCCCAGCACGACCCCCTACACTACCCAAACACCACTGCACTACCCTAAACCCTAAAACACTACCCCAGCACGACCCCCTACACTACCCAAACACCACAGCACTACCCTAAACCCTAAAACACTACCCCCAGCATGACCCCCTACACTACCCAAACACCACTGCACTACCCTAAACCCTAAAACACTACCCCCAGCACGACCCCCTATACTACCCAAACACCACTGCACTACCCTAAACCCTAAAACACTACCCCCAGCACGACCCCTACACTACCCAAACACCACTGCACTACCCTAAACCCTAAATCTACCCCCCAGCACAACTCCCTACACTACACAAACACCACTGCACTACCCTAATTCCTAAAACACTACCCCCAGCATGACCCCCTACACTACCCAAACACCACTGCACTACCCTAAACCCTAAAACACTATCCCCAGCACGACCCCCTACACTACCCAAATGCCACTGCCCTACTCTAAACCCTAAAACATGACCCACTACAATACACAAACACCACTGCACTACCCTAAACCCTAAAACACTATCCCCAGCACTACCCCCTACACTACACAAACACCACTGTGCTACCCTAAACCCTAAATCTACCCCCAGCACGAACCCCTACACTACCCAAAGACCACTGCACTACCCTAAAACACTACCCCCAGCACGACCACCTACACTACCCAAAGACCACTGCGCTACCCTAAACCCTAAAACACTACCCCCAGCACTACCCCCTACACTACATGAACACCACTGCACTACCCTAAACCCTAAAACACTACCCCCAGCACTACCCCCTACACTACCCAAACACCACTGCACTACCCTAAACCCTAAAACACTACCCCCAGCAAGACCCCCTACACTACCCAAACGCCACTGCACTACCCTGAACCCTAAAACACTACCCCCAGCACGACCCCCTACACTACCCAAACACCACTACACTACCCTAAACCCTAAAACACTACCCCCAGCATGACTCCCTACACTACCCAAACACCACTGCACTAATCTAAACCCTAAATCTACCCCAGCACGACCCCCTACACTACCCAAACACCACTGCGCTACCCTAAACCCTAAAACACTACCCCAGCACAACCCCTTACACTACCCAAATACCACTGCACTACCCTAAACCGTAAAACACTACCCCCAGCACGACCCCCTACACTACACAAACACCGCTGCACTACCCTAAACCCTAAAACACTACCCCCAGCACGACCCCCTACCCTACACAAACACCACTGCACTACCCTAAACCCTAAAACACTACCCCCAGCATGACCCCCTACACTACACAAACACCACTGCACTACCCTAAACCCTAAAACACTACCCCAGCACGACCCCTACACTACCCAAACACCACTGCACTACCCTAAACCCTAAAACACTACCCCCAGCATGACCCCTACACTACCCAAACACCACTGCACTACCCTAAACCCTAAAACACTACTCCCCAGCACGACCCCCTACACTACCCAAACACCACTGCACTACCCTAAACCCTAAATCTACCCCCAGCACGACCCCTTCACTACCCAAACACCACTGCACTACCTAAACCCTAAAACACTACCCCCAGCATGACCCCTACACTACCCAAACACCACTGCACTACCCTAAACCCTAAAACAATACCCCAGCACGACCCCCTACACTACCCAAACACCACTGCACTACCCTAAACCTAAAACACGACCCCTACACTACACATACAACACTGCACTACCCAAACCCTAAAACACTACCCCAGCACAACCCCCTACACTACACAAACACCACTGCACTACCCTAAACCCTAAAACACTACCCCTACACTACACAAACACCACTGCACTACCCTAAACCCTAAAACACTACCCCCAGCACGACCCCCTACACCACACAAACACCACTGCACTACGCTAAACCCTAAAACACTACCCCCAGCATGACCCCCTACACTACAGAAACACAGCTGCACTACCCTAAACCCTAAAACACTACCCCCAGCACAACCCCCTATACTACACAAACACTGCTTCACTACCCTAAACCCTAAAACACTACCCCCAGCATGACCCCCTACACTACACAAACACCACTGCACTACCCTAAACCCTAAAACACTACCCCCAGCACGGCTCCCTACACTACCCAAACACCACTGCACTACCCTAAACCCTAAATCTACCCCCAGCACGACCCCCTATACTACACAAACACCACTGCACTACCCTAAACCCTAAAACACTACCCCCAGCACGACCCCCTACACTACCCAAACACCACTGCACTACCCTAAACCCTAAAACACTACCCCCAGCATGACCCCCTACACTACCCAAACACCACTGCACTACCCTAAACCCTAAAACACTACCCCCAGCACGACCCCCTACACTACCCAAACACCACTGCACTACTCTAAAACACTACCCCCAGCACGACCCCTACACTACATAAACACCACTGCACTACCCTAAACCCTAAAACACTACCCCCAGCACGACCCCCTACACTACACAAACACCACTGCACTACCCTAAAACACTACCCCAGCACGACCCCCTACACTACACAAACACCACTGCACTACCCTAAACCCTAAAACACTACCCCAGCACAACTCCCTACACTACCCAAACACCACTGCACTACCCTAAACCCTACATCTACCCCCAGCACGACCCTCTACACTACCCGAACACCACTGCACTACCCTAAACCCTAAAACACTACCCCCAGCACAACCCCCTACACTACCCAAACACCACTTCACTACCCTAAACCCTAAAACACGAACCCCTACACTACACAAACACCACTGCACTACCCTAAAACACTACCCCCAGCACGACCCCCTACATTACACAAACACCACTGCACTACCCTAAACCCTAAAACACTACCCCTACACTACACAAACACCACTGCACTACCCTAAACCCTAAAACACTACCCCCTAGCACGACTCCCTACACTACACAAACACCACTGCACTACCCTAAACCCTAAAACACTACCCCCAGCACAACCCCCTACACTACACAAACATCACTGCACTACCCTAAACCCTAAATCTACCCCCCAGCACGACTCCCTACACTACCCAAACACCACTGCACTACCCTAAACCCTAAAACACTACCCCCAGCATGACCCCCTACACTACCCAAACACCACTGCACTACTCTAAACCCCAAAACACCAGCCCCAGCACGACCCCCTACACTACCCAAACACCACTGCGCTACCCTAAACCCTAAAACACTACCCCCAGCACGACCCCCTACACTACACAAACACCACTGCACTACCCTAAACCCTAAAACACTACCCCCAGCACGACCCCCTACACTACACAAACACCACTGCACTACCCTAAACCCTAAAACACTACCCCCAGCACGACCCCCTACACTACCCAAACACCACTGCACTACCCTAAACCCTGGAAAAGTAACCCCCACCCCATGCCCAATGCCCCTTACCTCTCACTCCTCGTGGTTCCTCTCTCCTCGTGGTTCCTGCTTCACGTCGTCTCTGAGGGGCGGTGCACGTCGTTGTGAGGAAACGGAACAGCCTCTGTTTCCTTACAACGACCTGGATCGTCTACATTTTTTTAGAACGCATGGTCATTTACCATACATACCTTTACAACAAAATTCGTTGTAAAGGCATGCGTGGTAAATGACCATGTGTTCTAAAAATGCGTAGTAATGACTTCGCGATGTACAACGCATGCGTGGTAATGGTATTGCGAAGTAAAAAGTCATTTACCGATCAAAGATGGCCCCTGTTCTTCAGTGAGTCGTTTATTTGATAAATTAGGAGGAAGGAATGTGTTTTTTACCGAAAAGTGCATTCCCGGCTGTTGTATTGTGAAAGTGTCCGCGTGGCCTGGTTTCACTTCCGGTGAGAGAGTGGAAGAGTCTGTTTGGATCTAAAGGAGTTCTGTTGTTGGACGGGGCCGGCGCGACACGTCATCAGAAAACACAGCTAATGGAAAGCGTCCTCCCCGAAGTGTGGAGCAGTGCCATGAGAGGTCAACGAGTGTGTTGTATTCCGCTTTAGGTGTCCGTATATAGGTTTTCCTGAGACATGTCCTTATATAGGCACAATTCGCATTGCCCTTATATAGGCATAGAATCCCAGTCCTTATTTAGGCATTAGCCGTGCACTCCAAATACAGGCATGGTCACCAACATCCGTCCACCCTAACGTCACAACGAGTTCTTAGAAACCAGACCCTTAAGCTTTGGGAGTTCCCCTAGCACAGGACTATTGATTTCTCTAAGAACTCATCTATTATGTATGAACCGTTATACCTTAAGGGTTCATTCCTGACGTCTTCCTCTGTCCGACTTCACGTCAATGCTAACATTCCAAGGCACCTATCAGGTATAAATATACCTTCCCTTGCCCAAGCAAGTTAGAGGAGACCTCGACTTCAGAGGAGCCCGTATCCCGGCCTGACGCACTGAGAAGACGCTGTCATTCCTGCACACAGAAGAATCCAGCTTCCAGTGTTCTGACTCCCTTCGCGGGGTGTTAGAGTTCCAAATCCGGCAAGAGATTTCCACCTCTCTCATTCTCAAGGTATGGAGCTGACTAGAACCTAGAGGGACTCTTGGCATACTTGGCGTACTATACTTAACATACTCTTAGTATACCATACTAGAGAATACTCCACCTACTTCTTACCTTTCCCTACACCTAGACCAGGTTAGGTACATTGGGGTAGAACTAGCTTAGAGACGCATCGTATGAGTACTCACATTTTTAGCTCATGTTATTTATGTATGTGAATATATGCTAAAAGATAATGCTAGCGCAGTATTATTTATTTCTACTGCTTACTCTGTACATTATTTATCTTGCATACTGTCTTGTGATCGTAACAGCACATATCTCTTACACGAGAAACAAGACTGTTCAATAAAACCTCTTTATTGAAACGCCCGTCTTTCCTTTCTGTGTAACTCTGTAGAAACTAAGCATGCACGATTGACTGAGTGAAACTGTTATCTATTGTTTCCACGATTCTGAGACGTGTTCCGATTCTAAAGGGAAACAAAGTGGTCATGTTTATGCGGTTGCCAGAAACTACTCCCTTCTTGTTCTCAAGGAGTTTCTAGTGGCCTCTGAGCTAGCTGGCACAAGTAATTAAGTTTAATATACTCGATAGGGACATACCGACCTCAGTCCTATGTCAAGCCTATAGGTGTATATTATTCCAATGCGCAGAGCCTATTAGGAAATAGGAACTACACTACATGGCGCCCAAACGTTTGGTAAGGCAGTAATTTAACGCTAGATACTGAGTAACTCAGTCGTGCTTTTCTCAAAGACCCCTACTCACATACTCCATAAGACGTCTGGAGTGGGTAGGGTTAAATATCCGCCATAACTAATTAGGAAAAAAAAACCCTATATATTAGTTGTTTGGTTTGTTCAACGTTGAAGGATACAGTGTTCCAAAATATTGTGCACCTTATCTTTTGTTTCCTTGAAACTTGTTCTACATTTTTCAAAAAACAAATGTCCACACGGGACAATGTCACCGAAAACGGTGGAGCTGCGGCTGACCCAGTCGTAACAGTTTTTAACTTTACGGGTTTAAATGAACCTGAGGAGGGTGTTATAGACATCCATCCAAACTTAAGAAGAGCCATCACTCTAAAACTTATAAAACAATGCCTACCACCAAGAGGCGGTAGAGCAGTTTTCGTGATAGAGGCACCCAAATCTTTTCAGACAGAGGTATTCTATTCATGGATAATATTCCCTGAATCAAATTCAGTAACAAGACTGTTTCACTTCTACAAAGAAGATGAACCACCAGAGGAATATATTCCTTTTGAGGATATTGAAATTCCACTAACATACCAGGAGCATCAGCTCTGGTTTAAAGGCGCCCTAAAACATGACAAAAACATTACCAGGCTCTGTCCACTAGGTAGACCAGGAGCAACATGGCCGATTCTAGCCGGCTACACTCCTCATCCTGACCTCGAAATAATGTCAGACGAGGAATTACTTACTCAACTTACAGAGTTAATAAAAATTTACAGACAACTAGTCCAATATGTCATGCGGACTTTCACTGTCCAACCACCATGGACACTTCCAAATCAAACCCCTCAACAGGGGAATACACTAAAAATTACACCACAGACTCTATACGCAGTCATGGGTAAAATGCCCACAAAACGTGAGCAAATTCCATTCTGGATAGCTCAAAAAATTACTCAAATAGAAGCAGTATTTCCAAATACTAGCCCTTATGAGAAACACAGAATCCTAACAATCTGTTTACCAATGGGGATCACACCACAACTGGAAGACTGCACCACTTGGGGCTCAGTCTTTGCTGCCATCTATACTAAAACACATGATATTCCGTCAATTGCAGTAATACCTGATGTCCTGAAACAAATTCAAAACGAATACGGGGCAGAGCCTGCTCTGAATTTAGGTATGAAATTACTGAAAAACTTCGACCAGGTCTCAACAATAATATTATCTAATATTAAAGGGGAGGCAGCAGCAGTGGCGATCCGCCAATGATTAAGGGAGTTCGATGTTACAAAACATCAAACAGAACTACCCAGAATAATAGAACAATCTTATGCAGAATTAGGCAGAGATAGTTTGGGTGGAAGACCATTGAAGCCAAAACTATCTGAAAGTCCTGAGAAGGACTCTATTAAACAAACTCCTACATCTTCTAAAAAGAAGTGGGAAACTAATAAACAAAATTCTATCGAGAAACGTTCTCAATCCCGAGGTAGGTCTCCTCAAAAGGAGCCCTCTGAAAGGAGGTATAACCTCAGGAATAGGGATAATTTAAAAAGCCTGACAGGTATCAAGATACTGATACACGTTCCTCTCGTACCTTTCAGATCTCATCACAGACATCGGAAAGAAGAGGACGGTCAGAACATAGAGAAGAACGCGTGAAATTGAAAGACGACAAACACGTTCAGAAAAGTAAATCTAAACCTCAATTCTCAAAAAAGAAGGTAGCAGGTCTGAAGGTCAGACATGCCGAGGATACTGAGAACACAACTCAAGAACGGAGAATGGGCTCAGACAATGCTGGACAGTGCAGCAGAAGTCACAATAGCTCGCCAGAACCTGAAGGAACTTCTGGAGATAGTGGACTTGAATGAGTACATTACAGTTGAGACTGTAGACACCAGGGTTAGTACTCCACAAAAGTTATATGAAATAACACTCCGGATGGAGGGAGACATACCAAGACAGGTGAAAGCACTTTTTTGGGAAAAACTTTCAAGGGGCTATGACATACTTCTAGCAGAAAAAGACTGGCCACCACAATTTGTCAGGGAGTGCCCACATGGTGAGGACATTATTATGCCTGCCTTCTCCAACCATATTCCAATTCATCTAAAATATAATTATGCCAGGAAATGGGCAGTTGCCCAGGCCCCATCATTATACAAAAATCATGTAGGATGGGATGAGGACTCACCTCACCATAAAATACATTTGAAAAATGAACCTACTGCACAGAGGCAGTACCCAATAAGGCAAGAAGCTAAAAAACAGGTCAGGGAGATCTTAGATCAACTTGAATACCAAGGGGTGATTGAAACATGCACCTCTTCAATGAACAATCCTTTGTTTCCTGTCTCCAAACCAGACAATACATATCGTCTAGTTTTGGATTACAGACACTTAAACACTTGTTCTAAAACATTTGCAGTGCAAAATGCACATAGTACAGCATTAATGAATAACATTGTGCGTAAAAAATATAAAACCACATTGGACATCTCAAATGGTTTCTTTTGTCAAAACATAGCACCTGAAAGCAGGTACTTGACAGCTTTCTCAATAATGGGGGCCCAGCGTCAATTTTGTCGACTCCCACAAGGGTTTAAGAACAGCCCGGGGTTATTATCAGCGAGGGTAATGGAGTTACTACAAATTTATGATAATGAGGCATTGTCATATGTCGATGACATCTATCTGACAGACGATGACCTGGACAGGCACTTGAACAGGGTGAGTACCATTATATTGGGCTTCGCCTCTGAGGGCTATAAGTTCAACTTTAAAAAATCCAGAATTGCCCATCTCAATGTCCTTTTTCTAGGATATGAGCTTTCAAGTGAAGGCAAGAGCTTGGCAGCCAACTTTTTAGAAAGGTGTGCGCTGCTCCAACCTTCAAAGACGCAGAAAAATTTACAATCCATCCTGCGTTTACTAAATTTTGGAAGAACTTACATTCTAAATTACGCAGAAAGGGTTAAACCTCTCTACGCACTAATCAAACCTGATTTTTCAATCAAAAATTGGACACAGGAACACACAGAAATCTTGCGTTCACTCCAAGCTAACATTTTAGCAACAAATCACTTACAAACACACGTAAGTCAACGCAATTTGGTGATCCGAATAATTTCGGGTCAATGCGGATTCACCTACTTAACATTTAATGAGGGTGAAAAAGTACCAATTGCATACAAATCACATTTGTATACACAAGCAGAAATGCGCTTCACTTCAACAGAAAAAATACTGACAGCAGTTCAAACCGCTGTAGCAAAAGAAAGAGCTCTAGCCCGAGGGAAACGCATTATTATCGTAACCCCGGTACCAGCTTTAGAAGCGGTCACAAAAGCGAGCATTCCGAATGCTAAAGCATTACATCCAAGATGGATACAATGGGTTAATTCTCTTGCTGCAACAGATGTTGAATATGTTTTTGATCCTGATCTAAAAACACAAGCGTTCCTGCAATATGAACATGAATGTCCTCTGCCCACTGAGATTCTGCCTCTCGATCAGTACGAATTCATAATTTACACTGACGGATCCGCACAACCCGTTACAGGGAGTAAGCAAGCTTACAATGCAGCGTGCGCAATCGTTAAAGGTCGCATGCGCGATGGCAACTTCAGACCTATGGTCACAAAAACCCAATCTCTAGGAGATTGTACAGCTCAGTGAGCTGAACTACAAGCATTTAAACTGGCACTTGAAAGTACAGATCGCGAATTCCCCACACTAATAGTGTGCGATTCTTTCTACTGTGTGCAGTCGTATAATGAATATATACAAACTTGGCTTGAAAATGGGTTCAAAGATGCAAAAGGTGGCACAATAAAGCATAAAACGCTTTGGGAACAAGTAGTTCAGTTAAAAAGCGAACTACCAAAGGCTCACGTGATACACACACTGAGTCATCAACGTGATGGCGTTCACGTTGCAGGGAATTCATTGGCTGACGAAGCCGCAAAGGGAGCTGTTTAGACGGCTTCCATAGCTGCGATCACTCATTCAAAAACGAGAATAGACAGTGAGATAATGTTGGCTGTCAATGCTACGAGCAAAGGCAGTGGTGCAGCGTTACCAAAAAGTTTCCACTCAAGTACTCTTATGTAATTGATGCGAACAACGTTCCTTTTGCTCGAATTCCTGGAGTGGGGGATAGGGTAATTCCAAACATGGAACGTAGAGCAGCTTTGATTTATGAAGCACATCTGGGGAGGGTCTGTCACATCAAGGGATCTCTAAAACAATATTGACATTAAAAGAGATGTACTGGTGGCCTGGAATGAATACACATATTCACATCTTCATCAATGACTGCATAGACTGTAAGGTACAGCGTGATGCAGAACGCCACCAGATACCATGCTACGAAGTAGCCTGCCAGGGACAGACACCATTGTTAGACAGCATTAGACTATCTATGCACAGGCATCCTTGTGGACAACTGCAATCCCACAAATACTAAGTCAAGGTTCCTATGGATATGGCCTCAGCGCTCGGCTGACGCTCGAACTGTTATAAAAGATTTGCGAGTCTTTATCGGCACATACGCAATAGGCACGCTACATTCTGACCAGGGCCCTGCGTTTAGCCCTCGGGCTTACAAAGAAGCCATGGCCAGTCTGGGCGTTGCATTGCGGTACTCCTCTCCATTTCATCCTGAGGGAAATTCTGTTGTGGAAAGGAAAAACCGGGACATAAAGCAGTCTATAACAGCTAGGGTATTAGGTTCGGGTGATGGGTGGGTCAAACATCTTTATGGGGTCCAACGCTCATTAAATAATTTGCCAAGAAGTTCTCTAGGGGGGGTCACTCCATATGAGGTCCTATTTGGGACAAGAATGTGGGTGCCTGATCTGGAATGTAGAGGCACAGTGGTGGAAAATAAACCCTTTGATATCAAAGATCGTTTGACTGTTTTACAGGATCTAAATGAGCTAAGATCGAAACAAAGCAACGTATTCCTGCGGCCAACCACCACTGGGGAAAAACCGGCGGTCCCAGCAAGGCCTGTCTGGATTCCAAAAGTTGGGGATCTAGTCAGAGAGAAAATTGCGGACAAGAAGGAATGTGGACCTTCTTACAGACAACCAGTACCTGTCCTAGCCGTACACGGAACAAGAACAGTACTTCTGCCGCCCCTTGCTGGAAAAAAGGAGAAAAGATTTGTGTCGATCGACCTCATCAAATCACAATATGTGGCCAATACTAAATAGTAGGCCTTGTGGACTCCGACCTAGTAGCAGACGCACTCCTCTTGCTACTATCCAAGAGGTTCAGACTGAAAGACTGATAACCATCGAGAATTCAGCAGTAACAGATGAAGGACTGAGCAACAATGCTATGGAACTCATCCCTCTTGAAACTCAAGTAACAGTTCGTCCAAATACACCTGTCTACACCAATGTAACAAGGGATCAACTGGTTCCAGCGATTTCAACAAATCCTGATGCAATTCCAACAATTGACAGAACTGCTTCTGGCTATTTCATTAACTTTGATACGTTTTCTGAGGATCTGAGTGGCCTGAGACGTCGCCAGCATCAAGAACTTTTAAACAACAAGTACAAGACTTTTTTCATTTTTTGAGAAAGACTTATCTGGTTTCACCATGGATTGAACTATGGATTATTTCTGGAATATTTTTCTTTCTGCTGTGGCTAGCTTTGGTTATGACTATGAGCGTGCTTATAAATGGCAGATACATCCATTTGGACATTGAAAGTAAAGATGTGAACTTACTATTGAAACCTCACAAATCATCCCATTGTGAAGCAAGAGACTTGTCTGCAGTGAACATCACAGCCGTTCCTATACAGGATGGTATAGTGTGGGACAAAACTGATTTCGATATATTCGGCCCTACGGAACATTTGAACATTCCACATTTATTTAAGATTTCACTAAGTGATTTTGTTTCATCCAGTACCTATTCTGATGTTTGCGACTTTGAAACTGTAAATGACATGATGTTTGACCTAGAAAAATCTGCTGCATTTTCTAATAATGAATATTTAGAGGGTTCATCAGACTATGAACAGCTGTATTGCTATAACCACTATGGTCATCATTTTTTGCATAAATCTGCAACACCTAGAAATGTGTTTATGTTTAACCTATGGGAGCATTGTCCTACACCACCAAAAGGTAGTTCAAAAACATTTGCTAAAAAGTTTCCATATTTTTCAGGATACAATACATCTGATCCAGAAACATTTTACTATAAAAATGTAAACAAAACAGGACTGAAAATTATGTTAACTAATACAAAACAGATTTACTCTGCAGCATTTATTGCCCAACTGTCTAGACATGGTTTCGACTTATGGAAAGACACAATAGACACAAAATCTGTCTGGGGTACTAAAGATTGGCAAGTGCAGGGGATAGAAGCTTTGTTTAGAGCCTGTATCATCCCTCAGCAAATAATGTTTTTGAACGACACTGTGCAACAATCGTCTTGCCTTGGTTTAGCCAAGATCAAAGACATGAAAACTCCTTCTGTACCAACACCTGCCAGTGATAACAATACACAGGCAGCGGTTACAGTTGACACAATACTACAAATCAACAGAACAAATCCTGATTGGAGAAAATGGTTGATCTGGCCCAGACACAAACAACTGTCGAGAGATTCCTGAATAAAACACAGGAGTTTACTATTCATAGGCCAGACCCACGATACGTCCAACGACAGCATCCGGGGGTAGTAACAACATACAGTGTAGGAAAATTATGCCTCGATTGGCTGCAAAAATCTACACTCAAGGATGTGAAACAACACTTATCTTTACTTAAAGAAGACGCAGACCTTAGGGAATTTTTGCTTGGACCAAGAAAACCGCGTCAAAAACGTTTCATATATACCGGCATCTATGCTGCTTATAATGAAGCATGGAAGTTGTCACAGATGGAGGCCGCAGAACGAATACGTGAACTTGATCGTATTAATTTAGAGAAAACTCTCTCTGTGGTCGACAATGGGTTAACAACTTTGTCCTCCAGAATTTATTCATTGGACAGTATTGTATCCTCTGCTATCGACATACTGGAACAAGATTTAGCCATGTTACAACAAGGCCAATCTCAGTTACGTTCTATTGTGTTATTAAGCTGGACGCTGCAATATTTGCGTGCGGGCTATGTGCCTTGGCGTTTTATCAACACGTCGGCTCTGTTTTCAGAATACAATCTAACTGATAAACAGATCAAACTGGCACAAAGAGGAGCAAAGTATACAGTGCTGAGCATTGAAAAACTGGAAAAACTACCATTCACGGTGGCAGAAAAACCAGCTACAGAATGGCTTATTCATGGCAAAATCACTCTGCCTGTGACTACTTTTCAGTTTCAGTATTGCCTCAAACAAATGCAAGCAGGCAAATATGAAAGGTTGGGTAAGGAATACATTAAGACATCCTGGAATTTACCTTACACATATAGATGTTGGAGTGGGGATCGTGAAGTGTTTCTAAACGGTACACACTGTGAAAGTGCACTGAGCGGTTCGATTTGTCAGGACATTTCTTTACACGGGGCTTGTAATGGTTCTGTGGCAAATTTGTCCTGCCACCAGCAGGGTACACCGGCTTCTGTGATTAATCCAACGTTTGGCCAACTTTCTAATGGGAGTTACCTCATGTTGAATGATCAGAGTTGCTGTGGCATGTTGCCAGGCATCCCATATCTAGTAACTGTCGACTCCAGGGTCACTTGCTGTATGCAAGTATTGTTTGCCCCAATAGACACACCCAAACACCACTGCACTACCCTAAACCCTAAAACACTACCCCCAGCACGACCCCCTACACTACCCAAATACCACTGCACTACCCTAAACCCTAAAACACTACCCCCAGCACGACTCCTTACACTACCCAAACACCACTGCACTACCCTAAACCCTAAATCTACCCCCAGCACGACCACCTACACTACCCAAACACCACGGCACTACCCTAAACCCTAAAACACTACCACCAGCACGACCCCCTACACTACCCAAATACCACTGCACTACCCAAAACCCTAAAACACTACCCCCAGCACGACCCCTACACTACCCAAACACCACTGCACTACCCTAAACCCTAAAACACTACCCCAGCACAACCCCCTACACTACCCAAACACCACTGCACTACCCTAAACCCTAAAACACTACCCCAGCACGACCCCCTACACTACCCAAACACCACTGCACTACCCTAAACCCTAAATCTACACCCAGCACGACCCCCTACACTAACAAACACCACTGCACTACCCTAAACCCTAAAACACTACCCCCAGCACGACCCCTACACTACACAAACAACACTGCACTACCCTAAACCGTAAAACACTACCCCCAGCACGACCCCCTACACTACACAAACACCACTGCACTACCCTAAACCCTAAAACACTACCCCCAGCACGACCCCCTACACTACACAAACACCACTGCACTACCCTAAACCCTAAAACACTACCCCCTGCACGACCCCTACACTACACAAACACCACTGCACTACCCTAAACCCTAAAACACTACCCCAGCACGACCCCCTACACTACCCAAACACCACTGCACTGCCCTAAACCCTAAAACACTACCCCCAGCACGACCCCCTACACTACACAAACACCACTGCACTACCATAAACCCTAAAACACTACCCCAGCACGACCCCTACACTACCCAAACACCACTGCACTGCCCTAAACCCTAAAACACTACCCCCAGCACGACCCCTACACTACCCAAACACCACTGCACTGCCCTGAACCCTAAAACACTACCCCCAGCACGACCCCTACACTACCCAAACACCACTGCACTACCCTAAACCCTAAAACACGACTCCCTACACTACACAAACACCACTGCACTACCCTAAACCCTAAAACACTACCCCCAGCACAAACCCCTACACTACACAAACACCACTGCACTACCCTAAACCCTAAAACACTACCCCCTACACTACACAAACACCACTGCACTACCCTAAACCCTAAAACACTACCCCAGCACCACCCCCTACACCACACAAACACCACTGCACTACCCTAAACCCTAAAATACTACCCCCAGCACAACCCCCTACACTACACAAACACCACTGCACTACCCTAAACCCTAAAACACTACCCCCAGCATGACCCCCTACACTACACAAACACCGCTGCACTACCCTGAACCCTAAAACACTACCCCCAGCACGACCCCCTACACTACACAAACACCGCTGCACTACCCTAAACCCTAAAACACTACCCCCAGCATGACCCCCTACACTACACAAACACCACTGCACTACCCTAAACCCTAAAACATTACCCCCAGCACGGCTCCCTACACTACCCAAACACCACTGCACTACCCTAAACCCGAAATCTCCCCCAGCACGACCCCCTACACTACAGAAACACCACTGCACTACCCTAAACCCTAAAACACTACCCCCAGCACAACCCCCTACACTACCCAAACACCACTGCACTACCCTAAACCCTAAAACACTACCCCCAGCATGACCCCCTACACTACCCAAACACCACTGCACTACCCTAAACCCGAAATCTCCCCCAGCACGACCCCCTACACTACAGAAACACCACTGCACTACCCTAAACCCTAAAACACTACCCCCAGCACAACCCCCTACACTACCCAAACACCACTGCACTACCCTAAACCCTAAAACACTACCCCCAGCATAACCCCCTACACTACCCAAACACCACTGCACTACCCTAAACCCTAAATCACTACCCCCAGCATGACCCCCAACACTACCCAAACACCACTGCACTACCCTAAACCCTAAAACATTACCCCAGCACGACCCCCTACACTACAAACACACCACTGCACTACCCTAAACCCTAAAATACTACCCCCAGCATGACCACCTACACTACACAAACACCACTGCACTACCCTAAACCCTAAAACACTACCCCAGCATGACCCCCTACACTACACAAACACCACTGCCCTACCCTAAACCCTAAAACACTACCCCAGCACGCCTCCCTACACTACCCAAACACCACTGCACTACCCTAAACCCTAAATCTACCCCCAGCACGAACCCCTACACTACCCAAACACCACTGCACTACCCTAAACCCTAAAACACTACCCCCAGCACGACCCCTACACTACCCAAACACCACTGCACTACCCTCAACCCTACAACACGACCCACTACACTACACAAACACCACTGCACTACCCTAAACCCAAAAACACTACCCCCAGCATGACCCCCTACATCACACAAACACCACTGCACTACCCTAAACCCTAAAACACTACCCCCTAGCACGACTCCCTACACTACACAAACACCACTGCACTGCCCTAAACCCTAAAACACTACCCCCCAGCACAACCCCCTACACTACACAAACACCACTGCACTACCCTAAACCCTAAATCTACCCCCAGCACGACCCCCTACACTACCCAAACACCACTGCACTACCCTAAACCCTAAAACACAACCCCCAGCATAACCCCCTACACTACCCAAACACCACTGCCCTACCCTAAACCCTAAAACACTACCCCCAGCACAACCCCCTAAACTACCCAAACACCACTGCACTACCCTAAACCCTAAAATACTACCCCCAGCACGACCCCTACACTACCCAAACACCACTGCACTACTCTAAACCCTAAAACACTACCCCAGCACGACCCCCTACACTACCCAAACACCACTGCGTTACCCTAAACCCTAAAACACTACCCCCAGCATGACCCCCTACACTACCCAAACACCACTGCGCTACCCTAAACCCTAAAACACTACCCCTTGCACGACCCCTAGACTACCCAAACACCACTGCACTACCCTAAACCCTAAAACACTACCCCCAGCACGACCCCCTACACTACACAAACACCACTGCCCTACCCTAAACCCTAAAACACTACCCCCAGCACGACCCCCTACACTACCCAAACACCACTGCACTACCGTAAACCCTGGAAAAGTAACCCCCACCCCATGCCCAAACCCCCTTACCTCTCACTCCTCGTGGTTCCTCTCTCCTCATGGTTCCTGCTTCACGTCGTCTCTGAGGGGCGGTGCACGTCGTTGTGAGGAAACGGAACAGCCTCTGTTTCCTTACAACGACGTGGATCGTCTACATTTTTTTAGAACGCATGGCTATTAACATACATACCTGTACAACAAAATTCGTTGTAAAGGCATGCGTGGTAAATGACCATGCGTTCTAAAAAAATGCGTAGTAATGACTTCGCGATGTACAACGCATGCGTGGTAATGCATGCGTTGTAATGGTATTGCGAAGTAAAAAAGTCGTTGTAACGGCTGTTTACCGATCAAAGCTGGCCCCTGTTCTTCAGTGAGTCGTTTATTTGATAAATTAGGAGGAAGTAATGTGTTTTTTTACCGAAAAGTGCATTCCCGGCTGTTGTATTGTGAAAGTGTCCGCGTGGCCTGTTTTCACTTCCGGTGAGAGAGTGGAAGAGTCTGTTTGGATCTAAAGGAGTTCTGTTGTTGGACGGGGCCGGCGCGACCCGTCATCAGAAAACACAGCTAATGGAAAGCGTCCTCCCCGAAGTGTGGAGCAGTGCCATGAGAGGTCAACGAGTGTGTTGTATTCCGCTTTAGGTGTCCGTATATAGGTTTTCCTGAGACATGTCCTTATATAGGCACAATTCGCATTGCCCTTATATAGGCATAGAATCCCAGTCCTTATTTAGGCATTAGCCGTGCACTCCAAATACAGGCATGGTCACCAACATCCGTCCACCCTAACGTCACAATGAGTTCTTAGAAACCAGACCCTTAAGCTTCGGGAGTTCCCCTAGCACAGGACTATTGATTTCTCTAAGAACTCATCTATTATGTATGAACCGTTATACCTTAAGGGTTCATTCCTGACGTCTTCCTCTGTCCGACTTCACGTCAATGCTAACATTCCAAGGCACCTACCAGGTATAAATATACCTTCCCTTGCCCAAGCAAGTTAGAGGAGACCTCGACTTCAGAGGAGCCCGTATCCCGGCCTGACGCACTGAGAAGACGCTGTCATTCCTGCACGCAGAAGAATCCAGCTTCCAGTGTTCTGACTCCCTTCGCGGGGTGTTAGAGTTCCAGATCCGGCAAGAGATTCCCACCTCTCTCATTCTCAAGGTATGGAGCTGACAAGACCCTAGAGGGACTCTTGGCATACTTGGCGTACTATACTTAACATACTCTTAGTATACCATACTAGAGAATACTCCACCTACTTCTTACCTTTCCCTACACCTAGACCAGGTTAGGTACATTGGGGTAGAACTAGCTTAGAGACGCATCGTATGAGTACTCACATTTTTAGCTCATGTTATTTATGTATGTGAATATATGCTAAAAGATAATGCTAGCGCAGTATTATTTATTTCTACTGCTTACTCTGTACATTATTTATCTTGCATACTGTCTTGTGATCGTAACAGCACATATCTCTTACACGAGAAACAAGACTGTTCAATAAAACCTCTTTATTGAAACGCCCGTCTTTCCTTTCTGTGTAACTCTGTAGAAACTAAGCATGCACGATTGACTGAGTGAAACTGTTATCTATTGTTTCCACGATTCTGAGACGTGTTCCGATTCTAAAGGGAAACAAAGTGGTCATGTTTATGCGGTTGCCAGAAACTACTCCCTTCTTGTTCTCAAGGAGTTTCTAGTGGCCTCTGAGCTAGCTGGCACAAGTAATTAAGTTTAATATACTCGATAGGGACATACCGACCTCAGTCCTATGTCAAGCCTATAGTGTATATTATTCCAATGCGCAGAGCCTATTAGGGAAATAGGAACTACACTACAAGTGTCCGTCCCACCGCAGTATGACCGTACCGTGCAGTTCCAGGGTACGGGAGGCAGAAGCGGCATCCATCGCAAGTCCTCTTGTACACTAAAAAAGGACCAAACGATGCTTTCCTTTCTTTTCTTCTTCTGCTGCACCATCTGTTCTTCCTCCTCTACTGCAAGTGGATCAACTTCGGCAAAACTAGAAGCCATAATTGTATTAAAAATAAACAAACACACAAAAAAGGTATATCAATATTAAGAGAAGCAAGAAACAGGTCTTCTCTCTATCAAGGACAAAAAGTAAGGAAATATCAGAAGGATGGATCCTCCCTCTTTCACAATGAAATTGATTTCAACCAATCAGATTCTTTTTTTCTTTTGATGACATGAAGTCGCGTAGGGTGCGCGCACTCGTCACGCACCCTTCGCGCACCCGCGAAAATCATATATATCATTAAACACTGTAAATAAAAATTTCTATAAACTTTTAATAAGTATATTAGCAAAACTGTTCAGTCTAATATCATATTCAAACTTTCTATAGTCATTTTTTCAACTTTAAAAATACGCCGAAGTCACGACTTCGGCGCGATCTCAGCGCGATCACGGCATGACCCCGGAAATACGCACGGGGAGATGTCGCGCACATTAAGCGGCTAAGCGGCTACACCGCGCATTTCGTAACTTTACTTTCGTCGAAATTATATTGAAAATAATACTTTAAAAATACTTTTATTAATAAATTTAGACAAACACTTAAAGGAAAACTTTTATTTATAATTAATTTAAAGATATTTCATACTTTACAAATTACGCCGAAGTCGCGACCCCAGCGCGACTTTTCAAAATGGCTACCGGAATGCGCGCAGCCATCGTGTAGGATGCGCGAAGAGTGCGCGACTTCTGTATAATATTAAAAAAAAAAAAAAAAAGAATGAATATAGTTTTCCTAACTAAAAATGATTCACAATTTTTTTAAAATATATATATATATGTATATATATATAGAAAATAAAAAAAACATAGGATTGAGGTACATTAGACTTACAAATTTTCATTTAAAAAACCTTTGAAATTCACTGAAAAAACCATAGGTTTCAGGCATGTTATAGTTAGAAATTAGCATTTAAAAAACCATAGAAATTCACTGAAAAAACCCTAGGTTTCAGGCACGTTATAGTTAGAAATTAGCATTTAAAAAACCATAGAAATTCACTGAAAAAACCATAGGTTTCAGGAACGTTATAGTTAGTTGGACATTTCACTCATACAAAACCATAGAAATTCCGGCGTTATTGTTAGTTCAGCTAACTATAACTCGCGCCCCCACAATGCACTGCTGATGACGTCACATATTACATCATTCATGACATGGTCAGTGACATCACTGATGACATCACTGATCACATCTCAACTAACTATAACGCCGGAATTTCTATGGTTTTGTACGAGTGAAATGTCCAACTAACTATAACGTTCCTGAAACCTATGGTTTTTTCAGTGAATTTCTATGTTTTTTTAAATGCTAATTTCTAACTATAACGTGCTTGAAACCTATGGTTTTTTCAGTGAATATATATATATATACATATATATATATACATATATACATAGTTGCCCCCTATTATGCACTTCACCTAAATAACACTTATATAGATAACATAACATATATAACACATTTATAACACTTACATAACATAAGAATAGTCTGGGGTGAACAAGATATTATTATTGAAATACAGCACTATCCGACAGCTGTACTCTCTGTTGGCTGACATGTTCATGTGGAATATAACTCATAACTCGTGATCCATTGTCTAGATCACATGGATCCTACCAAAAATCTATAGTGTTGGCAATGCAGATCACATGAAAAAAATATGGTGCTTTTGTCTGACCTGTCCCCATCCTATTAAATTATCGGTCTAACAGACTACTACAGTGTGAGGAGGCACTCTGGCACCCGATCCTATCATGAGCGTGGAACTGCCCAGGACTTACCCTGCAGGGAGACCCAGTCTAAGAGGCCCCGGAAGTGGGTCATGGGAGGTGCATGTTTCAGGTACAGTAGAGGGGGCGTGCTCGCCAGCCCAGCCATGACGTGGCTCAGGCTAAGAATTTAGACTGAGGTGACAGCAGTGACAGCCGCCAGGGAGGGTATGATCTACCATGTGTCCCCAAACAGGCCTTGTGAGGGCAGACACCCTGGCATGCCACACAGCAGAAGTATTATTTTGTGGCAATTAGCCTCCGAGTGGAAGTGGAGAAGAGTGTCAGAGACACCGGAAAGCATGTATGCACCAATGCACAGTCAATAGTAGATGCTGCAACCCAATAAGCCCTTGAGAGAACCATCAAGGAGATCATTCCATATCTTACTAACAAAGTTGGTAATGAGACTTGATCAATATAGTTTGCATCAGAAAAGTATCTATTAGTATTGAGCTACAAACTGAGAGAAAACGAGAAGAAAAAACTTTGGACACCTGGGAGTATGCACATAAAATGTTCTTTACTTATAAACAAGAAACATAACAAAAACAGAATCACAAAACAAATATAATAAGGGGTTAAACAAATTCTATTATACAGCAGTTGGGTGGCCCATAGTAGTCCAAAATATTAAAGTCAATGAACAGGGTCACACGCAGTGTTGATCCACACTTGCAATGAAGTAAATAATCAAAGAACAATTCGGTTGAAGACAAAGTTACTTACATATCGTCAAAAAGGACTTGTTTACGTAGAAGCAAGTAGTGGAGGGATGTCACATTTCGGTCTTTTATATAATTAATATGCAAGACCATCCTCAGGACAATGCTTAGAAACAACACAATACCCTGTAGTTTCAGTATTTCAGGAACTGTTTTAAAAGCTGTGAGGTCATTTCAGTTTTTCATAATCTATCAAAACTGCTATTTGGGCTGTTAAGTAAATTGCAAGTTTAATTTTTGAAAAATGGTTTAAAGAGTCAGAATGCTATGCGTGGTTCCATTGCTTTGCTCCTGGATACCGGCACACTCGTCAATGTGGTAACTCCTTTTCCACCATTTCAGGTTTCCTAATCCTGACCCACATGTTTGTTAGGAATCCTTGTGCAGTTTCAGCCATCACCAAGCTCCTTTATCCATGATACCGTTTACCTCTCTCTTTCTTTCTATCATTTTAATATCATTGACAAATGAATCTCTCTCCTTTTATCTTCTAATCATACATGATGGTACTAACTCATAATGGGTTTATGCCCCTTCACCAAACAACTCAAAAGGCATTTTTACCAATCTCGAAATTATGAGTTTTGTTGTACGGCAATAAAGTGGCTTGCACTGACTTCCTCTAGGAAATTCCAGATTTGAGTGCTACCGGACAGACGTCTTCACTACTCTGTTGAAGAGCTCAACTGCCTTATAAAACAACTTTTTTTAAAACTGTGCATCTTTTCAGAAATTCCCTGTTAGCAGAGAGCATTTTTTTCGGAATCCTTGCTCTGCAAAAATTACCTCCAAGAATTTAGTTACGACCTCGGTGGTAATGGACTGGTCATTTGGAGTAATAATTTGTTAAGTAAATGGCGTAAGACTCCTTCTCGGGAAACATAGAAAAGGAGTCCATGAAATTAATGGCTACATTGCGCCATGGTCAGTTCTGCCTCTCCACTGACTCAATGGGAGCCCTGTATGGTGGACTTGTCACTTCAGCAACACCCTTTTCTCTCTTGCACTCACCTTTGAACCATATTATCCATTCCTTGCCATCACAAATTCTCCTGAGCCTTCCTTTTGGTACCTGACATATCTTTCATGACATTTTTTAACCAAGTCCTTATGTAACCAAAATGGAGGTACTAGTTTGTCCCCTCTCAAAATGACTCCTTCATAAACCATCAGTTCACCTTTGACTTTCCAATACTTAGCGCAATCATCCTTCACATGTTTTTTCTTAAGACACCCCTTCACAACATACCCCTTAACTGCTTCCAACTGAAGATCCTTTTTAATTTACAACAGCCATCTTTCATCTGATAGCACTCGATACACCACCTCATCCAGAAAACCAGCAACGTTATGTACGTGAAAGGCGCCTCACACTCTTGATCACTTTGATTGTATACTTCTTCACTAACCATCATCGGAAGATGGGGCAACCCATCAGCTACCTACCGGGTACATGCTCAACCACATATTGATATGCTTCCAAACAGGAGGCAAATCTTGCATGGTGAGGGGTTACATTTTCCCCCTCTTGGCCCCAACATATTTGTCAAGAGTTTTTGATTGGTTTTAATTAGGAACCTCACCCCCCCCCTAATGTGTGCATTCTAAAGTGCTCTGAACCCTGTGCACATGGCAATACCTTCCATTCGATCACTAAAAAATAACTTTCAGCAGATTGCAGTACATTAGGTTCATAGAGCACCACCCATTCGTTCTAGTGTGTCTTTTAAGATACTCCTGAGCCAAGAACATACCTACTGCCATCTACTGCAGTCACACATTTGGTTCCCATGGCAAAGGGTTTCCAACACAGTGCATTAACAATCTGGTTTCTGAGTAGCCTAAAACAACCACTTTGTTTTTGGGACCATCCATATTTCACATTTTTTTCCAACAGCTCTACTTTTACAGCATAATTGTCTACAAACCATGAATAAAATTCTGCAAAACCCCAAAATTATATTAATTGGCCCTTGGATCCCTGTTCCGTTGTATTAAGGGGGGCACCCACATGTCTTTTTTTTTGTTTGAATTTATACACTTGATATTTTGTGATCCAAATACCCCTTCTTGTTGACCAAAATTGCATTTTGTGCACTTTGCGGTTTGGCCCACCTTCTTTAATGGATGTAAAACACCCTTCAGATATCTGTCATGCTATCCCCTGTCTTTACCAAACACCAGTATATCATCTTGAAAGACTGTGACACCTTGAAGCTCATCCAATATTTTTGTCATCACCCTCTGGAATAAGGCAGATGCACTTGCTTATCCAAAGGGCATTTTCGTGTATTGGAAGGCCCCAACTGGTGTGATGAATGCTGCGTAATGCTTGGAATTACCCTCCAGATGGTAAGCACTGGCAAGATCAATTGTTGAGAACACAGACGCACCAGATATTGAGGCATACATCTCTGGTAAATTCGGAAGGGGAAACACATCATCCCATATAGGCTCATTCAAATATCTTAAATCAACATACAATCTTAAGTCACCAGTGTTTTTTAACAAAATCACAATTGGCGATACCAAGTCTGAAATCTCAATTGGTTCTATTATGTCTTTATCACACAAATCTTTAAAATTTTCTTCAATAGTTCAAAGGAACATTGTGTAACGTATAATGGCCTTCTCCTTTAGTATCTTCCCATGCTTGAATCCTTTATTTTCTCCAAACCTATCACAAAAAACTGCAGGAAATTCAGAGTCCAACCATTCCTTACACCTCCCCCCCCCACAACCCAACTCGCTGTATTTGTACAATCTCTATTGACTGCATAGAGGTGGATCTGCTCTAGGGTCTAACCTTCTTCCAAGCTCTTCCTGGTGGGACCAGCCCAAAAATGCCTGCCACCTGATGGCTAGGTAGACCTTCCCCCTAGTTCATCTCCCATTAAACTCTTGAAGTCCACCCAAACAAATCCATCCATTTGGATGCTATAACCTGCATACCCACCAGTCTGTGTGTCAGTATGCATCAACTTCCTGTTAGGCCATAACTTTTCAGATAGCTGCCTAATAATGAAAGTGTACCATGCACACCAGTCTACCATCAATACTGCACCTTTACCGCAATCAATAGTTAACATTTAGGTAAGACTTTACTTTTCTTCTCCTTACTTGGAAAGCGAAGTAGAATGTAACAGAAAGCAATTCTGGATATACTATAATTTAAGTTATTAACCACCACCTGACCCTGCATCTTCCAACCCTTTCCCCGCATTCCCCACTTCTAAACCCTCATCTTCTTCCACAATCCAGGTATATGCCATTCACACACTCACCACAGTCTTGATATCAGATTTTTATTAACTGAATTAATACCTTTGTTATATACACTAGAACCAATGTGAGGATTCAACAATTACAAATCAAGAATATGTACATGCCATTGAAAGGGGTGATTTAATGTATACTGGGTGTGAATTTCCTTATCTGGGAGTTGTGGGGATGCCCACACCCGGTTAGATCTCCTTAGCCCCAGTCTCTTATCAGAGAAAAGAGCAGACAGATGCCACTCTCTCTTTTCTATGATGCGTGAGGCTCATCCACTTTCAAAGTGTAATGAGTCTGAGAACCCTCCCAGAAGATTTCTTATCTGCAGGGGATAATATTATGTGTGAGCCTTTACCCTCAATCATCGGGTTGCTGTGCAGTCTTTTTGTATCTACACTGAAAAGCAAGTATAAAGCCTCAAATACTTGTTCGAGAGGCAAGCACATTTATCCATCTTCGCTTCCTTCCAAATTTGTCCCACGCAAGACTGGATGGCCGTGCAAAGTTAATTACTGTTACATAGCTTGCTGGACAGTAAAATGGAAGAGTCCTCTCTGCTGTGTTGCTGTTATTTTTAATAGCACAACTAATGTCAATCTGCCACTAAAATAATAAGGCCACCTCGCAGATACCCTGTTAGGTTTCTCTAGGTCCTTAGTCTTACACATACATAATCTACAGAGTTAGCATATCTGATGTTTAACATTCAATTAGGCCTGGTTTGTATGTAAACTGTAGGTATTATCAGGAAAGCCCTGCCACATATGTCAATATCAGAGCAATGCATTTTCATAGAGCAACTGATTAAAAAAAGAATTGTTGAAGTTGTATGTTACTGATCGAATCTTAACTCTTAAATAAGGAGCATTGGAGGGATACGAAACCAGGCCGCCCTCCACTCACACAGCTACTCAACAAAAAGGCCTGATTACGATTAATACACAGAAAACTTGTTTATTCTTAATTCTCTGGGTATCAACTATACCTCCTGGATAAGGCTAGGCTTATATTACTTCAGTCATACGTGTATATGTGTATATTTGTTTGGATAAAACATTCAACCACAGCCATGACCCAATATTCCTAAAAATTAAGGATGATACTGGCACACTAGTCATACAAAATGTGAAAAAATGTGAGGTGGTTCAGAAATAAATAAATATACACATATGGGGGGTATGACTAAAATAATATAAGCATAGCCTTATCCAGGAGGTATAGTTGATACCTAGTGAATTAAGAATATAAAAGTTTTCTGTGTACTGATTGAATCTTACCAGTTATGTTTGAAACATATCTTTTAAGGAACGAAATTGTTTGTTACACTAAGAGCACTATATATTATTCATATGTGCAAATTAGAATGTGTATTAAGCTGGCTTTATCTTGCAAGAAATGGCTCAAATATAAAACATCTCCACCCACATTTCTGCTTCTTTCCCCAGGTCTCTTAAATAGATCTGTTGAGTGGATTGCACTTATTGTTTTATTTTTCCGAGACATAAGATTTCATCTTCAAGTCCTTAGCTATGACAGCACGACATGTGATTCACATTGAAGGTCTAGTTCATGGTCTTGCAAGCAGACTGAATTACCCTTGTGCTTGGAGCCTCAGCAATTCGCACTGCTTGCTATGTTGCTTCCATAGTGTTTAAAGGCTGAGATTACAACACTCGTGGGATGGATATTGTGGGAGCCTTTGTATTGATTCTAATTCCCCAGTCATGTCTCGTGGCAGGGTTCTACGGCTTTCTTTAACCCACCTTGTCAACTTTTACTGTTGGCATGCTTTGAGTTGCATTCATTGGCTGACAGGTGACCAGTAGTTGCAGCAGGAGGTGACGGTACGTCAGCAAGAAACGTGTCAATCTGAGTTTTGGTAACTTTGTGGGTCAAAAGGAGTTAGGTTTTGCTTAAAAAAACAAATGCCACCAGACTAGTACTCATGGCTTGCCGTTGAGCTTTTATCCTGTGGCAGTGCTGATTTCTACTTTCTACAGCGTACCTCAACTTGTTGGTAAAGCTTAGTAAACTATCCAGCCAAACTACAAATTGAATTTGAGAACAGTGTGTAGTATCATGTGTGTAACTAATACAGAGTTGAATATTGAAAAGTGTTCTATAAGTGTACTAATTATTATCAACATTGGAAAACTTAATGGATTGTGAAGTGAGTCTTTTTGTTGATATTTAGTTCCTAGAATATAGAGAGAACTCCTCTGTAAGTGCTTATATTTTTCACACTTTCACAGAACAGATTGCAAAGGAATTTGAGTTATGCTCCCATCATGGACAGACTGCCTCCACCCTCCTCTTTTGCATCAGTGGGGTAGGCAACAAAGTTGCAGAATGCTGGTAGCTCTATCTGCTGTGGCAACATTTGACATGAATGATTAGCTCTGAAAGGTGTTTGATGGCGCTACCTCTCTGGAGTCAACATTTCTCAGATTACTCCATCACTGGCGTCCTAGGTTGAAAGCAAGGTTTCCCCTGTATTTTGAGAGGGCGGATGATCTGTTCAGCGCAGTTGACTTGGGCATGGGCCCCAGTCTCTAAGCACCACTACACCTTCTTCCACTTCTCAATTTCTATTGTTGGTGGTTGCTCTTTTTAGAGCATTGCTTTTTCAAGCAACTGCACTGACTTGATTTGACCCCTGTTTTGCATTGGGATTAGCCATGCTTTTTTTTTATTAACGCCTCTATTGTCATCAATGTACTTTATATGAAATCACTCTGTGAGGAGTGTCCTGAATAAAGGGCTTACACCAGCAGACTGCTTTTTTTACATTGGAGTTTTGCAAGATGGTTACATCACCACTCTCGGGTCCAGTTTTGTTTTCAGGTCAGCAAATCAGTGAATCCAAAGGGAATTGCTTCTTTATTGGTGTAGACTTCTTGTGAGAGGAATGCATTTTTTGTATACTTCACCGTGGTAGATTTGTTGAATCCTCATGATTGTAGGTTCACCTCCCACAAAGAAAAGGTGGCTTTTCCTGATCTGAATGGTTTGCTAGTGGTCAAATGTGACCATTGCCTGCCTAAATTGGTTATATTTTGATCATTCCTTATATTCCATCTGAGCTGCACCAGTCAGTCATCATTGCCCTGATTACATCTCGGCTGGATTACTGCAACGATCTGTACCTGAAAACTATGTTCCTTAACAAACTGCAGGTGGTACAGAATGCGGCGGCTCGTCTCATTCTGAACATTCTCAAGCGGCATTCCGCTAGGGAGGGGATTCGTTCCCTACATTGACTCCCTGTTAGAAAACGCATTGTTTTTAAGGCTTTGTGCATGGTATTTAAGGCCCTGCATCATTAGGGCCCCTCCCATTTGAAGTCACCTTTTCAATGGTACATTCTTGGAAGGCAACTGAGATCTTCCTCTTGTAAAAAACTTATGATCCCCATATTTCATAGGACTAGATGGGGTGGTCGCTCCTTTTCGGTAGCTGCCGCCAAACTATGGAATTCCCTACCTAACTATATTACAGATGCGGACTCTTTCTTGGCCTTTAAAAGACATCTGAAAACTTGCCTCTTCACATCTTAGTTTCCTTTTTACTGGCCACCTCTCTTCTACTGGTCCTCTTGTTCCGCTATAACGCCTTGACACCTATGGGTATTAGGGCGCTTTACAAGTTTTATCCTATCCTATCCTATCATTTCCAGATAGTGTTGGTGCTAGAGGATATGGACGACTGCAGTTGAATGTTAAAAAGAAGGTGCTGAGACCCAGGCAATGTCTGCACACCCCTATCTGGGTCTTTACCAATCAGATATACATATATTTCATCGTGGGGAAGCGTTCGGAAAGGGATCTCGCTTTACACAGTACTTGACCAGCATCCTTTCAGCTTAACTGTGCATTTAATGTGTTGTTCTGGGAGGGGTGGGCTCAAGTTTTTCAGGGCTCATTTGCTTGCCAAGTGCTTCTGGCCCTACTACTTGTGGAGATTCAGTGGAGTTTCCCAGACCTGTTTTCCATGTCCTTTTACCCCCTTGACTAAATGGATGGAACGGTCTCCTTTAGAGCATACGGCTAATCCCAGTAACCGACAATAACGAATAACCACTGGATTTATCACTAAACTTGGGTCCCAGAGTTAAGTTCTACTTGATGTAAAGTGCTTCAATGCCTCGCAAGAGGTAGTAAGCGCTATATAAATGCAATTATAATACATTCAAAAATAAAAGCGGTAGTAGTGGACCCAAGTGTGAAAATTACCGCACCTCGTACAGATACTTATATGAATCAGTTTGTTAGTGAGAACAACTTTCAATAGGATTGTATATATAAAGAGGTGCTCTCGTATTTCCGGCACCCTACTACCAGAGGTGGCCCCTGTACGTTAGAAAAACTAATGTAAAACAAGTAATCATTTGATAGAACTGCATCCAGCACCTTCATAGGCAGTTGTTATAACCATAACAGTAATGGATATTCATAGGCATGAACACAATATTCTGTATAAATTATCAGTCCTTGTGAAGGAAGAGACAGATACTTTTTCCATGAACGCCAGTAATAAAATCCAATTACTATTCCAAATTTTTACTGTTGGTTTATTCTGTGCAATAACACTTCCAGCAAGAGATCAGCCAACACGTGTTTCGTCTTTTTTTTTTGATAGTCAATTTTATTGTTTTGACAATAAACAACCCCAGCAATTCAGCGTTGGACACTGAGGATAACAATTCACAGCCAAATACATGATCATTCCGTAATGTCCGACCCCTTAAGGTACAAATAGATATATACATTGTACACATAACATTGACTACTCCATGGCACCCAACCATTTGCCCCACACCCTGCGGTACTTCTTTGGACAACCTCGCGCTTCGTACATGGTTTTTTCCTGTGTGGCACACCAGTCCACCCCCCTCCGCCACCTCCCAGAGCAAGGCGGATTTGGACACTTCCAGGATGCAGCTATGTCTCGCTTGGCCACTACCATTGACGTATTGAAAAATAATTTTTCATTCCTAGACCCATCCAGCCCATCCGTAATCCCAAGGAGAGAATGTCGTGGGTCATGAGGGACCTACCAACCCAAGATTTCTGTAAGCTCTTCTTCAATGTCACCCCAGAACCGTGCCAAATGGGGACATGTCCATACCATGTGGAAAAAATCAGCCGGGTCATGGCCGCACCTCGTGCAGGAAGCGCTCGGGTACAAGCCAGCCCGATGGCGGCGTACCGGGGTGAGGTAGGCGGCGTGCAAATAGTATAGTTGGATCAAGCGGAGTTTAGCTGATGCAGTAACCGTCTTGGGTGCCATGAGAGCATCACGCCAATCCTCCTCATCTAGAGCACCCACCCACTCTTCCCATTGGCTTCTAAGCCGATCCAGTGAGGTCGAGGTGTTGTTAACCAGCGTCCGGTAAATGCGGGAAATACCCCCCTTCCCCAGGTCACCCAACATAGTCTGCGCTTCGGGAGGGCTGTACTCAGGGATCCTTGAGTCATCCGATATGTGTACGTGGAGGGCATGTCGCTGTTTCGTCTTTTAAGACTTTTTCAAGGCAGTTCAGTATTCTTGATCCTAATAATCTTTGTGTGTTGTTTAAATAGTCATAAGTGCCAAGTATGGCTATCTTTAAATGAGACCTTTTCTTTTTTCGGCACCATCTCTCCATGTGCAGTGTATGCACTGTGTTCCAAGGTTGGGATCAGTGCTTAATTTGTAGAAAACATAAATACCAGGGCCCTCATCAGGAGGCCACTACAGCGTGCACAATCCATTGCTCCTGCAGGGTGCTGCCAATGACAGAAACACCACAACTACAAACTATCACCCCCCTACAAGTGTGACAGTTCAGACTATTCCAGGCCCCCAAAGCTATTAGAATGGCTTGGGCAGCAGGTATTAGTAATGTTTAATGTATATTGAATTAATAAACAACTGTTGTTGTGTTCATTTCTAATTTTGACAAACTGCGCCACCATGTGGCAGACTGTCTTAAGTGCTAGTGTTGACAATTAAATGCCGAGCACCGGAAACCACAGGCTGAAACTAAGCACTGGTTGGGATACTCCAGACTATGTTTTAAAGGCCTGTCCTAGGATTGGCACATAATAGGCTAGGGTTCTTAATGTTTAAATGATATGCACTCAGAATTGCATATTTAAGCTGTCTGCCTAGACATGTTGCACTATGTATAATGTTGTTTCTTTCTAAACTTACATTCTCCAGCTACTTGCTATCTCAGAAAGCCTTCATTTACTATGCTCATAAAATCCTGAATGAATAATTGACTTGATTTACTTCTGCTTGAGTCTGCTCCTTACTTTTTTCAGAGTGACCATCTCCTTACCTTCCACTCTCTGCATGTCTTTTATTTATGAGTATAGCCTCCTCTCAGTCTCATGCCTGTCTGCCTTAATCCTTCTTATCGTAATTCTGAAATTGGCTGATACCTCTTTTCATAGATCACAACCTCTCCTCTTTAAAACCCTGTCCCTCTAACCTAACATTACCTAATTTCTGCTACTCTAACTATCTCACCAACCATTCACCTAAAAACCACATAGCCCCACTAATGGTCACACCTAACCGGTAATAATATAATCTATCACAAAATACCTGGAGTAAAGTTGTGCAATTGTTTCTTGAGTGCAAATGGCTATTCGCAATAACCACTGGATTAACTGCTAACCTGGGTTCTGGTGTAGCGTGCTATTTGCAGTAAAGTACTTCAACGCCTCGTCCGGGGTAGTAAGCACTATATGAATACAACTACAATTCACACACCAGCACCACAAACTGATTTCACCCGTATTTCTTCAGGAGACGCAGAGTACTGGATCTGGAGGAGTTCTTTCTCCAAATGTACATGCTTCTCTGACCCTGGAAGCTGTGTAACTTTTCTCAGAGGGATTCTGCAGCCCCACATTTGTACCTAATACCCTTCCCCAACGTAACAGAAATACCAGGGTTGGCTCCTCCATGTGGGCAGAGGAGCGTCGCCCACTGCTTTCTCGCAGTGCGAGAAGCAGAAACATAAAATGGTATTATAAATACCATTTTATGTTTCTGCTTCTCGCACTGCGAGAAAGCAGAAGGGTTTGGTTGAGGGCGGGCGGACGGGTGGCCCTGCTCTAGGGCAGGGGAGGAGTGGCTTGACCACTCTGTGGACGCTGACTGTTTGGTCGGCCCCTACATGGAGAAAATGGCCTCCCCATAGACGCCTGTGTGGTCAGCGTCCCAGCCAATCACGACGCTGCCATTGCAGCGTTGTGATTGGCTTAGGGGAGGGGTGGGAGGCTGCCTGCTTCCTGTGAGGAGCAGAGAGAGAGAAGCAGACGCGACACAGGACCGGACCGGGCCGGCGAAGGTAAGTTAAATATTTTTTAAAAATTAAACCTCCCCCCGCGCGATACCCTCCTCGCGTGACCGACCCGACCCCCCACCTGCGAGTCATGCCGGCTGCAACTGAGAAATACATCTTTGAACAATGCAGGTTTTGCTATTAGATCACTGTCCTGGCTGAACCTACACCACATTGGGGTCGATTCCGATCTCGGCCGGAAGCGCACCTAACAGGTTTCGTCTGGAAAAAAACCCAGCCGAATGCGTGTTTCCCGACCGATTCGAACACTCGTCCGAACGAACAAGTACGATGCGCATAACAGCCCAGATTCCGAGCGAGCCGTACTTACCCATTTCAGCTCCTGTTCCCCGCCCGAGCCGGATCCGTAAACGCCGATTCGAGTCGCACGGAAGCAAATACACAGCACCTTCCGGCCGGACGAGTACGATGCGCCTTCCGTACGCGCCGAACCCGTCGCTACGTCCGGCACGTTTGAGCATCCGGACGAGCCGTACATAAGCTCTGTTTCGCGCCACAAGACGATCCACGGCTACGAGACGAACAAGCCTGCGACGAGTACGAGTCGAAGACACGAGAAACCCGAACGAGACGACCCAACCATGAATCCCATCGCGCAGGTCCTACCAATACTCTACATCTATTACCGGGACCGGCACGGACGCGTACGGCGCAGACGGTAAGTCAAACACCAACAACACTAACAAACGACACGTACCCGAAATATGTCACACGCACATAGGGATGCACAAATGACGTACACTAGCAACAGCAGAACCATAGGGGCGGGATGGCCATCACCAATGCCATACACACCCATAGGGGGATGGATGCCTACCACTACCACCACCCCTACTCAGGGGGCCTGGATGCCTGCCACTACCACCACCCCTACTCAGGGGGCCTGGATGCCTACCACTACCGCCACCCCTACTAATGGGGGGCCGGATGCCTGCCACTACCACCACCCCTACTAATGGGGGGCTGGATGCCTGTCACTACCACCACCCCTACTAATGGGGGCCTGGATGCCTGTCACTACCACCACCCCTACTCAGGGGGGCCTGGATGCCTACCACTACCACCACCCCTACTAATGTGGGCCTGGATGCCTGTCACTACCACCATCCCCACTCATAGGGGGATGGATGCCTAGCACTACCACCACCCCTACTCAGGGGGGCCTGGATGCCTGTCACTACCACCACCCCTACTAATGGGGGGCTGGATGCCTGCCACTACCACCACCCCTACTCATGGGGGCCTGGATGCCTGTCACTACTACCATCCCCACTCATAGGGGGATGGATGCCTACCACTACCACCACCCCTACTCATGTGGGCCTGGATGCCTGTCACTACCACCATCCCCACTCATAGGGGGATGGATGCCTACCACTACCACCACCCCTACTCATGTGGGCCTGGATGCCTGTCACTACCACCATCCCCACTCATAGGGGGATGGATGCCTAGCACTACCACCACCCCTACTCAGGGGGGCCTGGATGCCTGTCACTACCACCACCCCTACTAATGGGGGGCTGGATGCCTGCCACTACCACCACCCCTACTAATGGGGGGCTGGATGCCTGCCACTACCACCACCCCTACTCATGGGGGCCTGGATGCCTACCACTACCACCACCCCTACTCAGGGGGGCCTGGATGCCTACCACTACCACCACCCCTACTCATGGGGGGCTAGATGCCTGCCACTACCACCACCCCTACTAATTGGGGACTGGATGCCTGCCACTACCACCACCCCTACTCAGGGGGGCCTGGATGCCTGTCACTACCACCACCCCTACTAATGGGGGGCTGGATGCCTGCCACTACCACCACCCCTACTCATGGGGGCCTGGATGCCTGACACTACTACCATCCCCACTCATAGGGGGATGGATGCCTACCACTAACACCACCCCTACTCAGGGGGGCCTGGATGCCTACCACCACCCCTACTCATGGGGGGCTAGATGCCTGCCACTACCACCACCCCTACTAATGGGGACTGGATGCCTGCCACTACCACCACCCCTACTCAGGGGGGCCTGGATGCCTAGCACTACCACCACCCCTACTCATGGGGGCCTGGATGCCTGTCACTACTACCATCCCCACTCATAGGGGGATGGATGCCTACCACTAATACCACCCCTACTCATGGGGGGCTAGATGCCTGCCACTACCACCACCCCTACTCATGGGGGGCTAGATGCCTGCCACTACCACCACCCCTACTAATGGGGGGCTGGATGCCTGCCACTACCACCACCCATACTAATGGGGGGCTGGATGCCTGCCACTACCACCACCCCTACTCATGGGGGCCTGGATGCCTGCCACTACCACCACCCCTACTAATGGGGGCCTGGATGCCTGCCACTACCACCACCCCTACTCTTGGGGGCCTGGATGCCTGCCACTACCACCACCCCTACTAATGGGGGCCTGGATGCCTGTCACTACCACATCCCCACTCATAGGGGGATGGATACCTAGCACTACCACCACCCCTACTCATGGGGGCCTGGATGCCTGTCACTACTACCATCCCCACTCATAGGGGGATGGATGCCTACCACTAACACCACCCCCACTCATAGGGGGATGGATGCCTACCACCCACACAACCCCCACTCATAGGACGGGTAATGCATGACACAACCAGCATACTCCAACATAAGGAATGCCTGAAAATTACACCCCCCAACACCATGACAAGCGTGTGTAGTCTGTGTCAAATGCCTACAACACTGAACATGACATTGAACATACAATGTGACCCCCTATCACATGTGTCACACATAAATGTGTGTGGCCTCCACAATGCAAGCTGACCATGACCACTGTGGCAATGGGGTCGAACACCCCATCATCACAGTGACCAAAAGGTAAGTGTGGGTTCCATAGCTGAAGCACATTTTGAACATTGTGGCAATGGGGTCGAACACCCCATCATCACAGTGACCAAAAGGTAAGTGTGGGTTCCATAGCTGAAGCACATTTTGAACATTGTGGCAATGGGGCCTAAACCCCCATCATCACAGTGACCAAAAGGTAAGTGTGGGTTCCATAGCTGAAGCACATTTTGAACATTGTGGCAATGGGGTCTAAAGCCCCATCATCACAGTGACCAAAAGGTAAGTGTGGGGTCCATAGCTGAAGCACATTTTGAACATTGTGGCAATGGGGCCTAAACCCCCATCATCACAGTGACCAAAAGGTAAGTGTGGGTTCCATAGCTGAAGCACATTTTGAACATTGTGGCAATGGGGTCTAAAGCCCCATCACCACAGTGACCAAAATGTAAGTGTAGTCATGGTAAAAGCTGCAAATGCCAAACTGCATGGATGATTCCTGGTCACACAACAACAAACACATCAGTGGCATAGTAGTGCTTGTGTCCCATAGCAACAGAGATTGGGTGAGGCAAACAGTGCAGTGCAAATGAAACATCGCTTTGGCCATGTGCAGACAAACATCACCCATGGGGGCTCACATTGTCAACATTCACAAATAACACAATGACAGAAGTGACCATCACAATGCAGATCCACATATCTGCACCAATGGACACACAAATGTAGATATCCTGTGGAGACTGTAGATGTCAAGTGAACAAATACCATACCATGGCAGCAATGGGACATACAAACCATGATCATTGTGCTGACTGATGACCTAGGAGTCCCAGGGACAGCAGGGGTAAGCCACCAAACAACATACAGCCAATGACACACTAAAGATATGCCAATGCAGTGGTGCAAATGCACAAACACAAACAGGCAGACTCACACTGCATATCAAACACCACAGGTGAGGGGGGTGGTGTGCCAGTGTCCCCAGGCAAACACACAACACACGAGGAGGCCTGAATCCCCATTACACAGATGTCAACACAGTGCCACACAAAAGTAACTCATGGATCGGATTCCCCTATGTGGGCAATCAGGCACTGTTAGATGAGGGAGCCCAAATTACAAATGTCACACAAGCTTGTAGGAACAGCAACTAACACAGCAAGAGACAGACCCACCACAGCACTACCCCCAGGGAGCCCACATTGTGGTGACACTGGCCTGCATGATAATCCCACTGTGATGACAAAGGTAGATGTCGTACACACTGTGAACCACAGTCATGTGTCCTGAGCAACTAACTACCATCACACCTACACAAGCACAAATAAAACAGCACGGCCTGTCAGCCAAGGCCAACATGGAGGTAGGGGTCTAGCCGTGCAACAACTCTCATTTGCACACACTCAACACCACACACCTTGATCTCCACCAATGTGCAGCAGTGAAGCTCACATGGACTGGTGACATTGCACATGCACCCATGACAATCCCAGGGGTGGTGGGGGAACTAAGGCGGAGATACCCATCACACATGGCCAGTCAACAAGACTTGTGAATGTCTCACACACTGCACAGTACGCTGTACATGGGCATGACGTCAAATCCACACCAACCAATGGGATCCCGGACACAGTCACACACCAATGAAGATGGCAAGCTCACCCACAAACAACACACATAGACAACTTCCAACATTGCAGCTCTGACCCTGAGGAGTGGCAGCAGTCACACACACAACGTGTCACAATCACTGGAAGCTAACGCAAACTGTAAATTACATGACTTGTGTAACCAACAAGTGCCAAGGGAATCCTGACTGTGTCTCATTTGCGTTTGCCCACAAACTCAGCTCTGACAGCAAACACACCTATGGATGACACCCTGATCACCAGTAATGTGCCATGCACCCACATCACAGAGCACCCAGGAGAAGATCTGGGGGAACATTGCTCAACTCAGCAAGCATCACAAACAGGAACATCACTAGGGCCCCCAGCCTGCGTAGCAAAATGGAAGTGAAGACACACAGACATGCTCACACAACACACACCTTGGGCTCAGGCAATGTCACGGAATTACACACTGCCATGAGGGGACTCCACTCCTGTGTAAGAAAAGCTGTGCCATACGTTGTCTCTGCAGGGCGCTATCATGTCAGCAGAACACTTGGTCACTCAGTCAACAATTAGCACAAAATGAAGGCTCACGTCACATCAGCCTGGTCATGGCATTGTCACCCAAATCATCTGCACCGATCAAATACACATGTATAGCAAGTTGCACTGATACCACAGATGAGTCCTTCCCCATTGATGCCCAAACATGCATGTCCAGTGGAGATGGTCACACGGTCAGGGAAATAGACCAATTGAACAATGGCAAGCACATTTGATGTGCAGGGGTGTAAGTCACAGATGTGATATTGAAAAAACAGGTAGGGAATCCCATTTGCAAATATGGAAAACATGACACCCTCATATTGATACAAAGGATGACATGGCTACACACCAGGATAGGACACATTCCCCCTGAACCACATGGGGTCCTGCACAGTAACACTTCATTTACCTGACATCAAAAATCAACATCACTGCAGCAAGGGCATGGTTAGCATCATCAACATCATGTACATCTGAATCAAAACCACTAGAGAACTGAAAGTAGCTTTAATCAGCATATGTTATATTGAAAATTAAAGTCAAGAAAAAACACAAAGGCCAATGTCCAGTCCATGAATCAAGTCCAAACAGGGTGACAGTGGCAGATGTCACCCTCTGCTTGCCTGCACTGATATGGAGCAGGGACATTCCCCTCGGAGGGGTATACGGGGGGCAGGCCAGGCACCGCAGGGACAGGATCAGGGCTCACCAGAAGAAGGCAGGGAAGGGGTGGCTGGTGCTGGAGAGTCACTGACAACTGCAGTGGAGGTGTCTGACATGGTGTGTGCCGGCACAACTGCGGGGCATGAGTCGGATGGTGTGGGTGCCGGCACAACTCCAGTGGGCTGGCCCGATGGAGAGGACAGGTTCCCCACTGCAGTGCCCAAGTCAGACGGGGTGGTAGTCGGACTCCACTGCAGTGCCCATCTCCAGGGGAGTAGAATGGGGTTCAGGTAAGGTGGGCAGGACAGAGGGGGAGGACACGGTCTCCACACCAGTGGCACTAACATGTGCAGCGGGGGGTGGTGCTGGAAGAGCAAGTGGGAGGTGGAGAAGGCCGGATCATTTTGGGGATGGTGTATCTGTGGGTGGGGGAACCTGGGGCAGGGTGTGGTGGGGGAACCTGTGTTGTGGGGGCCTGAGGGATGGAGGAAGGAGACTGTGTGCTTGACTTGCAGGGCGGTGGCGGGGTCTTGCTCTTCCGGGACCGGGGGACTTGCGGGTGGGGGCCCCCGTCTGTCTGCGCCTGGGGGAGGGTGTCCGGGGGCGAGGGGCACTCCCTCTGTGTGGGTGGACTTCCTCTTCCCCCTGTATGCTGGATCAGCGGGATCGGAGGGGAAGAGGCCGAGGTCACAGAGGAAGATTTTCTGTGTAGGTGGGGTTGCAGGTGAGGCAAGGGAAGGGGTCTTGGAGGGAGAGGATTTGGAGGACTGCGGAGTGACTGTGGATGCCTGTGTGTGTGTCTGTTCCCCATCCCCTGTAGGTGTGGTATCAGTCCCCTGAGGATGCTTGTGTGCACGTCTTGCCTTTGTTTTGGGTGTTTCTGTGCTGCTCGTGTCTGTGTGTTTGGGTGATCGTGCAGGTGTGCATGTGCTTGGGACAGGTAGGGTGCCTGGAAGTGTGGATGGGGCAGAGGTAGGAGGGGTGAGGGACTGTTGGAGGAGGGACACTGCTGCCGTCAGGAGGAGTCCATGGACTTATTGCTCCTCTGTAGGGCAGACATACCCGTCGAGATGCCCTCCATGAACGACACCAGCTGTGTCAACAGAGTGGTGTGTGCATGGAGGACACTCAGCATTGCTGTCTGCCCTACATGGAGCTGCCGAAGTAGGTACACAGACTCCTCACTCAGGGCAGCAGGGGACACAGGGGCAGGGGGTGCGGTGCCTGGCACGAAGGAGACATGCTCCCGAACACGGGAGCCTCCACAGACCTCTGGAATGGGAGCCAATGGGAGGGCGGTGGTGGTGGTGGTGGCGGGGCCAGACAGACTAGCTGGGGTGTGGTGGCTGCTGACACCCGCCTCCACAAGGGAGTCATCCTCCGAGCTGCTGTGGTCCTCAGCTGAGGTGGATGGTGCTGAGGACTCCTCGGTGTGGCTCCCTCGCCCTCCGTGCCACTGGGTCCCTCCGACCACTCGTCGGCTGTTGACCCAGTCTGGCTCTGCAGCTCCTCCTGGTCCGTGGAGCTGTCCCCTCCTGTGGCCGTGGATGTATCTGCAAACAAATAGGGAAACAGACAAACATCAGTCACCTGCACTGACCGCACACACCACAGTAAGTACAGCACATTACAGAGCAAGCCCTGGCATCCTTAGTTGAACATTGCCAAAAGTCCTCACACAGATTAGGAGAAGCCAATTGTCAGTCTGATGGTCAACCATGGAACTCACACCCCTCCTGCCCTTGCACCCATCGGTCTGGTGCCTGTCTGATGGTAATACCCCAGTGTGGACACATGCACCACCTACACAGTTGTTGGACATTGCAGAGAACACGGTGAAGTATGTGAACATGCACACATCACATCTCTTGCCACTGAGTCAGTATAGGTGTCCGGATAAAGGGATGGCCAGAGTCTAATTAGAAATGCATGTGATGCATACCAGCACCAGACACCATGATGCACCCATGTCCGGATAGTCAATGCCACAATCGGGTGCATGTTGCACATGTCACTCCCCTGCAAGATCACTCTTAGGAAGTTCAATGCCATGGCACAGGCATGCCTGCAAAGTCATACATCACTGTCTCCAGTCACATGGGCATGGCAGACAGCCAACAACAGTCTGCACTGTGTCACAATCCTAGGACATGGTGAATGCAAGTTATGTAGCTGACAAGTGCACATGTCCATACCCCACAAACCACATCATCTGAACTCTTATTTGTCCACGTCATACCAATTGGACATATGGGAGACATGAAACACAACTCTCTGAACCTGAGCACCTCACATTCTGCTGTGAATGAAAAACAGCTGCCTGAAATTCACAGTCGCATACACCTGTGTGCACAGTCAAGTGATCAAACACCTATAAGTCACAGAAGTATCGTCTCTCATGGTCACATCTCAGATGGCATGCTGAGCCCTAACCGATTAACATCCCAGTAGTCCTGACAACGAAGCCACAGCACAATGACACAGAGGCAGACACCTGAGGGAACATTTCACTGATCACAACATGTCAGCTGATACACGGGAGTGGGAGTACAGAGTGTATTGTATGCCCTGGAGAAGGCATGACTGTCCTGCTCCACTTGAAGGAGGGATGAGCTCTGGACAGTAGGCAGGTGGCTAAGCATGTGTGACACACTTGATATACATACTCCTGAGGCCCAAACATTGTTCCCACCCGCAGCATGGGGGTGTGCCAAATACCCCAGGGACATGTGGTGATTCAGATCAGCAAGTGGACCACATATCAAAGTTACACCCAGATTACATGTCAGGACTTAGGCATTGTGTGAGCAATTGACCCACCCATGAAGCACACCACTAAGTCACGGGAACAAATGCTGTCCCCCACCTTGAGTGAAGCAAAATGCAAGGACACAGTACCCAAGTGACACAATTTCCTGACTGTAAGGACCACACCTGCATATCAGATGAGGAGTGGGCATGTCACAATTGAGGGACATGGGTCCTGGACCACAAGACTGATGTACTGTGGAAGTTTAACCAGGCCAGAGGAGGGCACATAGCATGTCAGACAAAGTTCACAGTGCAGTCATGGACTCACCCCCTCCTTGCTGCTCTCTGTCCTTCAGCTGCCCATCCAGGTCAGGGAAGACCACCGCCAGGATCCGGAGCATGTGGGGGGTCAGGGTCCGGTGTCTGCCCCTCCTGCGAGGAGGCGACAGCTTCAGCTGGACCTTTGCGATCCTCCGGGTCCAGCCCCGAAGGTCCTGCCACCTCTTCTGGCAGTTGCAGATCCGGCGCTTGTAGACCCCCACGGATCTTACTGCCCGGGCGATGGTCAGCCAGATTTCCTGCTTATGGTGGGCATCAACCTGTGAGGATGACAAAGTGAAAAGGCCATTACTACACATGCAACATATCCGTGCATCACACAGTTTGATATACATGTCTCAATCACAGGGGCATATGATGTACACAGGCAGTGCAACGATGGCTATGAACAGTTTGCCAGCAGTTACTACATGGTATCATTGCATGGGAAGTAAACCTTGTTGGAATGCACTGTTACTGCACTGTACCTGTTCAGTGCATGTAACTACACACTTTGGGGGGGGGGGAGAACTACTCAGTGAGCATGCTAGCCAGTGGTGTGCACACTGTAAGTCTTGCTAGTCAGACAACATGCACAATTAGAAAGGCAGTGGACAGCACACTCACCTGCTCCCCTGGTGTCCCATACAGCTTGTTGTACTGTGGAAGGAGGCTGTCCAGCAGGGCCTGGTTCTCCTCAAGGCTGAAGGCTGGGGCTCTCTCCACAGTACGTGCCATTGCAGTAGCCAGAGGATGCAGAGACAGCAGCAGTGTTGGTGGCAGATGTCGTCCTGGAGCATGTAGTGCAGGCAAGTGAGCCCTCAGGGGAACAGCCAGCATTATATGTGTGCTGCAGAGGCAGATACTGTCCCATGTGTCCAAAGTGATAGGTCCAAGTCGTTTGCATCTTCTGAATCTGGCCAATCCATGGAATTGCACCACTTATACACGCTCACAGCATCCTTCAAAAGTTAAACTTCATGACACCCATGTTTTTGCAACATTGTTGTGGCTGGCCAACTGAATTCACTGCATCAGACTCGTTCCAGCTTCGAAAACGCGTCCGTTGCCATGCCAGGCCCTAGCCAATGCATGCGCACCGTCCGGACCATTGCTGTACAACGCGTATTTCAAAAGACAACGTGTACACGCTCACATCAAATGCAATGGCCAGTGCGTGCGCACCGATCGGTCCATTGCTGTACAACGCGTATTCCGGGATACAACGCGTACCCACTCACTACCGATGCAATGGGCCGTGCGGGCACACCGATCGGTCCATTCCTGTACAATGCGTACCCGCTCACAACAGAAGCAATGGGCCGTGCGGGCACACCGATCGGTCCATTGCTGTACAACGCGTAGCCGCTCACAACAGATGCAATGGGCCGTGCGGGCACACCGATCGGTCCATTGCTGTACAACGCGTACCCGCTCACTACCGATGCAATGGGCCGTGCGGGCACACCGATCGGTCCATTGCTGCTACAACGCGTCCCTGTACAGGTCACTCGCATATGTCACCATGCTTGTCACTGGTGAGCGTATGCCAGCCACATATACTTGCCAGGGACTCAGGGGCACACCTACAACACCACACCCAGTCCACACTGTATCCTAAGGCATGTAAGGCTGCATTACCTTTTCTGTGTATGGGGGTAAACATGTGGTTTTTGGGGTGGCACTTGGGGGCAGCCACACCCAGGCTGTGCACGTGTTCATGGGGACAGGGTCCTTTGGGTGTTGTGCACATGACCACTGTGATGTGCAACTGTTCATTTCGGAGCATGTGGCATGGTCACATTTCCAGGTTGTGTATGTGTATGACATGTCACATACCCCCACTGTCCCATGGGGGAAGGCATGTACGTCACAGGGTGACCCATTGCCACAATAGTGATGGCCCTCCACATTCTGTGTGCATGTTGTGTTTCCGATGTCTCTGATTCCATGTGCACAATGGGAGACAGTCTCCACATCAACGCTGTTTGTGCATGGACTTTGATGTTGTGTGTCACTGACGTCCATGTCTGTCCTGCGGAGGCAACAGGGGCCACTACCTGTGGGAGTCATGTTTGTTTTTCTGACGTGTACATGATACGCCATGTCATGCCAGTGTCCATGTGGCAAGACAGGGTCACTGGGAATCTACCTGTCAATGAGCTGTGATGCCTGTGGCGCATCTGTCCAGACATGTCACTGTGGTGTGTGTGTGGAACGTGACAGCAGTAAATGGGTACTGTGACACAGCCTAATGGTTTCCCATAGCACAACCTGGAACCTGTTGTCAACACATGTTGTACTGAGATGTTAGATGATGGCCATGTAGGTGCCAGATATGTCCGAACAGAACGGCACACACATCAAGTACTTGTGTCTCGTAATGATGTATCATGTGAAATTGAGTATGGTGAATGGCACATATGTGGGGTGACTGACAATCTTTCTTTCTTCACCTATGCACTGCATGGCTCCAGCTGTCCACAGACCATTCCCTGACCTGGCAACGATGGTGGAACGTGACAGCATCCGACGGTACCGCTTCACCAGGCAGCTGATTGAGGATTTGGCAGTGCGCTTGGCACCACAGTTGCAACCTGGCCGGCCGTACCCTACAGCACTGACCCCCAAGGTGAAGGTGATGGCAGCCCTACACTTCTTTGCCACCGGTACCTTTCAACACACTGTGGCGACTGCTGGTGGGATGTCACAGACTATGTTCAGCCGTGTGCTACGCGATGTTTTGGAGGCAATGTTGAGATGCCTGAACCAGTACATCTTTTTCCCTACACGTCAACAACTCACTGACGTCAAGAGTGACTTCTATGCCCTGGGGAGGATGCCGCATGTCATTGGCTCCATTGATGGGACACATGTGGCTTTGGTACCACCACAGGCACATGAGCAGGCATACCGGAACCGGAAACATTACCATTCGATCAATGCTCTGGTGGTATGTCTTGCAGATATGAGCATCACACATGTGTGTGCCCGTTTCCCTGGTTCGGCACACGATGCCTACGTGATGAGGAGTAGTCGCATCCCGAGGATGATGTCACAGATGCAGAACCAGCGTGCCTGGCTTGTCGGTGTGTACTGACTTTGTACCATTGTGTGTGTTCTGCTATGTTGTATTCCGCCCACTTTTCCAACTCAGCTAATGTGCAATTGTCTGTCCGTAGGTGACTCCGGATACCCCAACATGCCGTGGTTGCTGACACCCCTCAGGAACCCTGTGACACCAGCCCAGATGCGCTACAATGAGGCACATGGTCGGACCAGGAGAGTGATCGAGCGGACATTTGGTCTCCTGAAGAGCCGCTTCCGCTGCCTGGACAAGACTGGAGGGGCCCTCCCATATGCCCCAGCAAAGGTGTGCAAGATTGTCATTGTCTGCTGCATGCTACACAACCTGGCAGTGCGGAAGGAGTTGCCTCTCATCCTGGATGACGATGACCAACGTCCGCCACCTGTGGAGGATCCTGGCCTGGACCACGATGCCAGTGATGATGATGATGGTGATGTCCGCACACAGCTCATCACCAACTTCTTCAGCTGAATGTGAGTATCCAGGGAGTTGTCATGTGAATGATGTGAGTTTGCATGATGTGTGGGTGGTGCTCTGGTGCAGTTTGAGTGTGGCCATGTGCTACTTGACTGAATGCGTGCAGCGATGTGTCCTTACAGGTAGTCTGTACTCCCCAACAGTGTTGACATGCTAACTTGGTTTTGTGTAGTTATCTTGTGACATGTATTGGGCATGAGTATTGCAGATCTGTCCTGTTCTTCAGTGGTTTTGACTGTGTGTCATGGCTGTCCTTCACAGGGTGCTTACAGAGTTGTTTGGTCAACTTGGATCCCCCGACACCATGATTCAGCTTTCAGGGTGGCAGCAGTCGTTTCCCTACAGGTGATGTGCCACACACCCCTGGACTTTATATCTTCTGCACTTTTTGACTGTGTGGCCACTGCCACGTGGGATTACCTTGCATTTGTAGTGGAAACAACATGTTGCAAATGTGTAATAAACCTGTGTTTCACTTTGGGATGTGCGTTGTCTGTGGTCACACATCTGACTGACATTTGCTTACTGCACCTGTGGTCTAGTTGACACAGACTCTGAATAGGAGTGGTGTCTGTGCATTCCACAGCATTTCCTGGCAACATCAGTGTAGGCGATGAGTCCGATGGCCCTGGTGTCTCTGTGTTGTGTAACCCTAGTGGTGTGTCTCCCTCATATGTGTCACGTCACCATGACTCACATGACGGTGTTGTACTTGCTGTAGCAGTTAGCATACACAGTGTAATTTAGCTGATCATCATCCCCATAACAGTAACCACGTTGGAATCACAACAGAGGCAAGTATGGTGTATTAGTGATATTATTTACATACATGTGTGAGTATAGTGCACAGGATGGTGGGTGCTGTACATTGGGATTGTGATCCAAAGTTCCCAGATGAGTTGCAAGTCTTGGTAGCAGAAATGTCCTGAGTGAAGTCCACAGTCATCTGATACATTAGTCCAACTTGAACTCGCCATGTCATGTGGGAGAGTTGTGTTGCATTCGACAGGGTGAACAGTTTGCACACAAAGGAGAATTTCCAGAACAGGTGTTGGCTTCCTGGGGGATGTACATGGCCATCGACCTCTCAGTTTTCCTTCCTCGGATGACCCCTCTTCTTTGGGGGGGGACCCTCACGTGCAGGCTGCTGCGGTGCTGGGGACTCTCCGCCAGAGTCCTCCTCCCTCCCTGTGGCAGTTGCAGTTGTTGCAGCACCAGATGTTGTGAGCACACAGGGAGGTGTGGCCATGTTGGTGCTAATCTGGCGGAGGCATGTCAATATGTCCCTATGCACCGCTGTCAGTTCTTCCAATGTGTCCCACTTGGACTCCATGCCAGACATGTGTGTCACCACACGGGACATGTGTGTCTCCACACGGGACATGTGGGAGTCCAAGCGGGCATGATGGGCAGCCTGCTGCTGTTGAATGTCCTTGAGGATCCCCACTACCTGGCTGACCTCTCCGGTGCTATTCTGGTATGCATCAGTAATGTGTGCCAGTTGTGGGTCATCATGCAGTCCAGACCCCTCTGCAAACAGCGACCTCTGCCTACCACCCCTCCCACCACCCCTGGCCACACGTGCGGGACCTGCGGTGTTATGCCCAGGTGACCCTAGGCCCCCTTGGGGGTTGTTACTGGGCTCGTTGTCCGTAGCTTGACGTTGGGCCAGTGTCCCTGTGCTGTTGTCATTGGTGGTCCTTGGTCTGTCCGTGTCGGCGGGGGTGGTCTGTGTGTTCAATCAATCAATCAATCATGTCACTTATAAAGCGCACTACATACCCGCGAGGGTCTCAAGGCGCTGGGGGAAGAGGGGGGTGGTGCTGCTACTGATCGAAGAGCCAGGTCTTGAGGAGTCTTCTGAAGGCCAGTAGGTCTTGGGTCTGTCGGAGGTTGGTGGGGAGGGTGTTCCAGGTCTTGGCGGCGAGGTGGGAGAAGGATCTGCCGCCGGCGGTCGTTTTCCGGATGCGGGGGACTGTGGCGAGGGCGAGGCTGGTCGAGCGGAGCTGGCGGGTGGGGGTGTAGAAGCTGAGTCGTCTGTTGAGGTAGGCTGGTCCGGAGTTGTGGAGTGCTTTGTGTGCGTGGGTGAGGAGCTTGAAGGTTATCCTCTTGTTGACAGGGAGCCAGTGCAGGTCTCTCAGGTGGGGTGTGATGTGGCTGCGTCGGGGGATGTCGAGGATAAGACGTGCAGAGGCGTTCTGGATGCGTTGCAGCCGTCTCAGGAGCTTAGCCGTCGTTCCTGCGTAGAGGGCGTTTCCGTAGTCCAGCCTGCTGGTGACGAGGGCCTGGGTGACTGTTTTTCTTGTTTCGGTGGGGATCCACTTGAAGATCCTGCGGAGCATTCGGAGGATGTTGAAGCAGGATGAGGAAACGGCGTTGACCTGCTTAGTCATGGAGAGGGTGGGGTCGAGGATGACCCCTAGGTTGCGTACGTGGTCGGTGGGTGGCGGGGCTGTTCCCAGTGATGTTGGCCACCAGGAGTCGTCCCAGGCTGAAGGGTTGGAACCAAGGATGAGGACCTCCGTCTTGTCCGAGTTCAGCTTCAGGCGGCTGGTCCTCATCCATTCGGCGACGGCCTTCATTCCTTCGTGGAGGTGGGCTTTGGCGGTGTGAGGGTCTTTGGTGAGGGAGAGGATCAGCTGGGTGTCGTCGGCGTAGGAGATGATGTTGAGGTTGTGCTGTCGGGCGACGTGGGCGAGGGGTGCCATGTAGATGTTGAACAGCGTTGGGCTGAGGGAGGAGCCTTGGGGTAAGCCGCAGATGATCTTGGTGGCCTTGGATCGGAAGGGGGCGAGGCGGACGCTTTGTGTTCTGCCGGAAAGGAAGGATGTGGTCCAGTCCAGGGCCTTCTCTTGGATCCCGGCGTCGTGAAGGCGTGTTCGTAGTGTGTGGTGGCAGACCGTGTCGAAGGCGGCTGATAGGTCCAGGAGGATGAGGGCTGCTGTTTCTCCGTTGTCTAGCAGGGTGTGTTGGCAGTTGTTGGAGCAGTGGGTGCAGGGGGTGCAGATGTTGGTCCTGCTGGTGCTGCATAATGACTCACGCTGGAGGGGCCAGGTAGGTCTTCGTCATCCAAGGAGGGCAGAGGCTGTTCCACACCAGTGGGCTCAGTGTCCCCCGGAGCCTGGGACAGGGACTCCTCCTCGCCTGCTGCTGTGTCCCATCATCACCTGTTTTTGGAAGAGACACACAATGTATGTTATATTTCTACAGGCATCAATGGTTCACACACCTGACAGTTGTGACTGTACCTCTGGATGCGGGCCTGTACAGTGCATTGTCCTAAGTTGTCACAGTAAGAGGTTGATATTGGTGTAGCACATTGTCCTGCAAACCTGAGGCATTTCAATGTGAATGTTGAGGTGTGTGCATGGCCAGCATTGGTTGTATTTGGTGGACATCCGGCCCTCCTTCTCCACCTAGCCCAGTTATCCCACCATGAAGCATGCCACCCTTGCAGTGGGTTCAGGTTGACTCTCAGGATGTCATTCAGTGGTGTCCTGCTGTTGGTTGGTGCACAGGTCCCAGCAGGGCCTGGTACTCCACACAACAGAGCACCATTGTCAGACATCTTTGATATGGCTTTTCACTCCCTGTGAGGTGTGCATGCTTAAGTGCTAGCTTGCTGGGCCATGTGGGTGGGGGATGTTGAGCTGTGACTACCACTCCCATCATGCTATTGCCTACACCCCCTTCCCAGCATGCCCATACTTCCTTCCTTTTGACTCTGCTTCCCTGTGGGGTAGTGTGCCTGTGCTGACAGGATGGCTGACAGTGTTGTCCTGGCGGTTGTTTGGCTACAAGTCCCAAGAGTGTCCCTGTGCTTCACACAGCATAACCCAGGGTTGTGGTTCTTTGTGGGATCTTCAATTAGAGTGTGGGGCATTGCATTCTCCCAGGTGGGTTATGTGGAGTTAGTGTTGAGGGGGTGTGTGAGGAGAGCTGCTTGTAACTATGGTCAGTGCTGTCAGTCCTCCTTCCCACCCAGCCAGATATCCCACCATGGAACGTGCTTGCATTGCAGGGAGTGCAAGTTGGCTTTCAGGATGTCAGTCAGTGGTGTCCTGCCGTTGGTTGTTGCACAGTTCCCAGCAGGGCCTTGTGCTCCCTACAGCAGTACCCAGTGTCAGCCATCTTGTCAGTCCTTTTCCACTCCCTGCGATGTGAGCATGGTTCAGAGTGGTGTTGATGGGCCAATTGTGAGGGTGACCAATATCTGTGACTACAACTCCCATCATGCTATTGCCTACACCCACCTTCCCAGCATGCCCATACTTCCTTCCTTTTGAGTGGACTTCACTGTGTGTGAGTGTGACAGCAATGGTAAGATGGCTGACAGTGTGGTCCTGTTGTTTGTTGGTGCCCAGTTCCCAGCAGGGCCTTGTGCTCCCCACAGCTGAGGCCAGTGTCAGACATCTTTGAAGTGGCTTGTCACTCCCTGTGAGGTGTGCATGCTTCAGTGTGAGCTTGCTGGGCCATGTGGGTGGGGGATGTTGAGCTGTGACTACCACTCCCATCATGCTATTGCCTGCACCCCCTTCCCAGCATGCCCATACTTCCTTCCTTTTGAGTGGACTTCACTGTGTGTGAGTGTGACAGCAATGGCAAGATGGCTGTCAGTGGTGTCCTGCTGTTGGTTGTTGCACAGTTCCCAGCAGGGCCTTGTGCTCCCCACAGCAGTACCCAGTGTCAGCCATCTTGTCAGTTGTTTTCACCTCCCTGTAATGTGGGCATGGTTCAGAGTGGTGTTGATGGGCCAATTGTGAGGGTGACCAATATCTGTGCCTACAACTCCCATCATGCTATTGCCTACACCCCCCTTCCCAGCATGCCCATACTTCCTTCCTTTTGAGTGGACTTCACTGTGTGTGAGTGTGACAGCAATGGCAAGATGGCTGACAATGTGGTCCTGTTGTTTGTTGGTGCCCAGTTCCCAGCAGGGCCTTGTGCTCCTCACAGCTAAGGCCAGTGTCAGACATCTTTGAGGTGGCTTTTCACTCCTTGTGAGGTGTGCATGCTTCAGTGTGAGCTTGCTGGGCCATGTGGGTGGGGGATGTTGAGCTGTGACTACCACTCCCATCATGCTATTGCCTGCACCCCCCTTCCCAGCATGCCCATACTTCCTTCCTTTTGAGTGGACTTCACTGTGTGTGAGTGTGACAGCAATGGTAAGATGGTTGACAGTGTGGTCCTGTTGTTTGTTGGTGCCCAGTTCCCAGCAGGGCCTTGTGCTCCCCACAGCTGAGGCCAGTGTCAGACATCTTTGAAGTGGCTTTTCACTCCCTGTGAGGTGTGCATGGTTCAGTGTGAGCTTGCTGGGCCATGTGGGTGGGGGATGTTGAGCTGTGACTACCACTCCCATCATGCTATTGCCTACACCCCCTTCCCAGCATGCCCATACTTCCTTCCTTTTGACTCTGCTTCCCTGTGGGGTAGTGTGCCTGTGCTGACAGGATGGCTGACAGTGTTGTCCTGGCGTTTGTTTGGCTTCAAGTCCCAAGAGTGTCCCTGTGCTTCACACAGCATTACCCAGGGTGGTGGTTCTTTGTGGGATCTTCATTTAGAGTGTGAGGCATTGCATTCTCCCAGGTGGGTTATGTGGAGTTTGTGTTGAGGGGGTGTGTGAGGAGAGCTGCTTGTAACTATGGTCAGTGCTGTCAGTCCTCCTTCCCACCCAGCCAGATATCCCACCACGGAACGTGCTTCCATTGCAGGGAGTGCAAGTTGTCTTTCAGGATGTCAGTCAGTGGTGTCCTGCTGTTGGTTGTTGCACAGTTCCCAGCAGGGCCTTGTGCTCCCCACAGCAGTACCCAGTGTCAGCCATCTTGTCAGTCCTTTTCCACTCCCTGTGTTGTGAGCATGGTTCAGGGTGGTGTTGATGGGCCAATTGTGAGGCTGACCAATATCTGTGACTACAACTCCCATCATGCTATTGGCTAAACTGACTTCACCAGCATACACAGAATTGTTGCATTGTGCATTTCCTTTTCCCCGTACTTTCCCTTTAATTCCCTGTATTCTTTCTATCCTGGCACCTGCCACTCTGTTGTTATAATTCCAATTAGAATTGGAATCTCTGGTGGTTCTCTGTTGGTGACTCTGCTCTGAGACCTGGACTGAGCAGTACTGTGCCTTCTCTATTAAAGTCCTGTTTCCCTTATTTTGGGCTTGCTGTCAATTACTTTTTTACACTGGCGACGAGTGTCAAGGTACCTGCTACTATCGTAGGCACAGGAGCGGTACAATCTACATTGAATTATTCAAGCAACTGGATCTGCACTTCTACCACGAATTCTACAAGAACCTGAATGTGGATAAATTATTTTTTGATCCACCACCGAAGGTTTGTTCTTCCCAAGTGTTTTGATGGACTTTTGACGGATTTACAACAGTGCAGCATCTTTTAAAACTCAACCGTTTCCCACGAGAGCAACTTCACACCGGCACAACCTCACCTGCAACCATGGAAACCTGAAGCGTCTCGTCCTTCTTCTGCTACTGGATGACGCGAGGTGTTCTACGGTGTACTGTATTCTATCTACGTCTCTGATGTTGGCAACAAGCGTCATTGCTGTAACGTAGCGTCCCTACGTCATTACGGCGCCGCCATCTTGAAAGTGTCTTTTCTGGCTCTGGTGAAGAGTTCTAGTCACCGATTTGGCGCATACAGCGCATTTCTTCAAGAAGCTGTGGGATCTTCACAATCATCGATGCGCTCGATTGCGCATTTGTTCATCTTCGTGTACACACAAGTATGTGTACGATTTTAGGAGTCTTCATAATCATCGATGCGCTCGATTGCGCATTTGTTCAGATTCGTATACACACAAGTATGTGTACGTTTATGGGAGTCTGAGGTCTGAACTTCATGGTTAAGGTACTTTCATGCGTGATATTTTGGGAAACATTTTAATGTTATCTTTTCTTCAATCTGCACATCACGCTGATGTTCACAGCAAATGTATGAACATTTATAGAAAAAAATACTTGTTAAACCTAATGGAATTCAGCAGAGAAAATCCTTAGTTTATTTACATTTTGCATTGTTATTAGAGTCATTTAAGAAGTGGTGTTCACATTCGTGTTTCAATATACTTCATGTTTTATTAGTGATTTTATACATAGCACCATGCAGTTTGAGCCTCCCACCAAGATTTTACAATCCAAAGGGGATCCCCCCATCCCTTGGACCAGGTGGAAGGAAGAATTTTTAACGTACATGAAGGCTATTGATGGGGATAGAATGGGAAATGAAAGGAAGAAAAACATTCTCCTTCATTGTCTTGGTTCAGAGGGGCAAGCTGTTTTTAGGACACTTCCCATGGTTCAAGATGATCTGGGAACGTTTGATGAAGCGCTTTTACGCATGGAGACCAGGTTTAAACCTACCTCCAGTATAGCACTCAACAGGTACAAATTTTACACTAGGTCACAAAGAGATTCTGAGTCATTTGATGATTTCTTAACGGCCCTCAGAACACTTGTGATTTCTTGCAATTTTGGCGCCATAACTGATGAGATGATTAGAGACCAAATTATAGTAAATGTAAAGAGTAAGAAGAAGGTTCTTTGACTTTCATATGGACATCATAATGACATTTACTTTTGAGTTGTTTAACTTCCACTCTTTGGGCTACATCATCAACACTGATGCTAGAGTTACAACCATTTGTAGCTTTTCTGATTTTCAAATTATAGTAAATGTAAAGAGTAAGAAGACACAAGAGCAACTATGGGTGTTAGGCAACCCTAATTTGCATGATACCATTGCCACAGCCAAGGCATTCGAGCAATCCGAGAAATGGATGAAGACCATTGAAGATGCAAATGGCAAGGGTGATAAATGTAGCAAAAGTTGCGACGAAGTTTGTGCCATGAACAATCCTACCAAAAATTCACAAATAGGGAAATTTGTTACCAAAGGTGTGATATGTTACAGATGCGGTAGTAGCAACCATGTTGCTTCTTTTAAATTTTGCCCAGCTATAGGTAAAGAATGTAACAAGTGTGGTAGGTTGGGACATTTCGCCAAATCATGTAGAGATGACAGGAAGAGAAATTTTGATAGAAATAGGAATTTTAATAAGGGTGGTGAAGTTTCTTACGTAAGGTGTAATCAACCTAGTGAAATTCCTTGTACTAGATGCAACCATTCATCCAACGATGATTCCCAAGTTGAAAAAGGCATAGTTGTCTCCTTGGTAAATGTATGTATGGTTGATGGGGAGACGTTAAGTTCTCCTAAGTGTGTTGTTAAATTTTTGAACGAGGAACTTGAACTCATGGCAGATTCGGGTTCACCCTGGTCCATTGTGACAAAGAGTTATTTCAGTGAGAAATATGGGGGTAAAAATCCATTGGGGATTTGTGTCCTCCTGATATTGTAGCTCAAGGTTTTGATGGTTCGGCTATTGATTTTATAGGATACATTGCCTCTGAGATTGAGTTTAAAGGAAGGTCAGCTTTTATCAAGTTATATGTTGCTAAAAAGGGTGTTAATGTTTTAGGTTGGAGAGACCAATGGAGATTGGGAATCATCCTTAATCCCGTAACAAAGAACCTGTCATGGTAATCGAGGAAGATGTAGGGGTGAGTGATATTGAAAAGGAATTTCCCAACGTTTTTTCTGAAGATTTGGGAAAACTTAAAGGTTTCACACATGCCATCAAGCTCAAACAAGGGGCATTGCCTGTGAAACAAAAATTAAGAAATGTTCCCATCAATGTCAGAGGAGAGTTAGGTGATGCTTTGAAAGAAATGTTATCTGGTGGTGTGATTGAAGAGGTAGAGTCCTCGGAATGGGTTTCTCCAGTTGTTCTAGCACGTAAACCGGATAAGTCTTTGAGATTATGCATTGACCTTAGAGCTCTGAATGCCAATATTCTTATTGATTGTCATCCGTTACCCAATATCAATGAGGCATGTTGGGAGGGGCCACCATCTTCTCCACTCTTGATCTGAGGTCCGCGTACCATCAGATAGAACTGGCGAAAGAGTCACGGCATATGACAGCTTTTATCACGCCCCATGGTTTGTTTCAATTCAAGAGAATGCCTTTTGGGACTGGCGTCAGCTGCTTCCGTGTTTCAGAGGTCCATGTGCCATCTTTTTAAGGACATGCAATCTTACGTAAAGTGTTTTCAAGATGACATTTAAATTTTTTCCCCAGACAAGAAGACTCACACGGAGCATCTCAGAAATGTTTGTAGTACTCTCAAGGAGTATGGTCTTACACTTAAGAGGAAAAAGTGTAAATTACACCAAGATTCTGTTGAGTATCTTGGTCACACGCTGTCCAAAGAAGGTGTTGTTCCGAAAAAATCTCTTATTGATGCTATTTTGAAAGCGCCTGCCCCTGACTGTAAGGACAAACTTCTTTCTTTTTCAGGACTCTGTGAATACTACAGTAAGTTTATAATGAATTTTGCCACCAAAATGGAGCCTTTGAGAGAGCTATCAAGGAAAAATGCTGAGTTTGTTTGGGGAAAAAGGCAACAGGAGGCTTTTGAGAGCATAAAAAAAGAAATGATAGCTGCTCCCACACTTAAACCATATTGCATGAATAAGTTGTGTGTCCTCACTGTTGATGCTAGCTTGTATGGTCTAGGTTGTGTTTTGTCTCAACGGGCAGGGAAAGAAGAGTGGAATGTTGCGTTTGCCTCCCGCACCCTTAATATAACTGAGAGGCGTTATGCTGTTATAGAGAGAGAATTGTTGGCATGTGTCTGGGGTGTGGAGCATTTTCGCAATTATATTTGGGGTGCACGGTTTGTTTTAAGAACGGATCACAAACCTTTGGTATCCATTTTGTCTCCTGGAGGAGGTCTTAATGCCACTGCCCGCATAGCTAGGCTTATGTCACGCTTACAGGAGTATAGTTTTGCAGTAGAATATGTACCAGGGAAAATAAATGTAACTGCAGATTGTTTATCAAGACTTCCATGCAGTTCTGATGATAAATGTGAAGATGATGAAGTGGTTGCTGATATCACCGAAATCGTATCTGGTAAATTTAGTTTAATCTCTGAAGAAATGTGGAAAGGAGCCATGAGTGAAGATGATATCTTGTGTAAAGTTATTGATTACACCAGGATAGGGTGGCCTTCTAAAAGTGATGTTCCTGCTGAAATATTTCCGTTCTGGAAAGTTTCTAATGAACTTGTCGTTGAAGGAGATTTGATATTCAGACAGGGGAAGTGTATTCCTCCTTCGTCTCTTCGCAGCCACATTTTGTCTGTGAGTCATGAGAGCCATTTGGGCATGTCCTCTATGAAAAGGTTGATCAGGTCTGTTTTCTGGTGGCCTGGTTTAGACAGGTTCGTGGACAAGGTTGTGAGGGAATGTTCTGAATGTGTCAGCAGTGAAAAGATGTGTAAGTGTGACCCTGCTCCTCTCATTCCAGTCAAATGGCCAGATTATCCTTGGCAGAAATTAGGCTTGGATATAGCTGGTCCCTTCAATTTTTTGCCACAAGACTGTAGGTTTGCTTTGGTGTTAATCGATTATCATTCGAAATGGCCCGAGGTCAAACTAGTACCCCATGCTACTACTGAAAGTGTAATTTTATTTCTTAAGGAAGTTTTTGCCCGTGAAGGTTTTCCCGAAGTTCTTATTTCTGACAATGGTGTGCAATTTAAGTCCCAAGTGATGTTTGATTTTCTTAAATTTTCCAATATTAGACATGTGACTACAGCTTTATACGAACCTCAGGGAAATGGCCAGGTGGAGAGATATAATAGGGTTCTTAAGCAAGACATTTTGTGGGCACGCAATTTTGGTGTCCAGTGGAAGGATAAATTGAGAGAAAAGCTGTGGTTGTACCGCATAACTCCTCACACTACCACTGAAGTTTCACCTTTCCGTTTATTGAGAGGTAGAGATCCCATTTCCAAATTATGTCCCTGGTGGTTCAGAAAAGCTACAAATGGTTGTAACTCTAGCATCAGTGTTGATGATGTAGCCCAAAGAGTGGAAGTTAAACAACTCAAAAGTAAATGTCATTATGATGTCCATATGAAAGTCAAAGAACCTTCTTTTACTGTTGGAGAATGGGTCAGGATACGAAAGCCTGGCTTTGTACATAAAGGTGAAATGAAATTTGGTAGGCCAATTAAGATTGTAAAAGTCAATCATAATAGTGTTGTCACCCAAGATGGCAAAGTATGGAATGTCAGACGTGTTACCAAATGTATTGATGTTATTCCTTAGTTTCTCCTCAGGGGAGAAATGTGTTGCATTGTGCATTTCCTTTTCCCCGTACTTTCCCTTTAATTCCCTGTATTCTTTCTATCCTGGCACCTGCCACTCTGTTGTTATAATTCCAATTAGAATTGGAATCTCTGGTGGTTCTCTGTTGGTGACTCTGCTCTGAGACCTGGACTGAGCAGTACTGTGCCTTCTCTATTAAAGTCCTGTTTCCCTTATTTTGGACTTGCTGTCAATTACTTTTGGAATTTTACAAGAATTCCTTCCTTTCAGTGAGCTTCCCTGTGAGGTGGTGTTCTAGTGGTGGCAAAATATCAGACAGTGTTTGTTGGTTATATTTGTGCCACTGCCTTGCTCTATTTGTTGTTAGGTTTGTACATGTCATGACACAGTTACATGTCACTATGAGATGGCAGGTATTGTGTTTGTCTGACTGGCATTCACATCTTGGGATGATTATCTTTTGGTTGCTGTGGATTTGCTAAGGGTGCATGGTTTGACTACCCCCTTGACAGTGATGTGTGTGTATTGTCACACCATATTGTGTATATTTGTTGTGTAGTCACCAGGCTCTGGGATGTTTGTTAGTCCATATACGCTCACTGGTGGTAGGATGGCCCGCACCTTCTCCTCCCAGGGCCTGAGGTATAGTGGTTTGGCAGGAGGGCCACTGCCGGTGTGCTGGCTCAGGATGTAATCCTTCTTCAGTAGGTCCCTGACCCTCCTGCGCACATCATACCACCTGTTCTGGATGTCTTCCTTTGTGCGCAAGCATGGTGATTGTGCGTTGACCCTGTCGACGATCCTCTCCCACATCTTGGTTTTCTGTGCCATGGGGGTCTGTTGGACCAATGTGCCAAACAACTGTGGCTCTACCCTCAGGATCTCGTCTACCAGGACTTCCAATTCACTATCTAGGAACTTATGATTCTTCTTTGGGGGCATGGTGATGGGTGGTGGTGGTGATTGATGTGTGTGTGCAAGTGAGGGTGGGTGAGTGTAGGTTTTGCTGGGTGTGTGTGAGGGTGCTATTTGTTGAGGTGCTAATGGTGTGTGGCTTGTGTGTTGGATGAGCTGTGAGTGTGTCTGTGGTTGCTGTCTGATGGTGTTCTGTGCTGGCAGGTCAGTGGAATTTGCAAAGGATCATGGTAGGGATTTGTGGCCTTTATATAGGTGGAGTTGGGGGGTGTCCTTGTTCCATTCCCCCCCTGTATTTATTGACTTTGTCATTGCTTGTTTGGCCCTCTTTTTTTGTATTTTTTCCTTTGTAATTTTTGTGCATGTAGGAGACGTTCTTCTGACCGAGTAGGACGCTGCAGTTGTCTCGTGCGCGCTTCTCCGAGTCGTTCCCGCTGTGTTTCAGCTAGGTTTCATGTGCGGCGTACGCGTCGGTCGCGGAGTATTGTGTTTGTTCGGCTGGCTTTTGTATGTGTGTCAGTCGTACGGCTTGAGCTCCGTGCGAATCGGTCTGATTTTGCACGCATTGCATCATACTGCGCGGGTCAGAGTTCGCGGGTACGTTTCGTTCGGGTTCATTCCTGGTGCGTGTCGGTCGGTTCGATTCGCGTGGTTTCCCGGCCGGATAGCTTGTTTCCGTCAGGGTCGGTCGTTCGGCTTGAGTTCCGTACGAGTCGGTCGTGATTCACATGCATTTCATCGTACTACCCGGTTCGGGCAGCTCCGGTACGTGTCGGTCGGACTTAATTCCCGTACCGAGTCGGTCGGTACGTTTTCCGGCCCGAATTGGAATCGACCCCATAGTCTCTCAGGCGGCTGGCAACTGCCAGCATTGGTCTCTGCTGATATTTGGCAGGGAAAACCTAGATTTGTTTTCCAAAGAAGTTGGGGCACGGGGATGACCAGAAAAAAATGCAAAACGTGTAAATTGGTGCTGTAATCACTGATTCTCCATGTTATGCCTCATTCCATTCTGAAAAACTCAGAAATAGAGATTTTTGCCCCGCCCTGTAAATAACCTTGGCTATCAGTATTTACCAGGTGTGGTAAATACCACATCCTGTTCCACAATATTTGTAGCCAATGAAATCAAGGATATTGGAGGTGAACCTGCATTTCGAGATTGCCTTGCTGCCACGTTTCATGCCGACCTCATGATGAGCTGCACGGTTCGTGTACTGCAGGAATTCCATGTAACCAAACTACTGATTGAATAAAGATTTCTGCTATTTTTTTAGCAGAAGGTAACCCCGTTAGTGGGGTAAAATGTGCCATTTCGTCACATTGTCCTCAGTTATCAAAACAGTGTTCAACCCCTCGGAAGTGCAAGGTAATTTTACAATGTAATCAAGAGAAACTGTATCGCCTGGACATGGTGGAACTGGAATAGTTTGGAGCAGGCCAATGGGACATTTGTAAGAAACCTTACTCTGAGCACAAACTGCACACGTTTCTACAAATCATTTGGTATCTTTTTTATTTTTTTATTTGATGAGTTTTATATAGCGCTGGCTAGACCCGGAGGTATCAGAGCGCTTTACATGAGGTTCCACATTGTTACAAAGTTACATCAGGTACAAGTTACATCAGTTTCTAAAAACATAAAAGCATAGAGGACAAGATAAGGAGGGTAGAGGGGTAAAGGGGGTCAGGTAGAAGGGTAGGAGGGAGGTTTGGCGGTGAGACGAAGGAAAGTTTGCCCAAAGTCCGGCTGGGTAGGTGACGGCCGAGGGGTAAGTCCACAGCCCATCTCCTCTATAGCTAACAAGGTAGCTCCACCGGGCATCAGCCAAAGTGCTAGGTCTCAATGGTAGATAGCATCTCTTGAGGTTGCCGGCCCTCCGGCGCCTTGGACTCCTCAAAATGCAATAAGAGCTGCTTAGGGTCTTTGCGCATCATTCCCTGTGACCGTACTCTTCACTCCCATACAGTCAACAGTGCACTGGATCCAAGAGTGTTACTCCCACTGTGAGGCCCCTCCAAGCAGTTATTGCAATAGTTAATGATAGTTGAGGTAGCTCTATTGTCGAATGCAAGATGGCATGGGTGTTAGTACAGATAAACAACAGGCTTTGAGGGGTGTAGTGCCTTTTAAGTTCTGCCCAGACTCTCCAGTGGTGTCGTTGTCTCCCAATGGACACGCAGCCTTCACCACTCTTTCTTCCCTGCAGGAGCCCCCTGGCATATAACTGACCCGAGATCTCAAATTTGTTAAGTAAGGCTGGAATCCGGACTTCCCATTGCCAGTATGCCACCAAAAATGTAATCTCAACAAATCTAGAGTTTTTTTCTCCTCCATATCCTGCCAGTCGACTAGAGTGACTCCAATATAAGGCTTTGTCTTATAAGGAGTTTGTGGGAAGAAACAGTGACTCTTTAACGCAATATAACTAATTTTTCTTACTCCCTGAAAGTTGTCTTAGCACACTTTTTCTTCCTTCCTGGTTTTGCTCTGTTTGAACGGGTCCCAGGATGCTTATTTTCAGTCCAGGGAGAACCTGACTTGGCAGCTTGGGGTGGACTGTTCCCATGAAGAGCAGGGTCAAGACTGATTTGCATATGGCTGGGTCCAAACTGGGGAGATGTGGTGAGCAAAAAAACAATGGATTAAACCTAGATCTGTGACTGGGGGTAAATGTTTGCACTGTTCAGCATTCCATTCATCATCTGCTCTTTTCGCTTTTGTAGCCCTAAGTGGGAAGTGTATGTCCAGATGCGGGTCCCGTGCTCACTATGCCACTGGATTCAAGCTAGCCTGGCTGATGAGGGCTGATACCCCGAAACCGGCCGCAGGATGCTTGTTTCCTGTCCAGGAAGGACCTGGCTTGGCAGTTCGGGTAGGACTGTTCCCATGAGGAGCAGGGTCAAGACTCATTTGCATATGGCTGGGGTGGCATGGTGAGCAAAAAACAATGGATTAAACCTAGATCTGTGACTGGGGGTGAATGTTTTCATTGTTCAGCATTCTATCCATCATCTGCTCTTTTCGCCCTAAGTGGGAAGGGTATGCCCAGACATGGGTCCCTTGCTCACTGTGCCACTGGATTCAAGCTAGCCTGGCTGATGAGGGGTGATACCCCAAAACCGGTCCCAGGATGCTTGTTTCTCGTCCAGGAAGGACCTGGCTTGGCAGTTCGGGCTGACCTGTTCCCATGAGGAGCAGGGTCAAAACTAATTTGCATATAGCTGGTTCCAAACTGGGGTGGTGTGGTGAGCCAAAAATTGAATTGGTTTAAACCCAGATGTATGACTGGGGGTGAATGTTTGCATTGTTCAGCATTCCGTCCATCATCTGTTCTTTTTGCTTTTCTTTGAACTTGAGTCATAAATTAATTGACAGTCATGACAACCACCAATCAATCTATAGGTATAATCAGGGCCTCTGGAATTATTTGGCAGAGGAGGGTCAAATTATGCAGCAGGGTTGCATAAATTATGTGTCAAGAAAAGGCAAATAATGCAGCATAATGCTGCCCATTTTGTGATAGTATTACTTCATTATTTTGTCATTTTTGCACTTGTTAACACTGTCTGGGCATTGGTTGCACCTCATTGGTATCAGTTTAACACCCTTTGCAAAGAACCTTCCATTGCAGCTGCGCTTTTAGTACCTTTTGAACCGTTTAACTTGGAACAATTGTTTTTTGCTAATATCTGCAGATTTTGCAGCAAATGATGGACTATGTGGCAAATGCAGCCAATCTATAAACAGAAAAAATTGGTAGCAGTGGTAAAGAAACATTCTGCACCTCCCATTAACAGGGTACATAAATACAATACAAAGTCAAGTGTGCTCAATGGGCAAAGCACTATGCTACCATGCTAGTGTATAATGTACATTAAAAAGCCTTTTCCACATAACCAATTTGTATAGATGCACCCAGAGCACTACAAAGTCCTGGAAGGTCTGCTTGCAACAGCAGGTCCAATTTTATTGAAGAGTAGTCAGTAAGCCAACACGTGTTTCGTCTTACATCAATTAATAAAAGCTTAATCAGCACACCCTTACATGTAATGATCAGTCCAACTCTAGTACAGGATGAAGTCAAAGTCCAAGGAAAATACACTAATTAGTACGATACATTCTGGCAAGCGAAGAACAATCAATGTTGTACATATCCAACAGACAGTCCAAAAACAATTTAGGCAATTTTCAGATCCTTGTCTTTATTGATTCTTTTTTTTAAAAGATTCCCAGCACACGATCTAGCCGACACGTGTTTTGTCTATACTCAGACTTTTTCAAGGCGGTATGGGAATGTAGTAACAGTTGATTCCAACAGCGAGAAGACACAACGGTGCCTCAGACTGCGTATGAAATATCCTTCCGAATGTCATATGGAATAACCAATGATCTCAACAAACTGTAATTGAGTGTAGGTTCGTGTTGTTAATGGCTAACGGGTATCCAATACCCCCGTTCAATGCCGGAATGGTCTCATTCTCATCAAAGGCATGAGGCCTCTATATGTGTATATCAAGTAGGCAGTTCAAATGGGTATGTACCTCCCAATGGTAGTCAAAATTGTAGGTACAAGTCCGTAGTAAGAATGTACCCCTGAAGTAGAATAGTCCACAATGACTAACAACACGGCAGTCCGCTCGCATCAAATGAAGTGTTTCGTCTTAGATGACTTTTTCAAAGTTGTGAATTCAATAAATGCACACATCAGTACATGTAATCAATGAAAACAAATTATTACATGTACTGATGTGTGCATTTATTGAATTCACAGCCTTGAAAAAGTTGTCTAAGACGAAACACGTGTCAGCTGTCTTCTTATGTACTAAATACAAGCAATGTTGGATTACTGAATACTCTTCAATAAAATTGGACCTGCTGCGGCAAATCTATAATCATGCAAAAAGCACCGCAGCCACACAATCGCATAATTCCAGTGGCCCTTGGTAAAATTGGTGGTGCAAATTGGTGTTCAATAGGAGCATACCCATAGCTTGATGAACCAGCTTTTCAATTTTTTTCCCAGGTTGTAAAGTATTAACAAAATCATAATCACTGAAAAATTGTGCACAACAAAGGTCACAGGCTGATATTGAAAACAGCAGATTACAGTGGTCGGTCAGAATGGTTATCGCATGTTGGGAGCCCAGGAGGTAATGATGCCATTCTTCAAACAAAACTTTTATGGCCAGTATCTTTCTATCTGCAACTGTATATTTTGTTTCTTTTGGATTTAATTTGTGAGAAAAATAGGCAACTGGATGTAACTGCTCAGTAGATGGATCACACTGTGACAACAATACTCCGATAGTATCCTGTGATGCATCAGCATCCACAATGAAAGGACGGGTTAAGTCTGGAAGACTAAGTACAGAGTCCACAAACACTTTACTTTTGAGACATAAAAGCTTTGTCAGCTTCAGAATCCCACTGATATTGTATCCATTTTTTTCAACAAAGTTGTGATGGGAGGAACAATAGCTAAAAACTGGCTAATAGAGCGTCAATAAAAGTTGACTAAATCTAAGAAGCTTTGCACCTCTTTCATGATTTGAGAGGATTTCCAACTCTCAATGGCTTCTGCCTTCTTTCTTTCCATTTGAACCCCTGTACGAAAAATGATAAATCCCAAAAACTGTACACTCATGACATGAAATATACATATCTCTAATTTGGCAAAACATTGGTTATCTTACAATTTCTGCAATACAGATCTTGCATGGCTTATGTGTTTGGTGATTGAGTTTGAATAAATCAATATGTTGTCAATATAGACCATTTCTCAAACATCAATGAACTCATGCAATACTTTTTTTTAATGAACTATTGAAAGGAAGGCGGAGCACTGAACAGCCTGAAGGGCATTTCAAGTTACTCATAAAGATCGAACTTAGTTCTAAAAGTGTTTTTTCACTCATCCCCTTCCCGGATGTGCACACGACGATGAGCGCCTCTTATAACCAAATTGCTGTCAATGGTTGCCTTCTAAACTTGAACTATCTGTTCTTCACTGTAACACGATTAATTGCCCTATTATCAATGCATGTTCTAAGCTTTCGTCCATTCTAAGGGACAAAAAAATAGAAGAGATGAGACTGGAGCTTGAAATGGACAAATTAACCCAATTTCCAGAAGTTCATCCAAATATTCCCTAAGGTACAGATTTTCATGTTCTGTGAGGGCATAGATTCTGCTACAGGGAAGATCTATGCGACAATCAAAGGATCGATGAGGTGCTAAACGCTGGTCCTTTTCTTGTCAAACACATCCTTTCAGTCCTCATAAACATCAGGGATCATAGAATCCCTCTTTCCCACAGTACATTGCGTAAACCTCTGATAAGCACCTGTTCACTGAAAACAATGTTTCTGACAATAGAGGGATGAAAAAGTGAGACTTCTAGAAGCCCAATCAATTGTTGGGATATGTTGATATAACCAAGGAATCCCAAGAATTGCCTAAAATTGAGGTGCAGAAATGAAATCAAATTGGACTTGTTCCTGGTGATCTGTATGGATCATCATAATTAACTGAACCTTCTGACTAATTATTTAGTCTGATAGAATTTACCTTACATCTATAGTAGTGATCTTTTCCACTGTGTTTCTAGCCAGGATGGGGATACCTAACTCTTTAGCAAAAGAAGACTCCATAAACTTTCTGGTTACCACGGAATCAATTTACAAATCTACTAAAACCTTCTTATTAGGTGTCCACTCTAGTTGCACTGGAACATGAAAATGACACATAGCTACATCAAAAGTAGTGCTGCCAAGTTCTTTAAAGACCTTTCAACCCCGCTTGCTGGAAGTTGGGTCTTAACAACTACCAGTCTCTGGTGATTCCCACTTCCTTCCTTAGCAGTGATGGTAACTGCCCTAGGTGTCTCTTTCAGTTTGCTAGTACATTCTCTTAAAAATTGTCCTGCTTTTCCACAATAGAGGCAAAGTCTTTGATCTCAACGCCTCTTCCTCTCTTCTTTAGTAAGAGGCTCAATTTCCCCTTTCAGCACCCCAATTTGCATAGGTTTGTTTTCATCCACCATTTTAGGTTCTGGTTTCTTTTCTGATCTACTTTCTAATCAGTTTTGCTACGGTCAGTTTTTCTTTCCTTTAATCAGTGCTACAATTTGACCACCAAGTCAATGAGTTCATCACAATTTTCTGGAGGGTTAACTACTTGCGTTAATAAATCTTTTAGGCCATCCCGTAACCCCCAATAAAGAGTGAAGCTCTTTTTTTTCCTGCCCACCCACACTCAGAAACTAACTAATTAAAGGTGATCAAATGAGAAATAAGGTCCTTCTTCCATTGTTTTAGGTTTAACGATTCTTTAACAACAGATTGCATAAATGTGTGCTTATCGAAAATTGTTCATCTCTGCCGTAAAGTTCATCTATAGTTATAAACAAGGGGATCATCCATTTCTACTAAAGGAATGGATGATGAAGCTGCAGTACCTCCCAGATAGTATAGTATAAACGCTACATTGGCCGTCAGGGATATAAGGAGGTTTACACATAAAATGTATGGGTACTGATTTAAGAAGGTAGGAACTTAGCTGACTCTCCATAAAATCTTTCTGAGGGTGCTAAAGGCACTGTGTGAGGGAGTACTGTAGGAACTGGACCCACTCCTCCAGTCGTGCCCTTGGCCCCTACCCCCCTAGTTTGAAAATGAGTGTGAACAAAGGTAGGTGGTTTGAGTGTAAATTTGGACCCTACATCCCCTACTATGGCATATTTTTTCTTTTGACTAGCACTGCTACCAGTAGGATTCTTCTGTAACTCATCTAACCTTTGTGATAACTGTTGGGTTTCCTCCTGAGATTGTAGTACTGCTTGACATAAATGCCTAGTATCATTCTGTAAGGCTACTAATAAATTGATTACTGTGACTAGGGAAGAACTCAGAGACTCCATCTTGCTCAAACAAGATTATTTGCATGGGCCTCCTATTCTGTAAAATTTGAGCATTAACCTGTTCTTTGGTAGTGTGACTTTGTAGGAGCGAGATACAGTCAAAGAAGTGAATTTTCAATGCCACCCAACCACTGCCACGGCCTGTATACTGTCCATGATCCAATCCAGGCCAGTGTCCAGGGAAAAGTGGAGTGGATTGAGAAAAGAAATAAGGTTTTCTGTTCAGCTTGGTCCCTCTCAGCGTAAGTATTCCTTAGGCCATTGTCTTAGTGGCTCTCCCTCTAGTTACTAACAAGAGAATGTACACAAGTATCTACCAAAACAAAAGAAAGTGCATAAACTTCAACAAAATCTGATTTAAATCTATACTGAACAAACTCTCTCTCTTATTCTCCCTGCTTACCTAACACTTTCCTCATCCCCAACATGGGTGCAACTCACCGGGTGGACAAAAATGGGCCTTTAAAATATTCCTAGGAAACAAAATACATCAATAAAATGAGATGAGTCCTTTGTCATACTATATTTGATTAGAAATGCTCTTCTAAGGAGCCCCTTAAATTACCCGATATCTCTCTAAAGGAAGTTGTACGTGACAATCGGTTTTGGGAAATATTTAGTCATTCGCACTCAGGGGTCGATTCCGATCTCGGCCGGAAGCGCACCTAACAGTATTTGTCTGGAAAAAATACAAGCCGAACGCGTGTTTCCCGACCGATTCGAACACTCGTCCAAACGAACAAGTACGATGCGCACAACAGCTCAGATTCCGGGCGAGCCGTACTTACCCATTTCAGCTCCTGTTCCCCGCCCGAGCCGGATCCGTAAACGCCGATTCGAGTCGCACGGAAGCAAATACACAGCACCTTCTGGCCGGACTAGTACAATGCGCCTTCCGTACGCGCCGAACCCGTCCCTGCGTCCGGCACGTTTGAGCATCCGGGAGAGCTGTACATAAGCTCCGATTCGCGCCACAAGACGATCCACGGCGACGAGACGAACAAGCCAGCGACAAGTACGAGTCGAAGCCACGAGAAACCCGAACGAGACGACCCAACCATGAATCCCATCGCGCAGGTCCTACCAATACTCTACATCTATTACCGGGACCGGTACGGACGCGTACGGCGCAGACGGTAAGTCAAACACCCACAACACAAACAAACGACACGTACCCGAAATATGTCACACACACATAGGGATGCACAAATGACGTACACCAGCACCAGCAGAACCATAGGGGCGGGATGGCTATCACCAATGCCATACACACCCATAGGGGGATGGATGCCTACCACTAATACCATCCCCACTCATAGGGGGATGGATGCCTGTCATTACTACCATCCCCACTCATAGGGGGATGGATGCCTACCACTACCACCACCCCTACTCAGGGGGGCCTGGATGCCTACCACTACCACCACCTCTACTCATGGGGGCCTGGATGCCTGTCACTACTACCATCCCCACTCATAGGGGGATGGATGCCTACCACTACTACCATCCCCACTCATAGGGGGATGGATGCCTGCCACTAATACCATCCCCACTCATAGGGGGATGGATGCCTACCACTACCACCACCCCTACTCAGGGGGCCTGGATGCCTACCACTACCACCACCCCTAATCATGGGGGCCTGGATGCCTGTCACTACTACCATCCCCACTCATAGGGGGATGGATGCCTACCACTACCACCGCCCCTACTCAGGGGGGGCTGGATGCCTACCACTACCACCACCCCTACTCATGGGGGCCTGGATGCCTACCACTACTACCATCCCCACTCATAGGGGGATGGATGCCTACCACTACCACCACCCCTACTCATGGGGGCCTGGATGCCTACCACTACTACCATCCCCACTCATAGGGGGATGGATGCCTACCACTACCACCACCCCTACTCATGGGGGCCTGGATGCCTACCACTACTACCAACCCCACTCATAGGAGGATGGATGCCTACCACTACCAACACCCCTACTCATGGGGGCCTGGATGCCTGCCACTACTACCATCCCCACTCATAGGGGGATGGATGCCTACCACTACCACCACCCCTACTCAGGGGGGCCTGGATACCTGTCACTACTACCATCCCTACTCATAGGGGGATGGATGCCTGCCACTACTACCATTCCCACTCATAGGGGGATGGATGCCTACCACTACCACCATCCCCACTCATAGGGGATGGATGCCTACCACTACCACCACCCCTACTCAGGGGGGCCTGGATGCCTACCACTACCACCACCCCCACTCATGGGGGCCTGGATGCCTGTCACTACTACCATCCCCACTCATAGGGGGATAGATGCCTACCACTACTACCATCCCCACTCATAGGGGGATGGATGCCTGCCACTAATACCATCCCCACTCATAGGGGGATGGATGCCTACCACTACCACCACCCCTACTCAGGGGGGCCTGGATGCCTACCACTACCACCACCCCTACTCATGGGGGTCTGGATGCCTGTCACTACTACCATCCCCACTCATAGGGGGATGGATGCCTACCACTACCACCACCCCTACTCAGGGGGGGGCTGGATGCCTACCACTACCACCACCCCTACTCATGGGGACCTGGATGCCTACCACTACTACCATCCCCACTCATAGGGGGATGGATGCCTACCACTACCACCACCCCTACTCATGGGGGCCAGGATGCCTACCACTACTACCATCCCCACTCATAGGGGGTGGATGCCTACCACTACCACCACCCCTACTCATGTGGGCCTGGATGCCTGCCACTACTACCATCCCCACTCATAGGGGGATGGATGCCTACCACTTCCACCACCCCTACTCAGGGGGGCCTGGATGCCTACCACTACCACCACCCCAACTCATGGGGGCCTGGATGCCTGCCACTACTACCATCCCGACTCATAGGAAGATGGATGCCTACCACTACCACCACCCCTACTCAGGGGGCCTGGATGCCTACCACCCACACAACCCCTACTCATAGGACGGGTAATGCATGACACAACCAGCATACTCCAACATAAGGAATGTCTGAAAAATACATCCCCCCAACACCATGACAAGCGTGTGTAGTCTGTGTCAAATGCCTACAACACTGAACATGACATTGAACATACAATGTGACCCCCTATCACATGTGTCACACATAAATGTGTGTGGCCTCCACAATGCAAGCAGACCATGACCACTGTGGCAATGGGGTCTAACACCCCATCACCACGGTGACCAAAATGTAAGTGTGGGGTCCATAGCTGAAGCACATTTTGAACATTGTGGCAATGGGGTCTAACACCCCATCACCACAGTGACCAAAAGGTAAGTGTGGGGTCCATAGCTGAAGCACATTTTGAACATTGTGGCAATGGGGTCTAACACCCCATCATCACAGTGACCAAAAGGCAAGTGTGGGGTCCATAGCTGAAGCACATTTTGAACATTGTGGCAATGGGGTTTAAAGCCCCATCACCACAGTGACCAAAATGTAAGTGTTGGGTCCATAGCTGAAGCACATTTTGAACATTGTGGCAATGGGGTCTAACACCCCATCACCACAGTGACCAAAATGTAAGTGTGGGGTCCATAGCTGAAGCACATTTTGAACATTGTGGCAATGGGGTCTAACACCCCATCATCACAGTGACCAAAAGGTAAGTGTGGGGTCCATAGCTGAAGCACATTTTGAACATTGTGGCAATGGGGTCTAACACCCCATCACCACAGTGACCAAAATGTAAGTGTGGGGTCCATAGCTGAAGCACATTTTGAAAATTGTGGCAATGGGGTTTAAAGCCCCATCACCACAGTGACCAAAATGTAAGTGTGGGGTCCATAGTTGAAGCACATTTTGAACATTGTGGCAATGGGGTCTAAAGCACCATCACCACAGTGACCAAAATGTGAGTGTAGTCATGTGAAAAGCTGCAAATGCCAAACTGCATGGATGATTCCTGGTCACACAACAACAAACACATCAGTGGCATAGTAGTGCTTTTGTCCCATAGCAACATAGATTGGGTGAGGCAAACAGTGCAGTGCCAATGAAACATCGCTTTGGCCATGTGCAGACAAACATCACCCATGGGGGCTCACATTGTCAACATTCACGAATTACACAATGACAGAAGTGACCATCATAATGCAGACCCACACATCAGCACCAATGGACACACAAATGTAGATATCCTGTGGAGACTGTAGATGTCAGGTGAACAAATACCATTCCATGGCAGCAATAGGACATACAAACCATGATCATTGTGCTGACTGATGACCTAGGAGTCCCAGGGACAGCAGGGGAAAGCCACCAAACAACATACAGCCAATGGCACACTAAAGAAATGCCAATGCAGTGGTGCAAATGCACAAACACAAACAGGCTGACTCACACTGCATATCAAACACAACAGGTGATGGGGGTGTGCCAGTGTCCCCAGGCAACCACACAACACATGAGGAGGCCTGAATCCCTATTACACAGATGTGTATACAGTGCCACACAAAAGTAACTCATGGATCGGATTCCCCTATGTGGGCAATCAGGCATTGTTAGATGAGAGGGAGCACAAATTACAAATGTCACACAAGCTTGTAAGAACAGCAACTAACACAGCAAGAGACAGACCCACCACAGCACTATCCCCAGGGACCCCACATTGTGGTGACACTGGCCTGCATGATAATCCCACTGTGATGACAAAGGTAGATGTCGTACACACAGTGAACCACAGTCATGTTTCCTGAGCAACTAACTACCATCACACCTACACAAGCACAAATCAATCAGCACGGCCTGTCAGCCAAGGCCAACATGGAGGTAGGGGTCTAGCCGTGCAACAACTCTCATTTGCACACACTCAACACCACACACCTTGACCTCCACCAATGTGCAGCAGTGAAGCTCACATGGACTGGTGACATTGCACATGCACCCATGACAATCCCAGGGGTGGTGGGGGAACTAAGGTGGAGATACCCATCACACATGGCCAGTCAACAAGACTTGTGAATGTCTGACACACTGCACAGTACGCTGTACATGGGCATGACGTCAAATCCACACCAACCAATGGGATCCCGGCCACAGTCACACACCAATGAAGAAGCCAAGGTCACCCACCAAGAACACACATAGACAACTTCCAACATTGCAGCTCTGACCCTGAGGAGTGGCAGCAGTCACACACACAACGTGTCACAATCACTGAAAGGTAACACAAAATGTAAATTACATGACTTGTGTAACCAACAAGTGCCAAGGGGAATCCTGACTGTGTCTCATCTGCGTTTGCCCACAAACTCAGCCCTGACAGCAAACACACCTGTGGATGACACCCTGATGACCAGTAATGTGCCATGCACCCACATCACAGAGAACCCAGGGCGAAGATTGGGGGGGAACATAGGTCAACTCAGCAAGCATCACAAACAGGAACATCACTAGGGATCCCAGCCTGTGTTGCAAAATGGAAGTGAAGACACACAGACATGCTCACACAACACACACCTTGGGCTCAGGCAATGTCACGGAATTACACACTGCCATGAGGGGACTCCACTCCTGTGTAAGGAAAGCTGTGCCATACGTTGTCTCTGCAGGGCTCTATCATGTCAGCAGTACACTTGGTCACTCAGTCAACAATTAGCACAAAATGAAGGCTCTCGTCACATCAGCCTGGTCATGGGAGTGTCACCGAAATCATGTGCACAGATCCAACACACATGTATAGCAAGTTGCACTGATAACACAGATGAGTCCTTCCCCATTGATGCCCAAACTTGCATGTCCAGTGGAGATGGTCACACGGTCAGGGAAACAGACAAATTGAACAATGGCAAGCACAACTGATGTGCAGGGGTGTAAGCCACAGATGTGATATTGCAAATAAATGTAGGAAATCCCATTGGCAAATATTGAAAACATGACACCCTCATATTGCTGCAAAGGATGACATGGCTACACACCAGGATAGGACACATTCCCCCTGGACCACATGGGGTCCTGCACAGTAACACTTCATTTTCATGATACCAAATATCACCATCACTGCAGCAAGGGCATGGTTAGCATCATCAACATCAAGTACATCTTAAGCAAAACCACCAGAGAACAGAAAGGAGCTTTATTCAGCATATGTGTCTGAAAAATGAAAGTCCTGCAAAAATACAAAGACCAATGGCCAGTCCAACAGTTCAGTCCGAACAGGGTGACAGTGGCAGATGTCACCCTCTGCTTGCCTGCACTGATATGGAGCAGGGACATTCCCCTCGGAGGGGTTTACGGGGGGGCAGGCCAGGCACCGCAAGGACAGGATCAGGGCTCACCAGAAGGAGGCAGGGAAGGGGTGGCTGGTGGTGGAGAGTCACTGACAACTGCAGTGGAGGTGTCTGACATGGTATGTGCCGGCACAACTGGGGGGCATGAGTCAGATGGTGTGGGTGCCGGCACGACTGCAGTGGTCCGGCCAGATGGAGTGGACAGGTTCCCCACTGCAGTGCCCAAGTCAGACGGGGTGGTAGTCGGACTCCACTGCAGTGCCCATCTCCGGGGGAGTAGAATGGGGTTCAGGTAAGGTGGGCAGGACAGAGGGGGAGGACACGGTCTCCACACCAGTGGCACAAACATGTGCAGTGGGGGGTGTGGGACTGGAAGAGCAAGTGGTAGGAGGAGAAGGCCGCATCATTTTGGGGATGGTGTATCTGTGGGTGGGGGAACCTGGGACAGGGTGTGGTGGGGGAACCTGTGTTGTGGGTGACTGAGGGATGGAGGAAGGAGACTGTGTGGTTGAGCTGCAGGGCGGTGGTGGGGTCTTGCTCTTCAAGGACCGGGGGGACTTGTGGGTGGGGGCCTCAGGCTGTCTGCGCCTGGGGGAGGGTGTCCGGGGGCGAGGGGCACTCCCCTCTGTGTGGGTGGACTTCCTCTTCCCCCTGTATGCTGGATCAGCGGGATCGGAGGGGAATAGGCCGAGGTCACAGAGGAAGAGCTGCTTTGTAGGTGGGGTTGCAGGTGAGGCAAGGGAAGGGGTCTTGGAGGGAGAGGATTTTGAGGACTGCGGAGTGAGTGTGGATGCCTGTGTGTGTGTCTGTTCCCCATCCCCTGTGGGTGTGGTATCAGTCCCCTGAGGATGCTTGTGTGCACGTTTTGCCCTTGTTCTGTGTGTTTCTGTGCTGCTCGTGTCTGTGTGTTTGGGTGATTGTGCAGGTGTGCATGTGCTTGGGACAGGTAGGGTGCCAGGAAGTGTGGATGGGGCAGAGGTAGGAGGGGTGATGGACTGTTGGAGGAGGGACACTGCTGCCGTCAGGGAGGAGTCCATGGACCTATTGCTCCTCTGTAGGGCAGACATGCCCGTCGAGATGCCCTCCATGAACGACACCAGCTGTGTCAACAGAGTGGTGTGTGCATGGAGGACACTCAGCATTGCTGTCTGCCCTACATGGAGCTGCCGAAGTAGGTACACAGACTCCTCACTCAGGGCAGCAGGGGACACAGGGGCAGGGGGTGCGGTGCCTGGCACGAAGGAGACACGCTCCCGGACACGGGAGCCTCCACGGACCTCTGGAATAGGAGCCAATGGGAGGGCGGTGGTGGTGTTGGTGGTGGTGGCGGGGCCAGACATACTAGCTGGGGTGTGGTGGCTGCTGACACCCGCCTCCACAAGGGAGTCATCCTCCGAGCTGCTGTGGTCCTCAGCTGAGGTGGATGGTGCTGAGGACTCCTCGGTGTGGTTCCCCTCGCCCTCCGTGCCACTGGGTCCCTCCAACCACTCGTCGGCTGTTGACCCAGTCTGGCTCTGCAGCTCCTCCTGGTCCGTGGAGCTGTGCCCTCCTGTGGCCATGGATGTATCTGCAAACAATTAGGGAAACAGACAAACATCAGTCACCTGCACTGACCGCACACACCACAGTAAGTACAGCACATTACAGAGAAAGCCCTGGCATCCTCAGTTGAACATTGCCAAAAGTGCTCACACAGATTAGGAGAAGCCAATTGTCAGTCTGATGGTCAACCATGGAACTCACACCCCTCCTGCCCTTGCACCCATCTGTCTGGTGCCTGTTGGATGGTAATACCCCAGTGTGGACACAAGCACCACGTACACAGTTGTTGGACATTGCAGAGAACACGGTGAAGTATGTGAACATGCACACATCACATCTCTTGCCACTGAGTTAGTACAGGTGTCCGGGTAAAGGGATGGCCAGAGTCTAATTAGAAATGCATGTGATGCATAGCAGCACCAGACACCATGATGCACCCATGTCCGGATAGTCAATGCCACAATGGGGTGCATATTGCACATGTAACTCCCTTGCAGGATCACTCTTAGCAAGTTAAATGCCATGGCACAGGCATGCCTGCAAAGTCATACATCACTGTCTCCAGTCACATGGGCATGGCAGACAGCCAACAACAGTCTGCACTGTGTCACAATCCTAGGAAATGGGGAATGCAAGTTATGTAGCTGACAAGTGCACATGTCCATCCCCCACAAACCACATCATCTGAACTCTTATTTGGCCACGTCATGCCAATTGGACATATGGGAGACATGAAACACAACTCTATGAACCTGAGCACCTCACAGTCTGCTGTGAATGTAAAACAGCTGCCTGAAGTTCACAGTCGCATACACCTGTGTGCACAGTCAAGTGATCAAACACCTATGAGTCACAGAAGTATCTTCTCTCATGGTCACATCTCAGATGGCATGCTGAGCCCTAAACGATAAACATCCCAGTAGTCCTGACAACGAAGCCACGGCACAATGACCCAGAGGCAGACACCTGAGGGAACATTTCACTGATCACAACATGTCAGCTGATACACAGGAGTGGGAGTACAGAGTGTATTGTATGCCCTGGAGTAGGCATGACTGTCCTGCTCCACCTGAAAGAGGGATGAGCCCTGGACAGTAGGCAGGTGGCTAAGCATGTGTGACACACTTGATATACATACTCCTGAGGCCCAAACATTGTTCCCACCCGCAGCATGGGGGTGTGCCAAATACCCCAGGGACATGTGGTGATTCAGATCAGCAAGTGGACCACATATCAAAGTTACACCCAGATTACATGTCAGAACTTAGGCATTGTGTAGGAAATTGACTCACCCATGAATCCCACAACATAGTCATGGGAACAAATGCTGTCCCCCACCCTGAGCGAAGCAAAATGCAATGACACAGTACCCAAGTGACACAATTTCCTGACTGTAAGGGCCACACATATGCGTATCAGATGAGGAGTGGGCATGTCACAATTGAGGGACATGGGTCCTGGACCACAAGACTGATGTACTGTGGAAGTTTAACCAGGCCAGAGGAGGGCACATACCATGTCAGACAAAGTGCACAGTGCAGTCATGGACTCACCCCCTCCTTGCTGCTGTGTGGCCTTCAGCTGCCCATCCAGGTCAGGGAAGACCACCGTCAGGATCCTGAGCATGTGGGGGTCAGGGTCCGGTGTCCGCCCCTCCTGCGAGGAGGCGACAGCTTCAGCTGGACCCTTGCGATCCTCCGGGTCCAGCCCCGAAGGTCCTGCCACCTCTTCTGGCAGTTGCGGATCCGGCGCTTGTAGACCCCCACGGATCTTACTGCCCGGGCGATGGTCAGCCAGATTTCCTGCTTCTGGTGGGCATCAACCTGTGAGGATGACAAAGTGAAAAGGCCATTACTACACATGCAACATATACGTGCATCACACAGTTGGATATACATGTCTCAATCACAGGGGCATATGATGTACACAGGCAGTGCAACGATGGCTATGAACAGTTTGCCAGCAGTTACTACATGGTATCATTGCATGGGAAGTAAACCTTGTTGGAATGCACTGTTACTGCACTGTACCTGTTCAGTGCATGTAACTACACACTTTGGGGGGTGAGAACTACTCAGTGAGCATGCTAGCCAGTGGTGTGCACACTGTAAGTCTTGCTAGTCAGATAACATGCACAATTAGTAAGGCAGTGGACAGCACACTCACCTGCTCCCCTGGTTTCCCATACAGCTTGCTGTACTGTGGAAGGAGGCTGTCCAGCAGGGCCTGGTTCTCAAGGCTGAAGGCTGGGGCTCTCTCCACAGTACGTGCCATTGCAGTAGCCAGAGGATGCAGAGACAGCAGCAGTGTTGGTGGCAGATGTCGTCCTGGAGCATGTAGTGCAGGCAAGTGAGCTCTCAGGGGAACAGCCAGCATTATATGTGTGCTGCAGAGGCAGATACTGTCCCATGTGTCCAAAGTGATAGGTCCAAGTCGTTTGCATCTTCTGAATCTGGCCAATCCATGGAATTGCACCACTTATACACGCCCACAGCATCCTTCAAAAGTTAAACTTCATGACACCCATGTTTTTGCAACATTGTTGTGGCTGGCCAACTGAATTCACTGCATCAGACTCGTTCCAGCTTCGAAAACGCGTCCGTTGCCATGCCAGGCCCTAGCCAATGCATGCGCACCGTCCGGACCATTGCTGTACAACGCGTATTTCAAAAGACAACGTGTACACGCTCACATCAAATGCAAAGGCCAGTGCGTGTACACCGATCGGTCCATTGCTGTACAACGCGTACCCGCTCACAACAGATTCAATGGCCAGTGCGTGCACACCGATCGGTCCATTGCTGTACAACGCGTACCCGCTCACAACAGATTCAATGGCCAGTGCGTGCACACCGATCGGTCCATTGCTGTACAACGCGTACCCGCTCACAACAGATTCAATGGCCAGTGCGTGCACACCGATCGGTCCATTGCTGTACAACGCGTACCCGCTCACAACAGATGCAATGGCCAGTGCGTGCACACCGATCGGTCCATTGCTGTACAACGCGTACCCGCTCACAACAGATGCAATGGCCAGTGCGTGCACACCGATCGGTCCATTGCTGTACAACGCGTACCCGCTAACAACAGATTCAATGGCCAGTGCGTGCACACCGATCGGTCCTTTGCTGTACAACGCGTACCCGCTCACAACAGATTCAATGGCCAGTGCGTGCACACCGATCGGTCCATTGCTGTACAACGCGTACCCGCTCACAACAGATGCAATGGCCAGTGCGTGCACACCGATCGGTCCATTGCTGTACAACGCGTACCCGCTCACAACAGATGCAATGGCCAGTGCGTGCACACCGATCGGTCCATTGCTGTATAACGCGTCCCTGTACAGGTCACTCGCATATGTCACCATGCTTGTCACTGGTGGACGTATGCCAGCCACATATACTTGCCAGGGACTCAGGGGCACACCTACAACACCACACCCAGTCCACACTGTATCCTAAGGCATGTAAGGCTGCATTACCTTTTCTGTGTATGGGGGTGAACATGTGGTTTTTGGGGTGGCACTTGGGGGCAGCCACTCCCAGGCTGTGCACGTGTTCATGGGGACAGGATCCTTTGTGTGTTGTGCACATGACCACTGTGATGTGCAACTGTTCATTTCGGAGCATGTGGCATGGTCACATTTCCAGGTTGTGTATGTGTATGACATGTCACATACCCCCAGAGTCCCGTGTGGGAAGGCATGTACGTCACAGGGTGACCCATTGCCACAATAGTGATAGCCCTCCACAGTCTGTGTGCATGTTGTGTTTCCGATGTCTCTGATTCCATGTGCACAATGGGAGACAGTCTCCACATCAACGTTGTTTGTGCATGGACTTTGATGTTGTGCGTGTGTGTGTCACAGACGTCCATGTCTGTCCTGCGGAGGCAACAGGGGCCACTACCTGTGGGAGTCATGTTTGTTTTTCTGACGTGTACATGATACGCCATGTCATGCCAGTGTCCATGTGGCAAGACAGGGTCACTGGGAATCTACCTGTCAATGAGCTGTGATGCCAGTGGCGCATCTGTGTAGACATGTCACTGTGGTGTGTGTGTGGAACGTGACAGCAGTAAATGGGTACTGTGACACAGCCTAATGGTTTCCCATAGCACAACCTGGAACCTGTTGTCAACACATGTTGAACTGAGATGTTAGATGATGTCCATGTAGGTGCCATATATGTCCATACAGAACGGCACACACATCAAGTACTTGTGTCTCGTAATGATGTATCATGTGAAATTGAGTATGGTTAATGGCACATATGTGTGGTGACTGACAATCTTTCTTTCTTCACCTATGCACTGCAGGGCACCAGCTGTCCATAGACCATTCCCTGACCTGGCAACGATGGTGGAACGTGACAGCATCCGACGGTACCGCTTCACCAGGCAGCTGATTGAGGATTTGGCAGTGCGCTTGGCCCCACATTTGCAACCTGGCCGGCCGTATCCTACAGCGCTGACCCCCAAGGTGAAGGTGATGGCAGCCCTACACTTCTTTGCCACCGGTACCTTTCAACACACTGTGGCAACTGCTGGTGGGATGTCACAGACTATGTTCAGCCGTGTGCTACGCGATGTTTTGGAGGCAATGTTGAGATAGCTGAACCAGTACATCTATTTCCCTACACGTCAACAACTCACTGACGTCAAGAGTGACTTCTATGCCCTGGGGAGGATGCCACATGTCATTGGCTCCATTGATGGGACACATGTGGCTTTGGTACCACCACAGGCACATGAGCAGGCATACAGGAACAGGAAACATTATCATTCGATCAATGCTCTGGTGGTATGTCTTGCAGATATGAGCATCTCACATGTGTGTGCCCGTTTCCCTGGTTCGGCACACGATGCCTACGTGATGAGGAGTAGTCACATCCCAAGGATGATGTCACAGATGCAGAACCAGCGTGCCTGGCTTGTCGGTGTGTACTGACTTTGTACCATTGTGTGTGTTCTGCTATGTTGTATTCCGCCCTCTTTTCCAACTCTGCTAATGTGCAATCGTCTGTCTGTAGGTGACTCGGGATACCCCAACATGCCGTGGTTGCTGACACCCCTCAGGAACCCTGTGACACCAGCCCAGATGCGCTACAATGAGGCACATGGACGGACCAGGAGAGTGATCGAGCGGACATTTGGTCTCCTGAAGAGCCGCTTCCGCTGCCTGGACAAGACAGGAGGGGCCCTCCCATATGCCCCAGCAAAGGTGTGCAAGATTGCCATCGTCTGCTGCATGCTACACAACCTGGCAGTGCGGAAGGAGTTGCCTCTCATCCTGGATGACGATGACTAACATCCGCCACCTGTGGAGGATCCTGGCCTGGGCCACGATGCCACTGATGATGATGATGATGATGGTGATGTCCGCACACAGCTCATCACCAACTTCTTCAGCTGAATGTGAGTATCCAGAGATGTCATGTCAATGATGTGTGTTTGCGTGATATGTGTTGGTGGTGCTCTGGTGCTGTTTGAGTGTGGCCATGTGCTACTTGACTGGAAGCGTGCAGCGATGTGTCCTTACAGGTAGGCTGTACTCCCCAACAGTGTTGACATGCTAACTTGGTTTTCTGTGAGTATCTTGTGACATGTATTGGCCATGAGTATTGCAGTTCTATCCTGTTCTTCCGTGCTTTTGACTGTGTGTCATGTCTGTCCTTCACAGGGTACTTTCAGAGTTGTTTGGTGAACTGTGATCCCCCGACACCATGATTCAACTTCCAGGGTGGAAGCAGTCGTTTCCCTACAGGTGATGTGCCACACACCCCTGGACTTTATTTCTTCTACACTTGTTGACTGTGTGGCCACTGCCACGTAGGATTACCTTGCATCTGTAGTGGAAACAACATGTTGCAAATGTGTAATAAACCTGTGCTTCACTTTGGGTTGTGCGTTGTCTGTGGTCACACATCTGACTGACATGTGCTTACTGCACCTGTGGGCTAGTTAACACAGACTGTGAATAGGTGTGGTGTCTGTGCATTCCACTGTATTTCCTGGCAACATCAGTGTAGGCGATGAGTCTGATGGCCCTGGTGTGTATGTGTTGTGTAGCCCTAGTGGTGTGTCTCCCTCATATGTGTCACGTCGCCATGACTCACATGACGGTGTTGAACTTGCTGTAGCAGTTAGCATGCACAGTGTCATTTAGCAGATCACCATCTACATGACAAAAACCACGTTGGAATCACAACAGAGGCAAGTATGGTGTATTAGTGAGTTTATTTACATACATGTGTGAGGATAGTGCACAGGATGGTGGGTGCTGTACATTGGGATTGGAATCCAAATTTCCCAGATGAGTTGGAAGGCTTGGTAGCAGAAATGTCCTGAGTAAAGTCCACAGTCATCTGATACATTGGGCCAACTTAAGCTCCCCATGTCATGTGGGAGAGTTGTGTTGCATTCGACAGGGTAAACAGTTTTCACACAAAGGAGAATTTCCAGAACAGGTGTTGGGTTCCTGGGGGATGTACATGGCCATCGGCCTCTCAGTTTTCCTTCCTCGGACGACCCCTCTTCTTCCGGGGGGGACCCTCACGTGCAGGCTGCTGCGGAGAGTCCTCCTCCCTCCCTGTGGCAGTTGCAGTTGTTGCAGCACCAGATGTTGTGGGCACACAGGGAGGTGTGGCCATGTTGGTGCTAATCTGGCGGAGGCATGTCAATATGTCCCTATGCACCGCTGTCAGTTCTTCCAATGTGTCCCACTTGGACTCCATGCCAGACATGTGTGTCTCCACACGGGACATGTGTGTCTCCACACGGGACATGTGTGAGTCCAAGCGGGCATGATGGGCAGCCTGCTGCTGTTGAATGTCCTTGAGGATCCCCACTACCTGGCTGACCTCTCCGGTGCTATTCTGGTACGCCTCAGCAATGCGTGCCAGTTGTGGGTCATCATGCAGTCCAGGCCCCTCTGCAAACAGCGACCTATGTCTACCACCCCTCCCACCACCCCTGGCGACATGTGCGGGACCTGTGGTGGCACGCACAGGTGACCGTAGGCCCACTTGGGGGTTGTTACTGGGCTCGTTGTCCGTTGCTCCACGTTGGGCCGGGGTCCCTGTGCTGTTGTCATCGGTGGTCCTTGGTCTGTCCGTGTTGGCAGGGGTGGTCTGTGTGTTGGCAGTTGTTGGAGGGGTGGGTGCAGGGGGTGCAGATGTTGGTCCTGCTGGTGCTGCATGATGACTCGCACCAAAGGGGCCAGGTAGGTCTTCGCCATCCGAGGAGTGCAGAGGCTGTTCCACACCAGTGAGCTCAGTGTCCCCCGGAGCCTGGGACAGGGACTCCTCATCGTCTGCTGCTGTGTCCCCATCATCACCTGTTTTTGGAAGAGACACACAATGTATGTTATGTTTCTACGGGCATCAATGGTTCACACACCTGACAGTTGTGACTGTACCTCTGGATGCGGGCCTGTACATTGCATTGTCCTAAGTTGTCACAGTCAGAGGTTGATATTGGTGTAGCACATTGTCCTGCCAACCTGAAGCTTTTCTATGTGAATGTTGAGGTGTGTGCATGGCCAGCATTGGTGGTATTTGGTGGACATCCGGCCCTCCTTCTCCCCCCAGCCCAGTTATCCCACCATGGAACGTGCTTCCATTGCAGGGAGTGCAAGTTGGCTTTCAGGTTGTCAGTCAGTGGTGTCCTGCTGTTGGTTGGTGCCCAGTTCCCAGCAGGGGCTTGTGCTCCCCACAGCAGTACCCAGTGTCAGCCATCTTGTCAGTTGTTTTCCACTCCCTGTGATGTGAGCAAGGTTCAGAGTGGTGTTGATGGGCCAACTGTGAGGGTGACCAATATCTGTGACTATAACTCCCATCATGCTATGGCCTACACCCCCCTTCCCAGCATGCCCATACTTCCTTCCTTTTGAGTGGAGTTCACAGTGTGTGAGTGTGACAGCAATGGCAAGATGGCTGACAGTGGTGTCCTGCTGTTTGTTGGTGCACAGTTCCCAGCAGGGCCTTGTGCTCCCCACAGCTGAGGCCAGTGTCAGACATCTTTGAAGTGGCTTTTCACTGGCTGTGAAGTGTGCATGCTTCAGTGTGAGCTTGCTGGGCCATGTGGGTGGGGGATGTTGAGCTGTGACTACCACTCCCATCATGCTATTGCCTACACCCCCCTTCCCAGCATGCCCATACTTCCTTCCTTTTGAGTGGACTTCATGTGTGTGAGTTTGACAGCAATGGCAAGATGGCTGACAGTGTGGTCCTGTTGTTTGTTGGTGCACAGTTCCCAGCAGGGCCTTGTGCTCCCCACAGCAGTACCCAGTGTCAGCCATCTTGTCATTTCTTTTCCACTCCCTGTGATGTGAGCATGGTTCAGAGTGGTGTTGATGGGCCAATTGTGAGGGTGACCAATATCTGTGACTACAACTCACATCATGCTATGGCCTACACCCCCCTTCCCAGCATGCCCATACTTACTTCCTTTTGAGTGGAGTTCACAGTGTGTGAGTGTGACAGCAATGGCAAGATGGCTGACAGTGGTGTCCTGCTGTTTGTTGGTGCACAGGTCCCAGCAGGGCCTTGTGCTCCCCACAGCTGAGGCCAGTGTCAGACATCTTTGAAGTGGCTTTTCACTGGCTGTGAGGTGTGCATGCTTCAGTGTGAGCTTGCTGGGCCATGTGGGTGGGGGATGTTGAGCTGTGACTACCACTCCCATCATGCTATTGCCTACACCCACCTTTCCCAGCATGCCCATACTTCCTTCCTTTTGACTCTGCTTCCCTGTGGGGTAGTGTGCCTGTGCTGACAGGATGGCTGACAGTGTTGTCCTGGCGTTTGTTTGGCTACAAGTCCCAAGAGTGTCCCTGTGCTTCACACAGCATAACCCAGTGTGGTTGTTCTTTGTGGGATATTTAATTAGAGTGTGAGGCAATGCATTCTCCCAGGTGAGTTGTGTGGAGTTTGTGTTAAGGGGTGTGTGAGAAAAGCTGCTGGTGACTATGGTCAGAGCTGTCAGTCCTCCTTCCCACCCAGCCAGATATCCCACCATGGAACGTGCTTCCATTGCAGGGAGTGCAAGTTGGCTTTCAGGATGTCAGTCAGTGGTGTCCTGCTGTTGGTCGGTGCCCAGTTCCCAGCAGGGGCTTGTGCTCCCCACAGCAGTACCCAGTGTCAGCCATCTTGTCAGTTGTTTTCCACTCCCTGTGATGTGAGCATGGTTCAGAGTGGTGTTGATGGGCCAATTGTGAGGGTGACCAATATCTGTGACTACAACTCCCATCATGCTATGGCCTACACCCCCTTCCCAGCATGCCCATACTTCCTTCCTTTTGAGTGGAGTTCACAGTGTGTGAGTGTGGCAGCAATGGCAAGATGGCTGACAGTGGTGTCCTGCTGTTTGTTGGTGCACAGGTCCCAGCAGGGCCTTGTGCTCCCCACAGCTGAGGCCAGTGTCAGACATCTTTGAAGTGGCATTTCACTGGCTGTGAGGTGTGCATGCTTCAGTGTGAGCTTGCTGGGCCATGTGGGTGGGGGATGTTGAGCTGTGACTACCACTTCCATCATGCTATTGCCTACACCCCCCTTCCCAGCATGCCCATACTTCCTTCCTTTTGAGTGGACTTCACTGTGTGTGAGTGTGACAGCAATGGCAAGATGGCTGACAGTGTGGTCCTGTTGTTTGTTGGTGCACAGTTCCCAGCAGGGCCTTGTGCTCCCCACAGCAGTACCCAGTGTCAGCCATCTTGTCATTTCTTTTCCACTCCCTGTGATGTGAGCATGGTTCAGAGTGGTGTTGATGGTCCAATTGTGAGGGTGACCAATATCTGTGACTACAACTCCCATCATGCTATGGCCTACACCCCCCTTCCCAGCATGCCCATACTTACTTCCTTTTGAGTGGAGTTCACAGTGTGTGAGTGTGACAGCAATGGCAAGATGGCTGACAGTGGTGTCCTGCTGTTTGTTGGTGCACAGGTCCCAGCAGGGGCTTGTGCTCCCCACAGCAGTACCCAGTGTCAGCCATCTTGTCAGTTGTTTTCCACTCCCTGTGATGTGAGCATGGTTCAGAGTGGTGTTGATGGGCCAATTTTGAGGGTGACCAATATCTGTGACTACAACTCCCATCATGCTATTGCCTACACCCCCCCCCCTTCCCAGCATGCCCATACGTCCTTCCTTTTGACTCTGCTTCCCTGTGGGGTAGTGTGCCTGTGCTGACAGGATGGCTGACAGTGTTGTCCTGGCGTTTGTTTGGCTACAAGACCCAAGAGTGTCCCTGTGCTTCACACAGCATTACCCAGTGTGGTTGTTCTTTGTGGGATATTTAATTAGAGTGTGAGGCAATGCATTCTCCCAGGTGAGTTGTGTGGAGTTTGTGTTAAGGGGGTGTGTAGGAAAAGCTGCTGGTGACTAAGGTCAGAGCTGTCAGTCCTCAGCAATGGCAAGATTGCTGACAGTGGTGTCCTGCTGTTGGTTGGTGCACAGTTCCCAGCAGGGCCTTGTGCTCCCCACAGCAGTACCCAGTGTCAGCCATCTTGTCAGTTGTTTTCCACTCCCTGTGATGTGAGCATGGTTGAGAGTGGTGTTGATGGGCCAATTGTGAGTGTGACCAATATCTGTGACTACAACTCCCATCATGCTATCGGCTACACTGACTTCACCAGCATACACAGAATTCCTTCCTTTTAGTGAGCTTCCCTGTGAGGTGGTGTTCTAGTGGTGGCAAAATGTCTAACTGTGTTTGTTGGTTGCATTTGTGCCACTGCCTTGCTGTATTTGTAGTTATGTTTGTACATATCTTGACACAGTTACATGTCACTATGAGATGGCATGTATTGTGTTTATCTGACTGACAGACAGATCTTGGGGTGATTATCTTTTGATTGCTGTGTATTTGCTAAGGGTGCATGGTTTGACTATCCCCTTGACAGTGATGTGTGTGTATTGTCACACAATATTGTGTATATTTGTTGTGTATATAGGTGTGCATGCTTCAGTGTGAGCTTGCTGGGCCATGTGGGTGGGGGATGTTGAGCTGTGACTACCACTCCCATCATGCTATTGCCTACACCCACCTTTCCCAGCATGCCCATACTTCCTTCCTTTTGACTCTGCTTCCCTGTGGGGTAGTGTGCCTGTGCTGACAGGATGGCTGACAGTGTTGTCCTGGCGTTTGTTTGGCTACAAGTCCCAAGAGTGTCCCTGTGCTTCACACAGCATAACCCAGTGTGGTTGTTCTTTGTGGGATATTTAATTAGAGTGTGAGGCAATGCATTCTCCCAGGTGAGTTGTCACATACCAGGCTCTGGGATGTTTGATAGTCCATATACGCTCACTGGTGGTAGGATGGCCCGCACCTTCTCCTCCCAGGGCCTGAGGTATAGTGGTTTGGCAGGAGGGCCACTGCCGGTGTGCTGACTCACGATGTAATCCTTCTTTAGTAGGTCCCTGACCCTCCTGCGCACATCATACCACCTGTTCTGGATGTCTTCCTTTGTGCGCAAACATGGTGATTGTGCGTTGACCCTGTCGACGATCCTCTGCCACATCTTGGTTTTCTGCGACATGGGGGTCTGTTGTACCAATGTACCAAACAACTGTGGCTCTACTCTGAGGATCTCATCTACCAGGACTTCCAATTCACTGTCTAGGAATTTCGGATTCTTCTTTAGGGGCATGGTGATGGGTGGTGGTGGGGATTGATGTGTGTGTGTGTGCAGGTGAGGGTGTGTGAGTGTAGGTTTTGCTGGGTGTATGTGAGGGTGCTATTTGTTGAGAGGCTAATGGTGTGTGGCTTGTGTGATGGATGAGCTGTGCGTGTGTCTGTGGTTGCTGTGTGATGGTGTTCTGTGCTGGCAGGTCAGTTGAATTTGCAAAGGATCATGGTAGGGATTTGTGGCCTTTATATAGGTGGAGTTGGGGGTGTGTCCTTGTTCCATGTTTTTTTCCCCTGTATTTATTAACTTTGTCGTTGCTTGTTTGGCCCTTTTTTTTGTTTTTTTCCTTAGTATTTTTTGTGCATGTAGGAGACGTTCTTCTGACCGAGTAGGACGCTGCAGTTGTCTCGTGCGAGCTTCTCCGAGTCGTCCATGCTGTGTTTCTGCAGGGTTTCTTGTGCGGCGTACGCGTCGGTCGCCGAGTATTGGCTTCCTTCGGCTGGCTTTTGTATGCGTGTCGGTCGTTCGGCTTGCGCTCCGTGCGACTCGGTCTGTTTTTCCACGCATTGCATCGTACTGCGCGGGTCGGAGTTCGCGGGTACGTTTCGTTCGGGTTGATTCCTGGTGCGTGTCGGTCGGTTCTATTCGCGTGGTTTCCCGGCCGGATAGCTTGTTTCCGTCCGGTTCGGTCGTTCGGCTTGTGTTCCGTACGAGTCGGTCGTGATTCACATGCATTTCATCGTACTTCCCAGGTCGGGCAACGCCGGTACGTGTCGGTCGGACTATATTCCCGTACCGAGTCGGTCGGTATGTTTTCCGGCCCGAATCGGAATCGACCCCTAAGTGTCTGGAGTGATCGTTAAGCAGACACTTAATTGCAGACCAGGTAAGAGTAAAATCAAACAAAAGTCTTTTATGTTCTAGTATGGAATTAAGGCAATAGCTTTATGAGTGGAAAGTGCATTTCGCCCTTTTCGTTTTGAAAACTTGCCTGTTTGCATGCCGCACTAAGCACTTTGACCGGGAGCAGCCGGGAAGCAGCCGGGGACTTCAATTCCCAATCACCCTTGCGCCTGGAGGCGCCGCATCACGCCGCACGCGCCGGAGGCGCATAAAAGGACTCCAGGGCTCCCGCAGCGCGGGACGCCCTTTTCGTTTTGAAAACTTGCCTGTTTGCACGCCGCACTAAGCACTTTGACCGGGAGCAGCCGGGAGGCAGCTGGGGACTTCAATTCCCAATCACCCTTGCGCCTGGAGGCGCCGCATCACGCAGCACGCGCCGGAGGCGCATAAAAGGGCTCCAGGGCTCCCGCAGCGCGGGACGCCCTTTTCGTTTTGAAAACGTGCCTGTTTGCACGCCGCACTAATCACTTTGACCGGGAGCAGCCGGGAGGCAGCCGGGGACTTCAATTCTCAATCACCTTTGCGCCTGGAGGCTCCGCGTCACGCAGCACACGCCGGAGGTGCATAAAAGGACTCCAGGGCTCCCGCAGTGTGGGACGCCCTTTTTGTTTTGAAAACTTGCCTGTTTGCACGCCGCACTAAGCACGTTGACCGGGAGCAGCCGGGAGGCAGCCGGGAGGCAGCCGGGGACTTCAATTCCCAATCACCCTTGCGCCTGGAGGCGTCGCGTCACGCAGCACGCGCCGGAGGCGCATAAAAGGACTCCAGGGCTCCCGCAGCGCGGGACTCGTGAGAGCGTGCCCGGGCCGCGCCCGGGCACAGCCCAGGCCAAGGGCGGGCCCGTCTGCACTCGTCCAAGGCCGGAGGAGGCCGGGCTGGGCCATATTATTGATATTTTTGATACTGGGTCGACTTATCTTAGCTGTGTATGGTACTGTGCAAAAATTGTATACTGGTATACTGATATTATCCTCAGGGATCTTCATGAGTAAACGCAAGTCTGGCACTGGGCAGGGAGTAGTGGGGACTCCGGATACTTTCCTTTTGAGGGCAGAATCAACATTAATTCATGAGATCGAGCTCACAGAGCGTAGGCTATCATTAGAGCCCCAGCCTCCCCAGAGACGATCTGTTCTCGCAGGGTCCCCTCTGCAACTTAATACCGAACATGCCCTCACTCAAACAAAGCAGTTACAACCTTTAGAGGTAGATTTGGAATCCACTACATCCTCAGATTCAGTAAATAAACCAAGTAGGCCTAATGTAACCACGAGGGGTCAGAAGGCCAAAGTAAGTCAAGGCAATACCCATGAACCGCCATCAAAGAAGAGGAAGGGTAGGGGTCCACAGAAACAAAAACTACATTCGCCAAAAGCACTGAGAAGCAAAACTAAACCCACTGAGCAGGGGCCTGGCATAACACCAACATCTGTTGCAACGAACGACCCATCCTTATGGCTGCAGGAGGAGGATTTTTGGAGAAGGTAAGAGACAATGGTATCAGTTTTGCTGGACTCTTTGTCACAGAAATTAACCAAGATCGAGGATAGATTATCTAAACTAGAGGAGCTAGCAACCAGCACTCCCCCAGCACATCCGGATATATGTAGAGGCGCCGAGACGCTGCCTAATAGGGGGATGGGATTAGCGACCGGTCAAGCTATAAATAACTTAACTAGTGGACAACGTCCTAGTACATATACTAGTATGGTTAGAGACTCAGTACAGAGTGACCCCCCACAACAAATAGTAATACCCCCCACCAGATCATCTAGGGATCCCGCACTGTTCAGAAGGCCCGAACTCTATCTGTATGCAGGCTATAACATCTTCAAACGGACCTCTAACTGATATGGGGAACACTACGTTAGAGAATGGGGTGAGAGCAACAAATAGACAGAACTCCCGGAAACTTAATACGGGCGCCTCTAGTAATTTAAATCTAAATTTGCATCTCCCGCCAGAAGCAACTGCTTACACGGTTGTGCTGGCAAATGTCCCCCCTTTACCGCCCAATGTTCCTGAACACTGGTCGACATTGAGGAATAAGTCGTTGCACTTATTGAGTGCCAGGACTGGTATGACCAATACTCTTTTCTCAGAATTTAAGATGGTACGAAGAATAGGATGGGTAGGTAAGTCAACCAAGTCACTAACTGGCGACTGTGTGGTTTTGACATTTAGATCCCCGAGCCTGGTGCAATCCATTCTTGATATGGCCGGGAATCGGTCCATCATGAGACAGGACATAAATATTCTGCCACTAGGGTACTTTTATCAACCCCCTACAGTCCCTTGGTATAACCCTATGGAGGAGACACATTTTGGGAATAGACAGCCTAGATATGCTGTCCCAGTCAGTAATCGCTATAAATTTTTTAACTCATTAGAAGACTTAGACTGACTGACCCATTTGATAGTCCCTACTCTAACCCATGAGTTTGACCTGAATACCCACCGATGTAATAACACAAATAATTATAATATTACTTCACACCAGTCCCATATAATTAAATGTGACCACTCTTCAGCCGCAGATTCTGCTGAGCAGGGGGAAATGGGCACGGGCACTACTAACCCAACCCTGGGTGTGTCTTTAGAACTTATCGAACACACAACTCCAGATCAGACGCTTTTTAACAATGGTGGTTCATTACCTAGCAATGTAGCACCAACTAGCCCTTTAGAAAACACTGATAGAACCTATTGCAATTTTGTATCCTGGAATATTGCAGGATTACGTTCCAAGTTAAATAATCCTATTTTTTGTGAATTTGTATTAAATCATGATGTATTATGCTTCCAGGAAACGTGGGTAAAGGAAATAACCCACATAAACGGGTTCAAAACATTTCATACTTCAGCTGTTGAAGGGCTAAGTGGAAGGGCAAAGGGAGGGCTCTGCACCTTTATATCAAATTGCCTGAAATTAAAAAAGATAGAGCTTTATGCAGAGGATATATACTACCAATTGATTAAAATTCATGTTGATACAAAACGTATCGCAGTAACAAATTTTTATAATAATATTCCCCCTGTTAAAGTTAGGGACGTAATACAGAAACTGGTTAGCGATTTAAAATCCTTATGTAGTAACAATTCTAAAGATACAATGATAATTCTGGGAGGGGATTTTAACTGCGCCCTGTGCTCGTTTGATGATGACAAATTATGTGGGTTGTCAAATGAAGAAGGGATTAGCAATACCCAATTTCGACACTCATTATCGGGGGAGCTCTATAATGAAATGATTTTTAGTCTGGATCTGGGTTTTACAAATGAGCTAAGTGCTTTACCTGTTCCCATGTGTTACACCTTTAATGGTAGAGGTCTATGCAGTACTATTGATTATATATTGGTGTCCAATAGCCACGCGTGCAGACTTCACTCTTTTTCTGTAGACGATAACTCACTGAGTGATCACTTCCCATTGTGTCTTTCTGTATTATTGCCGACAAGTAAGCCTGACAGCCATGATAAGATCTCCCAGGCCTTAGCAAACATTACAATTGATAAAAAAAAATGGTTATTCTCTGCGCTGGCCAATGGTGGACCCCTTAGTGATCACCAAAAAAGTAGTAACTAAATGCAAAACTGCTAATGAGACCTGCCTGAGAGAAGCCGCTGCCGCAGATAGTATTATATCATCCTTCCAATCAATATCGGGCGCTATAAGGGAGGCTCTATTTGTCCCAAACCGAAATAAAAGAAAAGCACAGGGGTGGTTCGACTCAAAGTGCACGCGAGCCTATACCAACCTAAAACACGAATTACATAAGTCCCCCAGAAATTTAAATAAGGTAAGGCAGGCAAGAGGGGAGTATAGGTGGGCGCTCAAGGAAAGGAAAATAGTTTTAAGACAGGAGGCTTGGGAATCCTTGCATAAGGCCTCCCAATCGGGAAATAGCTCGGCTTTCTGGAAAGTGGTAAAAACACCCTTTCTGAATCCCGGAGGTGGCCCGACACTTGAGATCACTATATCTGAGGAACAATGGATTGAACACTTCTCTAGGGTATATAATGATCAGGGCAATTTGGATCTGCAAGCAGATTACAATCAAGTGGTAGCTCCCCTGGACCCACTGGTCCAATATCTTGACCTCCAGTTTACACTGGAGGAAGTAAACCAGGCTCTCTCTGCAAGTCAGGGCAGAAAGGCTCCTGGACCGGACGGAGTCCCTGTGGATCTCTTTAAGTCAAATACGATCCTATGGGGGCCAATAATTACACAGGTAATTAATGCTAGTTGTCTTGCCCCTTTTTTAACAACTTGGGTTGAATCCACAATCGTGACAATTTTTAAAAAGGGGGACCGTCAGGACCTGGGTTGCTATAGGCCCATTTCATTATTGGACTCATTGACCAAAGTAGCTGGCCGTATAATTTTAGAACGTTTACATGAATGGGCAGAGGACAACAAAGTCCTGTCTGATATACAATACGGTTTCCGGGAGGGTTTAGGGACGGTGGAACAGAGTCTAAATTTAGCTATTTTTATTGGAAAGTATACGAGGGTGAAGAAGGGCAGGTTATTTTTAGCTTTCGTGGATCTCACTGCAGCTTTCGATTCGGTGAGGCATGGACAGCTGTGGGAGATCCTCGAGGCAATGGGGGTGGACACTCAAATGATCCATTTTCTTAGGCGCTTATATAGCGGCGCCAAGGCACGAGTTTGATTTGGTCTGAATGGTGATTGCCCCATTTCCAATTAGGAGGGGGTTAGACAAGGATGTGTCCTAGCCAATGTTCCCTCTAATTTTTTTCCTCTGTGTGCGGCAGTGTAAGGTCTCTGTGCACTGCAGCCCAGGCTATGTGCGCCGGGAACCAGACCGCGCGTAAGGGTGCAGCGCCAAATATCACTCCAAGTTTTTGCTTAAAAAAGTGAAAGGACGGTGCATTTCCACACCTGTAGCACCACATGAAGGGTCTAAAGGCAGGTGTTCAATTTAGATACACACGCCATGACATGAATTGGTTACACAGGCAAGTACACTTCGGGTTTAGAAAAGCATAGGACTCCAACGATGGTACCTTAAGATTTCACTAAAGATCCTCAACTCGAGCACTGTTCATAGGGTGGGAAAATGTTGGGAGCCTATACAAGATCACAGATATACAATACACATGGATATGGCACTAGATGAATCTGGCTGTGGGCGGCTTGGAGAAGCCTTTAAATACACAAAGTGCAAGCACTGGGTCTAGCCTCACAATGACCCCGGCACCTTTTCTTATTTTCCGGCTCCTGAAACTACTGAGCTTAAACACGGAGTTGCATAAAACCGTGTTCCAATACTGCCCCGCGCATTGGCTTGCAATGCCAAAGGAGTGTGTAGTAATTACAAGGAGACTGACCCAGCATCACCCAGCTTGTCAATGAGGTGCCTTACACAGTGTTTGGTTAAAGATAGAACATCCTTTCAAGCAATAATACAGTAAATTACCTTTGACACAATTCTGTCCCGAGTCACTATCAGAGCAGTGTATTTGTTGTGCTTGATCCCATTAAAATGGAAAAGGTTGAAAGAGTGGCGGATTTCAGAAAGGAAAGAGTCTATTGTGATTTAATGTAGTTCTCTGCTCATATAGTTTGTTTTGCTTAATTTTGATTCTTCTTGAATCTGTACATTTGTGAGCGATAAAAGGTTCACACCTTTTAATTGCTGCCTAGTACCAGTGATCACTCATGTTCAAGTGTTAGTAGTTGAATAGTGGTTATTGGAGGTAGATGTGAAGACGTCTTTTTCAAAGAAAATCCTGCAACACCTTGTATTGCAAAGGAATTGGTTACTATTCGGTATGCTTGAAGTGTTATGTAGATGCCTTTTTAATTTCAGAACAATTTTATATGTAAAAAGGAAACATCATGAAATGCAATACAAGCTTTGTAAAGTATACAAAGGCAACACACACTAAAATCAGATGTGAAATCACAAGTTCTACAGTTTAAGGTGCAGTGCTAATAGGGATTAAAGACTATGTTAATTAATTCACTGTTATATTGGTTATGGATCAAAATGTTGTTGGGAAGCAAAATATTGAGACGCATCAGACATAAGAATAGAAATGTGACACAAACACAAGGAAAATATGAAAATGTCACATAAGGAAAATGAAACTTGCCAGCTATTTTTTGCTGGAAATAAAGCGTCACTCATAGTTGTTGAAATGTCCCTAATAATTACACTGAAATCATGAAAAGGTCACACAGAGCAATGTGAAACCTTGACAGCTATGCATGTAATTTCTATATACGTTTCCCTCCTCTTTATGGCTTGATTTTGCTGGCGAGAAAGTGTTACTCACAGCCCTGCCAAAGACGATGCATCAGGTGTTAGACTAACGCATTTCAGCCTTGGCTGTCAAGCCATAACGCCGCTATGCTGAAACTGGAGTGGCAGCAGGCCTGTGCGAGAGCGCTGCTCCTGGTAGGCTTTGCGGGCTGCTGGCTACAATGTATTAGTTAAAATGGGAAGTAATCCTCATGGCTGCATGCGGCATTACGCTGGACGTGACAATGCCAGGGCAGTGCTTCCACCGCAGCGCAGTAATTTAAGCATAATCATGAATGATCCCTGCCACCGCCGAGACCCAAACCCACGGACCTGTGGCGGCCGCTGGAGTCCAGAGCACGCACCTGTGCAGCTGCTGAGTCTGAATGCAGCCCGGGTGGCACGTTTGCTGAGGGAGTCATTCGTTGTGGCCAGGAGGACTCTGGTTTCTATGATTCGAGAGAGGGCAAAGCTCTGGTAAAATAGGCGCATCAGTGCTTGTTGGTAAGTGTGCTCGCTTTTAAGATGCATGCTTTTAATAAATATGCATACTTAAGCTCATGGTAATTAGAGAAAAAACGTGCCTTGGAGTTGAAAACATTCCCGACTTCAGCCTAATCTATATCTAATCACGAGTGTATGATTTTTATTGATCCAGCTATCTGGTTAGTGGGGTGATCAGTGCCCCAGTTGTACGCCGGCGGAGCCAGAGGGCAGGGCCGCCAGTCACTGACTCTGTGCCCCCTCCCGTGGAGAGCGAACAAAGACTTTAACATGCGAGGGGTGCTCCCTTTGACCTTTTGCAGTAACATTCCTATACCTGAAGCGGAGACAACCTTTAACAGTATTTAACATTATTTCTGCACTGGTGAATATTGTATTGTCTTTCTATATCTCAAATCTTGCTCCCCACAGCCCACTTTCTCCACCAGTGGCGCCAGCAGAACCCCTCCAGGAACCCTCTCCTCTTATGCTGCAGTCTGGCTGTTTTCGGCTGCCTCCAATGCCGCCTCATTGCAAACACGTCTCCCGGCTGGCAATTACCAGAACCCCTCGGGGTGATCCAGGCAGGCCCCTGTGTTATGACCGATCGCCTGTCTTGACCGCAGCGCAGCCGGTTCTCGCCAGGGGCTCTTCAGCCCCCCAGGGCACCCCCACAAAAAGACACCGCCCTCCACTGGGTCAGCCCTCCTTCACGCAGCCTCCACTTCGGAGTCTTCTCCTCAGGGGCCTCCGCACCAGTGCCTTGCTGCAGGCCTCACACAACTTTGTTTCTGCCGTTAGCCCCCTCTTTCGGCTCTCTGTCCTAACCCAGGTGGCGGGGACTGCAGGATTCAGCGTTGGATTAAAAATTACAGTTTTGTGTCCAGGGTGAAGCACTTCTTGTCGACATCTTGCCGGCCATGCCTTCCCATGTGTGGGCATTTCAATGCCAAAATGAGTGTTTCTACTCAGGGCCGGCTCTGGGGCGGTGCGATCGGTGCCATCGCACCGGGCGCTGACTTGGGGTGGGGGTGCCATGTTTATTGTTTTAGAGGCAGCTGGTGCCGAGTTCTTGGTTCCAGCAATAAAAATCTCAAGATAACTCATCTGATTAATGTTCTTCCTGGAGAGAGACCGGAGCTTTGTCTAAGAAATGTTGACTTGTACTGCAGAGGGTTAATATGTCTGCTGCAAATAACGTGTCCCATTCATATCACAAAGTGCATAAAATATAAATTGGTCAATGGGTTACCGCTTTTGACAGAGAGATCCTGTTGTTACTTGTATAAGTTAAAATCCTAATATATTCACTGTCATCAAAGAGCTGCATGCAAACTGCAAGGAATGTGGTAAGAGCTATGTGTGTTTTTAGCCAGTCTTTTGTTATCCTAATATTGCAAAAAGGGTTCATTTATGTAGAAATCAATTCTTATTATTTAGGAAAACCCCCAACATTGGTGTAACATTTTTAAATTCTGAATTTGTATTTTTCAAGACCAAAGACTCAAACTATACTGCCTACCAGAATGGATGACATTATACTCCTACACCTTGTAGGCCTTTGTCTTATGTAACATTTCCTATACACTCATTTACACATGGGATTGTCTCTGTGCAATGTGTGTGTGATCTAAAGTGTTCTGACACCTTACTAACTGGTATGAGTCGCGCTATAAAACGAAATTAATCTAAGAGACAGTGGTTATTGAGACTTGAGGAGCACTGTCAAATGGTGGTAGTGTGGGAATCTGTGGCGGAGGTGGTCATTGGGGGGCGCCACAAAACATTGTCGCACAGGGCGCCACCATTGCTAAAGCCGGCCCTGTTTCTACATATGCCTTGTGCAGGCGAATGCATCAATAATGTCGCCTTGCACCTAATTTGTGTTTTGACTCTAAGGGGAAATGAAGTGGAACTTAGTCAAGACCTATGATTTAGTGATTTTGTAAATGTCATGAAAAAGAGTCCACCTCACAGTTTCTAGTGGTCGATAGTTTTCACGAACAGTGCAACGTACTTGCAATAATACAGCGCCCTTGCTCACTCCGCTGCTGCCCGGCTATGTGTGCCCCTCAGCCTCTCTTGCACCCCAATTAATGCCCCTTAGCTGTTTGCCGTGGCGGTTGTTAAACCGTGAATTTTAGTGTGTTGATTTTGCTTGTGAGAAAATGTCACTCATATTACACTGAAACATATGAAAATGTCACACATAGCAATCTGAAACCCTGGCAGCTATGTACTCATGATCCTTAAAATGTCACTCATATTACACAAACATATGAAAATGTCCCACATGGCAATCTGAAACCTTGGCAGCTATGAAGCACACGTCCTGCGTTACATTTGCTACATTCCTTTTCCTACTAGTGGGCAGCTGCGGGGCTGAATGTGGGCCTTTGAGATAATAATCATGTTAATTGCAGCGCACGTGTGCACTGCAATTAACAAGAATACTATCTCAAAGGCCCACATTCAGCCACGCACTTTTAACAAAAGAAATGCAGGGTCAAACACGACATGTCATTCTGAAAGCACAAGTTGTGTTTCACCCTGCATTCGTTTTGCTAATAGTGCGGGGCTGAATGTGGGCCTTTGAGATAGTATTCTTGTTAATTGCAGTGCACACGGGCGCTGCAATTAACAAGAATACTATCTCAAAGGCCCACATTCAGCCCCGCAGCTGCCCACTATTAGCTAAAGACTGCAGGGTCAAATACGACGTGTGCTTTCAGATGATTCTGAAAGCACACGTTGTGTATGACTCTGCATTCCTTTGCTGATAGTGCGGGGCTGAATGTGGGCCTTTGAGATAGTATTCTTGTTAATTGCAGCGCCCGTGTGCACTGCAATTAGCATGAAAACTATTTCAAAGGCCCACATTCAGCCCAGCAGATGCCCACTATTAGCAAAGGAATGCAGAGTCAAACACGACGTGTTCTTTCAGAATCATCTGAAAGAACATGTCGCGCTTTAGATTGCCGCATTACTTTTCCTAATAGTGCACGGCTGCGGGGCAGATTGTGGGCCTTTGTAAAAGTATTCATGTTAATTGCAGCGCATGACGACGCTGCAATTAACATGAATTCTTTCACAAAGGCCCACAAACTGCCCCGCTGGCGTGCACTATTAAGAAAAAATGCAGCAAGTGCAGGCCCCACTTGCTCGTAAACCCGAGCCCTCCCTAACCATACAGGACTATAAGGGAGACACTTTCCTGACGCTCGACTGTGTCCTCTCCACCGTTGTCTCCAGCTCTGCCTCGTGCAACCAGGAAATTGCCGTTTTTCGCGCCGCTCGCGTTTTAAAAGCGGTGGCGCGAACGGACTTACCGGCTGTGTTGTGTGTGTGCGCGCTACAATTGGGACACTGCGCGCTCGGGGTGACTTCAGTGCGCGGGCGCGCACCCGCGCACGTTCTAGGGAACAGTGGTCCTAGCCCCCTTTCTTTTTAACCTTTATATTAACGGCCCGGGTAAGGCTCTGCTCGAGGGCAACCAAGACTTTCCCCAAGTACATGGACGTCCAATACCCGCCCATCTCTACGCGGACGATGCAGTCCTGAAGTCCCGCACGCCAGTAGGTTTGCAGAGGGTTCTGGATAGTTTCTCTAAGTTCATGGGTCATCTTGGCCTTAGGGTAAACACCTCTAAGACCTTCATAATGAGGTGCGGCCGTGGTAGTCAGAGGTGTAGAGACATGTTTGTAGAAGGTCAGAAGATTGGGCCCACAAAGAGATTTTCATACCTTGGAATACTCTTCGACCAAAATGACTCATGGACTCAAGCAGTAACAGCAAAAAAGTTAGCGTTTTTAAGGACTACAACGGCACTTGCTAACTTTTCGAGAAAACTGGGTAGAAGACCGCCAGTAAAGCTCATCCAGATTTATAAAGTGAAATGTATTTCTTCTGCTATGTATGGGGCAGGGGTGTGGGGTTTCGTTGACACGTATCCGTTACAAATGGTGGAAAACTCCTTTTTAAGATACATCTTGGCTGTCCCGGGTAGTACATCTTCGCATGTTTGCCATGCCGAGGTGGGCTTACCGTATATCTCCGATCTTATAAAACTGGAGCCTATTCTTTTATGGCATAGGATCTGGACAAAACCAGAGACAAAGCTAAGGGGGCCGATTCCGATTCGGGCCGGAAAACATACCGACCGACTCGGTACGGGAATGTTGTCCGACCGACACGTACCGGCGCTGCCCGATCCGCGTAGTACGATGAAATGCATGTGAATTACGACCGACTCGTACGGAACACAAGCCGAACGACCGAACCGCACGGAAACCAGCTATCCGGCCGGGAAACTACGCGAATCGAACCGACCGACACGCACCAGGAATGAACCCGACAGAAACGTACCCGCGAACTCCAACCACGCAGTACGATGCAATGCGTGTAAAACCAGACCGAGTCGCACGGAGCCCAAGCCGTACGACCGACACGCATACAAAACCGAGCCGAAGCAACCCAATACTCTGCGACTGACGCGTACGCCGCACATGAAACCCATCAGGAACACAGCTTGAAAGACTCGGAGAAGCCCGCACGAGCCAACTGCAGCGTCCTACTTGGTCAGAAGAACGTCTCCTACATGCCTAAAAAACACAAAGGAAAAAATACAAAAAAAGGACCAAACAAGCAATGACAAAGTCAATAAATACAGGGGGAAAAAAACATAGAACAAGGACACACCCCCAACTCCACCCATATAAAGGCCACAAATCCCTACCATGATCCTTTGCAAATTCAACTGACCTGCCAGCACAGAACCCCATCAGACAGCAACCACAGACACACTCACAAATGTGGACATTTCACAGGGAAAAGCCAGGAAGGGTTCCACAGCGGTATGCGTACAGCGCCTGGACACCCCTTTGGGGGTATGGGTGCGCTTTACAAGTACAAATTTCATTTCATCCATCACACAAGCCACACACCATTAGCACCTCACAAATAGCACCCTCACATACACCCAGCAAAACCTACACTCACCCACCCTCACTTGCACACTCACACACACATCAATCCCCACCACCACCCATCACCATGCTCCCAAAGAAGAATCCAAAGTTCCTAGGCAGTGAATTGGAAGTCCTGGTAGATGAGATCCTCAGGGTAGAGCCACAGTTGTTTGGTACATTGGTCCAACAGACCCCCATGTCGCAGAAAACCAAGATGTGGGAGAGGATCGTCGACAGGGTGAACGCACAATCACCATGTTTGCGCACAAAGGAAGACATCCAGAACAGGTGGTATGATGTGCGCAGGAGGGTCAAGGACCTACTCAAGAAGGATTACGCCTTGAGTAAACGCACCGGCAGTGGCCCTCCTGCCAAACCAGTATACCTCAGGCCCTGGGAGGAGAAGGTGCGGGCCATCCTACCACCAGTGAGCGTATATGGACTATCAAACATCCCAGAGCCTGGTGAGTACACAACCAATATACACAATATTGTGTGACAATACACACACATCACTGTTAAGGGGATAGTCAAACCATGCACCCTTAGCAAATCCACAGCAACCAAAAGATAATCATCCCAAGATGTGTATGTTAGTCAGATAAACACAATACGTGCCATCTCATAGTGATATGTAACTGTGTCATGACATGTACAAACCTAACAACAAATAGAGCAAGGCAGTGGCACAAATCTAACCAACAAACACAGTCAGATATTTTGCCACCACTAGAACACCACCTCACAGGGAAGCTCACTGAAAGGAAGGAATTCTGTGTATGCTGGTGAAGTGAGTGTAGGCAATAGCATGATGGGAGTTGTAGTCACAGATATTGGTCACCCTCACAATTGGCCCATCAACACCACCCTGAACCATGCTCACATCACAGGGAGTGAAAAAGAACTGACAAGATGGCTGACACTGGGTACTGCTGTGGGGAGCACAAGGCCATGCTGGGAACTGTGCAACAACCAACAGCAGGACACCACTGACTGACATCCTGAAAGCCAACTTGCACTCCCTGCAATGGAAGCACGTTCCATGGTGGGATATCTGGCTGGGTGGGAAGGAGGACTGACAGCTCTGACCATAGTTACCAGCAGCTTTTCTCACACACCCCCTTAACACAAACTCCACACAACTCACCTGGGAGAATGCAATGCCTCACACTCTAATTAAATATCCCACAAAGAACAACCACACTGGGTTATGCTGTGTGAAGCACAGGGACACTTTTGTGACTTGTAGCCAAACAAACGCCAGGACAACACTGTCAGCCATCCTGTCAGCACAGGCACACTACCCCACAGGGAAGCAGAGTCAAAAGGAAGGAAGTATGGGCATGCTGGGAAGGGGGTGTAGGCAATAGCATGATGGGAGTGGTAGTCACAGCTCAACATCCCCCACCCACATGGCCCAGCAAGCTCACACTGAAGCATGCACACCTCACAGGGAGTGAAAAGCCACTTCAAAGATTTCTGACACTGGCCTCAGCTGTGGGGAGCACAAGGCCCTGCTGGGAACTGTGCACCAACAAATAACAGGACCACACTGTCAGCCATCTTGCCATTGCTGTCACACTCACACACAGTGAAGTCGACTCAAAAGGAAGGAAGTATGGGCATGCTGGGAAGGTGGGTGTAAGCAATAGCATGATGGGAGTGGTAGTCACAGATATTGGTCACCCTCACAATTGGCCCATCAACACCACTCTGAACCATGCTCACATCACAGGGAGTGGAAAAGAACTGACAAGATGGCTAACACTGGGTACTGCTGTGGGGAGCACAAGGCCCTGCTGGGAACTGTGCAACAACCAACAGCAGGACACCACTTACTGACATCCTGAAAGCCAACTTGCACTCCCTGCAATGGAAGCACGTTCCATGGTGGGATATCTGGCTGGGTGGGAAGGAGGACTGACAGCTCTGACCATAGTCACAAGCAGCTTTTCTCACACACACCCTTAACACAAACTCCACACAACCCACCTGTGAGAATGCAATGCCTCACACTCTAATTAAATATCCCACAAAGAACAACCACACTGGGTTATGCTGTGTGAAGCACAGGGACACTTTTGTGACTTGTAGCCAAACAAACGCCAGGACAACAGTGTCAGCCATCCTGTCAGCACAGGCACACTACCCCACAGGGAAGCAGAGTCAAAAGGAAGGAAGTATGGGCATGCTGGGAAGGGGGGTGTAGGCAATAGCATGATGGGAGTGGTAGTCACAGCTCAACATCCCCCACCCAGATGGCCCAGCAAGCTCACAGTGAAGCATGCACACCTCACAGGGAGTGAAAAGCCACTTCTAAGATGTCTGACAATGGTGCTCTGTTGTGGGGAGTACCAGGCCCTGCTGGGAACTGGGCACCAACCAACAGCAGGACACCACTGACTGACATCCTGAGAGTTAACCTGCACCCACTGCAAGCGTGGCATGCATCATGGTGGGATAACTGGGCTGGGGGGAGAAGGAGGTCCGGATGTCAACCAAATACCACCAATGCTGGTCATGCACACACCTCAACATCCACATTGAAATGCATCAGGTTGGCAGGACAATGAGCCACACCAATATCAACCTCTGACTGTGACAACTTAGGACAATGCAATGTACAGGGCCGCATCCAGAGGTACAGTCACAACTGTCATGTGTGTGAACCATTGATGCCTGCAGAAACATAACATACATTGTGTGTCTCTTCCAAAAACAGGTGATGATGGGGACACAGCAGCAGATGAGGAGGAGTCCCTGTCCCAGGCTCCGGTGGCCCCTGAGCTCTCTGGTGTGGAACAGCCTCTGCCCTCATCGGATGGCGAAGACCAACCTGGCACCTCCGGTGTGAGTCATCGTGCAGCACCAGCAGGACCACCATCTGCACCCCCTGCACCCATTCCTCCAACATCTGCCAACACACAGACCACCCCCGCCGACACGGACAGACCAAGGACACTGAATGACAACAGCACAGGGACCCCAGCCCACCGTGAAGCAACGGACAACAACCCCAGTACCAACCCCCAAGGGGGCCTAGGGTCACCTGTGCGTGCCACCGCAGGTCCCGCACGTGTGGCCAGGGGTGGTGGGAGGGGTGGTAGGCAGAGGTCGCTGTTTGCAGAGGGGTCTGGACTGCATGATGACCCACAACTGGCACACATTGCTGATGCATACCAGAATAGCACCGGAGAGGTCAGCCAGGTAGTGGGGATCCTCAAGGACATTCAACAGCAGCAGGCTGCCCATCATGCCCGCTTGGACTCCCACAAGTCCCGTGTGGAGACACACATGTCCCGTGTGGAGACACACATGTCTGGCATGGAGTCCAAGTGGGACACATTGGAAGAACTGACAGTGGTGCAGAGGGACATATTGACATGCCTCCGCCAGATTAGCACCAACATGTCCACACCTCCCTGTGTGCCCACAACATCTGGTGCTGCAACAACTGCAACTGCCACAGGGAGGGAGGATGACTCTGGTGGAGAGTCCTCTGCACCGCAGCGGCCTGCACGTGAGGGTCCCCCCAGAAAGAAGAGGGGTCGTCCGAGGAAGGACAACTGAGAGGCCGATGGCCATGTACATCCCCCAGGAACCCAACACCTGTTCTGGAAATTCTCCTTTGTGTGCAAACTGTTCACCCTGTCGAATGCCACCCAACTCTCCCACATGACATGGGGAGTTTAATTTGGACTAATGTATCAGATGACTGTGGACTTTACTCAGGACATTTCTGCTACCAACACTTCAAACTCATCTGGGAACTTTGGATTCCAATCCCAATGTACAGCACCCACCATCCTGTGCACTATCCTCACACATGTATGTAAATAAACTCACTAATACACCATACTTGCCTCTGTTGTGATTCCAACGTTGTTTTTGTCATGGAGATGATGATCTGCTAAATGACACTGTGCATGCTAACTGCTACAGCAAGTTCAACAACGTCATGTGAGTCATGGCGACGTGACACATATGAGGGAGACACACCACTAGGGCTACACAACACATAGACACCAGGGCCATCTGACTCATCGCCTACACTGATGTTGCCAGGAAATACAGTGGAATGCACAGACACCACACCTATTCAGAGTCTGTGTTAACTAGCCCACAGGTGCAGTAAGCAAATGTCAGTCAGATGTGTGACCACAGACAACGCACATCCCAAAGTGAAGCACAGGTTTATTACACATTTGCAACATGTTGTTTCCACTACAAATGCAAGGTAATCCCACGTGGCAGTGGCCACACAGTCAACAAGTGTAGAAGAAATAAAGTCCAGGGGTTTGTGGCACATCACCTGTAGGGAAACGACTGCTTCCACCCTGAAAGCTGAATCATGGTGTCGGGGGATCCGAGTTGACCAAACAACTCTGAAAATACCCTGTGAAGGACAGACATGACACACAGTCAAAAGCACTGAAGAACAGGACAGAACTGCAATACTCATGCCCAATACATGTCACAAGATACCTACACAAAACCAAGTTAGCATGTCAACACTGTTGGGGAGTACAGACTACCTGTAAGGACACATTGCTGCACGCATCCAGTCAAGTAGCACATGGCCACACTCAAACAGCACCAGAGCACCACCAACACATATCATGCTAACTCACATCATTGACATGACATCTCTGGATACTCACATTCAGCTGAAGAAGTTGTTGATGAGCTGTGTGCGTACATCACCCTCATCATAATCATCATCACTGGCATCGTGGCCCAGGCCAGGATCCTCCACAGGTGGCGGATGTTGGTCATCGTCATCCAGGATGAGAGGCAACTCCTTCCGCACTGCCAGGTTGTGTAGCATGCAGCAGACAATGACAATCTTGCACACCTTTGCTGGGGCATATGGGAGGGCCCCTCCTGTCTTGTCTAGGCAGCGAAAGCGGCTCTTCAGGAGACCAAATGTCCGCTCGATCACTCTCCTGGTCCGACCATGTGCCTCATTGTAGCGCATCTGGGCTGGTGTCACAGGGTTCCTGAGGGGTGTCAGCAACCACGGCATGTTGGGGTATCCGGAGTCACCTACATACAGACAATTGCACATTAGCTGAGTTGGAAAAGAGGGTGGAATACAACATTGCAGAACACACACAATGGTACAAAGTCAGTACACACCGACAAGCCAGGCACGCTGGTTCTGCATCTGTGACATCATCCTCGGGATGCGACTACTCCTCATCACGTAGGCATCGTGTGCAGAACAGGGGAAACGGGCACACACATGTGAGATGCTCATATCTGCAAGACATACCACCAGAGCATTGATCGAATGGTAATGTTTCCTGTTCCTGTATGCCTGCTCATGTTCCTGTGGTGGTACCAAAGCCACATGTGTCCCATCAATGGAGCCAATGACATGTGGCATCCTCCCCAGGGCATAGAAGTCACTCTTGACGTCAGTGAGTTGTTGACGTTTAGGGAAATAGATGTACTGGTTCAGGTATCTCAACATTGCCTCCAAAACATCGCGTAGCACACGGCTGAACATGGTCTGTGACATCCCACCAGCAGAGACACAGTGTGTTGAAAGGTACCGGTGGTGTAGGGCTGCCATCACCTTCACCTTCGGGGTCAGCGCTGTAGGGTATGGCCAGCCAGGTTGCAAATGTGGGGCCAACCGCACCGCCAATTCCTCAATCAGCGCCCTGTTGAAGCGGTACCGTCGGATGCAGTCACGTTCAACCATGGTTGCAAGGTCAAGGAATGGTCTATGGACAGCTGGTGCCCTGCAGTGCATAGGTGAAGAAAGAAAGATTGTCAGTCACCCCACATATGTGGCATTGACCATACTCAATATCACATGATACATCATTACGAGCCACAAGTACCTGATGTGTGTGCCGTTCTGTATGGACATATATGGCACCTACATGGCCAACATCTAACATCACAGTTCAACATGTGTTGACAACAAGTTCCAGGTTTTGCTATGTGAAATCATTAGGCTGTGTCACAGTACCCATGTACTGCTGTCATGTTCCAAACACACACCACAGTGACATGTGAGGACAGATGTGCCACAGGCATCACAGCTCATTGACAGGTAGATTCCCAGGGACCCTGTATTGCCACATGGACACTGGCATGACATGGCATATCATGTACACGTCAGCAAAACAACCATGATTCCCACAGGTAGTGGCCCCTGTTGCCTCTGCAGGACAGACATGGACGTCTGTGACACACACACGCACAACATCAAAGTCCATGCACAAACAACGTGGATGTGGAGACTGTCTCCCATTGTGCACATGGAATCAGAGACATCGGAAACACAACATGCACACAGACTGTGGAGGGCCATCACTATTGTGGCAATGGGTCACCCTGTGACATACATACCTTCCCACATGGGACTCAGGGTGTATGTGACATGACATACACATACACAACCTGGAAATGTGACCATGCCACATGCTCTGAACTGAACAGTTGCACATCACAGTGGTCATTTGCACAACACACAAAGGATTCTGTCCCCATGAACACGTGCACAGCCTGGGAGTGGCTGCCCCCAAGTGCCACCAAAAAACCACATGTTGACCCCCATACACACACAGGTAATGCAGCCTTACATGCCTTATGATACAGTGTGGACAGGCTGTGGTGTTGTAGGTGTGCCCCTGAGTCCCTGGCAAGTAATGTGGCTGGCATACATTCACCAGTGACAACCATGGTGACATATGCGAGTGACTTGTACAGGGACGCGTCGTACAGCAATGGACAGATCCGTGTGCACGCATTGGCCATTGCATATGATGTGGACGGATGCGTGTTGTCATCTGAAATACGCATTGTACAACAATGGACCGATCGGTGCGCACGCTTTGGCCATTGCATATGATGTGGACGGATGCGTGTTGTCATCCGAAATACGCGTTGTACAGCAATGGACCGATCGGTGCGCACGCTTTGGCCATTGCATATGATGTGGACGGATGCGTGTTGTCATCCGAAATACGCGTTGTACAGCAATGGACCGATCGGTGCGCACGCATTGGCCATTGCATATGATGTGAACGGATGCGTGTTGTTTTTCGAAATACGTGTTGTACAGCAATGGACCGATCGGTGCGCACGCATTGGCCATTGCATATGATGTGGACGGATGCGTGTTGTCATCCAAAATACGCGTTGTACAGCAATGGACCGATCGGTGCGCACGCATTGGCCATTGCATATGATGTGAACGGATGCGTGTTGTTTTTCGAAATACGCGTCGTACAGCAATGGTCCGATCGGTGCGCACGCATTGGCTATGGCCTGACATAGTAACGAACGCGTTTTCGAAGCTTTAACGAGTCGGATGCAGTGAATTCAGTTGGCCACCCACAACAATGTTGCAAATTCATGGGTGTCATGAAGTTGAACTTTTGAAGGATGCTGTGGGCGTGTATAAGTGGTGCAATTCCATGGATTGGCCAGATTCAGAAGATGCAAACGACTTGGACCTATCACTTTGGACACATGGGACAGTATCTGCCTCTGCAGCACACATATAATGCTGGCTGTTCCCCTGAGAGCTCACTTGCCTGCACTACATGCTCCAGGACGACATCTGCCACCACCACTGCTGCTGTCTCGGCATCCTCTGGCTACTGCAATGGCACGTACTGTGGATAGAGCCCCAGCCTTCAGCACTGAGGAGAACCAGGCCCTGCTGGACAGCCTCCTTCCACAGTACAGCAAGCTGTATGGGAAACCAGGGGAGCAGGTGAGTGTGCTGTCCACTGCCTTACTAATTGTGCATGTTGTCTGACTAGCAAGACGTACAGTGTGTACACCAGTGGCTAGCATGCTCACTGAGTAGCTGTCACCCCCCAAAGTGTGTAGTCACATGCACTGAATAGGTATAGTGCAGTAACAGTGCATTCCAACAAGGTTTGACTTCCCGGGCAATGATACCATTTAGTAACTGCTGGCAAACTGTTCATAGCCATAGTTGCACTACCTGTGTAGATCATATGCCCCTGTGTGTTTGAGACATGTATATCCAACTGTGTGATGCACGGAAATGTTGCATGTGTAGTAATGGCCTTTTCACTTTGTCATCCTCACAGGTTGATGCCCACCAGAAGCAGGAGATCTGGCTGACCATCGTCCGGGCAGTACGATCTGTGGGGGTCTACAGGCGCAGGATCCGCAACTGCCAGAAGAGGTGGCAGGACCTTCGGGGCTGGACCCGGAGGATCGCAAGGGTCCAGCTGAAGCTGTCGCCTCCTCGCAGGAGGGGCGGACACCGGACCCTGACCCCCCACATGCTCCGGATCCTGGCGGTGGTCATCCCTGACCTGGATGGGCAGCTGAAGGCCAGACAGCAGCAAGGAGGGGGTAAGTGCTAGCCTCAACTGTGTACTATGACTGACATGCTCTATGCACTCCTTTCGCCTGGTTCCACTTCCACAGTACAACTGTCATGTCGTCCTGGACTCATGTCCCTCACTTGTGTCATGCCCCCTCCTCATCTGATACACAGGTGTGGCCCTTACAGTCTGTGACTTAGGTCACTTGGGTACTGTGTACTTGCAGTTACCTGTGGTTCAAGTTGGGGACAGCATCAGTTACAGGAACTTTGTGGTGGGCTGCATGGGTGGTACAATTGCTCACAATGCCTGTGATCTGACATGTACTCTGGGTATGGCTTTAATATGTGTTCCAATTGCTGCTCTGACTCACCACATGTCTGGGGTATGTGCCACACACCCATGCTGCTGCAGAGACCAGGGTAGGAGCCTCAGAAGTATGTACATCATGTGTGTGACACATGCATAGCCACCTGCCTAGTGTTCAGGGTAATACCATGTTGCACATGGACCAGGACTGTAATGCCTACTCAGTACATCGAAGGCACTCTGTTCTCCCACTCCCGTGTGTCAGCATACATATTGGGCATTGTGAAGAGTGCACTCAGGTGTATGCCTCTGTGTCACCGTGGTGTGGCCTTTCTATCTGGAGTGTTTAACAATTTGGGGTGGCCAGCCATCTGAGTTGTGACTATGGGATCTGAACATAGGTTAATGCATAGGTCTCTGATCCCTTGACTGTGCACAATGTTGTATGAAACATTGAGGTGCAGGCAGCTTTGGTTCATTCTCATCAGACGGTGAAGTGCTCATGTGTATGGATTTGTGTTTGCAGTCACTCAAATGTCTCATTTTATTGACGTGGGATCATCTCAGTCCTCATGATGTGGGTGGCCAGGGGTGCACATGTGCACCTGTCAGCTACAGGGCTTACATTTCAAAAACTTCCATGATTGTGACAGTGCAGACTGGTGTTGTGTGTATGCACTGCCCCTGTGACAGGAGACAGTTATGACTGACTTGCCAGACAGGCCTGTGCCATGACATTCCAATCGCAAAGAGTGATCCAGCAGTGGTGTGATATGTCCTGCATGCACACCATTGTTGCATTGTCTATCAGGACATGAGGACATCATTGTGTCTGGTGATGGAACCAAAACCCGCATATCAACAGAGACTTTGCCCATCACTTTTCCTGACACATGTACTGAGTCAGTGGCAGGAGATGGCATGTGTTTGGAGTGACACATTTCCATATGTTCTCTTGGAGGTCCAACAACTGTGTATGTGGTTCATGTGTGCACATATGATTAGTCGCATACAACAGGCAGCACAGACAGATGGGTGCATGGACAGGTAGGATATGTGTGGCATGACTGACTGTCAGGCAGACAATGGGCTTCTTCAAATCAGTGTCAGCACTAATTGCAATGTCTAGCAAATGATGGCAGGGCTTGCTCTGTGATGTGCTGAACTTACTGTGGTGTGTGCGGTCAGTACAGGTGACTAATGTTGCTCTGTTTATCCTGATTGTTTGTAGATACATCCACGGCCACAGGAGGAGACAGCTCCACGGACCAAGAGGAGCGGCAGAGCCAGACTGGGTCCACTGCAGGGGAGACCGAGGGACCCAGTGGCACGGAGGGTGAGGGGGAGCCACACTGAGGAGACCTCAGCTACGACCACCTCGGCTGGGGAAAACAGCACTTCCAGTGAGGACTCCCTTGTGGAGGCGGGTGTCAGCAGACCAGAGGCAACGTCAAGCAAGTCTGTCCCCGCCACCACCACCATCTCCACCCTCCCATCTGCTCCCATCCCACATGTCCGTGGAGGCTCCCGTGTAGGGGAGCGTGTCTCCTTCATGCCAGGCACCGCACCCCCTACCTCTGTCCCCCCTGCTGCCCTGAGTGTGGAGTCTGTGGACTTGCTGAAACAGATCCATGTAGGGCAGACATCAATGCTGAGTGTCCTCCATGCACACACGGGTCTTTTGACACAACTTCTGTCATTCATGGAGGGCATGTCATCTGGCATGTCTGCCATACATCGGACCAATCAGTCCATGGCCTCCTCACTGACGGCAGCAGTGTGCCTCCTGCAACAGTCCCTCACCCCTCCTACCTCTGCCCCATCCACAATCCCCAGCACCCTACCTGTCCCAAGCACACACACACCGGCACCGGCACGCACCAGCACAGACACAAGCAGCACACAGACACACAAGCCAAAATCCAGACGCACACGCACGCACAGTCAGGGGACTGATACCTCACTCACAGGGGATGGGGCCCAGAGACACACACACGCATCCACGAGCACTCCGCAGTCCTCAGATACCTCTCCCTCCAAAACCCTTTCCCTTGCCTCACCTGCAACCCCCCCCTCCCAGAAGCTCTTCCTCTGTGAGCTTGGCCTCTTCCCCACAGATACATCTGACACGAAGTCCAGGCGGAAGAGGCGAGTGCCCCTCACACCCGGACACCCTCCCCCAGGCACAGGCAGACAGAGGACCCCATTCGAAAGTCCCCCCGGACCAGGAAGGGCAAGACCCCACCACCACCACCACGCAGCTCCACCACACAGTCTCTCTCCTCCATCCCCCAGGCCACCACTCCACAGGTTCCACCGCCACACCCTGCCCCAGGTTCCCCCACACACCGATACCGCATCCCCAAACTGCTTAGGCCTTCCCCCCTACCACTTGCTCTTCCACCCCCAAACCAGATGCTCTGCCTGTTTGTGCCACTGCTGTGGAGACCGCCCCCCCCCTCTGTCCTGCCCACCTCATCTGCCCCCCCTTCCACTCCCTTGGAGTTATGTACTGCAGTGGAGTCCACAACCACCCCGTCTGACTCGGGCACTGCAGTGGGGACCCAGTCCACTCCATCTGACCAGCCCACTGCAGTGGTTGCAGCACCCACACCATCTGACTTGTGCCCTACAGTGGTGCCGGCCCCCACTGAGTCAGACACCTCCACTGCAGTTGCCGGTGACACTCCTGCACCCACCACCCCTTCACTGCCTCCTTCTGGCATCCCCTGATCCTGTCCCTGCGGTGCCTGGCCTGCCCATTGTATGCCCCTCCGAGGGGGATGTCCCCTGTCCGTACCAGTGCAGGCAAGCAATGGGTGACAAGTTGTCACATATCACCCTTTTTGGACTGGCCATTGGCCTTAGTTTCTTTTGGACTTCAAATTTTAGTTTAACATTTGCTGAATAAAGCCTCTTTTTGTTTACTTGTGGTTTTTCTTTGGATGTACATGATGTAGATGAGTATCATCATGCATTTGCAGTTGTAATAGTGTTCAGATCAGGAAAATGAAGTGTTGCTGTGATGGACTCCATGTGGTCCATGGGATATGTGTCCTAATGTAGTCTGGATCTATAGCATCCTTTGCTGCAGTCTGAGGGTGTAATGTTCAGCATTTGACACAGGGATGTACGTTTTGCATTTGTAAATTAACATCTTTGGCTTACACTGATTCACATCTGGTGGGCTTACCACTGTTCAATGTTTCTATTTCCCTGACTGTGTGCCCATCTCCACTGGACATGCAGTTTAGCACATCAATGTTGAAGGACTCATCTGTGTATACAGTGCAACTTGCTTGACACGTGTTTTGGGTGTATGCAGATGACTGACGTGACACTCCCGTACCCAGGCTGATGTGAGCAGAGCCTTCAGTGTGTTGTAGTTGTTGACTCACTGACCGAGTGTTCTGCTGACATGTTTGAGTCGTGCACGGACAAGGTTTGGCACAGCGGACCTTCCACAGGAGTGGAGTGCCCTCATGGCAGTGTGCAATCCCGTGACATTGCCTGGGCCCGTGTTGTGTGTTGTGTGAGCATGTCTGTGTGTGTTCCCTTCCCTTTTCCTACACAGGCTGTGTCCCTAGGGATGTTCCTGTTTGTGATGCTTGCTGAGTTGTCCTGTGTTCATCCAGCATCTTGGACCTGGTTTCTCCGGGATGTGGGTGCATGGCAAACTAATGTTCATCAGGTTGTCATCCCTAGTTGTCTTTGTTGTCAGGGCTGGGGATGTGGGCAAACGCAGATGGGACACAGTCAGGATTCCCCTTGGCACTTGTTGGTTACACAAGTCATGTAATTTACAGTTTGTGGTAGCTTTCAGTGATTGTGACACGTTGTGTGTGTGACTGCTGCCACTCCTCAGGGTCAGAGCTGCAATGTTGGAAGTTGTCTTGTGTGTTCTTTGTGGGTCACCTTGGCTTCTTCATTGGTGTGTGACTGTGGCCGGGATCCCATTGATTGGGGTGGATTTCACGTCATGCCCATGTACGGTGTACTGTGCAGTGTGTCAGACATTCACGAGTCTTGTTGACTGGCCATGTGTGATGGGTTTCGCACCTTAGTTCCCACCACCACCCCTGGGATTGTCATGGGTGCATGTGCAATGTCACCAGTCCATGTGAGCTTCACTGCTGCACATTGGTGGAGATCAAGGTGTGTGGTGTTGAGTGTGTGCAAATGTGAGTTGCACGGCTAGACCCCTACCTCCATATTGGCCTTGGCTGACAGGCCGTGCTGATTGATTTGTGCTTGTGTAGGTGTGATGGTAGTTAGTTGCTCAGGACACATGGCTGTGGTTCACAGTGTGAACGACATCTACTTTTGTCATCACAGTGGGATTATCATGCAGGCTAGTGTCACCACAATGTGGGGTCCCTGGGGGTAGTGCTGTGGTGGGTCTGTCTCTTGCTGTGTTAGTTGCTGTTCCTACAAGCTTATGTGACATGTGTAATTTGGGCTCCCTCTCATCTAACAATGCCTGATTGCCCACATAGGGGAATCCGATCCATGAGTTACTTTTGTGTGGCACTGTATACACATCTGTGTAACTGGGATTCAGGCCTCCTCATGTGTTGTGTGGTTGCCTGGGGACACTGGCACACCCCCATCACCTGTTGTGTTTGATATGCAGTGTGAGGCTGCCTGTTTGTGTTTGTGCATCTGCACCACTGCATTGGCATATCTTTAGTGTGCCATTGGCTGTATGTTGTTTGGTGGATTTCCCCTGCTGTCCCTGGGACTCCTAGGTCATCAGTCAGCACAATAATCATGGTTTGTATGTCCCATTGCTGCCATGGTATGGTATTTGTTCACCTCACATCTACAGTCTCCACAGGATATCTACATTTGTGTGTCCATTGGTGCAGATATGTGGGTCTGCATTATGATGGTCACTTCTGTCATTGTGTAATTGATAAATGTTGACATTGTCAGCCCCCATGGGTGATGTTTGTCTGCACATGGCCAAAGGTATGTCTTATTTGCACTGCACTGTTTGCCTCACCCAATCTATGTTGCTATGGGACACAAGCACTACTTTGCCACTGATGTGTTTGTTGTTGTGTGACCAGGAATCATCCATGCTGTTTGGCAGTTGCAGCTTTTTCCATGACAACACTTTTGGTCACTGTGATGATGGGGGTTTAGACCCCATTGCCACAATGTTCAAAATGTGCTTCAGCTATGGATCCCACACTTACATTTTGGTCACTGTGATGATGGGGGTTTTGACCCCATTGCCACAATGTTCAAAATGTGCTTCAACTATGGACCCCACACTTACCTTTTGGTCACTGTGATGATGGGGGTTTAGACCCCATTGCCACAATGTTCAATTGGGCTTCAGCTATGGACCCCACACTTACATTTTGGTCACTGTGATGATGGGGGTTTAGACCCCATTGCCACAATGTTCAAAATGTGCTTCAGCTATGGACCCCACACTTACCTTTTGGTCACTGTGATGATGGGGGTTTAGACCCCATTGCCACAATGTTCAATTGGGCTTCAGCTATGGACCCCACACTTACATTTTGGTCACTGTGATGATGGGGGTTTAGACCCCATTGCCACAGTGGTCATGGTCTGCATGCATTGTGGAGGCCACACACATTTATGTGTGACACATGTGATAGGGGGTCACATTGTATGTTCAATGTCATGTTCAGTGTTGTAGGCATTTGACACAGACTACACACGCTTGTCATGATGTTGGGGTGATGTCTTTTTCTGACATTCCTTATGTTGGAGTATGCTGGTTGTGTCATGCATTACCCGTCCTATGCGTGGGGATGGTAGTAGTGGTAGGCATCCAGGCCCACATGAGTTGGGGTGGTGGTAGTGGTAGGCATCCAGGCCCACATGAGTAGAGGTGGTGGTAGTGGTAGGCATCCATCCCCCTATGAGTGGGGATGGTAGTAGTGACAGGCATCCAGGCCCACATGAGTAGGGGTGGTGGTAGTGGTAGGCATGCAGGCCCCCCTGAGTAGGGGTGGTGTTAGTGGTAGGCATCCATCCCCCTATGAGTGGGGATGGTAGTAGTGACAGGCATCCAGGCCCACATGAGTAGGGGTGGTGGTAGTGGTAGGCATCCAGGCCACCCTGAGTAGGGGTGGTGGTAGTGGTAGGCATCCATCCCCCTATGAGTGCGGATGGTAGTAGTGATAGGCATCCAGGCCCCCATGAGTAGGGGTGGTGGTAGTGGTAGGCATCCATCCCCCTATGAGTGGGGATGGTAGTAGTGACAGGCATCCAGGCCCACATGAGTAGGGGTGGTGGTAGTGGTAGGCATCCAAGCCCCCCTGAGTAGGGGTGGTGGTAGTGGTAGGCATCCAGGCCCCCATGAGTAGGGGTGGTGTTAGTGGTAGGCATCCATCCCCCTATGAGTGGGGATGGTAGTAGTGACAGGCATCCAGGCCCACATGAGTAGGGGTGGTGGTAGTGGTAGGCATCCAGGCCCCCTGAGTAGGGGTGGTGGTAGTGGTAGGCATCCATCCCCCTATGAGTGGGGATGGTAGTAGTGACAGGCATCCACGCCCACATGAGTAGGGGTGGTGGTAGTGGTAGGCATCCAGGCCCCCCTGAGTAGGGGTGGTGGTAGTGGTAGGCATCCATCCCCCTATAAGTGGGGATGGTAGTAGTGACAGGCATCCAGGCCCACATGAGTAGGGGTGGTGGTAGTGGTAGGCATCCAGGCCCCCCTGAGTAGGAGTGGTGTTAGTGGTAGGCATCCATCCCCCTATGAGTGGGGATGGTAGTAGTGACAGGCATCCAGGCCCACATGAGTAGGGGTGGTGGTAGTGGTAGGCATCCACACCCCCTGAGTAGGGGTGGTGTTAGTGGTAGGCATTCATCCCCTATGAGTGGGGATGGTAGTAGTGACAGGCATCCAGGCCCACATGAGTAGGGGTGGTGGTAGTGGTAGGCATCCAGGCCCCCTGAGTAGGGGTGGTGGTAGTGGTAGGCATCCATCCCCCATGAGTGGGGATGGTAGTAGTGACAGGCATCCAGGCCCACATGAGTAGGGGTGGTGGTAGTGGTAGGCATCCAGGCCCCCTGAGTAGGGGTGGTGGTAGTGGTAGGCATCCAGGCCCCCATGAGTAGGGGTGGTGGTAGTGGTAGGCATCCATCCCCCTATGAGTGGGGATGGTAGTAGTGACAGGCATCCAGGCCCCCATGAGTAGGGGTGGTGGTAGTGGTAGGCATCCATCCCCCTATGAGTGGGGATGGTAGTAGTGACAGGCATCCAGGCCCACATGAGTAGGGGTGGTGGTAGTGGTAGGCATCCAGGCCCCTCTGAGTAGGGGTGGTGGTAGTGGTAGGCATCCAGGCCCCCATGAGTAGGGGTGGTGGTAGTGGTAGGCATCCATCCCCCAATGAGTGGGGATGGTAGTAGTGACAGGCATCCAGGCCCACATGAGTAGGGGTGGTGGTAGTGGTAGGCATCCATCCCCCTATGAGTGGGGATGGTAGTAGTGACAGGCATCCAGGCCCCATGAGTAGGGGTGGTGGTAGTGGTAGGCATCCATCCCCCTATGAGTGGGGATGGTAGTAGTGACAGGCATCCAGGCCCACATGAGTAGGGGTGGTGGTAGTGGTAGGCATCCAGGCCCCCCTGAGTAGGGGTGGTGGTAGTGGTAGGCATCCAGGCCCCCATGAGTAGGGGTGGTGGTAGTGGTAGGCATCCATCCCCCAATGAGTGGGGATGGTAGTAGTGACAGGCATCCAGGCCCACATGAGTAGGGGTGGTGGTAGTGGTAGGCATCCAGGCCCCCCTGAGTAGGGGTGGTGGTAGTGGTAGCCATCAGGCCCCTATGGGTGTGTATGGCATTGGTGATAGGCATCCCGCCACTATGGTTCTGCTGTTGCTAGTGTACGTCATTTCTGCATCCCTATGTGTGTGTGACATATGTCGGGTACGTGTCGTTTGTTTGTGGTGTGGGTGTTTGACTTACCGTCTGCGCCGTACGCGTCCGTACCGGTTCCGGTAATAGATGTAGAGTATTGGTAGGACCTGCGCGATGGGATTCATGGTTGGGTCGTCTCGTTCGGGTTTCTCGTGGCTTCGACTCGTACTCGTCGCTGGCTTGTTCGTCTCGTAGCCGTGGATTGTCTTGTGGCGCGAATCGGAGCTTATGTGCAGCTCTCCCGGATGCTCTGATGTACCGGACGTAGCGACGGGTTCGGCGCGTACGGAAGGCGCATCGTACTAGTTTGGCTGGAAGGTGCTGTATATTTGCTTCCGTGCGACTCGATTCGGCGTTTACGGATCCGGCTCGGGCGGGGAACAGGAGCTGGAATGGGTACGTACGGCTGGGTCGAGATCTGAGCAGTTATGCGCATCGTACTTGCTCGTTCGGACGACTGTTCGAATCGGTCGGGAAACACGCGTTCAGCTTGGTTTTTTTCCGGACGAATAGTGTTAGGTGCGCTTCCGGCCGAGATCGGAATCGACCCCTAAATCGGGATATTCTAACAGACAGTTTGAAACTGGAAGGGGCCATAAAGATCCCCTGGGTAAGGTATGTCCGAAATTTTATGTTTGACCTGGGCCATTTAGAATATTTTACCGACCCAAGTACCATGCTGCTGATCACTAGAAAGGATCTAAAGAAAGAGGGTCTTCTTTTTCTGGACACAATAAGAACGTCGGCAGAGATTGTAAAACCTAGTGTCCAGCATAACCAGCTGATACTAACCACCTTCAGTATACAACCATACTTAACAGTCGTACCTGGTGCCTATGAAAGGTTTTTAATGACTAGATTTAGGTTTGGGATCTTCCACAGGCTTGTAAGTTTTCCACAAATGAATGATTGGGCCCGAGAAATGCAACTGTGTCCCTGTGACAATCATTCAGAACAATCCACTTTACATGTCCTTTTATTCTGTAGATTTTACAGTAATTTAAGGAAAGAATGAATTGTCCCAACTTTAAAATCTTTAGGGATGAGACAATGTCGCCCGGCGTTCATTGTGCTACAGTTTTTGGATAATGTTCACAGAATGTGGAGGATAGGAATGTTTTTTTAAAAAGTACTCAGGCACAGGAAATGTATTGTATTTTAATCTACGAGGTCATAAAGATTGCTTTGGGATATCAGTATTATTAATTTGAATTTTAAATATGAATTGTATATGGTAAATTTTTTAACCCGTTATGAATTGTTTGTTTTTATGTGCTTTTATGATTGTCTGGAAAAGCAATCGAATAAAGTTCTTCTTGACTTGACTTGAGTGGAAAGTGCATTTCTCCCAAGCCAACTATATACTGTTTTTATGTTTCAGGAACTTCAAGGAATCCAGAGACGGATGAGCACAAGAGGAGTATCCAGTACGGGATGTACAAACCCACACAACAATTGTGATGCACGCCTTATCACCTTTGTATTGCAGTCCTCTGTTGGTAAGGGCTCTCTTAATTCTTGTCTTTGCAGGTCTCCTTGAAGTACTCCTTGATATTGAATTCAGGTGATGGATAACAACCAAAGAAGCTCAGGTTGTGGGCTCCAATCTCCAGAAAGAAGCAAGGGAGAATACTGGCCAGGGAAATGGACATCAGGTAAGTCAAAAACTGTTTTTTTAATACTAACAGGCACTGTTGTTCTCTTGGATTCGGACTTTGTAATCTGCCTCGTTAGAGAACATGGCTGCGTTTGTGTGTGGCTTGTGGTTGCAGCGTCTTTATGTAAAGGATGCAGCTGAAAGATTAGACTGCATCCCGTGCGCCGGACCCAACCACGCAAGTCATGACTGCGTCTGTACCGCAACTTCGCAAGTCTATGCAGCCTTGACAGCTGACTTCACAGGCAAGTCAAAGACTTGGCAAAATTTGTGTGTAGCCGTCAATCACATCAGGAAAGTGAACCCGCAAAGTGATCTCACAAAGAGTGCTAATAGTGCGGTTTTGAGATCCAGATTTCCCATAGCCAGATGATGGGAGATGCGCCTTCCTGCATGATTTTTGTTTTGGTGGGATTTCATTTTTGATGGTAGCAGCACATCCATCTGTCAATTTTGAGAAGGTGTGTTCTGAAACGGATTTTTTCCCTGTAGATTAGACAGAATTATTTTGATGATAAGCTGAGAATCATCAGCATAGCTATACAACAGAATTGTCCATGATTTAACCCCTTTGCTGCTAGGCCTCCCCCCCACTCCCGTACTAAGCCCTTTTTTGGCTATTTAGGGTGGTTCGCGCTTAGGCCCCTGTAACGTTTTGTCCACATAAGGTATCCACGCCAAATTTACGTCCTTTTCTTCCCCCGGAGGGGACCCAGAAATGAGCCAAAATATAGCTAATTTTTTATTTTTTTTTAAATGGGAAAAAGTGCTGCAGAAGAAAGCGTCTGTTTTTTCCCCCTGCAAATGGTATCAACAAAGGGTTTGTGGTGCTGAAATCACCATCTTCCCAGCTTTCAGGCACAGACATACTTTTGTCAGAAAACCACATTTCTTTACACAGTTTTGGCATTTTACTGGGACATAGCCTATTTTTGCTATTATGTGTGCTTTCAACCTCCTTCCAGTTAGTGGTAGAAATGGGTATGAAAGCAATAATGGATCCCGGAAAGCTATACATTTCTGAAAATTAGACAACATTTTGAATTCAGCAAGGGGTCATTTGTGTAGATCCTTCAAGGTTTTTTTTATAGAAACTAACAGTTGAAACAGTTGAAAATAAAAAATATTGAAATATTGAAATGGAGTTGAAAAAAACAGCCATTTGTGCGAACATTTTCACCTGTAACTTCTTAGTATGACAGATTTTTCAAAGCAATATACTGTTACATCTGCTGGGCCCTTCTGGTTGCGTGGATATATAGGATTTGTAGGTTCACCAAGAACCCAAGGAACCCAGAGCCAATAACTGAGCTGCGTCTTGGAATGGTTTTTCATTGTGAACTGGGTATATAGCAATTCCTTTGGTAAAATATAAAGAGTGAAAAATAGGTACCAAGGAAACCTATATATTTCTGAAATGGGAACAAAATATAGTGTTTAGAAGCAGTGGTTATTTGCACATCTCCAAAATTGTGGGTACCCATACAAGCATGTGAATTAGAGGTCATTTTTCAAAATGACTTCTTTTTTACAAATTGTCTTACATTTGGAAGGCAGAAATGCAAAGAAAGTCAAATGGTAATAACACTTGTTCTGCTATTCTGTGTTCCCCATAGTCTCCCAATAAAAATGCTACCTCACTTGTGTGAGTAGGCCTAGTGCCTGCGACAGGAAACGGCCCAACACGCAATGTGGAAACATCACATTTTTCCAGTGAAAACTGACCCTTTTTTTGCAATGTGCCTAGCTGTGGATTTTGGACCTTAGCTCTGTCGCCACCTAGGGAAACGTAGCAAACCTATACCTTTTTAAAAACTAGATACCCGGAGAAATCCAGGATGGGGTGACTTGTGTGGCTCTCATCAGGTTCTGTTACCCAGAATCCTTTGCAAACCTCAAACTTTGTCAAACAATACATTTTCCTCACATTTCTGTGATGGAAAGTTGTGGAATCTGCGAAGAGCCACAAACTTACACCCACCCAGCTTTCACCAAAGTCTCCTGATAAAAATTGTACCTCACTTGTGTGAGTAGGCCTAGTATCCGTGACAGAAAATGGCCAAAAACGCAAAGTGGATGCATCACATTTTTTCGATGAAAATGGACCCTTTTTCGCAATGTGACTAGCTGTGGATTTTGGAACCTAGCTCTGCGTCACCTAAGGAAACCTAGCAAACCTATACATTTTTGAAAACTAGACATCCAGGGGAATCCAGGATGGGGTGACATGTGTGGCTCTCACTTGGTTCTGTTAGCCAAACCAAAATCTCTTGTAAACCTCAAACGTTGTAATAAAAAAACACATTTTCATCACATTTCTCTGATGGAAGGTTCTAGAATCTGCGGGGAGCCACAAACTTCCAGCCACCCAGTGTTCACCAAAGTCTTCCAATAAAAATGGTACCTCACTTGTGTGGGTAGGACTAGTACCCGCAACAGGAAACGGCCCAAAATACAACGTGGACACATCACATTTTTCCAGTGAAAATGGATCCTTTTTTTGCAATATGCCTAGTTGTGGATTTTGGACCCTAGCTCTTCCGGCACCTAAGGAAACCTAGCAAAACTATACATTTTTGAAAACTAGACGTCCAGGGGAATCCAGGATGGGGTGACTTATATGGCTCTCACCAGGTTCTGTTACCCAGAATCCCTTGCAAACCTCAAACTTTGGGGAAAAAAAACTAATTTTCCTCACATTTCTGTGATGGAAAGTTCTGGAATCTGCTTGTATCCACAAACTTCGACACACCCAGCATTCCCCGAAGTCTCCCGATAAAAATGGCACCTCACTTGTGTGGGTAGGCCTAGTACCCGCGACAGGAAACGGCCCAAAATTCAACGTGGACACATCACATTTTCCAGTGAAAACGGACCCTTTTTTCGAAATGTGCCTAGTTATGGATTTTGGACCCTAGCTCTGCCGGCACCTAAGGAAACCTAGCAAACCCACACATTTTTTAAAACTAGACATCCAGGGGCATTCAGGATGGGGTGACTTGTCTGGCTCTCACCAGGTTCTGTTACCCATAATGCTTTGCAAACCTCAAACTTTGTAAAAAAAATACATTTTCCTCACATTTCTGCGATGGAAAGCTCTGGAATCTGCGGGGAGCCACAAAAGTCCAGCCACCCAGCATTCCCCAAAGTCCAGCCACCCAGCATTCCCCAAAGTCTCCCGATAAAAATGGTACCTCACCTGTGTGGGTAGGCCGAGAACCCCCTGCACAAGGCTTCCGTGGGGTTCCTGGTTACTTACCTCGGGTGGTTCCTTGGGTCCACAGGTGGGGAAACACCCCACCTGTGGATACCCTAAGAACCAGGATACCTACACCAGGGAAGCCGGGAGCATAGGTGTGAAGGGGTGTCAGAAACCGCTGTCAAACTCAATGGAGGACTTCAGGAAGATGCCGCTGCTGGAGAAGGTGAAAGTGTCCGGTGGAACCCAAAGGTGGATTCAAGATGAGAAGTACCTGCAAGCAGAGGAGACAGAGTCTATGCCACTCAGGAGTGACCAGGAGGCACGGAAGACAAATGCCCACCGATGTCGGGTGTTGCAGTAGAGTTGACGGTGACCTTGGAGCTGCAGCTGTGAGGACCAGGCAATGCTGTGGAAGACCAGGAGCCATTCACGAGCTGTCCCTTGTCGTATACCGAGAGTTGAGGGGTCGGTGTCTGTCGGGAGTACCAACAAGCCTTGGCAACTGCAAACAACGTGGAGAGCAAAGAAGGTGCAGTGTCCGGACCATCAAGGTCCAGGTGACTCACCACAAGCAGGGGAGTCAGGGCAGGCCCCGGGTAATCAGGGGAGCCTACAGAAATCAAAGAAGACCCTCAAAAGGACCCACAGGCCGGAGGTACTGGAGTCGCAAGAGGACCTTGAGCAGTTTACCAAAGATGCAGGCCCACTGTGCAAGTGATATGGTGTGGACAAAGATCTTGGTTGCAGGAGATGCTTGAGGTTGGGGATACTTGGAGCCTGAAGATCTTGGAGGAAGGAAGCCAACAAGCCTTTGCAATGGCAAGTCGACACGGTGCACAGGGGTTCAGTTCCTGTGGCTCAGATGAGGGATACTGGCCTCAAACTTGGTGAGAGGACAGGGCAGGGCTTGAGGGATGTGAAGAAACCCCACCTGTGTTGCTGAGCCTTTGGGAGTCCGTGAGAGCCCAGGATCAGCAGACTGGTCAGCTTCGTTGCGGTGCCTGCAGATGCAGGGAAGTAACTCCTTCACTTCAAGGGAGATTCCTTCAGGTGTCTTGGATGTCCACAGGCCTTGGAAGGTTCCTGTATGGAGCATGGGCACAGATGTTGCAGCATATGAGCAGGGCGGTGAGACCAGGAGCAGCAGGAGTCTTCCCAGTTGCAGTCTCGATACCCAGAGCGAAGTCCAGCGAGGTCCAGAGTGACCAGACGGTCGAAGAAGAAGTGGTGTCTTGAAATGAATCTTGTCCCACGACGAATCTAGGGACCCACCTACAGGTAATCCCTTAAGTACCCTAAGGAAAGGGTTGGGGCAATTTAGGGTTCCCTCCCAGGGGAAAGGTCGGTCATTGGAAAGATACGCCCATGTCCTTTGTCCAGTTTCGCACCAGAGCAGGAGCCATCGTCTCCCTGAGCTGGTTTGAACTGGACTATGCAAGGAGGGCACCAAATGTGCCCCTCAAGCAGACTGAATGGCGCTGGCAAGCACTCCCACCCGGCCCCAATACACTAAACCCTGTCTGAGAGGTGGTCACAACTCCCTGTGACAGGATACCTATTGTTCTGCCTTCCCCTGCTCGAGCTTGGCTCAGCAGCAGGAGGGCAGAATTGTGTCTCTGGTCGGCAGCGGCCATGTTGTGCTGTCCGGGACTGGTACCGTGAGCACTGAGGGCCTACCGGAGGAGTTTTACAGTGCATGGAATCATACCTCCCACATTCCAATATGTTTGATACCAAGCATGACAGGGTTCGTTACAGCCAGTTTAGAGATGGTCATCGCATAATGACGCATGGCCACTCTATCTATCCTAATGGCTGATGCACTTACAACCCGGGAGAATGGACTCCGAAGGTTGTAGGGGTGTCCTGCTCATGCAGGGGCACCCTCACACTTAGAACTAAGCACCATGCCTTCAGGATTGAAAGGCCTGCTTTAGGGGTCACTTATAGATTTTAAGTGCAGTGACCTCAGATATAGGGAAACCTATATCTGTCGTAAGTGGTGCTAGCACCAGCTTACACAGGCTGAAATGGCAGGCCTGTAGTTACAGTTGGCGTGATCCCCCCCTGGGTGGCGTAATACATGCTTCAGCCCATGGGGCACCCCTGGTGTACCTATACCCTGGGTGGTAAAGAGTCAGAATATCGAGTAGGAAATGTCGACTTGCACTAATATCGAGTGCAAAATATCGAGATACATAAATATCGACTGCAAGAATATCGTGGTCAAGAATATCGCGTTTCAGGTAAGAAATATCGTTTTCTAAAATAGTAATTAATATTGTTTGCAAAAATATAGTTGTAAAAAATATCGTTTTTTTAGTTAGTGTTATGTATTTTAGTATGTATTTTAAATGTATGTGCTCTATTTTTTTGTCTAAGTATTGCATTTGTTTTTTAATATATGTGTTAAATTTTTAGAAGTTATTAATTTTATTTTAATTAAATTTTGCGTTTTAGTTCCGTAGCGGGTTGTGGGCTTTTAGGGGAATAGGGTGGGAAGTAATTTAATTATAATACATTGAATATTAATTTTGATTTATTAGTATTTATTTATTTTTGATTTTATAGTGTTAATTGTGGGAATTAATTTATAATTAATTAATTAATAATTGGCTGTTAATTGATTAATTAATTGGTAAATATGTTAATTGTGTCATTATTTTAGGAGCGGGTTGTGGGTTTATAGGGGAATAGGGTGGGAAGTAATTTAATTATAATTAATTATTAATATTTTTGATTAATTAATATTTATTTATTTTATATTTTATATTGTTAATTGTCGGAATTAATTTATTATTAATTATTTATTAATTGGTTGTTAATTATTATTAATTAATTGGTAATTATGTTAATTGTGTTATTTTTTTAGGTGCGGGTTGTGGGTTGATAGGGGAGTAGGGTGGGAAGTAATTTAATTTTAATACATTTATTAATTTTTTTATATAATATTTAATTAATTTTATTTTATAGTGTTAATTGTGTGAATTAATTAATTAATTATTATTTATATTTTGCTTGTTAATTGTTATTAATTAATTATTAATGAATTATGTTAAATGTGTCATGTTTTACGAAATTGGTGGTGGTATTTATAGGGGAATATAGTGGGAGGTAATTTATTTATAATTAATTAATTATTTGTTAATTAATGCTAATTAATGAATTACATTTTAAATATGCCAATTGTGTAATAATTTTGAGTTGTGAGTTGGGGGTTTATAGTGGTAAATGGTGGGAAGTATTTTTTTAAAATTAATTAATGATTTGTTGTTAATTGATATTAATTGATTAATGTAAAACTAGTTATGGAAATTGTGTAAATATTTTTAGGTGTGTGTTTTGGTGTTTTTTGGGGTAGAAGGTGGAAAGTAATTTAGTTTAAATTAATTAATCATTACTTGATCAATGATATTAATTTATTAATTGATAAATATTTTTGGTAATTGTTTAGTTTTTATTTTGCTTGGGGATTTAGGTTCAATAGCTGTAACGTTTGGTTTTTACATTAATTTTTACATTTTTAAATGTGTTTTATAATTATTAATATTTGTTAAATTGATAATTAATTGTGTTAATTATAGAGGTACACTTTTTTGTTTAATTTAGATGTGTATTGTAAATTGTGTGGTGTTATAGGGTAGGAAAATAAATATTACATTTATGTAATTTAAAATTTTAAGATTAAGATAAATTTCTATTACAAAATATTTATTTGTTTGTAAATTGTTTGTTAAATTTAAAAAATATATATTTTTATGTCAATTTTAGATTTTTGCTACATTAAAATATTTTTATATGTTTTGTTAATATTTATATTTTTATATATGTTTTGTTTTTGGGTTTTTTATTATAATTTGTATTGTAGTTGATATTTTGTTTGTTTTTAAATTTGAATTTTGTTCTGTGGGAATAGTAATTTTTACCCCTCCGCTATCCAACACTTTCCCTACTGTTGCATTTGCAGGAGTGGGAATAGTAATTTATACCCCTACGCTATCCAACACTTTCCCTACTGTTGCACTTGCTGGAGTGGGAATAGTAAATTTTACCCTTCCGCTATCCAACACTTTCCCTACTGTTGCACTTGCAGGAGTGGGAATAGTATTTTTCTCCCCTCCGCTATCCAACACTTTCCCTACTGTTGCACTCATTGGAGTGGGAATAGTAAATTAATACCCTCTGCTATCCAACAGTTTCCCTACTGTTGCACTCCCTGGAGTGATAATAGTAATTTTATCCCCTTTGCTATCCAACACTTTCCCTACTGTTGCACTCATTGGAGTGGGAATAGTAAATTTTCCCCTCCACTATCCAACACTTTCTCTACTGTTGCACTTGCAGGAGTGGGACTAGTATTTTCTCCCCTCCGCTATCCAACACTTTCCCTACTATTGCACTCATTGGGGTGGGAATAGTAATTTGTACCCCTCCACTATCCAACACTTTCCATACTGTTGCACTCATTGGAGTGGAAATAGTAAATTATTTCCCTCCACTAGCCAACACTTTCCCTACTGTTGCACTCGCTGGAGTGGGAATAGTAATTTTTACCCCTCTGCTATCCAACACTTTCCCTACTGTTACACTCGCTGGAGTGGGAATAGTAATTTTTATCACTCCGCTATCCAACACTTTCCCTACTGTTGCACTCATTGGAGTGGGAATAGTAAATTATTCCCCTCCGCTATCCAACACTTTCCCTACTGTTGCACTCGCTGGAGTGGGAATAGTAAATTATTCCCTTCCACTATCCAACACTATCCCTACTGTTGCACTCATTGGAGTGGAAATAGTAAATTATTTCCCTCCACCAGCCAACACTTTCCCTACTGTTGCACTCGCTGGAGTGGGAATAGTAATTTTTACCCCTCTGCTATCCAACACTTTCCCTACTGTTACACTCGCTGGAGTGGGAATAGTAATTTTTATCACTCCGCTATCCAACACTTTCCCTACTGTTGCACTCATTGGAGTGGGAATAGTAAATTATTCCCCTCCGCTATCCAACACTTTCCCTACTGTTGCACTCGCTGGAGTGGGAATAGTAAATTATTCCCTTCCACTGTCCAACACTATCCCTACTGTTGCACTCGCTGGAGTGGGAATAGTAATTTTTTACCCTCCGCTATCCAACGCTTTCCCTACTGTTGCACTCATTAGAGTGGGAATAGTAAATTATTTCCCTCCGCTATCCAACATTTTCCCTACTGTTGCAATTGCTGGAGTGGGAATAGTAAATTATTCCCCTCCACTATCCAACACTTTCTCTACTGTTGCACTCGCTGGAGTGGGAATAGCAATTTTTTACCCTCCGCTATCCAACACTTTCCCTACTGTTGCACTAAATGTAGTTTAAAATGTAGGTTTAAAAAATATTACATATTTTAATATTTTAATTTATATTACAAATTTTTTTTATGTTACAGGTGTATGTATATATATATTTATCTTTATTTTTTTAATATATTTCTAACATTTTATAATTAATTAAAATTATTATTTATTAATTATTTTTAAGTAAATTTATATATATTACATTTTATATATGCATGTTTAATTTACTTTTAAATTACATTTATTACTTATAATTGTTAAAATTTACAAATAAATCTAAATATTTTTTTTAAGTAAAATGTATTATTTAATTTATTTTACTTTATTTATAATACATATATAAAAAATTATATTTTGTACTTTGATATTTTTAACAACCATATTTTTTTCCCGATATTTTTGTACTTACCATTATGAAGATAGGAGGTCGATATTTTTGACAACGATATTTATGTCACAATATTTCTGTAGGTCGATATTAGTGTTGTCGATATTCTGTCAGTGATCTGCCCTGGGTACCTCAGTATCATATACTAGGGATTTATAAGGGTACACCAGTGTCCAATCTGGGATGTACCTAAGGGGGTCATTACGATGGCGTAACGTTCGCCACCGCCGAGCTGGCGGTGGCGACCGTTACGCCATCGTAACGAGTAATACCCCCGCCATATTATAATGGCGGGGGGTATCGCAGCGGACGCAAAGTGCGTCCGCCGCTTTTCCTCCGGTCGGCAATCGTTCCGATTGCCGGCCGGGCGGACTTGGGCCTCTAATATGGTGGCAGTGCTTAGCAGGCACCGCCATCCATATTAGGATGCGTGCGGTGTAAGGCCTTTCCATGGCGGCGATGCCGCCATGGAAAGGCTGGCGGGGAATTGCTTTGGTGGGTTGGGGGGTGCACTTGGGGGGTACCCACGGTACCCCCCTCCATTTCCATGCACAAGGTGGCAGGCACTGCGCAGTGCCTGCCACGTTGTGCATGGAAATGCACAACATGGCAATTTGACATTGCGGCGGGTGCTGCTGTAAGCAGCACCCGCTGCAATGTTAAACTGTGGAATGCGACCGCCAGGGTGGCGGTCGCATCCTAATCAGGGGTGTGGGACCGCCGCATGTCAGGCGGCCGGTCCCGTTACCACTAGGATGGCGGGCGGACTAAAGTCCGCCCGCCACCCTAATGACCCCCTAAGTACTTACCATACTAATTTAGGGGAGAAAGCACAGAGACTTGGGTCCTGGTTAGCAGGATCTCAGTCAGACTAGTCAGAAACAGCATAGCACCAGGCAAAAAGTGGGGTTAACCATAAAAGCAGATCCTACTTTCCTACACCAATCTATAATGATTTTTGCTGCACACCTTAGTCTCTACCACTATAAATACTCAGGTTTAGGAATTTCCTTTGAGGCAGAGGTGGTTCAGGAGTAAATTAGGAAAATTGTTTGGCACATGTTCAACTGTTTTAGATTATCTACAAAGAAAATGGCTTTTCAATAAATCCCAGTTCAAATTGTATTGACACAATTTCTTGGGTCATTACGAGTATGTCTATACTCGAGTCTGCCAGTGTTTCTGGACCTGAAATTACCAGGTCCAAAAACACCAGATCCATTTTTACTGAGTGTAATCTGCCCCTAGTCAAATTGCAACTGTGGAGGGGGGGAAACATCATAAACAACAATGTTTTTATAACGACTTACCTGAACAACGAATCCTGAACAACGACAATTCCTAAACCACGACTTCCTAAACAACGACTTCTTAAACAACGACTTTCCTAAACCACTACTTTCCCTATGACTCACTCGGCACCAGGAAGTCGGGTACTGAGGAGAGCGGAAGGCGGGCACTGAGGAGAGCGGGGAAGAACACAGCCTTCATCCTGACAGCATTGTAATACGTTGGGGGCACCAAAAACTACGAGTCTCTCTCCTCCGCCCCCCCTGAACAGACACGCTCATGGCCCCAATCACTCGGCACCAGGAGAATGCCAACTATCTATCTGTGCATTCGTCATTCTCACACCACTATTTCCATAACAGACGTTATATGCCCTGATCTTAAACTACACACAACACTGTCACATTTGTTTCCGGTGTAGTACAACTTCAAGAGCTGCGATAGTGTGAGATCACTGCACTTCTGAAAATCACAAATAATGGAGTAGTTCACCCCAAATCCAAGTTCTTAATCACGATAGATGCTTCTGCCCTCATGCTGAAACTATTTAAGCGCTAATTCTGTGATCAAGATACATGAAAAAGAAAATGACCACTAGATGGCAGGCTTGTATTCTGCTTGATCGATCTTTAACACCATAACATGAACTACATAGAACGCGCTCCAAACTGTTGAAGCTCCGGATAAGTACTCCGTCACAAGGAAGTAGGGGAGGTTATGCTGTGGTAGGTCGACCTAGTGACAAATGATGCACTAGCACACACCGGCAATGTAGCATCACGTGTCACGATTACAGTACGTGCAAGCATGGCTTGTGTGTGCGTGATCGTGTTTATTTTTAGGGTGGGGGAATTAGTATTTAAGGGGTGGGGGGAAAGGGGTACTAGTTGGAAAGCATTTTTAAACACGCATTCCTTTACCACGAAAAATCGTGGTAAAGGAATGCGTGGTTTAGACGGGGTCGTGGTTATGACCTCGTTGTTAGGGAAGTCGTGGTTGGGGAACTCGTTGTTCCAACATACAACCAATAATGTTCTCCCGTCCCAGGCCACAGTGGATTTGTCCTAGGGATCGGAGAAAAACAGTGGAAAGAGTTCCAGTAATTCTGAGTCTGCATGGTTATTTCCCATTATGGGGACAAAAACTTGTAATGGCTGGATTTAGGTACTGGAATCAGATATTCAGCGCTGCCATTGTTATGATTATAATGTTGTTTTCTCTTGTAGGTATCCTCCTTTTAGCTTACCACATCTTAATCATTTAGAAGTGAATGCACATGATTAATATAGAATAAACATTTGTTTTATGTTATTTCATGATGATCAAGTTTGTTCAAATATATTCACAGTATTTATTCTGAAGCCAAGTGTTCTTTTCCAAAGAACTGTAATTAAGTTGTGGACAGAGTGCCATGAAAAGCTAATACCTAGGTGGTTCTTTTATTGTTCAAAGAACACAGTCTTGCAGAATGAGAATAAGTAAAAAGGCATCAGACCACTTTCTGCTATTTGTTTATCCTGAAAGGTTCAACAATGTCTAAATAATGTTATAAAAGCTATACACAGTATGTGAAGGGTTAGAGAGGAAATTCATGCCAGGGGACAATGGACGAAATAGACCATGCAGAATCCCATCACTTACTTTAGCTGAAGTCTAACAAAAAGGCATTCTGTCTTCACTTGCTGTACTCATCAGCCAGCAGCTAACACGAGACAAGAATAGCAGGCTCTGCTCATATTTTGAACATAAAGCCTAATTGTTCAAACAGGTGTGCAGATGTAAAACTCAAAATTAGGTTTTCCTTTTAGTGCTAATATTAGGTTAGTTAATAAAAGTATAAGAAGAATGAGGGTGGGATTGCTATGAAGTTATACAGAAAATATGCTGGAATTTTTCCTGTTGTTTACTCTTTTAGTAAATATTGCACCTACCATTCTGTTTATTTTGACTGTAGTAACAATTCATATTGTGTGCACTAGAGTAGGATTTTGTCTTAAACATCAATATTTTAATTTGTATCTATTGTTTCCTAGTGTTCTTGAGTGTGCCCCTCCTTTAAAAAGAGGGTAGGGAGTTCCACCTACTATCTCTGTGATTCTTATTAGCACCGGTTGCTACCATCTTGTTGAAATGTTGCTCAGTGGGTTGTGGGGTGATTGTAACCCAACTGGTTTTCAGCATCGGGTTGGAACAGTGACTAAGTGCTATGGGGGCTAGAAAACGGAATTCTCTGCCGTGTTCTAGAGGATGATCTAGAAAATACATCACCATTATACGCACACATCAATCCTAGCAACTCATAATAAGGACACATTTTCCTTCATAGAGATGGGCAGACACTTTGCCACTCTCAGTACTCTGCTGTGATACCTAAAAAGATGATGGCAGATTTACACCAGGAATAAGATAGAGAACATTCAACATCCTCGCGCTTATCACAAAGCCAATTCCAACCTGGATCTTTGAACAGAACTCACTAGATGCCAATCCAGTACGACAGAAGGCTACTCTAGTTCACCATCAACTGGGTTCCAATTTGCCTAGGTGCATTGTTTCCTGTGCAAGTTTGAACCTAACTAAATCAGAGACACATTGGCATAGTCAAGAAGGAATGCCTGGCCTGTAAACACTTTCATTTTTTTCTATGTGAGAAGGAATTCACAGTAGTCACTGATCACCATGCAGTGGTATCCATCTTTTGAAAATTCATATACAAGGTGCCTCCTCGAATCGAAAAACGGGGTTTTGGTTTACTGGGCTACAAACTTTACATCAGCACTAAATGGAAACAAATAATGACACTTTTATGCAGCTACACAATACAAGGCTAATCATGCCCAGATGGAATTTCTACTCAATCTGGAGCTAACCACAAGCACAATTCCGTCATTATTAATCAAAGCAAAAAATGCCGGATGCTTAAACTAAATGTACAATTTTGGGCACAGGTTTTCTTACCTACTCATAGAGCATTTATTTTGGGTTGTGGTCAGGTAGCTGATCTACAGTATGGGTCCATTTTGCAACCATTGAATACAAAATGTGATCTTAACTCTCTTAATAATTAGATTAGAATTAGATTACACTCTAGACAGTGATGCAAAACAGTAGGTAAGTATTTCATTGTACATGTTCACTGCATGGGTACAGCATTTAGCATACTGCTTCTTTTCCTTTTGGTTTAAAAATGCATTTTGGGCAGTCATATAATGTTATGGTATTAGTAGCTATAGATATGGACAATTAAAATGTAAAAAATAGAAAGATCTTTTTATGCTTTATAGATTATGCAGCAACTTTTAGTCCCATGGATAGGGGGAAGCTATGGCAAAATGTATCCAATTTAAGTATAGCTAGCACCGTATTGCATTTAATGATCAAATTACACTTTAATATACGGCTCAAATCCATGTAGGGAACAATAAATGGCTTTGTCTGGGAATAGTGACTTAACAAGAGCTGAAACAGGCTCATATTAGCCTCTCTAGTATTTTTTCTTTACAGCTGATCTGCATGCCAAACTTAAGGAATTTAGGGGCATATTATCAAGGGCTCTATCGCCGCTTTAGCGGCACTTTTTGCTGCTAAAGCGGCGATTTTTTTATCGCCCTATTAGCAAGCTGTCGCTAACAAGTGTTAGCGACAGCTTTTAGGCGATAGCGACTGGTTTGGGTGCCGCTTTGCATGTCAGCGATATTTATCGCTAATGACATGCAAAGGAGGCGTTCCCAACCTAACAGCGACTGAAAGCAGTCGCTAACATCGCTATCGCCTATTAGCAATAACTGCGAAGCGATAAAAAAACGTGCGCTAACCGCGATTAGCGCTGGTTTCTTAGAACTGGTAAAAACATGACTTAACAATAATAGTCAATGGGAGGTGGATGTAAGGTTAAGTCCCCAGCATTAGCGCGGGGATTCTATCGCTGGATTTCTCGCGTTATTGCTGAGTTTCGCCGCTATCGCTGGATATTTTATCGTATTGGAGATAAACCTTGCTAATAGCATGTTATCTTCGCGGTAATATCCAGCGATAGCCGGCGATAGAAAAACGCGCGCTAAGCAAGCTTTGCGATAATTTTCGCAGGTTCTTGCTAATATGCCCCTTAATTTGTTCCCCAGGAAATTGGGGGTGAGGAGGGAGTAGGTTCACCAATCAAATACTTAAAGTATGCTGATGATGAATCTCTTATCGACCAAATAGAAGTAGATTTACAATGACTTCAACTGATTCTAAACATATTTAGAATAAGGAATATAACTTTAAGATCTGTCTAAAAAACAAGACTGACATGGGAATCAAAGATCATGCAAAGTACTTTGGCACTTTGAGATTAATACTATAGAATGTTGCAATGAGTATAAATGTCTAGGAATGATTTCATGCTTGCCTCTAAGGGGACAAACTATTGAGTACTGTTTTAAACAATGAAATAATCATTATTACTGTAATACTGTGACCATGGTATCTATTTACAAAAACTTGGTCAGTCTTTTGATTTACCCAGTACTAAAAGTATTCACCTTAACCAAGCACACTCAACAAACCGTTCATGTCAAGCGCACTACCTCCGTAGTGCAGTTGAAGTGAACTGTTTGTCAACAAAACTCGTGAAGAAAATCCATCTGCTGCACGCACTAGACTGAATTTCTATTTAGAAAATGACAAGATGTGAGGGGAAAGCTTCCCCCGCGTCTTGAGATCATTGTATTTTTTTAATCAGTGTGATGCACAGTGCTCTGATTTTCACTGATTGAATGTGAAATCAGACAGTTTTGTTTGGTACTTAGGGGGCATATTGCAGCCCCTTCCAGCAGTATCTCACCCTAGTGTATCCCTGCTTGAGGATCGCAGCAGTAAAATGATCTCCGTACAGGGATACATGCATTAGGCACCATATTGGGGAGAGCGGCCCGCAGGAATATATATGTGCTTCCCTGCCAATGAAAAAAAGGAACAATCTTGCTCCCCCATCCAAAAAACCTATTAGACACTCAGAAAAAATGGTTTAAAAAAATGGGGGTGGTGGTGGCCCACCCAGGCGTGCACTCACCGCATAATGATAGCCCCAGAAGTCTTTCTGCCCCCACCAGGGGGCAAACTGTTTCGATTTACCCCAATAATCCCGCTGGGTGGGAGAAAACCCACCAGACAGCAGGGAAAATTAAAAAAAAGAAGCTGTTGCACCGGCCTGCCTATGATGTGCCCCCAACCTATAGTGGCCCCAGCAGACATTCAGCTGCTGGAGGGGCAAATTGAGGAAGTTTACCCCAGGCTAGCCCCCGGATGTGGGGAATTCCACTAGATACCAGGCAAATTAATATTTCTTAAATAAGGAAGGGCTGGGGGTCCGTCCACAAGGCATCTGGCCGTGGTCCAACCAATAATGGACCCAACAGTCTTTATACCCCTCTGGGGCCTAGAGCACCCCAATTCTCATGACAAGCAAGAAGAAATTTCGATTTTTTTTGGACACAGTTTTGAAATATGGACCGGCAGAGGGGGGAAAATCCCAATTTGCTTTCACTTGTCATGGAGGATGGCTGCACTATTCGGGCTTTGGGTCATCTGGCAACCAAGGAACCCTATGAACACTGGGCATTTCTGAAACCTTGAGACCCAGGCTAATCCTGGGTGGTGTGATTTACCTGTGATCCCACTATGTTAACTTACCCAGAATGTCCTGCAAACATTATGGTTTGGCTAAAATCATGCATTTTTCTCAAATTTCAGTGAAAGAAAGATCTGCAAAATTCTACCACCCGGCATTTCTGCTCTTCTGCTGATAAAAGCGGTACCCCACTTGTTTGGCTGGAGCAATTACCTGAGACAAGACAAAAATAAACCATGGACCATGCAAAGACTAGATTGACTTTATATGGTCACAATTTTTATCTGCTCCTATTGCGGCCAACAGGCCCAGTCACATAAAAGGGGTACCTTTTTAATCAAGAGAAGTGTGGAAATGTTGAGTGGGAGGAATTTTGTGAATCTGTAACTGTCCCTCACAGAAATCTGAGAAAAGTGCATGAGTTTAGCCAAACCTGGAGATTTACATTGCATTCTGAGTAAGAACACTTCCGGTGAGCCATGCAGGTCACACCACCCTGGACTCTCCTGGGTGTCTAGATTTCAGAAATGTCTAGGTGTGGTAGATTTTCCTGGGCGGCAGCCAAACCCAGGCCCAAATACCACAGCAAGCCACATAGCCAAAATGGGTTCATTTTTATGGCGAAAACTGGGTGCCTCCAAAGTTACGTTTTGGGGCCTCTCATGTCAAATGGAGTACAGGTTTTTTCTGGAACTTGCTGTATGGTCGGTACAGAATGAAATATAATTATAAGCTGCATCTCAGTTATTGGCTCTGGGTATCGTGTGTTTTTGGACAACCATAAAACCCAATATATCCCAGCAATGAGAAAGGTCTAAGAGATGAATTGGTATATTACTTTTGTAAATTCGGCATCGAGGCAAAAAAATACAGATGAAAAATGGGTCACCTATCTCTATTTCTTTCTTATTCTTTTGTTTATTCAACAATACGATTCTTTAGAAAAACCAGGAGAGATCTACATAAATGACCCCTTGTTGAATTTGGAATTCTGTCTACTTTTAAGATGTGTAGCTTTCTTGTTTCACATATGTGTCCACCACAATCAGCGAGTAGGTAGACCTAAAACCAATAGGAAAAAGCGACCAGGGAAATGCAGAACTAGTGGCCAAATCTTCTTTTTTTTTTGCACTATTGCTTGTTCCTAAAAGCTGGTGATATCAGCACAACAAACCTTGTTTCCCCATTTTAATAAACTCCCCCAAATGTTCCTATATTGTGGTCTATTTGCTCATTTCCCATCAGGGGTATCCACAAACTCCATGTATCTTTTGAAATCCCAACATGTGGGGAAAAATTGTGGATAACAATGATGAAGGCTTAATTGGGAAGTGACCCAAGCATGGTACTAATGGTATGTATAGCAATTCACCTGCGTCTTTTTGTGACTGAATACTCTTCAAAATCCCAACTATGCAGTTATCGTTAAAATACCATGAGAGTCCCTCTCAGATCACTATGGCATGGAGGCTCTTGTGAGATAGCCCTCATTTGTGCTCCACTGTTTGTTACCATGCATCCTAAAGATTTTGTTGATAACCTGGAGAGTCCTCTCAAGTGGATAAGGAACCCTCCATGCATGAATGTTCAAGTCAGATTTCTGCACATCCCACGCAACTCAACCAAGGTCGGACATCATGACAAGTGGCACATCTCTTAAGTTTATTAATGACCTTGGATTCTGTTTGTGGTGTAAGCAAAATTCAAGCTGTCTCCATACTGAATGGTGAAGAAGTCTAACTGGAACCCTTATAAAGGGCAGTGTCAATCATGATGTAAACATGTTGGTAATGATACACATGGCAAAACAAAAGGGGATGATGGACGGAGTGTTGAACATTGCAAGCACTCACCCCCAGTCAACTGATCTGGGTTTAATCCATCATCATTCTTTAGCTCACTCCGCCACCCCAGTTCAGACATGGCCATATGCAAATCAGTCTGACCCTGTGATACATATGTCCCACACTGTGAGGATCTGGGTGTGCTATATGATATGGCTGTGGGGCCTTATCGTGGAGTACACTCACAGATGCCATCTTGGGTCCAGTCAGTATTGTTTACTTAACCGTAGCTCAACCCTGGTTAGCTGTGGCTGCGAGCTTAGCAAAGGAACTTAGGGGTCTATTACGATGGCGGTCGGATGTCCACCGCCGGGTCGGCGGTGGCGCCCGCCGGACCGGCGGTGGACATCCGCCCGCGATCGCAACCACAAAAACCGCCGGTCAAATTAGGATGGCGGTGGTGACCGCGGCGGTGGGAAATTCCGACTTCCGCTTTTCCGCCGGTTGCCATCCGCACTCCTGCCTGGCGGACGGAGTAGGACCAGGATAATGGTGGCGGTGCAGAGCAGGCTCCGCCGGCAAGATTATGATGCCGGCGGTAGCCAGCCTTTCCTCAGCGGTCAAACCGCCATGGAAAAGCATGCGGAGATTGTCTTCCGGGGGCCCGTTGCGGGCCCCCAATGTGTTGGGGGGGTGCACTGGGGGGGTACCCATGGTCCCCCCTACATTTCCCTGTACCAGGTGGCAGGCACTGTGCAGTGCCTGCCACGCAGTGCAGGGGAATGCAGGACATGCTCCTTTCGGCATCGTGGCGGTGCTGCGGGCAGCAGCAACCGCCGCAATGTTAAGGCCCGCGATCAGACTGCCACGGTCGGATTTCGAGCGCGGGTCATCGTAATTCGACCGGCGGTGATGTCGCGGTCCATGCGGGCGGTCTTTTCCCGCTACCATGGCGGACGGGGAGGTTTCCCGACCGCAATCGTAATAGGCCCCTTAGTGTGAAGCATTTAACGGCATGAAACAACAGAATAAGAAAATCACACATCAATAAAAAGACACAACAACAATTTATAACAATAGAGCGTATTTTTATGAAAAAGACCTTTATCATTAAAATCCACTGAAGGGTTCCAGAGATACAGATTTTTAAAGCAATAAATACTTTGAAATGCAATGCAAACAAGCATTGGTCAACAAAAACTTTGCAAACTTTTGAAACAGTTAGTTCGGCAACTCCGACCCAGGTTGGGCGACCAATTTCGAAAGGGCAGAGGTCTAGGAGTCTAGTATGGACACTTGGGACAGTTTTTATTTTTTTATTTTTTTTTATTGACAGCTTGATGGTACATAGCGATGCGTAGTAGCCCACTCGCAGGTGGGATGAGCTTTTGATTCGTACTATAGTGTCCATTACAAGCCGATTTTATAACATCAACCAAACTCCCCAATACGAAGTACCCCTACCCCCCCCCCAACTACCCACCCTCCCCACCTTGGCACTCCTGAATACAATCATGGCATATTGGCAGTAATACATTGCAACACCCCGCTTCTCACAAAGTAGTATTTCAGACATTCCGGAGCTCATACAGTGTGCACCACTCCTGGGAGTTAAACCAAGTCCGGGCTAGTAAGGAGATACCCAGTAAGAGGAGCCCAGAAATCCTTGGGTCTAGATGCCTCAGGCAGCTCCTCCGCATATACTCCCAGCTGGTCCCTGCAGTAGAGCAAATCTCTGATCCATCTAGCTGCCGTAGGCACGGCCCTTGCTCCCCAGCATTGTGCCACCGCTCTCTTTGCGAAGAGAGTAGCTATGGCTACCAAGCGTCCATTGCCAGGTTTCAGTTTCTGCACCCACCCCAGCAGACACACCACAGGCACACACGCAACAGGCTCAGCAACAACTGCAGAATATCTGCGTGACTCGTTCCCAGAATTTGAAAATGCCAGCACATGACCAAGCTAAGTGCATAAAATCCGCATCCGCTTGACCGCAGCGCACACAGCATGCACTGTCACGCAAGCCAAACTTGTATAATTGACTCGGAGTATAGTAAAGCTGATGTAAATACTTAAAGTGAATTATGCGGAGGTTGCAATTCGCGGTCAGTCGCCCGGTCAGCGCACAACAAAATTTCCAGTCGTCCAGCGTCAACTCAGCAGATAGCAGGTCATTCCATCTAGTGTATGAGGGGGATGTAGTGAGTTCTTGCTCCCGAAGTGACGCATTATACAGCCTGGTGATCAACCCAACGCGATTCTCGCTTCCCAACACCGCCCGCAAGGCTTGTAATGTTCGTGGTTCATGAGGGAACTCGGGATAGATGTCCCGGATCGCTTGCCGCACGCGCACATAAGTAAACCCTAACATAAATCCGGTGTCGTGACCCGCCTGCAGGTCCGACAAAGACCGGAATCGTCCATTCTCATATAGGTCTCCTAGCTGCGCAATCCCCACCGCATTCAATACCTTCAGGGCTGCTGGTTCCCTAGCGGCTGAAATATCAGGATGGGCTGCGAGCGGCAATGTGGGAGTGTATAAGTATCTCAGCCGTGCTCTGCTAGCAAGCGCGTTCCATGCCCAGGCCGTGCAGTGAACTGGGTTGATTTCTGTTCGCGGGCCGCCACTACCCCCCATCAACGCAGCCGCTCTCAGGGGCATCGGCAATATCGAGTCCGCCTCAATTGCAGTGTGCGGTTGAAATCTCTGCGGGTAGTACCAGAAGTGCGCAAACTGCGCCTGGGCGCACAGGTAATAAAGACGCATGTCAGGAGCCTCAAAGCCCCCTCGGTCAAAGGGTAACGTTAGTACAGTCCAGCTACAGCGGGGTTTTTGCCCCCCCAAACAAACGTTAGCAGGGTCGTCTGCAACGCGGCGAAGAACGCTTTATTCAATCGGATGGGGATATTGATAAAGAGATAAAGGAGTTTGGGAAGAAAAGACATCTTGACGACCGCTATACGATCCGCAAGTGAAAGGGGCAGTCTTGCCCACCGCGCTGCCTGATCCGTGATCCCGTCCACAGCCCGGCCATAATTAGCCGTAATCACCACCTCCGGGTCCCTATGCAGCCATATACCGAGATATTTTACTGGGTTAACAGACCATGTTAAAGGATAATCAAGTTCCATCTCTGTGGTCCCAGCGGTCAGCGGAAAAACTGTGGACTTGGCCCAATTGATACCCAGTCCCGAGAATCGTTCAAATTTTACATATTCCCGCAGTAGCGCTGGTAAATAGATGGCCGGTTCTCGGACATACAGCAGCATGTCATCGGCATACAGGGAGACCACCAAGGGCCTCTGCCGGAACCTCAATGCGGCCTGTGCATGTAATTGACGGAGCTTACACGCCAGAGGCTCAAGCGCCAGAGCAAAGAGCATGGGCGACAGGGGGCAGCCCTGCCGCGTGCCCCGTTTAATAAAAAAGGGATCTGAAATCCAGCCGTTCACCCGAATCCGCGCCACTGGCGCAGTGTACAAGAGGTGTATCCATTTGAGGAAGAACGGCGGCATGCCCATGCACTGCAGGACCGTAAACATGAATTCCCATTGTAGCGAATCAAAGGCCTTGGCCGCATCCAGCAGCACGGCCACCGCCTGGAAGTCACGTTCAAAGTAGTGCAGGGTAGCGAAGATTGTGCAGAGATTATGCATGGTGGACCTAGAGGGAACAAATCCTGACTGATCTGGGAGGACCAATTTGGGTACCAAGGGTTGTAGCCGAGTGGCGATCATTTTAGCCAAAATCTTGGCATCAATATTTATTATGGAGAGGGGCCTGTATGAGTCGCATAGGTTCGCCACCTTATCCGGTTTCAGCAGCATAACCAACAGTGCCTCCGTAAGGGAGGGAGGCAAAGCTCCAGATTCATATGCTTCGGCGAATACCTCCAGCAGGCGCGGTGCTAAGTCCTCCGCATATGCCTTATAAAATTCGCTGGGGAACCCGTCAGGTCCAGCTGCCTTACAGGTCGGAAGAGACATGATGGCTAGTTTAACATCTTCAACATCAAAGGGTTGTATTAGATATTCCCGGTGGTGTGGTGGTAGCCAACCCAGTGCGACATCATCCAAATATGCATGAAGTTCCTCAGCTGCGGGAGCCTCACGGTCCCCATATAAGTCTGAGTAATAACCCAGCACCACGCTGCTAATTTCAGCCGTGCCATACTGCGGCACTCCCCCCCCGTCCAGCAGTTCGGTTATAGTGGCTTGGTGTCGTGGGGCAGCCAGCCGCTGCGCCAGCGTGCGGCTAGGACGCCCCCCCTCTCCATAATGGCGGGCGATGCATCGCCGAGACCTATGCGCCATTTCTTGATCTACTGTCTCATTGTGCTCCGTCACCAGCACGCGGATTTTAGAGAGCGTCTCCGGTGCAGGGTTGTGAGCATAGGCCCGTTCCAGTGCGACTATTTCCCCGGCAAGTTTATGAATTCTGCGGCGTAAATCTTTTAGAACCCCTGCTGCGCTCCAATACAAACCCCCCGAATCGTAACCTTAAAGGCCTCCCAAAGAATCGCCTGGCTATCCACTGTTCCCTCATTTTCTCTGAAAAAATCGTTAATGGCTTCTCCCACTGTATGTTTGAAGACCTGATCAGTCAGAGAGGACGGCTGTAACCTCCACGAGAATGGGGGCCTTTCATGACCCGGGACCCGCAACTCAAGAAGAACCGGGGAGTGGTCAGATAGCGTTTTTGCTAGGTGTTGCACATCCAGGACCCAGGTGCAAGCAACCTCCGATACTAGCCAGTAGTCCAGCCTGGACCAAGTGCCATGCACCGTAGAGATAAATGTAACCTCCCTAGTCCCCGGATGCCTAATACGCCAGACATCATGCAGATTCCCTGCTTCCAGTAGGCCCAGTAGAGCCGTGGTCGTCAGTCTCTGCCGTCCCGCTCCCGTTCCTGCCCTGTCTGCGTGCACATCCAAACAGGTGTTGAAGTCCCCCCCCATATAATTTCTGCAAAGGGGAACGCTGAGACGTGACGCCACACATCCGCATAAAAAGAGTGATCATCCACGTTTGGACCATAGACATTTACCAATAGCACACTCGCACCCCCAAGCGTACCATGCACAATGGCTAGCCTGCCCTGATCATCGGTTTCAGTCCTATGAACCTGAAATGGGACCCCTCTTTTGACAAGGATCATCACCCCCGAGAGTAGGATGAATAGGAAGATATAACCCGCGCCCCCGCCCATCGGGACCCCACCTTTTGTTCAGACTGTGTAGTGAGATGAGTCTCCTGCAGCAGTGCCACTTGGACATTGAGCCTATCTAAGGTTGCCATCACAGTGCGTATCTTTTTTGGGCTATTTAGGCCTCGTACGTTCCAAGTTAAGAAACGGAAATTACCCCGCATTACTGTAATAGGGGTGATAATGACATACACATAAACAACATTGCAGAAGACCGGTAAGTCGATAGCCCGCTGAGCGTTGCAACATAAGACAGCAGTAAACCCAGGTAGTCCACAGTAGATACATTCCCCCAAAGCTCCCAAGGCACATTAAGTGCATGTGTACAAAGAAAAGCAAGATTCAGGTCTGCGACATTCGTGCCAGACGTTAGAGAGCAAGTATTCAGACAGTGCCATCCGCGACCTCTCCCCCCGTTCCTCCCCCCTCTCCCGCCCCCACCCACTTTGGCCTCCCTCAACTCGCCAAAGCCATCCCTGATAAACCCATCTAACTCCCATCTAACATCGCCAACAAATAACAGTGTGTGGGGAATTCCCATATGGGGGGCGTCAGAGTGCTACTTTCCTCCCACTAGGTAGGAGGTGGCTGATCAGGTCGTGTACCTGTGTTACAATCCTGAAGCTGATACTGAACCAAGTGCGTCCTGTCTAAACTACATATGGTATTGCAGCCCTCGTCTTGAGAGCAGAAATGGGAGCCAAATAGGCAAAACGAGTGCCCACATATAAGACCAATCTAATAAACAGTGCTGTTAAGGCCCCTTAGAGAATGGCTCCGATCATAGGGTACTCTGATATTGTCAATTCCCCTCTCCCTGATCAGTCTCAGGATCTCGGCGCTGCCTCTTCAAGTGCTTCGCATGCTCCATCGCTGCCTTTGGAGTCGAGAAGATTTTAAAGCGCCCCTCCGCTCCCACACGGAGCCGAGCCGGATACAGCATAGCATACGGTATGTCCTCGGCCTGGAGGAATTTTTACGGCTCCATACTCACGCCGAGCCGCCTGAACCGCGGCAGTGAAGTCAGGGAAGAAGGACAAATTGTTCCCCTGGTGGCAGATGTTACCTTTCTCCCTGGCCAGTCACAAGATGGTGTCCCGATCCCGATAGTTCAATAGCCGGGCTATGATTGGCCGGGGAGGGGCCCCAGGGGCCGGACGCGCCGCCAGGGAACGGTGGGCTCGCTCCACCACGAATATTGGAGACAGCTGCTCAGTTCCAAATACCTCCTTAATGAGAGACTCCATGTATAGTTCCATTTTACCCGCGTTTGTGGATTCAGGAAGGCCCAAAAGGCGGATGTTGTTCCTCCGAGACCTGGCCTCCAAATCCTCGTTCTTGGCCTGTATTATGGCTAATACCTTTTCCATATTGAGAGCCTTACTAGTGACATCACTGAGTCCATCCTCCGCAGTAGACACCCTCTGCTCCACCTCCCCCATTCTTGTAGACTGCTTTTCTAATTGGGAGGACATGTGGTCCAGCCTGTGATTGATGGTGGACATGCTGCCCTCAATGGCCTGTAGACTTTTCTGCATCACCAGCAGCGTAGACTCCAGACTGGAAGCGCCATCTCCCTGACAGTCCGCCTCCGAATCAGAAGCTGCCTTCTGAGGGACCCTGCTAGATTTTCGTGCCTCAAAAGTGAGGCGGGGCTGCGATTTATCTGGTTTCCCCATATTCAGCTGTGGTAACAGCGGGTGCCCTGGAACTCCCCCAGCAGCAATGTTCAGAGGCCTGTAGTATGCGTACGGGGGACCCCCGAACCGCACCACGTGCGTTCCAGAGAGTTCAGCTCCCAGCAGAGGCACACCCTCCCCCAGCTCCAGAGAGAGGGTGTTTGGTACCCAGTGACGCGAACCGGAGGATCCTCCACGACTCTCCCAGCAGCCAGCAATCAATGGCCCCCACAACAACAGCCAGGCTAGGTCAAAAAAGGGGTGCAGGCGGCGGGGAACTGGGACACGCCACAAAACTCGGGGATCAGGCGGTCTCCATCAGCGCTACACCATTAGCCTCACGCAGCCCCGTCCAGGCGAGAGCTCATCAGCAGGGGGGGCCAACCTCTACACAGCAGCAAAGCATCAGCCAGTCTCTGCCCCCCTAACCGGCATTTTCAGGCCTCGCCGTGCAGGCAATCATCTACGGGCTCGCCACTTCCACAAGCCACAGCAGGCAGGCCACAGCCCCAGACCCCAGCCACCGCCACAGCCGCAGGCCGAGGCCCGGACCGCCCCCCACCTACCGCAGCCCAGCGGGCGCTGACGACACACCGCAGCAGCCGGGATCCTGTTGCAGCGGTGATCCCACAGGCCCCCGGCACAGGGCGCCAGACGTGCAGCAGTCCCGGGCAATCTCGGGCCCCCGTCAGCAGCTCGCAGCCGTCGCAGCCCCCGCCGTCAGCACAGGGCAGAGGGATCAGGAGTCCTCGCTGCAGGCTCAGAGCCCAGAGAAGCGCTCAATCCTCGCTCGCTACCATGGCGGCCACCATCTTATGTATGAGTCGCACAGGGCCGACCAAGCGCCACAGATATCGGGTCCCCTCAGCCGACTAGGCAGGCCCCACCGCCGGCGGAGTGTCCCCGCAGCCAGAGCAACGCAGCAGGCACTTGGTTTGCTTAATTTATCCGCAGATTCTGGGCGGATTGCAGATCAGCCGGGCGGAGCAGCACTTAATGTGCGGCCATCTTGCCGGCGCCCTCTAGCGCCCCCCACTTTGGACACTTTGGACAGTTACCTGGCCACCAGAGTGTTTTCAAAATAAGTTCTCAACTTTACAGGATGACCGCTATAGACTTTAAAGGAGTGGGCCTGATGCTGAGGGATGCAGGCAAAGGATGCTCAAAGAATGCTCTTGATGCTGTGTGGTCAACGGGTGTGAAGTCTGGTTGAGTCCCCGGGCCACAGGTGAGTGGGGACAACTCTGTCCATGGATCTCGGGGTCCCACGAAGTCCTCTGTGCAGGGTTTTAAGGGCTGCCAATGAAGACCTTGCGCTTTTGCAACACAACAGTCACTGTGCAAATCTTTGGTGAAGGTTGGTGTCTCTCTTAGGTGACAAATTCGGTCACAACCAACACCTTCGGGTCCATCAAACACAGGCGCACCTTTTGTGTTAAATTTGTTTTTATTGTTGCAGCGCAGAGGATATTGCAAATCGCACATTCACCGACATAGCGCCAACATTGCGGCTAGTCAGCCATCACTGCAACTTATGACAAAAGGAAAAGAAACATGAAAATATACCCCCAACCCCTTTCCCACACCGCCCCCCCCCGGGTGCCCGTGAACTAATACATAGCTATTTGCAGGTATCCAGGGTTTCTAGAATGTTCCTCATGGGAGAGCGATCTAATCTCCAGTTAGTCTCAGTAATTTTAGAGATTTAGTACAGGTAAGCTCTGTGAATTCCTGGGATAGCAGGGTAATAAATGGACGCCAGACCTCCCGGAAGGTGTCCCCATGGCCTCTCAATGTCGAGGATAACCTTTCCATCCCCAGCAAATGCCAAATGCGATGTAGCCATCTCATTCTGGTCAGAATCCTATCAGTGCCCCATAGGGCCAATATTGTTTGGTGGGCCACCCCGATTGCCAATGCCATATGTCTGCCTCGTCTGGATTTCAGTGGGTATGTCAATACATTGGGTAGGCCCAGCACTGTGTACGCAGGGAAACGGGGGATTTGAGTGTTCAAATACAGATCGATTTCACCCAGGATTTCCTCCCAGAAGCAAGCTAGCTTGGGGCATTCCCATAGTATGTGTGTAAGTGACCCAGTGGCTTCCCCACATCTCCAGCACTTCTCGCTCTGTGCCGGATTTCCTTTGTGAAGACGCTCTGGCGTGAAATACCAATACGTGGCAATTTTCGTTGCAGTTTCTATACTGGATGTATTGGTCGCTGTGTGTCTCGCCCTATAGTATATATCTCGCCATTCCCAGAGGGAGAGTTCCTGTCCGAGTTCCCGTTCCCAACGCACTTGAGAAGGAGATTTACCATCTAAAACCCTTTCTGATAGGAGCTTGTGTAGTTCTGTCACTAAATGTTGGTCTGACTCTTTGCTTAGCAGCCACCTCTCAAATTTCGTCAGCGGCCGTTGGGCTGCTTCTTTAATCTCCGGCTGCGTCACCCACTGTTTAATCTGCGTGTAGCGAAATCTTTCCCTCTCTGGAATAGCATTGTCTACCCTCAGAGTGCTGAATGGAATAGGGCGATCTTTATCAAAAAAGTGACCCACCGATCTGCATCCGGGCTTCAGCCACTCCTGGAATGACGCCTCTCTTAAACCCGGGGTGAAGTCTGGATTCCCGACTATCAGTGTAAGGGAGGAAGGAAACGATGAGAGACCGTTTGTTTTAACTAGGGCATCCCAGGCTCGGAGGGTAGGTAAGGTGATCGCAGATAGGTGGAGACTAGGAGGTCTGTGCGATCTGCCCAGAAATTGAGTTTTCCATAGGGAGGTACCAGCCAATGCTCTGTCCATAAACAGCCATTTCTTTTCCAACTCCGGGCGCGACCATTCCATGATGTATTTAATCTGTGCCGCCTCGAAATATCTGAAGATGCCCAACCCTCCCTCCACTGGAGTCTGCCAACTAATGTCCCGGCGCATTCGAGAGCGTCTACCAGCCCACACAAAATTTTGAAAGGCACTCTGTAGAGTCTACAACGACCCAGGCGGGTGCCATAGGGGTAGGGTCAGAAAGATATAGAGAACCCTGGGGACGACCACCATCTTCATTGCTGCGATATGACCAAAACAGGACAATGGGAAGAGACGCCATCTCGCTAGGTCCGTCTGGACCTTCATAACTAAATTTCTGTAGTTGACCTCTACTACTTCAGATATGGTCAGGCGAGCTGTTTTCCCAGATAAGATATAGTCCGCTGCCATCTAATGGGGAGATTTTGTGCGAGAATTTCCTTTGAGGCACGCATAACCGTTAGGCTCAATGCCTGAGATTTAGCAAGGGTAATTTGAAATTCCGAGACCGCCCCAAATCTTTCAACCTCTCTCAGGAACGTCGGTAGAGCCTCCCGAGGGCTCTCCAGGGACACAATGACATCATCTGCGTACAATGTAATGAGGTGCTCCTCCCCTCCAAATCTCACACCAGCGATAAGTGGGTCATCCCGTACTCGTTGCACAAATGGCTCCATATAGAGCGCGAACAGTAGCGAGGATAAGGGGCATCCCTGCTGTGTACCACATGCGATGGAAAAGCCCCCAGAACCCCTGCCATTCACCCTAGCCCTTTGTCCTCCGTACCCACTTAGTACCCATGCTCAAAACCGATCTCCAAATCCATACCTTGCCAGCACCGCTTCCAAGTAGGGCCAGTGGACCCGGTCAAAGGCCTTCTCTGCATTGATAGAGAGGAGTGGGCCGCTTTATCTATAAGATGGAGGATGCATTTTGTATTATCTGCACACTGTCTGCCTGGGATAAACCCAGACTGCTCCGGGTCAACTAACCCAGGCATATTTGGGGCAAGGCGAGCCGCAAGGATCCCTGTAAAAAGCTTAGCATCCACGTTTAAAAGCGATATTGGTCTGTAAGACCCGCATAAACGCTTATCCTTCCCAGGTTTTGCTATGACCACGACCATTGCCTCCTTCATCGAGGGGGGTAGTGTCTCGGAGCTGGTGATCGCATTGAATACCCTAGTGAGATTGCGAGCTACCAAGTTGCAAAAGACTTTATAAAACACCACTGAGACGGGGCGTGGCCTGGAGCGTCAAGATGGTGGTCGCACTCTAAGAGTGCTCTGGACCCCTCCGTCATCCGCTCCAGGATCTGCTGCCATCGGAGCCCTTCCTGTACCTGAGCGCGAAGGACTTCTCCCCTTGTGACGGTGCCGCAGCCTTGTGGGGTCCGGTGGGCCGCCTAAGTCCACCCCAGGGCCACTTTTTGTTAGCGGCGGCCAAGATGGCGGACCCAGCCTCCCCCTAATCAGCTACGGGGGGCTCGGGACTTCCCGCGGCGGCTTACTGAGGTATCACAAGGACGAGGCCCCTCACCGGAGCTCCAGATCCCGGCTGCTGATGCCCCGGACCCTGCCTGTATACCCGGGGACCTGACCTGAGGTGGCCGGCGCGCCAGCCTGGCCGCGGCCCGCCCTCCCGGCCCACTTGCCTGCACCCCAGACATCCTGCCGCGAGGAGCCCGCGCGGATTGTGCGCTGGGACGTGAGAGCGAGGGCTCTGCTGTTTGCTGGCGGTAAGCGGCGGATCGCCCCACCCGGCCGACCACGAGAGGCCGCGACCCACGGACGACTCCAGACAGGCTGAGGGCGGGCGGAGACCCCGGGCCGCGCTGGACTGGGGCCGGTGGCGCGGGGGCCTGTCCGGGCCTGCTGGGCCCTGCTGAGGCGGTGAGTGGCTCCCTTCTGGTCCACGACGGAGAGACTCTGAACCCTGGGTCTCACCGGGGCCTCAGATCGCCTTGGGGGGCCCCTGGCCTGCAGGCCCGCTCCGCTGTGATTTGCCTCGCCCGGAGCATGGAGGCCTGTGGTGGAGGCCTCAGGGCGGTCTTCACGGCCGGGGCCTGCTGCAGCCTGCTCACTCCACTGCTGCTTCTGGGTCTGGCAGCGAGCGACTTCCCGGCGGTGGGCCCGACGGCGGGCCCGCTGTGCCACCATCTACCAAGGGGCTGAGGAGAAGGGCCTCTGGGATGGTGCCCCGCCCGGACTAAACTCCCTAGGCCCCACGTGGTGATTTGGGCGGGCCTTTGAGACTGCGATACGGTGCTAGCGGTCCCCGCCTGGAGTCCTGCCCCACAGTGCTGACTGTGAGGGGGTTGAGGCATCCTGCTCGGGTGAGAGAAGGTGCATGCTGTAGCCACAGTTCACCCTCCCCCCACCATTGACTTGGTTGTGCACCGGCGTGACCACAGACCCTCTGGCGCGGTGTAGCAGGCGCAGCCCCAGCCCACACCTTGGCGCATCGACGAAGTGGAGTTCCTCCTGATTCCTGTTGAAGCCGGACATTGGCATCCGCCCTGGGGGGTTCCCGCCCATAGCGGAGCACGCATCTGCAGCTTTTGGGAAGACGCACGCTCCAGGGCCCGGGCGTCAGGCCCCTACGGACCCTTCACCTGACGCCAGGCGCGCTAGCCCGGCCCGTCCTGTGGGGACCTGCACCAGACCCACCCTGACCCCGGCCTCCAGCCGGGGCTCTTTCCACCGCTCGCCATGCGGAAAGACTGGGGCCATAAATCCTCCGCCACCCATACGCAGATGAAGATTGACCAGTTCACCACGGTTGATCACGATCCCTCGGGGCGCACCAAGGACGGCCCTTCTCTCCAGGGCAAAGACTTGGCCGCTATCCTGCAGGGGATCAGCCCGTCCCAGGCCTCGGTGGAGGGGAAGATCGGCGAGGTCAGGGTCGACATGTCCCTCATCCGACAGGACCTGCGCAACGCCACGGCCCGCATCACGGAGGCCGAATCTTGCCTCTCCACGGTGGAGGACGATGTCCATCAACTGAAAGAACACGTGGCCCGCTTGCAGTCCCACACCAAGGAGCTCCACAGACGCACGGAGGACGCCGAAAACCGATCGCGCCGCAACTACATCCGCCTGGTGGGATTTCCTGAAGGGGCCGAGAAGGAGCAGATGTCCACCTTCATCGAAACCTGGCTCTCCTCGTGGATGCCCCAGGGAACACTCTCGACATGGTTTGAGGTGGAGAGAGCCCACCGGTCCCTTGCGCCCAAACCGCCGCCCGGGGCCCCGCACCGGCCCATCATCGCCCGGATCCTCAACTTTAAAGACCGGGACGCGATCCTGCATGAGGCGCGGTCCCAGGGCCCCCTAAAATTCCCAAACCACATCATTATGGTGTTTCCTGACTACACCAAGGAGGTCCAAGACCAACGACGCTCATACATAGACGTGAAGAAGAAAATGCGAACTCTTGGCCTTCAGTACCGACTCCTGTTTCCGGCCCGCCTCCGCATCATCTTCCAGGGCAAAACACAATTCTTTGACTCGCTGCAGGCTGCCTGGACTTGCCTGATGGAGGAGCGCCCCCTTGGGTCCCGGCGGAGCTCTTCACCCACGCCCTCGGGCCCCCACTCCACGCGACCCAGATTCCCCAGACAGCAGCGCCGGAGGCGCACTCAATCCCGCAAGAGACGTCAGTCCCATAGAGAGGCTTCCAGATCGCTGAGCCTGGCCGCCCGCGGGCCCGTGGGCTCCCCCAGCCTCCCGGGCTCCCCATCTTGCCAAAGAAATCACTCGACTGGCAGCTTATCTGGAGAACACCTCCCGCTGGACCACCTGGGCTTGGCGGCCGCTGACTCGGACCTTTCTTGCAGCCCAACAATCTGATACCCTCTGAAGGGCAACGATCGTGATAAGGGGGTCCGTGCAGCTTCTTAGTTTACTATCCAGCCTGCACGATGTCACACGGCGGAACTTGAGGCACTTACAGGCGGCATTCTCGCGGCCGTCGTTGGAAGGGGACTCGCCTGCGCTACGGAGAATATGTGCCCCTGAACACCGTTTGCTCCCCGCGGCGCTCTGACTCTGCAAGCCGCGCCAAACTGTGGTCTGTCCTGCCGGGCACCTCCACATTGTCCTGTTGACTCCAGGTTCCTCTTGGTCCACCGCACCTGATGGAAGGGGCCCATTCCATGACGCGTCCTCACTGTTCCATCACCAAGGGCGCCATGGCAGAGTTCTTGTTTCAATCCGTTGATCTCTTTGTTGAGATACTGAACATCCGTCTGTAAGGAGGGGTCCTCCACGCAATCCAACACGAACGTTTTAGTTTGGTTCCTTACTTTGTCTAGTTGGGACGACAGATGCTTCTGTTCCTGAAGTATAGGGTGGGGGGAGGGGGTAGGGAGGGGGGTTGGGACTGTTGTCCTGCTGTTGATGTTGTTTTACTGTGTTGCCATGCCAGCAGTCTCAATGTACACTATGGTTGTCCCGCGTACCGCTTGCGATCTACAGTCACATTCCCAATCCTGCACTCAAACCAGACCTCATTTGCACCCACTGCTAGCCCGGGTCTTATGGCCCTCCGATCCCACCTGCGCCCCTCCATGACATGCACACATGACACCGGAACCTCTCTCCACACACTCTCCTGGAACGTTAACGGGCTTCTGGACAGGGTCAAACGAACAGCAGTCCTGCGCTATGCCCAACGCCAAGCAGCTGACATTCTCCTGCTCCAGGAGACTCACCTCATGGGAAACCACTGCCCCTTTCTAGCACGATATGGATACGATAGAGTCTGGCACTCGGGGTTCGCCCGGGGCTCTCGGGGGGTGGCAATCCTTATGCGGTGCAACCTCCCCTTTGTGCTCACACAGGCCACTCACGACCCCGAGGGAGGCTTTGTAGCTCTGAGTGGAACGCTGGGTGGGAACCCTCTCAATCTCGTCTCCATCTACTCACCCCCGTCAATGCTCACAACAACTCTAGGGCGCACCACCGATCTCCTCACCTCCTTACCTCGGGGGGCTACGATAGTTGGGGGCGACTTCAATGCAGTTCTTAATCCCCACCTCGACACTACAGGCCCTCCGTCCGCGACAAGATCCATTCATGTCAAACACTTGGCGAACTGGGCGGACTCCCTGTCTGTGCGACGCCTGGAGAATCTGGCACCCACAGAGCAGGCAGTTCACTCATACATCAGCTGCACACCACACCCATGCACGTATAGATATTATATTTGTCCCCTCTATTGACTGCCAAACGATTAGAGACATCCGTATCCTTCCCAGGGGCATCTCAGACCATTCACCTGTACTTCTCAGCACCGGAGAACCTCCTACCTCGGGACGCCCAACCTGGCGGATGAACACATGGTTCCTCCAGGAGAAAGAGTTTAAAAAGGCGGTCGGGGACGATCTTCAACAATATTTCCTTACCAATACCGGCTCTGTCCCCTCCCAGGGTACCCTATGGGAAGCGGGCAAAGCCACCATCCGGGGTTTCGCCAAGAGCTAACTCAAACTCCAGCGACAAGCCCAAACACACCAGATAACCCTGAGAGAGGCTCAAGCGTTGCTTCTCGAACAATGTCCTCCCGAAGACCGGGACGAGGCTCATGATAGACAACTCACACGCCTAAGGGGCGAAATCAAGCAACTCTCCCTGGATGCCGTCAAGCTCTTGTGGAGGTCCTCTATAGCTAGGGTATATGGCTGGGGGGAAAACAATAGGAAGATCCTTCACAGACTAGCTACATATCCGAGGGCCAATCGCATCATTCCGGAGATTGTGGGCCCAAATGGGCAGACAAATCGTTCCCCTCTGGCAATGGCCCGGGCTTTCGCCTCCTATTACCAAGAGCTATACTCAGCGCAGCGCCCTGCAACTTCCCTTTCCGACCTACTTGGCGCGGGTCGTTTCCACATCCCTCACCTCAGCACCGCTGAGTCCGCCGACCTGGACCTCCCCATTACCCACGATGAGATTAATGACGCCATAGCGCACACCTCGCCTGGCAAGACTCCGGGCCCAGACGGTCTCCCACAGGAGTACTATACTGCATACCGTGAGATCCTCATCCCGCACCTCCCTGACCTTTTTGCTGAAGCTTTCGAGAAAGGCTCCTTTCCCCCCCGAGACGGATGTTGCCACTATTGTTGTTCTCCCCAAAACGCAGCCGCCGTCGTCTAACTGTGCGGATTACCGCCCCATCTCCCTCATAAACACAGAGGTTAAAATATTTGGCGCTGTCCTCGCCCAGCGAATGAGGCCCTACCTCAACAAACTGGTTCACCCCGACCAGTGTGGGTTCATGCCCTTGCGGGGGACCAGACACTGCCTCCGTCGTCTCCACCTGGCCCTAGCGAACCGCCACTTGCTAACTCCTTATCTGGCACTTCTTCTCCTAGACTTTGAGAAGGCCTTCGATTCTGTGGATTGGGGGTACCTGGGTGACGTGCTGACCGAGATGGGTTTTGGTCCACGTTTTCGCAATCTGGTGAAGGTCCTCTACTCTCGACCTCAAGCTCGGGTGCTCGTTAACGGGGTACTATCGGAGGCGTTTCCCATTGGCAGAGGAACGAGGCAGGGATGCCCCCTCTCATCCCTCCTTTTTGCCTTAGCGATGGAGCCCCTAGCAAGCCTCATTCGGTCGGACGACCGCATTTGGGGTTGGGAGTGGCCCCACTCAGAAGAGGACAAAATTGCCCTGTACGCAGATGACGTCTTACTCTTCTTCGCGGAACCGGCCCAGTCCGGCCCTCACTGTCTCCAGGTGTTGCACTCCTTCGGGCAGGCCTCCGGTCTGCGTCTTAACCCCAGTAAATCGGTCTTGTTCCCCCTACACTTAGCGAGGGATTGCTACGACTGGCAAACCACAAAACCCCTCAGGCGACAGTCCTTCAAATATTTAGGGATTTGGGTTGCTTTACTCCCTGATCTCGCCTGGTCCCTCAACATATCCCCGCTGGTGAAACGAGCTAAGGAGGACCTCTGCAAATGGCAGACATTACCACTGAATCCCCTAGGGAAGATCGCCCTGTTCAAAATGATGGTCCTCCCCAGATTCCTCTATGTCATTCAGAACACCCCTTTCTGCTTCTCAAGGGCCTGGTTCAGAGATCTGGACAGCCTAGCCACTAAATTTCTTTGGGGTGGTCGGAGACCCTGCATAGTCCTAGCCCGTTGCTGGATCCCACCCTTCGATGGGGGCATGGGAATGACCAACCTATATTTGTATTATTTGGCAACCCGCCTACTCACATTACATGATTGGTTTAATGGGGAATGGTCGGACCCGGCCTACAGGCTCGAACTGAGTGGATTGGGCCTATCCCGAATTCAAACAATGATGTACCGAGGGCCCATACCTAGAACTCTACCGGGGGTGACGCAAACCGGTCTCCTGGCCTGGCGGGCATCACTGCGCCACACCCAATGGACACACAAACTCACTCAACACACACCACTCTGGCACGGAGTGTGGCTAAGGGAGATTAGTGAGCTGGAAGGATTTCGGTCCTGGGATCTTATCGGGATCTCCCAGCTTGGGGATGTGTGGACCGGCGACCACATATGCTCCTTCCAGGATCTGCAATCCAGGTATTCCTTACACACCTCACAATTTTATAGATACCTACAGCTGCGTCATGCTCTCCACTCACACATACCGGACGGCACAACATTGCCGGAATATAGCCCACCTGAGGCACAAACCATGATGGGGAACCTGGGGAAGGGGGGCATCTCCGGCATTTATCGCTCATTAACCAACAACACCCCAACCACACTGGAGCGGCTCAGGAGCCAGTGGGAGGAATGGGTGGGTCCATTGGAGGAGGAGGACTGGAGGGATGCACTAATGGCACCCAAGACGGTCACCGTGTCGGCCAGGCTCCGCCTGATCCAACTATACTGCTTGAATGCTGCCTATTTAACCCCCGCTCACCTTCACAGGGCCGGCCTATACCCAACTGCCTCCTGTACGCGATGCGGCCATGACCAGGCAGACTTCTTCCACATGGTTTGGGCATGTCCCCACCTGGCGCAATTCTTTTTTTTTTTTTTGTCCTCATTCTGCCAACTCTCATACTGAGTCTCCCCCTCTATCTCTATATTCCGTGTGAAGACCGTCTGAGAGGAGAGGGAGTACTCTCTAAGAGGAATGCTGTTACTGGTCCCATCTCCACTACTACCTGTGCGCCCCTTAGAGAGACCAGAGCCGCCAGCACTATTAGGCTTAATCATTGGACCCGCTTGTCCTTTCTCTCCATTCCAACAGTAAAGTCCAGATCTTATCTCTGCTTTCTGCATCACAGGCCATATCTGATTCGCTTGTTGATATAACACTCTTTAAACATTCAGCAAAGGTCGGTGAATTTTCAGATTTCCACTTAATACATATTTCGCTTCTTGCCAATATTACTGCATAGAAGGTAAACATAGAACCCACCTCCTTCTCCATCCCTTCTTTTGCGTAAGCCCAAAAAATATTAAATGTGGGCTTACCTTCATCTTTTTCCCCGAACATCTCCTAGAAAATTACATACGTCCAACCAATATTGCGTAATCTTTGGGCATTCTAGAAACATATGCAAATCATCTGCTTCTTCATGCTTGCATCTTGGGCAACAATATTGATTACCAGTAACCTTCGACAACTTCCACGGGGACCAGTAAACTCTGTGAACGGTAAACAGATGATTTCGTTTTAGTGAGGCAGGTTTTACAGCTACTCGTAACATGTCGAAAGAATCCGTCCACAGAGTCTTGGCTTCCTCCTCCCTAAATTCTTCGCCCCATAGGTTTCTAATGTCAGTACTAAGCGTGTCCTCTGCTTCCACGAAGGACCAATACCAGAAGGAAATTTCCTTCTTCCAATCATCTGTTCTTGCAAGCTGATCTAGCTTCAAATCTTCCTCCTCATGCGTCCATTTTTGGGTTACCCACCAGGAGCCTAATTGATAGTATTTGAACCTTGTCAATTTCCCCCTGGTCAGGTTGCTGAGTGTTTCCCAACTCACTAATATGTTATACTTCATAAGATCTGCCCAATAAAATATACCCCCTGCTTTTAATGGTTGGCTCAATTGATCTTTCAGGCATTCGGGGGTGCCTGGAGATTCCCAAATAGGTGCCCGTGCAGAATAATATGTGAATCGCAGTTTTTTCCAGACATACATCCATGTTCTCAATGCAGTGTTTAAAACTTTCAGTCTGACCTTTTTGAAGAACTTCGGGTCTCCGTACTTAAAAAGAAAATAGTGCTGGCCCTGACTAACATCCCCAAGCATTGCAGAAAATAATAAGCCCAACGATGACCTATCGGGCTTATTTGCCAACATACGAAAGTTTTTGAAATGGAAGGCATAACAATAAGCAAGCAGATCGGGTAATGCTAATCCTCCTGCCCCAAGTTTTCCTCTCAACTTCCTACATGCTATCCTGGGTCCCTTTGACGCCCATATGAAACTCCCAATTTTTCCCTGTACTTTAGCTATATCCTCTTTCCTAAAAGTTAGGGGATGGAATTAAAAAGAAAAGTAGCTTTCGGGAGTATAACCATTTTTATAAGATTTACCCTGCCGTAGATGGTTAATGGTAAATTCGCCCATTTTAACAATAAACTCGATATCTCTTGACTCACTTTCTTCCAATTCACCCTTGTAATATCCTCTAACTTTTGTGTGATTGTCACACCCAAGTATCGCATTTGAGTTTTAATCCCTGGAATATTTGTTCTCTGATTCCATTGCATGATCTCAGTTTTATCTGTATTGACCCTATACCCAGAAAGTGAGCCAAATTCTTCTGCCCTTCTCATTAAAATGGGTATCGCCTCCTGGGGATTAATAGTGTATACAATCAAATCATCAGCGTATACTCCCAGTTTTACTTCAAACCCATTAAAATTAATAGGAAGGATCTCAGTGTCTGCCCTGATTAAGTTAGCGAAAGGCTCTATATATAAGTTAAATAAGAGCGGAGACATGGGACATCCTTGCCTTGTCCCTCTAGTTATACTGATCCAATTTGTTAAATCTCCATTGATCAACACTTTAGCCCTAGGATTTTGATACAGATTTTTTACTGCCTCCACCATATTTTTGGGGAAATTAAAACAAATTAAAACCTCCCACAGATACTGCCAATTCACTTGATCAAATGCTTTGGCAGCATCTACCTCCACTACCGTCAGGGGGATTTTTTTTTCTGCCATATCCACTACTCCTATCATCTGGAAGGTTAACTCATTAAGTTGCCTCCCAGGAATAAAACCCCTCTGATCCGGATGCACAACCCCTTTTATCACCTTAGACACTCTTAATGCAATAATTCCGGAGTAGATCTTGTAATCCGCATTTAAAAGGGATATAGGTCTATACGAATCCACCTTTAGCGGATCTTTATTGGGTTTTAAAACTAACGTAATGGTAGCTTCAGACCAAGTAGTGGGGATACTTTCTCCCCTACTATATAACCTATTACACATAGAGGTTAGAGCGGATACTACATATTCTAGTATGCAAAGATATACTTCCACCGGAAGGCCATCTGGTCCTGCTGCTTTTCCCATCGCCATCTTTCTACACTGGATACTAACCTCCTCTTCTGTTATCTCTCTTTCCAAATATCTCCTTTGCTCTTCATCCAGCTGTGGGAGCCTAGTCTGTCTTAACCAATTCTCAATCCTTTCTTGATTAGGAAATACAGTCTCCTTATATAGCTCACTCATAAACTCACTAGCCTCCCGGCCAATTTCTTCATTTGCGCATAGCTCCTCCCCTGCCTCTCTACTCTTCAAACATTTTATTGTGTTCCTGGCTCTATCTGTTTTCACCTTCCATGCTAATAAAGAGCTACATTTCTCCCCATACGCAAAATGCTGAAGCTTACTAGCCTTCCATTTGTCAAGTAATTTCTTATCCAATTGCGCCTAGAATTTTACCTGCAAATTTTCTAAATCTTTCGCCAAAAGGGATATATTAATAGCACCATCTAAGGAGGCCTTCTGTAGATCTCTCTCTTTCTTCTTAATCTCCCTTATTTTACTCTCCTCCTCCTATTTTGATAACTTTCTTTTTCCCCTGGTTATAGATGTCAATATTCCCCGTAAATAGGCCTTAAAGGCATCCCAGACAAGTTGCTCACTTGCAGAGCCTATATTAGTTAAGAAATATTCCTCGGTTTTCTTTCCCAACTCTCTAATTACAGTTTCATCTAATAATACGGTCCTATCTAACGTCCACCTTCTTGGCCCTTGCTTTTGATAAAAATTTACAGACATTACCACTACGGAATGGTCTGATAAGACTGCTGGAATGTGTGACACTGTTTCTATATCCGTATATAAAACTTGATCTACAAGAAAAAAGTCTATGCGGGAGTGATGTCTATATTTTTTGCTATAATAAGTAAAATCCCGCAGTTCCTTGTTCTTAATACGCCAAATATCTACCAAATTAAATTCTTGTATCATGCTTTTTAATCTGGCAAAAGCTTTTGGTGGGGTAACATACTTCACACGTGACGTTCTATCTAGCTCCTTATTAAGAACTAAATTAAAATCTCCTCCTAAGATTACAGGTGCTTCTGTTTCTAACATACAGATTTCTAACTTTACTAAAGGGTCCTGATTATCCTCGTTCGGCCCATAGTACACAGCACACACCAGGGGCTTATCTTGTATTAATATTGTGGCTACTAACCATCTCCCTGTAGTATCTGTCTCATATTTCACCACTCGGATTCCGTAATTTCTCCTTATAATAATAGCCACACCTCTTGAACTTCCCCTTTGATCTGAACACAAAACCTCTTGGGCCCAACGTGCTTTACTAAAGAGCTGTCTACACTCCTCCCTCTCTAAGTGCGTCTCTTGTAGGAGAATGATTTGTACATCACTTTCCTTTAAAAATTCTAGCACCCTACATGCCTTTTTTCCACCCCTTAGACCGTTTACGTTCCATGTCAGAAAGCATATTTTTTATAATTATCCATAATCTACTGTTTTTCTACTTTCCCCACAGTTCCCCACGTCTTTCCAGCTCCTTCTGCATAAATCCTTTATCCTGCTATACTCATTCATTTCCCCTTTTGAGTTCAGCATCTTGAGGACATTTTTTTTTCTTTTTCTCCCTATGCTCCCCTCACCCTGTGCCCTCCCTCCCCCCCGGGAAACCCCCTTTTGCTCCCTGGGCAATGTATTTCGCCCTTTGTGACCCCCCATCCCCGAAGAGAAAGAAATTCTAAATACAAAAATTAAAATGAAAACGGCGTCTATATAGACCCTATATACCATCCTGTGTGTGTGCATTTACTTTTTTTTTTTTTTTTTACAATTTCCGCCTGATCTGCAATCTGCTATCTCATTATAACACAGTAATATATCTGAAAATGTATCAAAAAGATGCTCAAAAATGCTCAACCCTCCATCTGTACCAGGAAGACATCCACTTCTTCTGGAGTATGGAAGTTATACATCTTGTTGCGCCACATTATTTTCAGCAATGCAGGGAATCTCATCTGCACCTGGGCACCCTTACTACGAAGCTCACTCATTCGGGATCCCAGCTCCCACTGCCTGTGTGCTGTTCTCCTGCCCAAGTCCGACCTTATTTGATAGCTAAATCCTTCATATTTTAGTACTCCCTCTTTCAAAGCTCTTCCCAACACCAATTCCTTCACTGCATATGTTTGAAAATTAATCAAAATTCTTCTTGGCGCCTTCCTAGCTGAATTCAATCTAAACGGATCCCTATGAACTCTTTGGATCTCATTCTCCAATTCTATGTCCGGTCTATCTCTCAAGACCCCTTCTCTTAATAGTTTACAGATGTAGCCTTTAATGTCTCCCTTCTCAGACCCTTCTGGTATCTGAAGAAGTCTTAAATTGTTACGCCTTGCCTGCATCTCCAGCCTCTCCATGTCTTCCTCCAATACTCTATTCTGTCTTTTTAGTTTTTCTAATTCGCCTGAATTTTCAGTTACGACCTCCGAAAGCGCCTTCACTTCCCCTTCCAATATGCCAGTCCGTTGTGCTATACCATCTATTTTTCCTTCTAGAGTCTCGCATTTATCCTGGATTCCTTTCTGGTTTGTTTCCGAAATCTCAAATTTTATCAAGATGTCTTGTCTTAAACTCCGGAACATTTTTTCTACCTGAGACTCTACCCCTCCTACTGCCCCTTCCACCACCTCTCCATCGACTGTGCTTAATCGAGGGGTAATCTCTACCGGAACACATGACTCAGCACCTGCAACTAAAACCTTGCCTGTAACTTGGGGTTGCTGATTCTCAGAGTCTCCCAAGCTCTCGTTTCTTATACTATGTCTTTGAGTGGGGGGAGAAGAGGATGCCCCACGAGTATCAGATGATGTAACACTAGGGTGATACTCTATTTCTATTTCTTCATCCACCTCTCCCCTCTCAATCCTATTTTCCCCCTGTCCCTCCTTGTCCTGCTTTTCCGCTAAAACAGAAAATCTATTTTCCAATAGTATTGGGGCAGTAGATATTGCCCTCTTTCCCCCCTCTCCAGATGGTGCTGCAATCTGCTCCATTATCTTAAAGTAAGAGCGTAAAGATGGAAGGGGTTTTGTTGAATTGCGTGTCACCCTAGGGCCACACCTTTTAGGTTTTCCTCCTGATTTTACCCCTATTTTCTTTGTGGTGACCGGGGCCGGAGCCAAGATCTCCGCACTTTCCCCCTTCCCTTTAACTCGTCCTCCTCCTCTTCCAGCTGACTCCGGAAGCGAGCGCAAAAGATATCTGCTTTTACTTTGTGAACTTAGCGTGTCTCGTCCAATACTTTCTCCCGTTCCAAAGACTCTGGAGACACTTTCCACAGGCGAGTCTTCCCCGAGTATACTACATTCCTTAGTTGAATTTGAGGCTGCTAGATCCACCCTATATGTCACCCCCTGCAGTCCATGGACTCCCCCCTGTAGACACTTGCCTACCTCAATGACCGTATCGGAAAATGCACTCTCTCCTCCCGATTGCAGCCTACCATCTGGCGCAATCGATACCTCAATACGGGGGGGCTCATCCATCTGCTTCCGAACTATCCACACCTCTGCAGGGCCTCCGCTCTCTACCGGTGTCGACTTGCTGGTCGCCTGGTCTTCCACCTCGCTGTCGTCCCAGCAGCCGTCCCAGCGCGTCTCTCCTGGCCGCTCACCACGTCCGATACTGACGCTGCCTCCTCTCACCCGGAACCTGACCAACAATGAGGCAGCCCGCGTCTCCCTCCAGCGGGCCGCCGCTCTACTCCAGACTCCTCCACTGCGAGACTCAAAGTCTACACCCATGTGTGGTAGGTCTCCTTTCGTTTCGTTTTAATGAAAATTAGAATAGGGGAAACATGGCGGCTGGCTAACGTCCGTCGCGCGACCCCGCAAACCCGGAGAGAGAGAATAGCAGTAATGGGAGGATTCGGCGGACCTCGACAAATTTAAACCTGCATGATTTGAAATTATAATAATCGGCATTTCGTCGGAAAATTTTTCATTAAAACCTGGCGCAATTCTGGGGGTGTATAGAACAGGAACTCACGGAGGTCCTGAGTTGGTAGGTCCCCCACAACCCGCTGCACACGCTCCTGGGGATCACAGACGGGCTGGATGGGTCCAGGAATGAAAAACTGTTCTTTAACACGGCGATGATCATAGCTAAGCGGGACATAGCCGCCAATTGGAAGCGTTCTACTCCACCTAGCATCAGGAAGTGGCGTGCGGGGGTGGACTGGTGTGCCACACAGGAAAAGCCCCTATATGAAGCTCGGGGCTGTCCGCAGAAATATCGTAAGATCTGGGGCAAATGGATGGGTCAAATAATGTGATTTTGCCTTTTTGCTTGACTGTATGTGCTACCTGGGACATCCCGAGGTCATGTGGTACAAGGGTTTACCTTCTAATCAAATGTGGGATTTATTCTTATTATTGTACTGTGTTACACTGCTGGTCTTTTTACCATGTCTAAACTCAATAAAATTGTTTATATAAAAAAAAAACACCACTGAGAATCCATTGGGCCTGGAGATTTATGGAGCTTATGCCTGGAAATTGCGGATTTGACTTCTTCAATTCTAATGGGGCCCTCCAGAGCTTCGGCCGTCCCTCAGTTAAGCACGTCACATCAGCCTCCTCCAGATACTCTGAGATAGCCGGGTCGGGAGGTCCAACGCTGAGTAGAGATCCTTATAAAAAGATCTAAACCTCTCTGTCACTGCCTCCTCCCCCTCCACCACTGTCCCATCCTCATCTAGCAGCATCTCCACCACATTAGCCTGGTGCTGTCCCCTAAGTTTGTTTGCTAGCAATCTGCCACACTTGTTCCCCCCCACGTAGAAGGCACGTTTGAGGCGCAAAAGCGAGTATTCCGCATTGTCTAAGCCTAAGCCCGCTAGATGTTTTCTAGTCGCCTCCAACTGATGCCACACTCTAGGAGCCCCAGTACGATGGTGTATTCATGCGTTTGTTGCTGTAGCTTTTCCCGCTTGTCCCTCCGTTCCTTATTATCTGCTGCAGGGATATAGATCAATTCCCCTCTTATTACGGCCTTCAATGCATCCCATATCATTGCAATTGAGACCTCTGGGGAATCATTAGTTTCCATATACCTCTTAATCGTGCCATCTATTTGTTTTATTACTTCTGGTCTCCGGAGAAGCGTTTCTCGCAGCCGCCAAGACCGCGGCTTATGCTCCTGAAGGGGGAGGGTGAAGTCTAGCGTAACTGCTGAGTGGTCGGATAATGAGCGGGGTTCAACCTCTATCGACTATGTTGCTGCTAAGACTTCCCCAGTACCTAGGAAATAATCCAGCCTAGTGTACATGCAAATAGAACGTGTAATCCCTTAAGTGTGCGTGGTGGTTGCGCCAGATATCTCTCAATCCTAGTTCCTTCAATCTAAGGGCCCCCCAGCACTGATCTCCCCAGATACTCGCTGCCTCTAAATTGATCCAGTACGTTATTAAAGACTAAATTGAGGTCACCCCCAGGATCACCCATCAATCTAGTGTGGTCATGATTTCTGCTGTGGCTTCATGAATGAACTGCTCCTGCCCCTCATTAGGAACATAGACCAAGCCCAGGATGATGGAGAGGGGCCCTAAGCGAATTCGGTAGCCCAGTAGACGACCCCTGATTTCAGCTATCTTCCCCTCCACTTTCCCTTTGAAGGAACGAGAGAACCACAATGCCAGTCCAGCCCTTTTGTGTGCTAGTGAGGAGAATTGCTGCAGGAAGGCTCTGGATTTCAATTGAGGCCAATCACTGCGCACCAAATGTGTCTCCTGGAGGAGACAAACGTCTGCCCTTGATTGCTCCAAGTAGGCGAGGATTGCCGTCCTTTAAACAGGGTTGTTTAGTCCCTTAACATTGAGGGTAAGTTCCCTAAGGCTTTTCGCTAGTGATGCCATGAGTGGATCTCCCTCCCTTCTCGCCTGCGCCAGTCTTGTCCCTCCTCCCTCCACCTTGCCCAGAACTCCCAAGGTCTCTGCCAGGCCCACTGTGGATTAACCTGCGTAATGTTTCTCCCTATTGGGCACCCTTTAATGTTCCCCAAAACAGTAACTAGAACCAAACATAACCATTGTCCCAGGTTTGAGGGGGAAAACAAAGGATCCATCCTTCTACCAGTGGTGAAGTCTTCGTGTAGGTGAATGACCAGGTCCCCAAGATTTTATTCTGCCTCTCCGCCCCCCGCGCTCCCGCCGCCCTGCTTTGTCTTAAACAAGTTCACCTCATGCAGGATCATTGGAAGAGGTGTCTTCGGCCAGCTTGCTGAGTAGAGCTCTCCTCTCAGATGCCATGGTTACCTGGTCAGGGCCCGACCCTCCCCCCCCCCTCCTGGCGGGACCCTTTGCCATCGCTCGCCATTTTCTCTCCGGGAACCGCTCGCCAGAGGGCCCCGTCTCGACTCCTCAGGAGGTTCTATCTGGAGTGTGAGAAGTTGGCCTGGTATATGCTGTCCACTAGTTATAGTGGGCACCTTGCACCAGTCCAAACAACCCCTTATTGATGATAGGTTTAAGACAACCTTATTTGAAAGCTATCCTAGTGGTAGGTATGGAGAGCAGCCTTCAGGCTAAGTCTTGAAGGAGTGTGAAGCAGTTTGTTTTACCAGTCTATAATCTCTTGAATGGCTAAATGAAAGGAGACCACACCAGGTATATATATAAAAATATATGTATTTATTTCTAAACACACCCTACTAGTCTCTTTATGAGGCTAGAGGTCAAAGCACATATGTTACACTTCAAATATCACAGTAAATTAGCACAATATACGATAGGCCCTAGGGGCGAACCAAACCATATATTAAGAAAGTGGTATAAGAACCACGACTTGACTAGACACAAGGCCTAGAGCCTGTAGAATCGCTGGGACCCCAAGGAACCACCCAAGGTAGTGACACAGGGGACCCACGGGGGACGTGTGCAGTGTTTGAACACAGCCGCGAGCTCCGTTAGCTTCTATGAGGAAAGTCGTGGTTAGAGTTTTACAGTTTCGGGACACTTAGGAGTGGACTAGGAACAAACCCTTTTGGACTTAGATGGTTCTAGGTCCAACACCCACGGGAGCACCGGAGTACTCGTGTTACCTCACCCAGGGAAGCCGGGTGCATAGGTGTCAAATGTTGTCGGGTCGCGTCGTCGTTTTCAATGGCAGCTTGCTGAAAAGTGCTGCTGCCGGGAAGATGAGAAGTGTCCGAGGAGATCCAAGCCTGGATCGAAGATGTGAAGAACCTGAAAGCAGAGGGGACAGAGTCTGGGTCACTAGCCAGTGACCAGGGGCACGATAGCCGAATGCCCACCGATGTCGGATGCTTCAGGTGCAAAGAGGTGAAGTTTGACTCTTCAGCCACGAAGACCAGGAGGTGTCGACGATGACCAGGAGCTGGATTCGAGCTGTCCCACAAAGGATGTCGAGTGCTGCAGTGTCGGTGCCTGGATTGGACACAACAAGCCTTGGCAACAGCAACCCACGCAAGAAGAGGAAAGATGCTTCGGGGCAGACCAGCAAGGTCCTGGGGACTCCCCAAGCAATGGAGAGTCAGGGCACGTCTGGAGCAACCAGGAAAGCCCAATTAAAGTAAAGTTACCCTTCTCAGGGACCCACAAGTCGACAGACAAGGGATCGCAAAAGGACCTCAAGAGGAATCACAAAATGGCAGCCCACGGGTCACTCGGAGTGGGTAGGCCAGCAATCTTTGGTGGATTTACTGCTCGGGGTCAGGGCTACAAGTAACCCAAAGCACAGCCTCAGGGATTGACGAGAAGCATATGCACTTGCAAATGTGCACGGTGTCCAGGGGTTCCGGTTCCACGGTACCCACGAGGGCTACGGGTCTCAGCTTTGCTGGGGACTCGGGTCAGCCTCTGGGAAGTCTGGAAAGCCACCTCCTGGGTTGCAAAGTCTTCGGCGTCTGGCGGGAGCTTCAGAGATGCAGACCGGTCAGATGCATTGTTGGTGCCGTCCAAGCAGGGGAGTAACTCCTTTACTCCAAGGGAGATTCTTCAGTCATCTGGCGTTGAACAGATCATCGAAGGTCCAGGATTCAGTATCAGTTTTGTCCAGGGAAATCTAAAGTCCTGTAGCCAGGGGTTCCTTTCTTATACCCAAGGAAGGGGTTGGACATACTCTGGGGACCCACCTATGGGAGTGTTTGGAAAGAGGGGTGGCTACACCCATTTCCTTTGTCCAGTTTCGCGCCAGAGCAGGGGCTGGTAGCCCCTGCAACCGGTTTGAACTGGACTATGCACAGGGACACCAAATGTGCCCCCAGTGCAGAACTTCAAAGCACTCTGAGAGTGCACCCACCCAGCCCCAATACACTAAAGCCTGTCTGGGAGGTGGTAACACCTCCCTGTGACAGGAAACCTATTGTCCAGGCCTCCCCTGCCGGAGTTTCGGTCAGCAGCAGGAGGCCAGACTCGTGTCTGTGGCTGCAGCATCCATTTTGTGATGCCAGGGCTCTGTTAGCTGGTACCGGGTATACCGGTGCTGTCATGTCTCTCCCTCTAGAAGGGTGGGATCATACTCCCACACCAGTTACTGGTGTGGGGGTATGATTCCAAGGTGTTTGACACCAAACACGACATGTTTCCGTGCAGCCATCCCAAAGTTAGCATTTACCGCTAGGTTATAATGCACTTAAGAGTATATGGTCAGGCTGCCTCACAGACAACCCCGGAGGATAGATTCCGAAGGCTACAGAGGGGCTCTGCTCATGCATGGGCACCCTCTCACACAAAAGCAAGCACCCTGTCTTCAGGATTGATAAGGCCTGCCATAGGGGTGACTGATAGGTTTATATGTGCAGTGATAGGATGAGATATAGTGAACCTATATCTCAGTAAGGGGTGCATGCACCACCTTACTCAGGCTGCTGTAGCAGTCCTGTGGTGTCATTTTGGAAGGCTGCCCAGGGGTGGCATAATACATGCTTCAGCCCCTGGTAGGCCTCTGGGGTACCTATGCCCTGGGTACATAGTATACCATATACTAGGGACTTATAAGGGCACCCCAGAATCCAATCTGTGGTGTACCTAAGGTACAGGGAATCAATTTAAGGGGAAAGCAGATAGGCTGGGGTCCTGAATAGCAGGATCCCAGCCAAACTAAGTCGAAAACCAGCAAAACACCAGAAAAAAAAGTGGGGGCAACCATGCAGTCAGATTCCACCTTCCTACATGGAGCAATGCACAATCCGCCGAGAGGGAACGAATCTGGTGTAATTTATCTTCCCAGCGAAAGATTATCCTGAAGGGATGTCCCCACCCATAGGCCACCTTTTTCTCTCGGAGGAATGACGTGACAGGGCGGAATTCTTTCCTCTTCTGGAGCGTGGAGGCCGCTAAATCCTGATAATGGTGCAAAGTCTGTCCCTGGAATGTCACCGCTGGTGTTTTCCTGCCTTTTCCTAAAATCCATTCTTTCAAGGGAAAACTATGAACACAAGTTAAGATGTCCAATGACCAGGGAGAGCTGGGGCCTCCCCGACCCACTCTATGAGTCCGATCAGGCAGATCTCTACTGCTAGTGTGTCCCCTAGAATGTGGGCGAACAGCTCCAAGACATAGGACTCTATGTCTCCCTCCTCTGCGTCTCGTGGGCCTCCCTGATGCAAATGTTGTTTCGCCAAGAGCGATTTTCTAGATCTTTTGCGTGTGCTTGTAGGTCAAGCTGCTGGTCCGTTAAGCGGATGATCTCCTGTTGGAGCTGTTCTATCTCTTCATCTCTAGAAGATTCTCGCCCTTCGATAGCATCCACTCAATCCCCTATGTCAGTATTCTCCTTACGAACTGCCTGTAGTTCGCTTGTGAGGTCTCTTTTGACTGCTAGGAGGTCATCTCGCAAACCGGCAAACAGGGCTTCCAGATAGGGGCGCATGACTGGAGCCTCCAGCTCCTCTGACACCGGTGAGGCAGCTCTGCTCGAACCTCCCTGAGGGCCACCCCTCTGGTACTCACCTGCTTCAGCAGCATATCCTTGATGTTGCCCCCTTTCTTCACTCTCGCTGACGCCATCTTTTCTGCTGCCTTGGTCAAAGGCCCCCGCTTTTCTCTACACTCGCTACGGGTAGTGTAGTTCTCCTCCGCCACAGACCCTTTTTCTTTTTCGTGCTAATCTGCGCCGCCTCCCAAGTCCAGTTCCATCTGCTCCTACTTCCGCTAATTGAAATGTCTCCCGCACTTTATTGCTTTGAGGGCCTGAGAGGTCTTCTGCTGTGCCAGGGGCCCTGCCCTCTATCTCCCCAACTCTCCTCTATATCCGCTCGGGCCGCTCCCTGAAAGAGGCTCACTTCACTGTCGGCTTAAGCTTCGACGACGGCTAGATCGGTTGCCAGCTGCCTCTGCCTCTTCTGATGCTGCTCAGGGCTCTTCGCCCTCCTCAACCCCCGCCGGACCCCTGCCAGGTTCTCAGGGTCAGTCTCACCCCAACACCGCCTCAAACCATTTCAGGGCCCGGTTCTTCATCTGTGCCCATGCCGTGGCTTCTGCCGTCGGGGGCCTGTCCCCTTTACCAGGCACACTTGGTCTGGAGGTGGGCCTCCTCACTTCGCCTGCATTACAACTGCAACCTTCTGTGTTCAGGGCACTCTTGGCCATCTGCTGGCCGTGCCCTCTGCGGAATTGTTGTCCGCTCCAGGGTATCCGTGGGCCTCTTCTCCTTCTTCTCCCGATCTCTAGTCTGCTGGTCCCCCCTGTCTTCCTCAGCAGCCAGGGCTCTTGCCCGGCCCCGCTGCCTGTTACGGTGCTTCTCTGACCAGCTCTCCGGTGGTGGGGGCCGTGACTCCAATACCCAGGGCCTCTCTCACCTCCGTCGAATGTTGCGTCCCTTCAAGGACCGGTGCTCTGTAGGCGTCTGTGCGCCTACTCATAGGTGGCCCTCTCCCACTTCTGGGGGCCGGGTCTCGCTGCTCAGCGCCTCCTCCACTCACTTGAGGGTGCTGCTTAATGTCATGAGCCCCAGGCACCTCAATCGACATCGATTAGGCCTCACGAGGCCCTCCCTCTTCCAGGTTCTCTCTTGCTGCGGCCCCCACTGCTGGTTTCTCACGCTGTCCTCCAGCGCGGTGCGTCTATCCTCTCCGCGAGGGGCCTCTTCCTTTATTGGACCGTGGGCTGGTGTCTCCTCGCGCTGTCGTCTCTGTACGCATGCAGGTGCTGCTGAACATCAGGAGCACCAGGCGCTTCGGCTCAGCACCAACCAGACCTCACTAGGCCCTCTCTCTCCCAGCCCTGTAGCTGCTGCGGCCCCCGTCTCTGGTCTCACGCATTCCCCCCTCCTGTGGTTCCTGTATTTCCTCCACAGGGGGCCTCCCCCACCGTCGGGCTGCGGGCTGGGGTTCTCCTCTCTCCGCTGTCTCAGGGCTCCGAGCCACTGGAAGAGTGCGTACCTCGCTCGATCCGCTTGGATCTGGCCAGGCCACGCCTGCCGGAGTCCTCTGCTTGCAAAGCCCAGAGCGCAGCTCCGCTCAAGTCATCGTTGTCCCTGTCGAATTCTGGGGGTTCAATTGCACCCACACTCTCATGAAGGGCCCCGGAACCCTCAGGGGAGCCTCTGCTGCCGATCTGTGCCCCACGAAGTGGCCGATGCATGGGCGGCGGGGTAGAAACCTCTCTGCGGGCACAGAGAGATGGAGTCCTGTGACTCACTCCGTCGCCATCTTGGCCACCAGTTCCCAGGTGCACCTTTTGGCTATCTTCAAATTGCCCTTTGGAGTGCCCGACGCCTGGTAGTAGAAAAATGTCTGTGGTGGCTACCAGAGATGCGACTTGGGCTCTTTCAGTTTTAATGTCCCCAGTTCTGTTATGGATGGTCAGCCAACTGACCCTTGGAGTCTCTGCTTCGGACTGGGGGCAGGAATCAGCTTTTCCCTGAACCAGGCATGCAGAACAGGGTCCAAACTCCGCAAGCCCAGAGTGCAGCAAGTGCAGTCGCTCCGGTGTCACAGCCTCTCTTTGTGCACTTCCAACGGGTGCAAACTGGTCTTATTCTCTTCTCGTCCCCCTTCCAACTTCAGTGAGTACTGAGGGGTAGGCTGCCAGGAGTGCCCTACTTATTCCGGGAATGTGTCCTGAGGGTACCAGGCGGTCACTAGCCAATGGTCCCCTCCTCTCTAGTGACAGATTTCCTGTGATGTGTGGCATCTGGCTATCCCAGAGTGCCCCATTCTGGCCCCCATCAAGATTGCACGACCCTTCCAAGGTCGTCAGGAGCATGGTAGCCCACCCTAGAGGTGTGGCTACCAGTGGGCTACACGCCCACGGGAAAAACGGTTTGGACATGTTTCCCTTCCTTAGCTCCAAATTGTCTGCAGGAACAAAAGGCATCCTGCTCAGGGATGTTATCACAAGCAGCCCTTCAAAGGGGGCTTCAGCCTTGAAGTCTGCCTTTTGGGCTTACACCCTGAGTGGCCATCCTGGGAGATGAGGTGACACCTCGCTCTGTGGCAACTGCCTTTGTTCCCGGGCCTGGGAGTCGCTGACATGTCTCTCCAGGCAGTCAGAAACCCGTCTATGTGTCAGTGCCACTGGACTAGCTGGAGTGCAGAGTGGCAACTTTCTAAAAGTTGCTTAACTTTAATCGTGACTTTAAATCTGGCCTGATCATCAGGTCGGATTTAATGTCCTAATTAATTTGATATCATACTTGACCCTGTTAGGTGTTCTCATTCAGGAGTTAGACTTACTTAAGTGTCTATAGCTCCCTGTCTTAGGACTTCGGCCTTCCTTAGGGGAGAATTACATATATCCTTAAGAGAAGTGGTGGACTTGCCATTTGGTGTAAAGGCAAAGTCAAACCAGCAGTGTCACACACTGCCCTGTCAGTCTGCAGTGGCAGGCTGGGGTCCATTTCATCTGTGTCACATGCAGGGGGGCACAAACAGTGCAACACTCTGCCTTACATGCCTTTGGTACCCTGGGTACCATATACTAGGGACTTATATGTAAGTCAGTCCTTGCCAATTGGGTGTATACAATTAACTGTACCTTTTGTAATGGGTCAGCACACTGGCACTGAGGTCTGGACAGCAAGCCTCAGTGCACTTCCAAAAACTAAAAACCAAAAGCTAATAGTCCAAATGGGTGCAAAAGGTGGGGGGAAACCTGTCCCCTTACGCACACCTGCATGGGTTGCTCACAGCAAAGCTCTCAAGGCAGCATTAACAAACAGGCTTAATTCTGAAGGAGCGTTGGCTCATGCTGCCCTTTTAATGTATGAAGCTATGACTCTCACATGACACACCTTTGGGGAAAGTGTGCCTTCGGGGAAACTGTGACTGTGATGTGCTTCTGTATGATAAAAGTGTTAAAATATGCACTTTTCAATCAGGAAGAACACATTGTCATAATAAAATTCTGTGACTTTGTATAATACCTTCATTGCAGTTAAGAGTGATGTTAGGATTTCTGTTGTTGGTATAATTAATTAGCATGCTGACAAGTGAATTTGTTCAAACCCCATTGTGATGTGGGGAATCCTATGCTCAATTGGCTTTGATCGCAGGAGATCTGTTAATTGATTTCCGTAATAGGGCATTAAGTAGGTTATGATCTCGGGAGACTGAAGATAAGCTTTGATTCAAGTCGGGTGCATATGTATTAAGTCTATATCTGGCCGCATTCCACTTTTTTATTCAGACCTGTGTCGTGGGATTTAAGTTTAAACATTCAAGTATTCTTAGTGCCAGTGGAGTTTAATCTTTCAATTACACTCTTTTGCACATCTTCCTGGGAATTTCGATGCTATAGTGGGTAATTAATTAAGTTGGCATAAAGGTGCAGTGGGTACTGCTTCTATGTGTGATCCCTAGCCTCTCTTTGCATGTATTCAACCCTGTGTAGTATAGGTCACAGGGACAAAAATTGAAATAAATGACATAGTCACCGTTACAGTAGGTGTGCTCTTCCGTTCCCAGGGTGCCTTTAAGCCTAAGCTACCTATCTTGGTAACACACTGTACTTAAACACAATGTATAGTTTAGTTAAAACATCTTTATGCTTGAGTTAAACCAAAAGCAAACTTTGAATCAAAGATTAAATGAACCTTTAGGCTTTGCCCTCTTTTGAAACAAACAGGAATTTGATCTGGCCAAATAACAGCAATGAGCTTTCTCAAGGTATAGATACAGTCTGTCAAGTGATTGGTAAAGGGGAAAGTGGTAGTACTCACTGTTGATTCAAAGAGTGTTTAAGTTACTGTGGTTTCGAGAAAGAAAACGTCCATAAAGCGTGAATAAAGTTGGCAAAGAGTGCAGTTTGCTTCTTGACCTGGATTGGCAGTTCATGCTGGACTGTTCCTGTTGGAGCAGAGTCAAGACTGATTTGCATAAGGCTGGGAACAAACTGAGGTGGCATGATGGGTGAAGAATTATTGATTGGGATGTGGCCCGAGCAATCAGCAGTGGCTGAGATTAATTCTAACATTCCATCCATCAGCTTGTTGCAGTTTGTTATGAACCCCAATGTACCCCAATATAGGCCTAGGTAGTTACACAACCTTTTACCTACATCTGTTTTACCATTGTTCTACATAACAAGTTGGCGCTGACCTTTTACCTAGTTAGGTGCTACATGACTTTCGTGTGGTTTTCTCCGAAAACTAGCCTCATGTATTATGCATGAGGATTCTCAGTATCACAGTAGGATTACCATCTTCTGCATAATAACTCTGTATAAGGGTCACCTCTATCATCATCCTTGCCCGACATGCCCACAGTACACTTCTAGGTAGAACCCCTGAGAGTAACTTTCGGGTATATAAGCACTACATCTTCGGTGGGCAACCCAGAGGAGAAAGATTTCCATGCTGACACCTGACGCGAGACGCTGAGGTCCCTGCACTCAGACACTCCAGCACGCAGTGGTCTGACATCCCTTGCAGGGTGTCCATCTCGAGACTAAGACGGGGTCCTTTGCTCTCCCACATCAGGTAATGGGGTTGGCTCTATCCTAAGGGGATTCTTGGCTACACAACTACATACATGCTAGGTACATTTAGGTACATCTAGTTAGGGTTTGCATTGTAGGAGTATGCATTTTTACTGTTATGTATCTATATGCCTGCATATATTCATTGTTTTAGCACTATGGTAGAATTATACATTTTCTTTACTCTATTGGTGCTCATAACAATATATATCTGTTTATGTCTAATGGTTGTTGCAGCACACGTATTTTATACTAGAATGACGCTGGTTCAATAAATACTTATTGAAAACGTCCCCACCGTTTATTCTGTGTATCTCTCTGAGACAAAGTAAGCAGGAGTGACTGAGCGAAAAGTACTGTACTGTTTCCACGATCCCTGAGGGGTCAGGGTTGTCATATTCGATAGTTGCCAGAAACGTTTCGCTCCTTGGTAAGAGGGGCTCATAGTGGCACTGTGAGCTAGCTTGTCCACACACTAACATATCCTTTGGGGGTGCCTGGAATAAGTCTGGACACCAATCCCTTAGTTTATGTTGTCTAAACGCGCAGATCCTATATAGATTTGTAGGAACTACACGACACGGCGCCGCCAATGCTGGTTTAGTTCTTATTTAACGGTCAAATCTGAGTAGTTCAGTTGTGCTTTCTCAGAGAGCCCTACTCACATTTACCCAGAGACGTCTCGTGCGGGAAGGGAAAAATCCGCCACACTGAGTAGGTATATCCGATGTATTGGCTGTAGGTATATTCAAGCTTGAAGGATTGTAGTTCCCTACATTGTGCATAAAACCTTATCTAATTTTTCTTGAAGCAATTTCAACAATGTCTGTCGAAGAAAACGCTGCGCCAGCATTACATGCAAATGCAGAGGGGGAAGGAGAGCAGGAAGGTGCTATAAACATTTCAGAAAATGTCAGAAATATACTTACTTTAAAACTAGCAGAGTTTGGAGTCTCAGCATTAGGTGGGACTGTAACATTCGTGATTGAGGCACACGAGTCATTCAGGACGGAGGTATTCTATTCAGGGGTTAAATTCCCACCTGCAGATGCATGCACAAATGCATTTCATTCTTACACCCTGGATGAAACACCGGAAGAATATTATCCATATGAGGACATTGAAGTTTCGCTCAGTTACCAGGAGCATGTAAACTGGTTTAAAGGCACCCTCCCACACACCACAGATAAAGTGGGACTCGGTCTGCTCAGCAGAGATGGAGCGACTTAACGGGTCCTAGCGGCTTACAGACCGCATCCAGATGTTGACACATTGCCAATAGCAGACTTATGTTCACTCCACAAAGAAATAATAAAACTTTACAGAAATCTGACACAGTTCGTTATGAGAACACTCACACTTCAACCAACTAAAATTACCCCAGCAGGTCAACTACAAGGAACTGCAACTAAAATTACCCCACAAACACTGAAAGCAGTTATGGGAAGAATGCCCACTAAACGTGAGCAAATGCCATTTTGGATAGCACAGAAAATAGCACAGTTAGAGGCAGTGTTTCCACACACAGGCCCCCAAGAAAAACACAGAATACTAAAAATCTGCTTGTTAATTGGGATAGCTCCCCGATAGGGGATTGTACCACTTGCGGTGCAGTTTTCACTGCCATCTATACCAGAACTCATGGTATCCCTTCAATAGCAGTGATACCAGAAGTATTAGGACAAATACAAAATGAGTATGGAACAGAACCTGCTCTGAACTTGGGGATTAAATTATTAGGCAATTTTTCTCAGGTATCTACAATTATGTTAGCAAACATAAAAGGGGAGGCAGCAGCGATGGCTATACGCCAACGCCTGAGGGAATGCACTCCTGCACAACAGGAGCAAGAATTACCAAAAATTATCGAAGATACATACGCCGAATTAGGTAGAGATAATTTGGGAGCCAGAGCTATGAAACCACAAGTAATGGGTAGTCCTGAAAAGGATAACACAAAGCAAGCATCTGATTCTTCAAAAAAGAAATGGGATAATAAAAAACAAAAAAATTGACAGCATAGATTAGAATCAAGGGGTGAGTTTTCTCAGCAGGAGCCCTCTGGTATAACCTTAGAAATCGTGATAATATTAAAAAACCTGACAGGTATCAGGATACTGATACACATTCCTCTTGTTCCTTTCAGGGTTCATCAAAAAATGAGAGGGCAGGACGGTCAGACCACAGATCAGAAGAGCAAACAAAGTCAATAGACATACATCGCAGTTCAGACGTTATTATCAAAAAAGAAGCTAAACCAAAATCAAAACCTCAATTTAAAAAGAAGAAGGTAGCAGGCCTTAAAATAAGAAATGCCCAGGCTACTCAGGACTCAGCTTGGGGAATGGGCTCTGACGATGCTAGACAGCGCAGCAGATGTAACAATAGCTCTCCAGAACCTGATGGAATTTCTGGTGACAGTGGCGTTGAATGAACATATCACGGTGGAAACACCTCATACTAGGGTAAGTGTCCTACACCAGTTATCCGAAATAACACTCCATATGGAAGGGGACATACCTAAGAAGGTTAAAGGTCTCTTTTGGGAGAACTTGTCCTTTGGATACGACATACTTTTAGCAGAAAAAGATTGGCCGCCTGAGTTTGTCATGGATTGCCCAAAAGGAGAAACGGAAATTTTACCAGCATTCTCTGACCTCATTCCAGAATCACTGAGACATTCATACGCGCAGGAGTGGGTGGTAGCATTAGCTCCTGCATTATACTGCAATCATGCAGGGTGGGATGCTGAGTCACCTCACCATGTAATCCCAGTAAAAACTACTCCAACTCCACAGAGACAGTACCCAATAAAACATGACGTGGAAAGACAAGTCTGGGAGATCTCAGATTAACTTGAATATCAAGGTGTAATAGAGAATTGCACCTCTTCCATGAATGATCCTTTGTTTCCCGTAATCAAACCCGATAATTCTTATCGTCTAGTTTTGGACTTCCGGCATTTGAATACATTCACAAAGACATTTGCAGTACAAAATGCACACAGTAGCCCATTAATGCATAACATTGTGCGGAAAAAATACAAATCAACATTAGATATCTCAAATGGATTCTTCTGCCATAATATAACTCCTGAAAGCAGATATTTGACAGCATTTTCAGCCCTAGGCTCTCAGCGTCAATTCTGTCGACTGCCCCAAGGGTATAAGAATAGCCCCGGGCTGTTCTCAGCAAGAGTAACAGAGTCGCTTGATGAGGAGGCATTGTCCTATGTAGATGATATCTATCTGATGGATGATGAATTATTGGATCATTTGAACAGAGTGAACAACATAATTCTGGGCTTCGCCTCTGAGGGCTGCAAATTTACCTTTAAAAAATCAAAAATTGCCCACCTTAAGGTCCTATTTTTGGGATATGAACTCTCAAGTGAAGGAAATTGCCTTGCAGCTAACTTTTTAGAAAAGTGTGCGCTGCTCCAACCTCCAAAGACTCTGAAAAACGTACAATCCATTTTAGGATTTCTAAATTTTGGCAGAACATACATTTTGGATTACGCAGAAAGAGTAAAACCTTTCTACGACTTAATCAGACCTGATTTTTCAGTTTAACATTGGACACAGGAACACACAGATATACTACGTTCCCTACAAGCTGACATGATAGCTTCCAAACACTTACACACACGTGTAAACACCACAAATTTGGTGATCCGTGTAATCGCGGGTCAATCCGGGTACACTTACCTCACCTTCAATGAAGACGAGACAGTACCCATTGCATACAAATCTCATTTGTACACAAACGCTGAGAGGCACTTTGCATCAATTGAAATTTTTTTAACAGTAGTACAGACTGCTGTAGTGAGATAAAGAGCACTGGCTCAGGGGAAACAAATAATTGTCGTAACTCCAGTACCAACCTTAGAGGCTGTTACAAAAGCAAGCGTTCCAAATGCAAAAGCACTGCATCCAAGATGGACACAGTGGGCTAATTCTCTCACTGCAAAAGATGTAGACTACAAGTTTGACTCTACATTGAAAACACAAGCATTTCTGCAGTACGAACAGGACTATCCTCTCCCAAATGAAATAATGCTTCTAGATCAGTATGAATACTTTATTTACACTGACGGTTCTGCTCAGCCTGCCATAGGAAGCAAACAGCAATACAGCACAGGTTGTGCGATTGTAAAAGGACGTATGCAGGACGGTAAGTTCCGTCCTAGCAATACGCAGACGCAGTCCCTAGGGGATTGCACGCCTCAACTGGCAGAACTAAAAGCCCTAGTACTGGCACTAAAAAATACGGATCGAGAATTCCCCACATTCATTGTGTGCGATTCGTTTTACGGTGTCCAGTCATACAATGAATATCTTCACTATTGGGGCCAGAATGGGTTTAAAGATTCAAAGGGTTGCACAATAAAGCACAAGTTGCTTTGGGAGCAAGTGACAGAGCTGAAAAAAGGCTTGCCGCAGGCTCACGTGATTCATATGCTGAGCCATCAACGTGTTGGCGTGCACGTTAAAGGGAATGCATTCGCTGATGAAGCCGCTGAGGCGACAGTGCGAACTGCTGCCGCTGCTGCAATCACTCATTCTCGCACAAGAGTAGACGGAGACATAATGGTAGCTGTCATCGCTTCACGCAAAAGCAGCTCAGCCTTGCCAAAAGGTTTCCCACTCAAGTACTCCTACAAGTTAGATGCACACAAAATATACTGTATGCTCAAATTCAAGGAGTGGGGGATAGAGTAATACCAAACATGGATCGCAGGTTAAGTTTAATACCAGCTGCACACGAGGGTCTGGCCTCAGCGCACGCAGGTATTACTGCGACAGTTTCGTTGCTAAAACACCGTTATTGGTGGCCAGGTCTTACCAAACAGACCAAGGGCTTTGTCCTTAACTGCGACATCTGTCAACAGATGAAGGGTTCCACCATAGCTCGTCCACCACAGATACAGTTGCTGATATCAGACGGACCTCTCGCATGTGTCTATTTGGACCACTGCAGCCCCTTACAATCTGATGGGGCTTACAAGTACATCTTGGTGGCAGTGGATTCATGCTATAGATTCCTGTGGGTTTGGCCTCAGCGCTCGGCTGATGCCTGAACTGGTATAAAGGATTTGCGAGTCTTCATAGGGACATTCGCAATTGGCACATTACACATTCTGACCGTGGCCCCGCGTTTAGCTCTCTGGCTTACAAGTAAGCCATGGGAAGTTTGGGTGTATCATTGTGGTACTCCTCTCTGTATCATTCCAAGGGAAATTCGATTGTGGAAAGGAAAAACCGGGACTTAAAGCAATCCTTAACATCAAGGATATTAGGCTCGGGTGGTAGTTGGGTCAATCACCTATATGGGGTCCAGAGGGTACTAAATAACATGGCAAGAAGCTCCCTGGGAGGCCATAATCCATACTAGGGCCTGTTTGGGACGAGAATGTGGTTACCTGACCTCGATTGTGGCAGCGCAGTGGAGGATGAAAAAGCATTTGACATCAATGATGATTGGCTGCTTTACAGGAACTCAATGAATTCCGGGCATTACAAAGCAACATTGAAGTAAAATGCACTGCCACTGGGGAAGTGAAAGCTGTTCCGGCAAGACCTGCCTGGGTCCCAAAGATCTGAGACCTGGTCAGAGAAAAGATTGTGGACAAAAAATAATTTGGGTCATCTTATAGAACGCCTGTACCTGTCCTGGCTGTTGAAGGAACAAGAACAGTACTTCTTCCGCCTCTTGCCAGCAAAAAAGAAAAGAGATTAGTCTCCATTAATCTGATCAAACCACACTATGTGGCTGATACTGAATAGCAGACCGCGTGGGCTCCTGGTTAGCCGCCGATCTCCTCTCGCTACCATACAGGAAGTTCAGACAGAAATGCTAATAACATTCAAAGATTCTATTCTACGAAGTAACGGAGTTACCAACAACGGAATGGAACTCGTGCCTATTGAAATTGAACAACAACATAATTCAAATGAAACACAGATATCAATTCGGCCTAATACCGATTTCTATGTGAATATGCCTCAAAATGAGTCAACTGCCAGTTCAACAAAACCTGCTGAGCTACCACAGATAGATCGAACAGCATCTGGCTACTTCATTTATTTTGACACCTTCTCTCTGGATCCAAGTGAACCTGAGTCACCGCCAGCTCCTGTTTCCCGAAAAGTAAAAGTATATAATATCTACCTTTGGCTGAAAAAGATTTACTTTGTTTCTCCCTGGCTACAGCTCTGGATTGCAATTGGTCTACTGTTCCTGGTACTCTGGATAGGTGTAGTGGCTGTCTTTTTCTTGCTTCTTAATGGACATTATCTCCCAGAACACTCTGCAGTACCACATGTAAACATGGCCCTGAAACCACATACATCATCTCACCGCGAACGGAGAGACCTGTCCTTTGTGAACATTACAGCAGTTCCGATTCCCGAAGGAATAGTTTGGGATAGGGTTTCATATGATGTATTTGGTCCCACTGAACTTTTGAAAATACAACGTCTTTAAAATTTCTTTGAATGATATCATCACCTCCAATACATTCTCTGATGATTGGGACTTTGAAACTGTAAATAAAATGCTGTCTGATTTAGAACAAAGTGCTGCTTTTTCAAAAAATGAATTGTATGATAATACTTCTGACTTTGACACCTTGGGGCCGATTCCGATCTCGGCCGGTAGGGCTCCGAATAGGATTCGGCTTTACCGGATCCGATTCGGAGCCCTGTTTCCCGACCGAATCGTACGCGGGTCCGGCCGAGCGAGTACGATGCGAGTCGCCGACCGACTCGTCCGGGCGACCCGACCGCTCCGACCGACTCGTACCTGGATCGTACCGCTCCGACCGACTCGCTCGGACCCGATTCGCACCGCGCAATGGAGACGTTTTCCGGCCGGGTAAGTACGATGCGCACCTCGACCGCTCCGACCGACTCGCGCCATCCGACTCGAACTCGCTGTCGGAGCCGTACTTTGGGGGTCCGTGTCGGACCCCCTGTACGCGTACCCATGTGAGGCGCACACAGGGGGACCCATGGGTCCCCCTACCTGTGCGTGTACGCCGCGAGCGCTCGCGGCGTACTCGCTGTAGGGGCGCCCTTGTCCGCCTCGCACCCATTGAGGCAATGGGAGCCCGCGTACGCGTTGTACGACCGGCTCCCATTGAGTTCAATGGGAGTCCGACCGACTCGTGTCCGGTGGCATACGAATGCATCGGACTCGTTCGGTCGGACTGCACGGGTCCGATTCGGTCGGAAATCTCTCCGGGTCCGGCTCGGTCGGAGAGATTTCCGGCCCGAATCGGAATCGACCCCCATGTATTGCTATCAACAATATGGTCATCAATTTTTGCACAAAGCAAGTATCCCACGTAACATGTTTTCTTACCATCAATGGGAACACTGCTCGACACCACCGAAAGGTAGTTCACAAGTGTTTGCACACAAGTTTGTTTATTTTTCTGGGTTTAACACTTCAAACCCAACCTCATATTATTACAAGATTGCACCTACACCTGCAAGGAAAAATATGCTTACCAACACGAAACAAATATACTCTGCTTCCTTTGTTTCCCAGCTGTCTTTACAAGGATTCGACTTTTGGAGGGACACTATAGACACAAAATCGGTCTGGGGGACTAAAGATTGGCAGGTTCAGGGAACTGAGGCATTATTTAGAGTGTGTCTTATACCACAACAGATTGTCTTCCTGAACAATACAGTGCAACAAACTTCCTGTCTTGGACTAGCCAAGATCAAGGACTTGAACATACCTCGGATTCCTTTGCTTTCACACTTTGAGGGATGGCAAAAGTATACACAGCATAGTGAGGATAAGCTAGATGACATTATACATGATGGTTCATACAATTCATCAGACCCCAATTGGAAGGGATGGTTGGTTTGGCCTATAGACACAAATAGGTGTCAGTCAAGATTCAGGGGTACCACCGAAGGGTTTAGCATCCATAGGACAGACCAGCGCTATGTACAGCAGGAACATCCGGGGGTGGTGACATTATACAATGTTGGGAAGTTATGCCTAGATTGGTTAAAAACCTCAACACTGTCCCAGGTGAAACCACACTTATCCTTACTTTCAAATGACATGGATCTAAGGGATTTTTTGTTAGGTCCCCGAAAACCACGTCGAAAACACTTCTTATATGCTATTTACAATGAAGTATGGAAGATTTCTCAACAGGAGGCTGCCGAGAGATTATGTGAAATTGATAGGGCTAACCTAGAAAAGGCTTTGGCAGTGGTCGACAATGGCATGACCACACTAACATCAAGGATTTATTCACTGGGCAACATTGTGTCTTCTGCTATTGATATCATGGAACAGGATTTGTCCATTCTTCAACATGGGCAATCACAGCTACGATCAATTCTGTTACTAAGCTGGACGTCACAATCATTGCGCTCCTGTCATGTGCCTTGGCGATATATCAACAGTACGTCTCTGTTTTCTGCTTATAATTTACTGAAAAGGCATACTACAATGGCACGAAGAGATGCAAAATATACAATGTTGCACATTGAAAAATTCGACCAATTACCTTTCACCATGGCTGAATCGCCTCCTACAGAATGGTTAATCCATGGCCATATAACATTGCCAGTGACAACATTTCAATTTCAATATTGTCTACAGTACCACCAGGTAGGCAGGTACGAAGCGTTGTGAGGAATACATCCATAAATCTTGGGAGTTACCGTACAGATTTAGAAGCAGAAATATTGACACTGAAGTCTTTCTCAGCGGTTCAGACCGTAAGAATTCGTTAAGTGGATCTTTAATTTGTCAGGATTTTATGCTTCACGGTGCTTGCAACGCTTCGGTTGCAAACCTATCTCGTTGCATGAAAGGGTCCCCAGCTGCCGTGATTCATCCGGTGTTCAAACTACCCGTGGACAGAAGTTATTTGATGATGAATGATCAAGGTTGTTGTGGAATGCTGCCAGGCATCGCATATCTGGTCACAGTGAGTTCCAGGGTTACTTGTTGTATGCAAGTATTGTTTCCACCGACCCACACAGTCAGGGAGGCACTGCTTTGGCCTTCGGTGAATGTTTCCCTAATACGGTTTGATTCTCTGAGCAGACTGAAAGCCATACTTTTACAGAAAGAGGTGGCCTCAACCTCGGCCCGCGAGTCTTTTGATCTACAAGTTGCAAGGTCTTCAGCTGAGATACAGGCCCTAATCCGAACTAACTTCCTGCTCCATTTCAGGGAAACGGGACATCGTATCTTTAACATGACTGATACGAGTGGGATAGTACACCTATTTAAGACCATAGACTCTAGGCTATTAAGCACCTTTTAGACGGTTTTCAGGGTTTTTCCATTTTTAATACACTCTGTATTTGGAAGCATTTTTGGAGGTCTTCCGCTGATCCTGCTACTTGTAGTGGGTATCCTGGTTTTAATTTTTCTGCTATGCAATGGACGTCCCAAATACCAAGGAGATGGAAAAATCGCTCTTGGAGCGACGTTGCCGTGAACGCATGGTACTCAATCTGGGCACAACTCGGCTTCGGGAACTAAGTGAGCATTGGTTTCTATCATTCAGATCAGTCTGGGTTGACTGCATCTTGCCTGTACTCCACTGCTTATTCTGCGGACAAGAATGCATGTTGGACATCTGTCTGACGCTTCCATCGGTTGCGCCTCCGGACGTGGATGTACTGCTGGACCCGTTAAAGGCCCATGTAGTGCAGTGTTCTCTGCGTATTCCAATCTTGATGTCGGCATTCTTAGAGCCACCACGGGATGCTTCAGCTCCTGTTGGAATGGACACCGGCTCTGCACCAGGCTTACAGGCATCGAAAGCTTCCTCAGCAACGGCTGTGGGAACCGGAGAGGAACACCTTTGCCCCATTGACCTGATCGAATAGGTGTTACAGGGACCGTCGTCTGCGAAGGCAGGCAACAGTGATGTTGCGTCTCCTGCACAGGACAGATAAACATTTGGCTCTCCGTGTCCTGGGAACAATTTGTCCTTTTTTCGAAAACAACTAAAACTGGAATTCAAAACATAATTTTTGTTTTATTTTTCCTCTTCTGCTGAGCACTATGGCTTTCAGTGCGCCTCAGTTGGTCTGACAGTATATTGACTTTTGAGAGGACTTATAGAGCTTTTTTACCTATAAATAATTTTTTAACACATACCATGTTTTTAGATGTTTTTTAAATTCATATTTCAGCAATGTTTTTATGCTTTTAAATAAGGCATATTTTAGCATTTAGCATTATGTCATCCAGTAGGATGAGGAGTCAGTGTTATGAACCCCAATGTACCCCAATATAGGCCCAGTAGTTACACGACCTTTTACCTACATCTGTCCTACCATTGTTCTACATAACAGGTTGGCGCTGACCTTTTACCTAGGTAGGTGCTACATGACTGTTGTGTGGTTTTCTCCGAAAACTAGCCTCATGTATTATGCATGAGGATTCTCAGTATCACAGCAGGATTACCATCTTCTGCATAATAACTCTGTAGAAGGGTCACCTCTATCGTCATCCTTGCCAGACATGCCCACAGTACACTTCTAGGTAGAACCCCTGAGGGTACCTTTCGGGTACATAAGCACTACATCTTCGCTGGGCAAACCAGAGGAGAAAGACTTCCACGCTGACACGAGACGCTGAGGTCCCTGCATGCAGACACTCCAGCACGCAGTGGTCTGACATCCCTTGCAGGGTGTCCATCTCAAGACCAAGACGGGGTCCTTCACTATCCCACATCAGGTAATGGGGTTGGCTCTATCCTAAGGAGATTCTTGGCTACACACCGACATACATGCTGGGTACTTGTAGGTACATCTAGTTAGGGTTTGCATAATAGGAGTACACATTCAATACTGTTATGTATCTATATGCCTGCATATATTCATTGCTTTAGCACAATGGTAGAATTATACCTTTTCTTTACTCTATTTGTGCTCATAACAATATATATCTGTTTATGTCTAATGGTTGTTGCAGTACATGTATTTTATACTAGAATGACGCTGGTTCAATAAATTCTTATTGAAAACGTCCCCACCGTTTATTCTGTGTATCTCTCTGAGACAAAGTAAGCATGAGTGACTGAGCTAAAAGTACTGTACTGTTTCCACGATCCTTGAGGGGTCAGGGTTGTCATATTCGATAGTTGCCAGAAACTATTCGCTCCTTGGTAAGAGGGGCTCATAGTGGCACTGTGAGCTAGCTTGTCCACAGACTAACATATCCTTTGGGGGTGCCTGGAATCAGTCTGGACAACAATCCCTTAGTTTATGTTGTCTAAACACACAGATCCTATATAGATTTGTAGGAACTACACGACAAGTTGACGCCCTAAATGTGACAGGTATGCCCAGGCGGAGTCCCATGCTCACTGTGCCACTGGGATCAAGCTATACCTGGCAGATGTGCCCTTATTAGGATGAAATCAGTCCTAGGTTGCTTGTATTCTGGTTCAGGGAGGACCTGGTTTGGCAGTTAGGTCTGGACTGTTCCCATTGAAGCAGGATCTTGACTGATTTGCGCATGGCTGGGCCCGAACTGAGGTGGTATGGTGGGCGTAAAATGATGGATTGGGACACAGCCCTGAGTGATTGCAAGTGGCTGAGATTAATTTAAGCATTCCATCTATCACCTTGTTGTTGCAGTTGAGAAAACTCACTGGCCTTTTTACGCCAGGGTGAAAAGTATTGGCTTGGCTACACAAGATGTTAATCTACCACAATATAAAAAGAAAACACTTTTCATTGGAAACCTCATTACGAAGTCATTCCTATCTGCAATTTATTGTGGTTTATTCATTTGAAGCATGGAGACTGCTACAAGCCTCAGTTAGCTTCAATCTTGTGTAACTGACTGGGTAGATGGGTCACTCCCAGTGCGGTAGCCATCGCCCTATACCCTAAATGTTCCATGAAGATTTTTCAGCATTTTCAGCCTGAACGCCGATGATAGACCCACTGTATTGTAGAGGTTTTTCATATCTGTGTTCACCACAGTTCATAATACTCCGATGTCTGTTAATGATCTTTTTAAGGCAGTTGAATATTTGTGTACACGTAGTTACACACACATGTTTTTCTGTAGGTTCTTTGTCAACCAACAAACCCTAAAAAGGCTAATCGTCCATCAGATGGTGGTCTTTAGTACGATTAATGTAAAAGCTCAGCATCTTTCTGGGATCAAAATGATGGAGTCTTCCCTCCTCTTTGGAGGGGTGAAGTGGAGCAAAAAACATCGGAAGTGTGATGGACTGTCCAACATGAAAGCGACAAACAGCCTGTGGTAGAAAGGCCACTCTAGTCTTCAGCACCAGTTTGTCTGGGAAGAAGGTGGTATAGGGTGACTGGACTGGTATGAAGCTCACTCATTTGCTGAGCTGAAGTTATCAGAATGGGAAAGACCATCTTCCTGGTCAGGACATGTAAAGGACAGTTGTGCAACAGCTCAAAAGCGGTGCAAATAAGAAAAGTAAGAACAAAATGAAGGTCCCACTGTGGCATCACGAAGACTTTAGGATGAAACATGTGGAGTAAACCTTTGAGAAATTGCATCACAATAGGTGATTTGAATAAGGACTGTTGGTCCAGTTAACAAAAAAGGCAGAAAGGACAGACAGATAATCTTTAACCATGCCCACTGCAAGTCAATGCTAGGCCAAAGATAAAACAAATAGCAACAGATTCTACAGTGTGGCCTGCAATGGGTTCTACACCAAGCCGCAAACTTGTCCCAGCTGTCAGTGTAAACAGACTTTGTATAAGAATCCTTGGCCACAAGGCTGACATCCACTACTTCGGCAGGGAGATCAAATGCAGTCAACTGCCATCATTCAATCTCCATGCATGTAGGTGTAGATTGCGGAGTCATGGTTGCAAGATCCTGCCTTGCTGCTGCAACAGAAGATCCTCCCGAATTGGTTACCTGATTGGAGCGCAGAAGCTCGTGCCTAGAAGTTCTGGTTGCCACACTTTCCTGGTTCAATCTGGACAGCTTGAGCCTGGTTGTTCTTGAGCTTCAGAATTCAGGGCACGAAAAGTAGGAGCAGGAAGGCATGCAGGAGGCCCATGCTTCACTCTAGGGGAAATGAGTTTCAGAGAGAGAGAGCCTTCTTGGAAACTGCAATGTGCAAGTGTGTTGACAGTAAGTTATCTCGGCAGTGGCGAAGAGATCGAGCCAGGGTTCTCCCCATTTCTGAAAGATGCTCTGCACTACCTGTGGGTGTAATTGCCATTCGTGATCCACTGGGGATCACCATGTGAGTTCGTCCGCCCTGACATTTAAAGATCGTGCCAGGTGGTGTATGATCATGGAAATGCCCTGATGATTCAGCCAACTACTGGAAGAGCTAGCCTCCAGGAAAGAGCCCAGGAGCCCATACCACCCTGCTTGTTGCAATACCACATGATGGTGGTGTTGTCCATGAGAACTTGAACCAGCTTCCGCTTGATGGAAGGCAGGAAAGCTTTTGATGCCAAGCTTTCAACGCCAACCATTCAACGCCAAGCAAAAAGTTGATATTGGAGACAGGACTCTCTCGGAGACCAGAGACCTCTGATCTCTACCTCTCCCAGGTGACCTCCCCAACCCAGTAGTGATGCTCCTGTCACTACCGTCAGCTCTGAGTAAAACTGGGAGAGGAGTCTGCCGTTGGTCCCATTACAGTTGAGCAGTCACCACTGTAGATCTTTTACAATCTTCTTTGAAACTTGGATGGAATCTGACAGGCCTCCTTGGTACTGTGTCCACTGAGACTTCAGATCCCACTGCAGAGTCCCCATATGCCAACTGGCCTAGTTGGCAAGCAGGATGCAGGAGGCCAAACATCCAAGAAGCTTTAGAGCCACCTTCACTGAGGATCCAGAACTGAGGCTGAAACATCTGGATCATTGCCCGAATGTCCTGGACTCACTCTCTCTTTCAGAGGGACAGGCCCAATAACAGAAAGTATCTAGGATAGCTCAGATGAAAGGGAGCCTTTGGGGAGGAGTCAGGTGTGACTTCAGCATGTTGATGTCAGGAGGTTCACCGTCATTTAGAGATGGTCCACGATTGACTGTGTCATCGAGGTAGGGGAAGGCTGGTACACCCAACCTCCGATTTGCTCTGACTACTGCCATCACTTTTGTGAACACGCAAGGGGCACTGGTGAGGCCGAAAAGGAGCACAGCAATTTAAAAATACCTGTGGCCCACCTTGAACCACGAGTAGTGCCTGTGGGCTTGCAGGATGATAACATCGAAGTAGGTGTCCTGCAGGTCCAACACTACCATCCAGTTTGCTGGATCCATGGCAGATAGAACCTGGGCCAGTGTGAGCATCTTGAATTTGTGTTCCACAGGAAGAAACTGAGATGCTGAAGATCTAAAATAGGATGAAGGTCAGTGCCCTTTTTTAGCACAAGGAAATAACAGGATTAAAATCATGTTCAGATTTCTGATACAAGGACTCTCTCTATGGCTTCTTTCACCAAAAGAGCCTGAACTTCCTGCAGCAATATGAGCAAGTGGTCCATGAAAACCGACCTGATGTAGGTGGAAGAGGCGGCGGGTCAGAAGAGAATGGCAGGGCATAGCCCCGTGGAACTATCTGCAGGACCCACCTGTTGGATGTTATAGCCTGCCAATCGTGGAGAAAATGACTGATTCTATGGCAGGACCGGAGGCTCGGATTATGCTTTACTCTTTCCATTTTATTGCTCAGCAACTTTAACAAAGACAAAAGAAAAAGACTACAAATCCCATGAGTCTTTTCACACAAATGACCATAGAGGCAGTCCCATATAAACAGAATCAGGGAACAGAACTTCCTCTTTCTTCGCAGCTCAGCAGCCAGATAAGTGCCTTCCTTGATTCTGTTTATGTGTAGTTCATTTGTTAAGGCTTGTGACTTTGGTGTTGTCAATTTGCTTACTTTGCGTACAACTGTAGTTGACGTTCATCTGCGGGTCTCCGGCGCTGGCGACCCCGGGGGGCTCTGTCGGGGAATTCTCTTCTCAATCATTTGGCCTTCTGTCACCTGAGGTTAGCACGTGGGTTCGCCGCGTGGGTTGTTGTGCCATTCGCCAGCGTGGGTTGTTGTGCCGTTCTCCCGACGTTCTGTGAGGCTTCTTCTGTAGCTGTTCGGCCAGCGCGGTGCTTCGCTCACCCCGATAGAGGGCGTGGCGTGCGCACGCTTGCCGACGGAGGGAGGAGACGCTCCTCTGCATTCCTCACATTCCTCGGTGCGCGATGACGGTTTCCTGCTGAGAAGCGGAATCTGTTCCTCGCGCCCGAGAGTCTCAAGTGGTTTTTGGGCTACTTCCCGCAAGTCTTTCATATTTACGCAAGTCTTTCACGCTATACAGCTTCAGGTCTTGCAATTTTGGTGATTTGCTCCAGCAGTGCGGTTTTTACTGCGGAGCCTTCTGTTCAGGTGGATTGTGCTTAACAAGCATTGGCACAACCAATTGCTCTCAGGGGCCTTTAGCAGTTCGTCCCAGAGCTCTAGTGCTTTCCTACCCCATTGGCCTTTTTCTTTTCATAAGTCTGATATGGCAGGTGAATTTCATACCTGGGAGCCGGAGGAGGATGACCAGTCACTGCTCCCCATTCACTTGGGGCTGGTGGATGCCATAGATGCATCACTGGAAAGGGCGGTTTCATCAGCCCTTGAACCCCTGAGCCGCCGCATTATCGAGCTTACGGTCCAGCGCAGGGTGGTTTCCTCTACTGAGGGTGACTGGTCAGAGGCCGTTCCTCCCAATACTAGGGAACCGTCCAAGGGTAAGGGCAAGGCTAAAGCCCCGGGTAAGGCTACCAAGGGCCACACCTCGTCCGACGCCTTTGAGAGATTGCGCCAGGCTTTCCTTAAGAGATGCCTGGAGGCTGTGGAACGGCCTGAGGATTCCCAACCGGAGGGGACCCCCGATGACGATTCCTGCCCCCCCACTGGGGCAGATGGAGATACCGGGGACGACTCAGATGCCCCTAACAGGGAGTCAGATGAGGCACCGGGTCTGAGCAGACCCTGGCGTCCGGAAGGGGACGCTAAAAAATCCCAGTTGGAGGTACCTCATGCTCAGGACTCGGTAGATATCTCTGGTTTACTGAACCCGGAGGACATATACCACCCCCGCTCTGCGGACTGGATTTCGGCGCCCCTGGTGGCAGCATACGTGGCTAGCCGGATTCGGAAGCCAATGGACCAAGAGGTCTGAGGCCGTTTAAAAGGGGAATGTTTCCGGCCTTCCCTCCATGGTAAGGTGGCGTGTACTCCGGAAATTGACGCCAAGATGGCCAACTTCATTGGCAAGTTTATTAAGGACCCTAAAAAGGGTCTGGATTTATCCTGGCGTTCCTGCCAGGATAAGGTCCTTGATATTTTAGGCCCGCTTACCAAGATTATGGAGGATGCCAAAGAGACGGGGCATATGATAGATCCCGAGATCCTCTCGGGCTGGGCGCAGAGAGCCCTTTGTTTCCTTTGCAACGCCAATTGTGTGTTATCGACTGAGCGCAGACGCTCTTTGCTCATTGAAATTGAACCAAGACTGGGCGAGCTGGCTTCTACCAAGGCTGGAGCCGTGGCCAATGGGGGTCTCTTCGGAGAACCTTTTATTAAAGAGTTATCCCGTTTTGTCAACACCTTTTCTTTGCTGGATAAGGCACAGCAGTCTATCAAAAAGGTGTTCAGCCAGCAGATTTTTGGAGGGGCCGGAAGAGGTAGGGGGTGCTCCTCCTGCCGTCCGTATACCAACAACCCCCATAAGCTCCAGACCAGAAGATCCATGCAGTGGCAGGACCAGAAGAAGTTTGGAGGGTTCTATCCCTCAAGAGGACGCGGCAAAGGTCGTGGGGGGAAAGGCTACCCCCGAGGAGCAAACAACGCACCTGGTGGTCCCACCGGTAAGGCCTATCCCTTCTTTCCAACCAGAGGTGGGGGAAAGGTTGCAATGGTTTCGTCACAACTGGGCGGCAATTACAGGGGACGCTTGGGTGTTGCAAACGGTGGGGGGTTTCCACATCGAGAGTCATGGGGTTCCCCAGCAACTCTCTCGTCCCAGGCCACTAACCTTCTCTCACGAGAGCACCCGGATAGTAGACGCGGAGGTTCGCGAACTCCTAAACAAAAAGGCCATTGTCCAAGCTTCTCTACACCCCCCTGGGTTCTTGAGCAATATCTTCCTTGTCGAGAAGAAAAACAAAGGGTTCCGTCCAGTGATCAATCTCCGAGACTTCAATCAATGGGTGGTATACCACTATTTCAAGATGGAGGGCATCCATCTTCTCAGGGACGTGTTACTCCCCAACGATTGACTGGTACGGCTCGACCTAAAGGATGCCTACCTTACCATACCCATCTTTCCGCCCCACAGACGGTGTCTACAATTCCAATGGGGCGGCCTCATCTACGAGTTTACGTGACTGCCGTTCGGGCTATCTTCAGCTCCTTGGTGTTTTACCAAGGTCTTACGTCCAGCCATGGAATGGCTCCGCGCGCGAGGGATTCGTCTCATCTTGTACCTGGACGACATCCTTTTGATGCACCAGGAAAAGCACACCCTGATCTCACAGCTTGGTATGGCCCAGAACCTTCTGCAGAATCTGGGGTTTGTCTTGAACGATCAGAAATCAGTTTACATCCCAGCCCAACAGATGTCTTTTTTGGGTTTCGAGTTCAATACGGTCCGGCAGTGCCTCCGCTTACCCCAACAGAAAATGCGCTTGATACGCAGAGAACTACGCCAGACTCTAGAGAGAGAGAAATTCTCGTTACGTCATCTAGCCCGGATCGTCGGGCTTCTTTTCTCCTCGATACAGGTGATCTTCCCAGGCCCATTGCACTATCGGGCCTTACAGCGCTTGAAGACGCAACACCTGCATCGCGGTCTCTCGTATTCGCAGGAGATCTCCCTCTCGCAAGAGGCGCGCATGGAGCTCCTTTGGTGGCTCGAACACATGCAAGCCTGAAATGGGAGGGCCATATTCGGTTCAGCTCCGGACTTAGTGATCGAGTCAGACGCCAGTCGTCTCGGTTGGGGTGCCAGCTGTGGAGACATTACTACAGGCAGGAACTGGTCCAAGCACGAGCAATCGTTGCACATCGATTGCTTAGAGCTCCTGGCAGGGTCCTTCGCAATCCGCAGCCTAGCGGCCGACAAGTTCTCCTGCGCCATCCTACTAAAGATGGACAACATCTCGGCGGTGAGATAAATCAACCGTCTAGGGGGCACTCGTCCCAAACTTTTGGCTGACTTGGCCAAATAATTCTGGGAACATTGCCTGACTCAAAATCTGTCGGTTATGGCAGAATACCTCCCAGGTACCCTCAATCAGACGGTGGACTGGTTTTCCAGGCATCTACAAGACTACAGTGCTTGGAAGCTGGATCCGGCCGTCTTCCGCAGGCTGATGGCTCGGTGGGGCCCGTGTCAAGTGGAACTCTTTGCGTCACGTCTCAACTTTCAGATTCCCCGCTTTTTCAGCTGGCGCCCGGACCCTCTGGCGGAGGTGACGGATGCCTTCTTACAAGATTGGACCCTGTTCCGCGGTTGTGTCTTTCCCCCATTTGCCATGATCCCCAGGCTCACAGCCTTAATCCAGAGGCAGAAGGCAGAAGTAATTCTTGTGACGCCGCACTGGAGATCTCAAGTATGGTATCCAGTTCTTCTGGAACTTTCTATGGATTCTCCAATCCTACTTCCCCAGACACCTCTTCTTCTGACAGATACTCAAGGCAACTTGCACCCTCTAGTTCGAGAGGGCAGCCTCCATCTCATGTGCTGGAGGATTACAGGGGACGTTGGGAGGTCCCGGGCCTTTCAGCAAGAGCTTCATCCCTTATCAGGAAGGCATGGGCAGAATCTACGGTCAGACGCTCCCGCTCCTCTTGGAGAAAGTGGCTTCGCTGGTGTGTGCGACGGAGTTTGAATCCCGTGGGGGCTGATGTGATTCATATAGTGAACTATCTTTCGGAGTTAGTGGATCAAGGCTTAGCCTATCGCTCGATTAATGCGAGTAGATCCGCCATTTCGGCGGGCCACCTGCCCATTCATGAGGTCCCAGTAGGGGAACACCCCTTAGTTTGCAGATTACTGAGAGGCATACGCTTGTCGTTCGCTCCTCGTCCGAAGTATTCCTCGTTGTGGGATGTGAATTCGGTTCTCCACTTCTTGCAATCTTGGCTGGACAATCAATACCTTACCCGTAAAGAACTGACAGGTAAGTTGGCGATGTTGCTCTGCCTGATCTATTGTAAGCGAGTATCGGATGTCCGAGCTTTGGAGGTATCGGCGCCCGTGTTCACACCGGATGGGGTGTCGTTCACGGTGGTGAAGGAAGTGACCTGATTAGGGCCACCCGGGTCACTCGCGACCACCTCTCAGCCTTCCACACAAATTAAGAGTCGGTCAGACAGTAGAGAATACAAACCTAGTTATTTATTAGTATTGCGCTGCAGCGGAGCCCAGTCTGACCAGCCTCCTGAGATGGCTGCCGAGGGACTGACCCTTCCCAACATAACATCAGATATTATACATTTCCAATACCCAACAGAACCCGCCCAGACTGGAAATTTCTAGTTAGAGCAAGTTAACAAAGGAGGCACAGAAGGATGAGCTACCATCCTGAGATCAGGAACACCTTATCTTAGTTTCAAGGTTACTCAGCCCGTGCCCGTCTCTCTGAACAGTGAGAGTAGGGCTACATACGAGGAAAAGTATGCAAACACAGAACAAGCTATTCATTAGTGCAACGAAATTCAGCCTTGAACAATAAAAAGAGCAAGCGAGGCTGTTTTCTACTGAAGCAGACGGTGTGAGACAGAAGCTTGGCTTCGATCAAAATGGCGGCTACTAATAAAATGGCGCCATGAATGCTAACTTAATACAGAGCGTAATATGAACAATAGGACAGTAACATTTTCCATTCTAACAGACCCTCCTTTTAGCATTCATTGCTAAATTTTATTATTGCCATCAGGTAAGGGCCTTACAATTCTAAAGGAAGGAAAGATGTTGAGCATAAGCAACATTTGCTAACTTATTTTGTCTAATGCTATATACAAAGTACAAAGACTATCAGTATATGCCAGCACGCACATGAGTAATATTCATAAAATAGCCTACAGGAATAGACATTAGGTCGTTGGTGGCCTATATATTAATTTGGGGTGTTATTCGAGATGCATAGAGACATCAACACTGAATTATATCCGTATTTTCAATATCAGGAATAGAAATTGCAAGGGAGGTGGTAGAACCAAAGATGCCCTCATCTATCTGCATCATTTCGTGAATATCCTTCTGCAACATAATCGCAGTAGTGTCACAGACTGTCTTCTGCAGCTTAGGGGTGAGGAGCGTTGTACAGTAAGAACAACATAAGGGAAGGCACTGCACCAAAATGCAACAGACAACCAAAATCACAACAAAATAGATCGCCTTTTCCAGAATCCAACCCCATCCACCATAGAGAGACCAACCCCAATTTCCGCTCTCCATCCCCTTGACATTCTCTAAAATATCTAAAATGTGTTGGGTAATATTATTTTCCATATTAGCGATCCCGACTACACACTGGTCTCCTACTACTGCGCACACACCACCGCTCTTAGCTAGGATAAAATCGACTGCATATCTTGTTTGCGCAGAGTATATTTGCATACTTTCTAACTGGGTGGTAATGTCACGCAAAGCCGCTACTGTAGAGTTAGACAGTATCTGCAGCTTACATCCAAAATATTCCCTAGCCCTTTCACCCCTGGCCATAGCGGTACCACCAAACGTAATAATGGAGGAAAGTATATACCCAAAGGTGATACCATTACTATAATTATTGACCTCCAGGTCCGTCACACTGTCGCAGAATTTCTTTGTTAACGTCCTTTTAACCCATCTTATATTTTGTTTGCTATACTTACAAGGCACCCCAAGAGGAAGCACCATTCCCAAAGCCACGTCTTCGGTCCCATTATGAACATTGGAGTACGTACCATTTGACAAAAAGTAAAATCCTGGGTGGGCATAAAGTGGACCTTGGTAATCTACAGGAGCATATCTAGTATTCATCCCCATTGTACTCGGATCATCTTTCCTCACTAAAGACATTGTATTCTTAAACAATATCAGTCCAGAACAATCTATGTATAAGAAAGTGTCAGTACTATTTACTATCGGACAGCATGCGGGATAGTAACCTGCTTCTCGAGTGACTGTCAAATCTTGATAATGCCAACCTGTTAAAGTAATGTTCTGTTCGTCCATATACAGATTGTCGCAATACACAATAATGTTACAACCTGGATTTCCCTTCCCTCGTGGCTTCCTATAGTATAAACAGGGACCGGGATATCCCATCCCGAACTCACCCTTTACCTCTACAAATAGGGGTGGGCGAACATATGTATAATTAACCAGTGACAATGGGTAAGCAGTCCACAAACTTGTAACAGAGTCAGTAGGATAACAAGCTGTACTTTCATCAAAGAATTTCCTGTGCGTATCTAGAAATACATTGCTTGGTATTGCTCTTTTGGCACGACCTGGAGAAACAATCTTGTATATAACAAACGATGGGGTATTACAATAGCACTCCAAAACCCAGGACGCCCCCCCCCAAAATCAACAACAGTGACAATACAAAACAGAGCACTTTCTTCTTAGCAGACCAACCAGACCCAGTCTGCCCAAAACGCAGGGCAGCAAAAGGCTGTTCTTCTTCCATAATGGGGCAACCAAATGGGTATATTTTTGAATCAGAGGAAAGGACATGCAATGGGGCCAATGATGATAAAGCAAAGAAAGGGAACAAAGTTCCCAGCGTCCATCAGAGCCTCGCTGGCAGACTCCTATTGTTCATCTAACTTGGTGCTTTTGAGCACTTTTCGATGGAGCTGCGCGATCGCAGCCCTTTCTGAGGAATTCCCACGTCGTCCAGGACAGTGTACCCCCCCCCTTTTTCCCAGGGGAGCACGTCAAATTCACCCTGTCCACTGTCTGAACAATGCACCAATCTCCCTTTCCCTAAACTACCGTTGGTACCACAGGCAAGGTACACCCTATTCTTTATCCTCGCAGTCCATCCCTACTAATCTGACTGCTCCTGTGGTGCACTGTTCTTCCGTCGAGGGCGCAGATTGTACCTAACCACTCCAGGCACAGAGGGGTCAGCAAAAAGGGGTTCAGACTCAGAGGGACCAAGGAGCAGGGGTGCAAACACAGATGAGCCAGCGGGTTGGGGCTCAGTGGGCAGGGGCTCAAACACAGATGGGCCAACAAGCTGGGGCTCCTGGATGGCCTTAGTTGCAGGTGGCACGGCCTCATTCAACACTGCGCTGCTCTCCTCCTTGGGGGGTGCCCCCGTCAGTTGCGCATCTGAGAAGAGAGCGAAGCACGGCACTTGCTCCGTTTCAGAGTCGCCGATCCCATCGAGCACCCAGCGGTCGTAGGGCAACGGAAGGGGCACCCTCTTGCAGTGGGTAGAATGGATCCAATTCTTCCGGCCGGCTACCTTCACTGCCATCCGGGTGGCGAGGAGGACCTGGAGAGGCCCCTTCCAATGCGGCTCCAAACTGCCTTTCCTCTGATAGTTCCTCACCAGGATAAAGTCACAGGGTCGAATGTCATGGCCTGGCCCCTCGAGAATTGGCGCTAGGGTTTCCTGAATCTGTTGGAAAATAGAATGCAAGTTTTTAGTCAACTCATATAGATAGTCCACAAGTAAAGGGTATTCTATTTCCGAGAACCGACGAGGTCGCGGGACGCCCCAGATATTTGCCGGGCGACCAAACACGAACTCGTACGGCGACAATCCTGTCCTAGAGTGAGCCGTAGCTCTTGTAGACAACAGAGCTAATGGTAAAGCATCTGGCCATTGCAATCCTGTGCTCTCTTTGATTTTTGCCAGCTTCAGTTTGAGAGTACCATTGTACTTCTCAACCAAACCTGCCGACTGGGGATGGTTTGCAGCATGACATTTCTGCTTGATGTGCAAACCATCGCACCAACTGGATAACCTTTGAGTTGAAGTGACTTCCGTTGTCACCCCAAATCAAGCGGGGCAAACCAAAACGCGGGAAGAACTCTTCATGAGTGCCTTTGCCGTCGCCATGGCTGTATTTTCTTTAGTGGGGTAGGCTTTAATCCATTTACTGAATGCACAAACAACCACTAACACATATTTCAGATTGTTGACTCGTTCCATTTAGATTAAAACCATCTGGAGAACCTCGAATGGGACGAAAGGCGGTGCAAAATCACCAGGAGGTGTAGGAGTGCCTTTTCCAGGATTATACATCATGCATACCTTACAGTACTTCACCAGGTGAGCAGCAACCTTAGGTATGTGATCATTCTGCCATACAGGATCTAACACCTTACATATCCCCTTCGCACTAATGTGAGCTGGCCCGTGCGCCATAGTGATACAAAAGGGGATGATGGACGGAACGTTTGAGCCAATCAAACACTCACCCCCAGTCAACCGATCTGGGTTTAATCCATCATCATTCTTTAGCTCACTCCACCACCCCTTGTGTGTTTTGCAATTCGCCCCAAGTGGGAAGGGTATGCCCAGACGTGGGTCCCGTGCTCACTGCGCCACTGGAGTCAGGCTATCCTGGCTGATGAGGGCTGAATGCCCGAAACCGGTCCTAGGATGCTTGATTCCGGTCCAGGGAAGACATGGCTTGGCAGTTCGGTCTGGACTGTTCCCATGAGGCACAGGGTCAAGTCTGATTTGCATATGGCCATGTCTGAACTGGGGTGGCGTGGTGAAGCAAAATAACGATGGATTAAACCCAGATCTGTGACTGGGGGTGAATGTTTGCCATTGTGCAACATTCCGTCCATCATCTTGTGTGCCGTGCGCCATAGTGACCACAGGGAGGACATATGCATCCGGTAACATCCATCTCTGCTTTTCTGACTTGTCTGTCCAACACCCATCTTGATCTAAACGTGCTGTGCTCTCCTGCCATACTGCTAACTCCTCAACCGTTGCCTCGCTTTGAATCTCCTTCACATTGTCTAAAGTGTCCTCAAACATGGCAGCCTCGGGTACCCACCTGGCAGGACCCGCTACAAACATTCTTTTCGTCTTCATTCGAGCTGTCTCCTTGGCTGTCCGGTCTGCAAATGCATTTCCCTTTCCTACATCGTCAGTAATTGCTTTGTGGGCACTGCACTTGATAATGGCCAATTTCTTAGGGAGCGTCAGAGCAGTAAGTAGCCTATGTATCAGAGGGCCGTGTTGTATGCGTGTCCCATGCGATGTAAGAAACCCTCTCTCTGCCTAGAGCCGCCCAAAATTATGAGCGACCCCGAAGGCGTACTGGCTGTCAGTGTAGATATTGACAGCCAGTCCCTCGCTCAACTCACAAGCTCTAATGAGAGCGACTAACTCAGCTGCCTGGGCGGACTGATAAGGAACTCGTGATGTTTCAACTACCATGTGCAGTGTAGCGAGTGCAAATGCTGCAGTGGTGGTGCCATCTGGTAATTTAAAACAAGAGCCATCGACATATAGTTCCCCTTAGGGGTCAGATAAGGGAACATCAGTCAAGTCTACCCGCCCCTTCGTCTCCTCCTTCGTCCGAAACAGATAATCATGTATGTCTATTTCCTCACTCTCCGAAGGGAGGGGTAGTAACGTGGCAGGGTTCAGAGTGGCACATCTTTTTATCGTAACATGCAGGGCGAAAAGAGTTAGCTTGTAACCGGTCAGACGTGCACTGGTAAGGTGCTGTGTCTTAGTCTTATTCAAAAGAGTGTCTACAGCATGCGGTACCATGACTGTGAGGTCAGTATCAAGAACAAGCCCAGCCGATTGCCTTATCGAGACGGCCACAGCTGTGACCGCTCTTAGACAGCTCGGGAGGGCTCTGGCAACGGGGTCAAGCAAAGCAGAGAAATAGGCACACGGCCGTTGCTTACCTCCAAAGGCCTGTGTTAAGACAGAAAGCGCACAACCAGCCGTCTCGTGTACGTACAACATGAACGGCTTCGCATAGTCAGGGGTGCCTAGCACAGGAGCAGAGCAAAGCGTAATTTTTAGTTGCTCAAAAGACTGCTGGCATTAATGTGTCCAAGGCAAGGGCTCATGCACATCTTTAGTGGTTAGCGCTAGCAAGGGCTTCGTTAGTAATGAATAACCAGGAATCCAATGCCGACAGTAGGAAGTGATGCCAATGAAGGCGCGTACATCCCTTTGAGTTTTAGGGAAGGGCATTTTTACAATGGCGCTAATGCGCTCAGGGGTCAATCTCCTACCCTCCTTTGACAGTAGGTGACCTAAATAGGGGACCTCCTGTCGACAATATTGAAATTTAGAAAGGGACACTTTATGTCCATGGTGAGCCAAATGCAGCAACAACTTAACCGTACTGTCTTTGCATCCCTGTTCAGTGTCAGAAGCTATTAGTATGTCATCCACATACTGAAGCAATACATTACCTGAGGGAAGAGTGAGGGAGTCCAATTGGGCTTTCATAGCTTGGCTATATATACTATGGCTATATATACTATGGCTCTCAGTATAGCCCTGAGGAGCGCGGCAGATCGCAGATCGCAGGAGACCGGTGGAGACCGGTGGAGACCGGCGGAGAAAGTAAGCCCCGGAGCACACCGCGACGTTAAGCAGGAACGCGGAACACCAGCATACACCAGGCAGCCTTGCAGCGGCGGTGGAAGTGAGACTGGCAGGAGTTGCCTCCCTGGCGGCACCGTGCCTGATCTGCTGCGGAGACTCCGGGCTGTGGAGTGGAGCCTCGTGTATGGGAGAGCACCCGTCCGGCTTCTAGCAGCAACGGAGGTAGGCGAGGCTCACACGACCAGTGGCACAAAGGGTGGGGGCGGCCTGGGAGAGTGCCCCCACCAGTGGAAGATCAGACACCGAGACATAGGCTACTGGAGACCTCGATGGGGCAGAGGGGGCTTGCCTGACCCTAAGATGGAGCCGGGGAAATGACCAATTAGCAGCAGTAAAAGTAGTGAACTACTATGAAGAGGCACAGTAGCTTGACCAGGGGATTAGTAGAGATACACTGATTCTCTACCCTCACCAACACAAATAATTACAGCAGTGAGGTAACTACAATGCCACATCATCTGCCTGACTCTAAGATGGCGCCTGCAAATTAACGCCTGGAAACAATGGGGGCCTTGATTTTTTGGTAAGAAGCACAGAACTTTGCTGGAGATATTAGCGGCGACACTCTGACTCCCTACACTGCCTAGCAAGGGCGCTGCCTTTGGGCGAGTGAGCATAGTGCCTTCTCACGCGCCAGACATTAAAGAGGACTGCCGCAGCCTACAGCTAACCTAATCAAGATCCTATTGAGCCGGCCTCCGCACAAGAATAGGTCAATACTACAAATTCCCTCCCTGCCCAGATGCCGTATACTAAAGGGGAGTCACCCGCTCTAGCGAGGGTAGCCCTCTGAGCTGCCCATATGCCACCAAAAAAAGCGACAAACAAGGCCTCCACATATTTTGCTGTGACAGAAAAGAGGCAAGAACAAGACGAAAGTAGACAGACAAACACAATGGCACTCACTAGAGAAGACCTATTGGCCTCCCTCAGAGAGTTCAGGTCCGAATTGTGCGCTGAAATCAAACAGGATCTACGGGCCTCAATGGAACAGCTGAAGTCGGACCTCTCTGAACACATGTCGACCCTTCAGCAAGATATGGATGCTGTGGGGGCCCGTGTCCTTGAAACTGAGGAACACACGCAAGAATTGGACACTCGCACCAACAGGATACAGGAAAAACAACAAGAGCTCCAGATGCAGCTCCAACAGACCATCCTGAAGGCGGAAGACCTAGAAAACAGGTCTCGAAGGGAAAACATTCGCATAAGATTCCTGGAGGAGGGCGCAGAGGGACCGGACTTGGAGGCCTTTGTGGAGGGGCTCTTTGCAGAAATCGTAAGCCCGCATCAGTTGAAGATTAAAATAGACAGGGTTCATTGTGTTGGAAATCAGCAGACATGCGACCGTCGCTGCACAAGAGACGTGTTGGTCAAGCTACATTTGTTTAAAACAAAAGAAACGATACTGCAAGCCGCAAGGAAAAAAGAGGAGACCTCATTCCAGGGGTACAAATGCCTGCTGTTCCAAGACCTAGCGCCATCCACCCTGGCACGTAGGCAACAGCTAAGACCGATCATAACCAAACTCAGAGAGGGCAATATACACTACAGATGGACATTTCCATTTGGCCTCGCCTTTGAATTTAACAGCAAACCTCAACATGTCTCAGGACTAGAAGAGGGCTTGCGCATTCTGGGCCCTCCCTGTCCCCGAAGATGAAAATAATCAAGGCGCTGCGAAGGGCTCGGATACAACGACACGGCCAAGACAACAATGGCGCACCATCACAAAAGGAAAACCCAGCGTCAAATGAGGCTCTGGAACTGGCACTCACCGGATTGCAGAAAATCTGCGCCTTGCTCTAGGGGAGGGAGTTCCGAGAAGAAGAGAGAGGGAGACAGACGTATTGCTGCTGATTAGCACTTGCGCTTCTTCGTCATGATTGACTGATCGTACTGGACCTTAACGATAATGACTTCTTTACAACTGGAACTTTAGACTGAAATCATCCGGCAGGCTCGGGACGCTGCCCGTGGTCCCCGCTACCATACCACTTTCTACCAATACTGAACTGGCCAAAAGCCCGTTGGCTGTCCGGCGAAGGGTTTATGGAGAGTTTATTTTTCTTTTTCTAATTTGTTGGGGGGGGGGTGTACCTGGTGGAGGGATCAGAAGAAGGTTGGTAGATCACTACCAGTGGGGAATGCTAGATTGCCTTTCAATGCTGGAAGAGGGGAAGGTAAACAACTATCAGGGGAAGACAATGGTGGCTCGGTAATATCCTTGGGAGGACATGGGAGGGACAAGGTTCAGAGGGTTGTAAAATGGTCTCAATAGCCTCCTGGAATATAAAGGCCATGAATTCGCCTCTTAAAAGGCAAAAAGTTTCGAAATACCTTACAGACCACCAGTTCGAAGTGGTCGCGTTGCAGGAGACGCATCTTAAAAAAACAGAAGAGATGCGACTCCGACATTAAAGTTATCCGCTAGTCTATAGATCATCTGCTAATTCCAAACAAAAGGGTGTCGCTCTGTTGTTTCACAGCTCGACGAAATTCCAAACTGAGGCTATTAAATCAGATCGGGAGGGCAGATTAATAATGGTAAAGGGGAAACTGAGAGGCATTCTTTGCACGTTAATTTCTGTATATGTCCCCAATACAGGGCAAACTGTGTTCCTGACCTCACTTCTAGACCAGATAGGTGAGTTTGTGGAGGGTTCCACGATACTTATGGGCAACTTTAATTTGACATGGCAAGCTGAGATGGATAGCACACACCCTCAGAGGGCGGCCACATGCCTCTTTTCTAAGGGAACCAAGCAGAAAATAAAAGCCTTGGGCTTACGAGATGCATGGCGATCACTCTATCCAACTACCAAAGATCATACCTTCTTCTCACATGTACATGCGACATACTCTAGGCTAGAGCATATTTTTATAAGTCAATCCCTCATAGGTTCTTTAGAAGCTGCGAAGATACTCCCAATCACAATCTCAGACCACAGCTTGGTAACTATTAACTTGTCATGGGGGCACGGTGAGGCACGCACCCATAGATGGCACTTCCCAGTTTCAGTCACCAGGGACAGACTTATGAGAGACAAGCTGAGGAAATTCATCTCAGAATTCTTTGAGCTTAATCATCCTCAGGCCACTTCAGCCCAGAATAATTGGGATGCATTCAAGGCAGTCCTCAGGGGTAAATGCATAGAATTAAACTCCACTCTCAACAAGCGGAGGGCTAAGGAACGATTAGCACTGGAGGAGGAACTGGAGAGAGTACGAAAGGGATCATTAGAAAACTCCATCACAAACACTGAAGCGGCAACTCACAGCATTGAAGGGGAAAATCAAAGCGATTTACACAAACAGGGCAGAATACACGTTCTTAAGGCTCCGGCAAGCATCCTATGCACAAGGAGGCAAAGTAGGGGCTCATCTAGCACGGCAGCTACGCGAGAAAAGGGAACGTGAATACATAGAAAGAAAGAAGAAAGAAAGAAAGAAATTTGTACTTGTAAAGCGCACTTATGCCCCCAAAGAGGTGTCCTGGCGCTGTACGCATACCGCTGTGGAACCCTTCCTGGCTTTTCCCTGTGAAATGTCCACTCCTGGGCACCCCCAGGGTGAAGCCAGGCATCCCAGCGCTGTTGGGGCCGTTGTGGAGATTAAGCAAGCTATTGCCCAGAGTTGCAGAGTGGGACCCATGATTAGAATAGGCACCGAGGCGAGAATTATCAGGTCCAAGGAAATTGAGCCCAAGACCCGCCGAGGCGGGAATTGAACCCTGGTCCCGGGCCAGATCTCTGCATCAGGGTCTGCCGCTCTAACCATTGAGCCACACTTCTCCATAGGGGGCATACGGGATAGGGACGGCGCTATAGCCCATAAAGATGACGTCAAAGCACGCATTTTCGGTGGGTTCTTTAGGGACCGATACACAGGTACTTAGCCAGATGTTTCTCGGCAACAGCAATATTTGGATTCACTAGAGCTCACTCAGGTTCAACCGGCAAAGAATGATAGGTTAAATGGACCTATCACCGAAGAGGAAGTGAGGACAGCAATTTCTAAACTTAAACTACACAAATCACCAGCTCCTGACGGGCTCACGGCTCAATTTTATAAAATATTCGCGGCGGAAATTACACCACACCTCACCCTGTTATTTAATGTAATAGCGACATAATTATCAGTTTCAAACTCTATGACTGAGGCTGTGGTCAAGGTGATTCCCAAACCAGGGAAGAATCCACACGACTGTGCTTCTTACCGACCCATTGCACTGTTAAACCTCGATGCTAAACTCTACTCTGCATACTAGCCGCGAGACTAGACACTTTAATGCCCCTACTAATCCACCCTGATCAATCAGGCTTTATAAAAGGTAGACAAACGCACGATAACATTCGCAGGACTATTCATTTGATCGAAAAAGTTACCAAATTCAAAATTCCGGCGCTATTGGTTGGCCTGGACGCTGAGAAGGCCTTTGACAGGGTGGATTGGTCTTTCATGTTTTTGACCATGCAAAAATTTGGATTTGGGCAAAGCTTCATTAACATGGTTCGGGCGAATTACAGGCATCCGCAATCGAGAGTACAGGTCAATGGGTCACGTCGCCCCCATTCACCCTGAGCAGGGGTACAAGGCAGGGGTGCCCGCTATCCCCTCTGTTGTTTGCTTTGAGCATTGAGCCCCTGGCAGTTCAGTTCAGAGCAAACCCTGAAATCAGAGGAATACAATTCGGGGGTACAGAACACAAGGCCTCGCTCTTTGCTGATGACATTTTAATGACGCTTACAGTTCCAGGCCCATCCTTACAAGCTTTGCAGACAGAGTTAGATAAATTTGAAGAAGTAGCGGGCTTCAAGGTAAATACGTTGAAATCCTTCATATTGAATCTTACAGTTCCAGTGGGGGAAGCCATACAGCTACGAGGCAAGTCCACCTTTCAATGGGCCAAGCGCTCCATTCAATACTTAGGGATTCAACTTACCCCAAGAGTAGAGGACCTTTATAAAGCCAATTATCCCCCAATGCTGACCCAATTACAACAAGACAGCAAACGTTGGAAGCCACTATACATTTCTTGGTTAGGACCGATAAACCTGTTAAAATGGCGCTGCTCCCAAAACTACTCTACCTGTTCCAGGCACTCCCGGTCGACTTAGCCCGTGATCTGCTTCCTAAGTTACGGTCGCTAATCACCAAATTCATATGGCAAGGGGGAAGAGCACGTTTGCCGTTCCATGTTTTAAGATGCCCAAAGAAGGAGGGAGGAGTGGCGTTACCAGACTTTTCATTGTATTTTAAGGCAGCCCAATTGAGGGTGTTAGTGGAATGGTCCATGAGAGAATCCGATAAGCATTGGTTACACATGGACAGGGCAATAATGGGCAGGACGATCTGGGATATCCCCTGGAGATCGAAGAAAGAGAGACCGGCCAATGCATACATTAGCACCCCGACACGCACCACGCTAAAGGTTTGGGACGATGTCACGAGGGAGTGAGAGCTGACATCCTTTCCTTCACCATATACCCCCATCCACTTCAACCCCGACTTCCCACCAGCTATGCAAGAAGGCCCATTCGACACTTGGCAGGAGGGGGGGTGCTTGATGGTTTCAGACATGTTCCACAACTTCGATGTACTTACGTTTGAAAGTTGTCAAAGAGACTTCCAGGTCCCCAGCAGTGAGCATTTTCACTATCTCCAACTCAAAACCTGGGTCTCCCAACCCCAGGTAGGGGAAGCCGCCACTAGAGAACTCACCCTGATAGAACGATGGGTTCAGAAGACGGGCACCATGAAGGGGGCGATTTCCTTTATCAATGGCCTACTTCTGTCGGCAGTACATGCCCCACGGGCCCATTACATGTCCTTTTGGGAACACATAATTGGGAGAGACATCTCGGATGAAGAGTGGAAGCATCTATGGTCGGATATTACCAAGAGCAATCATTCAGTGAGTCTAAGAGAGGCTCACTACAAGAACATGTATTATTGGTACCTCTACCCCACTAAACTTAAAAAGATATTTCCTAGCTCTCCCGATCTCTGCTGGCGCGGATGTGGACTTCTGGGGGACTTTCGCCATATATAGTGGGACTGCCCGACTATTCGCCCCTTCTGGGAGGAGATTCTCACTCACATTAAGGAAATTCTCAGTTACCCCATACCGACATCTATCGAGGAAGTTTTTCTAGGTATCAGAGACCCGGGGTTAGAACATCAGACAAAAGCAGATAAGGCAATATTATGGGCATGTCTAGGGGCGGCCAAAACATTGATAGCGGCAGCTTGGAAGAAGAGGGAGGCTCCAGCGGTATCACTATGGTACTCACAGCTTTGGAGACTTCTCACGATGGAAAGATTAGCAAACATTTTTAGGGAGGAGTATAAAAATCAATGGGGCCCGCTGGTTTCCTTTCTCTCGAGTGGCCTCCCATCAGTGGTTTGCCCTCCTTCCATAAGAGCACTGCATCTTTTCCAGCTTTAAGATGGTTTCGCACCCTTGTCCGAACACTTCCAGATACAAGGCTAGTCCCTCTTGGCCCTGCAAGTGTAAAAGAGGGCGAGGCCCTCTGCTGTGACGCGAGTCCGACTATCCAATGGCACTTGGAGAGATGATCCACCACCATGGGAGGGGAGGGGAGGAGGACGGGGAGGGGGTCTTGTTTATATTAAAGTTGGGGCGGGTTTCTTTCTCTTTTTTTGTTCCGGGTTGCTATGTTAAAAAGGTCATGACTCGAAGCGAGAGAGGGGGACGAGAGGGCATCGTTTGCAGAGAAACTGAACAAACATTCGATGTACGTGATTGACTGATGTCCCATACTGGCTTCATACTCTCATCAAATTGCAAGTTGTTGATTTCAAGTCATGCTGAATAAATAAAGCTTTGAGAAAAAAAAAATAGTTCTGATCAGAGCGACCCTGCGATGTCCCATCCTCCCGAACCTTGTCCCGATCACTTACTCCGCAACCCCGTCCTCGAGAACCCTGTCCTCGAGGGGCCGCGACTTTCTGCAATAACACCGGGCACTCACTACGCCAGTGCCCCTCCTCTTTGCAGCACGCGCACTGATTTGGCCCTACAGGCGCAGCACTCCTGCTAGTACGGGGAAGCTGCAGGGCCGGACCAGCACCACGTCCCCTTCCATTTCCCCAAGACGCCTGCTGTAACAACACCTTCGTTTTCAGCTCCTTATGCTTCTTCTCTACCTTCTCCTTCTCCTCATTTTCCCTGTGCTCGTAATACTGTGCCATACTCAAAATTACGGAAGGGGAGGAGGTCGTCCAAGTGCTCTCCGAAGCCTGCAACCGAGTCGCAATCTCCAGGAGCAGGTTCGTAACAAATCTATTGACAAACAATCGAACACCCCCTTCTACAGACAAATCCTGTCCACTGAAATCCCAAAACACCCCCTCGAACCGCGTGAAAAAATCGGACACACTCTCATCCTTCTTCTGACGACATGCTCCTAACTTGTCCCAATCTACTCTTCTCGGAGGAATAAGGGAGTGCATATACGTGATAATCCGACCGGGTAAAGCTAGTATCTCAGCCTTTGGCTTCTCTCCAGGCTTCCTTTCCTTATCCCATGCTTTAATCTGATCCCATGTACCACCCAATTCTACAGCATGATCCTGTGTGTGCACCTGTCTCCAAATATCGATGGGCACCAGTAACCCAAAAAACATTTCAATATCAGCAAGTGTCATTACTGTCGACGAAGCGGCTTCAGTCAATTCCTTATAATATGCAGTAGGATTTTTCCTAGGGTCAGGTAACTGGGTCTTGAGGGATAACACCTCACTCCTCTTCCATGGGGTATAGACCCACTGTTCTTGGAAGCGTGCCTCTACCTTTGGTCTAATGACAGCATCATGCTGATCTCGAAGTTCTGGCACCTCAGGGTGATAGATGGGGTGGACTTCCCTCATTGGGAACTGGGATACCGTGGTCGGGCTCTTTTCGAACAACCTACCACGGTAAGCTACCAATGTTGCGACGCTTCCGAAAACCTCCTCAGGTGCCATGCCAGCTACATATACATTATCTCTAATATCATAAATAATCTGTGGCGCTATAGCATTGAAGCACTGTTCCCACAATCCAATCTGTGTAGCCGACATGTGCTTAAGAGCATGCTGCTGCACAAACGGCTCATAATCCCTCATCACACTCCACACATCCTCAGCGCTATAGATGGGATGAAGGGCCCACTGCGCAGCCTGATTCGCTACCGCCTTCTTTTCTTATTTATAAAGTTTTATATGGCGCGAACAAGACCCTGGCGGGTATCAGAGCGCTTCACAATTAGGATAGGTAGGGTATAGAAGTGGGAAAGGACAAGCATTACTTAAATATGCGTAACACAAACAAGATTAGAGTGTATCACAATTAGGGTAGGACGGATACAGTACAGGGAGAAGAACATTCGATACATATATGAGCATAACAGGCGAACGCTGGAATTCACAGGTGAACAACAATCTAGTAGTCAATCAGGGGGCAGTAAATAAGCAGTGGAGCCACGGCCATTTAAAGCAAAAACTTGGTCAATAGGATTGTTTTTACTTCCTTCAACGCCCAACGTGGTAGGGAGATCTCGGAGGGTCAAACTCAGAATTGTATCACAATATGTGTGATCAGACTCAGTGGTTGGCTAGATGGCTGGAGGGCCTTTACTGGGTCTTCCTCCTCCACATCAGATCGTATTAAAATTCGCCCCAACCGTTCCCTAGCTGTCGCCCAGCTCTCGTCCCCCAGCCCGCGCACAGGCGTTCCACTACCTAATGCTGCCGGGGAGTGAGGGAAGAGGGAAGGAGTGGTAACCGAGTGGGTAGGCACCAATGTCGTCAATGGCTGGGTTGTGGGTGTAAGGGCCGGAGAAAGAGAAAACATGGACACAATAGGCACCGCAGAGACACCAGCAGTTATCGCAGGTGCGGAGGGCGAAGCCACAGAATGGAAAGGAGACGCAGTTGTTAGAGCAACTGAATCAATGACAGAAGAAACAGAAACAGCGGGGCAGAAGAGACTGAGACAGCTGGTGGAGGCTGTGGCACAACAGGGTATACTCTCTGTGGGGCATATGGAGGTGGGGGCCGGGTGTCTAACAACTCCTCCACAAATGTATCGCCTTCCTCTCGGGCAACATACGATTTGTCACATTGCAATCGAAACTTTCTTTCAACACACTCTATACCTTTTTCTATTTTCTCTCTATCATACGCTACTGCTTTCTGCGTCACTGTCTGCATTCTCCCCCTTCAGGCCTCTCTGTTTAGCTTCCTTCTGCCATACCTGAAGAGAATCAAACATCGACTGTCTACTCCGTTTTGCAAACAATTTATCCTGCAGGAAATTCAATTTTCATTCATCAAAGGTACCTGTTAACGGCCACTGCAACTCGGCATTGTCCCTCGTATATTTGTGCCCTAATGTACAAACCATAATAGGGCCAAGGCCGTGCTTGACGTACATGTCAAAGTTTGGGGTACCCTCTGGGGGCGCGGGCAGCCTTTCCTCCAATCGAGCATCAGTAGAACAACAATGACAACTCACACAAAACAATTGACTAAAACAAGGCATCTTGAGACAAAACGCATTCACTAACGATGCCAGACGAATAGTTTCAAATATCTTACCAACATCGATCCACAGACCTCACCAAACCAACCTTATCCATGCAAGTCCCAACTGCTATGCCTAGGCAGCCAGTTGTGTTCAAGCCTGCCCGTATTAAAAAGTGATATAGTCACAGCGAGCGCTGCTACTTGGCAATTGTTGTTTCTTGTTGTACCATAAACTCCAATTAATGTTTACTCATAATTTTTTAACAAGTGTGTGATATCTTGCTGTTGTGTTTATAATGTTCCCTGTTACCTGGTTCCTAGCTGCTCAGCCAGCATGAGAATTCTGTTTGGAATGTTGGTGTGATGGACATGAGTGGAATGCTTGGGTGCCTGGTGTGAGTGTTGACAGTTGAAGATGGGCTGAGCAGCAGGTAGGCTGCTCCTGGTGGGGCTGCTACCACTGATGTTATGGACTTAATAAAAAACTTACAAAGACACTACCCGGCTACGTCTACTTCATCACCTCTATGCATGGAACTTCATTACTACAAAATGTTTCTATTCTCCTACTGACCTTTCATAACAACCCCTATACATTTCGGACAATTGCCTGTCCTTTGTCAGGGGGAAATATTATCTATGATTATGCATTAATTCCGTGAATAACAGGACTCGACAAGTGTGCCGCAGCGCTTGGGTTCCCCTACTGGTCTTTATTAAGGTAGATTTTAACCTTTTGAAAAAAGGAAGATAGAAGAAAAGGAATACAATGGTATATATATGTGAACAAGACAGAGTTGTTCTGTCGAAACGCGTCATGCTGGGGCACTGGCCAGGATTGACTGGTTGCTGGAATCATGTTAGTTAAATAAAAGCACTTTATTCACCATTTTCGTCCCCTGAGTGGTCCGTACCTGTCGGTGTGCCGTGGAGGAGTGGTGCCATTCGGGATTTGTCTTCATATGTATTATCTACTGGCGGTCGCCAGTAGATAGTTATAGTTAGGACCTATTTTCCATAGGAAATCCGCGACATTCTATTTGAAATAACTCTTGCGCCGATTGACGAAACTTCGCGAAAGCTTCCAACTTGTTGGGGCGCTCCAGCCGCTCCTACCCTGAAAGTCTCGGGTTGATTCGTCAAGCGGGGGCCGAGAAAAAAGGGGGGTCCCAAAACGCGTTTTCCCCATTCATTTTTCCATAGGATCCTTTCATTGCGGCTACAGCCCGAACTGCTGAACGGAATTACACCAAATTTGGCAAAAAGGTAGCCCTTGGTTCAGTGTCGTGCCTTTTGCTTAAATGGTGTAAATCCGTTCAGTAGTTTCTGAGAAAATCACAAATAAAATCACATATATATCTATGGCCGAGTAGGGTCCGCGTACCCTCCCGATCACGAGCTGCATGCTAATTGGCTGTCAACACTCCAAATCAGGAAGTGTTGGCAGCCATTTTGTCCCTCGGTAGAACCGAGGGACAGAAACAAGTGCGCAAAGCGCAAAAAGGGGGCAGCGTAGAAACACCCTGACCCCCTAGGTCTGCTCAGGGGGTCCCACAAGGACCCCCTGGGCAGAAAAAAGCATTTTTTTTTTTAAATCGGCGGGATGCGCTTAGGGTGCGTGGATCCCGCCGAGAAAAAAAAAAGAAACAAGTGCGCAAAACGCACAAAGGGGGCAGGGTAGAAACACCCTGACCCCCTAGGTCTGCTCAGGGGGTCCCACAAGGACCCCCTGGGCAGAAAAAAGCATTTTTTCAACAACAAAAAATCGGCGGGATGCGCGAATCCCGCCGAAAAAAAAAAAAACAAAGCCCCGCGCTTCGTTGTTAATTGGCCCCCGGGTGGGCCAAGTCCCGGGGGCATGGGGGTATTTATAATATGTGGGGGCCTCTAAGGCTCTCCCAAGCCCCGGGGACCGCCACACCCCGGGGCTTTAAAAATAAATGGTGCGGGAGGGCTCTCGGCCCTCCCGCAGCCCCGGGGACCGCCACCTCCCCGGGGCTACTTTAATTATTTTTTTTTAAATGTACCTGTGTGGGGGGGCTCGAGCCCCCCCACATGCCCCGGGGACCGCCACCTCCCCGGGGCACTAAAAATGTCAATATGGGGGTCCATTACGGACCCCCAGAGCCCCAGGGACCACCACCTCCCGGGGCTTTGTCAATGGAGGGAGGGGGCCACGCGGCCCCCTCCTGGAGCCTGTAATGGCCCTGGGGACCACCACCCCCAGGGCCGGCTCCTGCAGTGTCCCGGGGTGCCTACCCCCGGGACACTGTAGTTTGCTATGACAGGACGGGAGCCTCGCGGCTCCCGTCCTGTCATAGCAAACTGCTTTGGATACCTGCTCTCGCTTCCAATATCCAAAGCAAATTGCTTTTCCACATGGGGAGCTGCATGTTAGCAGCTCCCCATGTGGAAAAGCAATGTCGGTGTTCTATCGATATCTGAACCCCATCTGGTTGTGTACCCCCTACGTGTTTTTTCCATTTGCGCATGCGTTGCGCATGCGTTTTTTTGGGGGTTTTCGGTGCGCAGGCGTATTATACGCACCCTGTCTGGCTGTGTACCCCGTACGATTTACAGTCGCTACGCGCATGCGTGTGGTGATGTAAGTGCACGTCCATCTTCCTGACATTATGCTGTACCAATCACAGGTCTCCAACCTACTGACGTCATGCTCAACCAGTGACCGTCCTACCAAGGTATAAATAAGCTAGGTTCCTTAGAGAATTTCTCTTATTCAGCAGTCACACCCTTGCGAATAGTGCTGTGAATAGTGTTGTTATCTATCGGTCACTGTGATCACTCCGCTCACTCCTGTTTCCACAAGGTGAGTCTTTTATTGTCATGTGTTATTTTTAAGTAATCCAATAGTTATATTTAAAATAATTTTATAAGGAATACTGATAATCTGTTCCCCTTGGTTGATGTCGAAGGGACTGCACCACGTGGCCTTTCCACGCGTAGGCCATCGGCGCTGAAGCGGGCTGCGAGTGTTTGAAATGCGAATAATAATATTAACTTATTTACAGGCGCTGAAGCGGGCTGCCAGTGTTTAAAATGCGAATAATGTTATTAAGTTTTTTTACATGCGCGACAATCCATGGTAAAACGCGCCACGTTCACTGTCCATGCGCACTCTTGTTAGTTGTACACATCGGATATTGCGGTCTCTCGACACAGTTTGTATGTGAAAGGCGAATGTGGGAAAATATTAGGCTACGTTTGTGGTTTGGCGAATCTGCCTCCCCCTTCCAGAAATAGATTAATTTCTGCCATCGGCCGTTAGTGCGGGGGATGTGGAAGGGGCGCGCCACGTGGCCTTTTCATGCGCAGGCTTGTTACTTGTGGTTTGGCGAATCTGCCTCCCCCTTCCAGAAATAAATTAATTTCTTCCATCGGCCGTTAGTGCGGGTGATCTGGAAGGGGCGCGCCACGTAGCCTTTTCATGCGCAGGCTTGTAACTTGTAGTCTTCGAGGTGAGTCTTTTTCTGTCATGTTATTTTACATTAATGCAATACTCCTATTTGTAATAATTTTTAATGGAATACTGCAATTCTGTTCCCCTTGGTTGATGTTGAGGGGACTGCGCCACGTGGCCTTTCCACACGTAGGCCTCGGCGCTGAAGCGGGCTGCCAGTGTTTTAAATGTGAATAATGTACATGCGCGACAATCGATGGTAAAACGCGCCACGTTGCCTTTCCATGCGTAGTCTTGTTAGTTGTACACATCGAATATTGCGGTTTCTCGACACAGTTTGCATGTGAAAGGCGAAGGCGGGAAAATATTAGGCTACGTTGGTAGGTTGGCGAATCTGCCTCCCCCTTCCAGAAATAGATTAATTTCTGCCATCGGCCGTAATGCGGGGGATGTGGAAGGGGCGCGCCACGTGGCCTTTTTAAGCCTCCCCCTTCCAGAAATAGATTAATTTCTTCCATCGGCCGTTAGTGCGTGTGATCTGGAAGGGGCGCGCCACGTGGCCTTTTCATGCGCAGGCTTGTTACTTGTGGTTTGGCGAATCTGCCTCCCCCTTCCAGAAATAAATTAATTTCTTCCATCGGCCGTTAGTGCGGGTGATCTGGAAGGGGCACGCCACGTGGCCTTTTCATGCGCAGGCTTGTTACTTGTAGTCTTCGAGGTGAGTCTTTTTCTGTCATGTTATTTTACATTAATGCAATACTCCTATTTGTAATAATTTTTAATGGAATACTGCAATTCTGTTCCCCTTGGTTGATGTTGAGGGGACTGTGCCACGTGGCCTTTCCACTCGTAGGCCTCGGCGCTGAAGCGGGCTGCCAGTGTTTTAAATCAGAATAATATTCTGCCATCGGCCGTTAGTACGGGGGATGTGGAAGGGGCGCGCCACGTGACCTTTTCATGCGCAGGCTTGTTACTTGTGGTTTGGCGAATCTGCCTCCCCCTTCCAGAAATAAATTAATTTCTTCCATCGGCCGTTAGTGCGGGTGATCTGGAAGGGGCGCGCCACGTAGCCTTTTCATGCGCAGGCTTGTAACTTGTAGTCTTCGAGGTGAGTCTTTTTCTGTCATGTTATTTTACATTAATGCAATACTCCTATTTGTAATAATTTTTAATGGAATACTGCAATTCTGTTCCCCTTGGTTGATGTTGAGGGGACTGCGCCACGTGGCTTTCCACGCGTAGGCCTCAGCGCTGAAGCGGGCTGCCAGTGTTTTAAATGTGAATAATGTACATGCGCGACAATCGATGGTAAAACGCGCCACGTTGCCTTTCCATGCGTAGTCTTGTTAGTTGTACACATCGAATATTGCGGTTTCTCGACACAGTTTGCATGTGAAAGGCGAATGCGGGAAAATATTAGGCTACGTTGGTAGGTTGGCGAATCTGCCTCCCCCTTCCAGAAACAGATTAATTTCTGCCATCTTCCGTAATGCGGGGGATGTGGAAGGGGCGCGCCACGTGGCCTTTTTATGCCTCCCCCTTCCAGAAATAGATTAATTTCTTCCATCGGCCGTTAGTGCGTGTGATCTGGAAGGGGCGCGCCACGTGGTCTTTTCATGCGCAGGCTTGTTACTTGTAGTCTTCGAGGTGAGTCTTTTTCTGTCATGTTATTTTACATTAATGCAATACTCCTATTTGTAATAATTTTTAATGGAATACTGCAATTCTGTTCCCCTTGGTTGATGTTGAGGGGACTTCGCCACGTGGCCTTTCCACGCGTAGGCCTCGGCGCTGAAGCGGGCTGCCAGTGTTTTAAATCAGAATAATATTATTAATTTATTTACATGCGCGACAATCCATGGTAAAACGCGCCACGTTGCCTTTCCATGCGCAGTCTTGTTACTTGTACACATCGGACTGCACCACGTGGCCTTTCCACGCGTAGGCCATCGGCGCTGAAGCGGCCTGCCACTGTTTTAAATGTGAATAATATTAATTTATTTACAGGCGCTGAAGCGGGCTGCCAGTGTTAAAAATGTGAATAATGTTGTTAATTTTTTTTACATGCGCGACAATCCATGGGAAAACGCGCCACGTTGCCTTTCCATGCGTAGTCTTGTTAGTTGTACACATCGAATATTGCGGTTTCTCGACAAAGTTTGCATTTGAAATGCTAATGTGGGAAAATATTAGGCTACGTTGTTAGGTTGGCGAATCTGCCTCCCCCTTCCAGAAATAGATTAATTTCTGCCATCGGCCGTTAGTGCGGGGGATGTGGAAAGGGCGCGCCACGTGGCCTTTTCATGCGCAGGCTTGTTACTTGTGGTTTGGCGAATCTGCCTGCCCCTTCCAGAAATAAATTAATTTCTGCCATCGGCCGTTAGTGCGGGTGATCTGGAAGGGGCGCGCCACGTTGCCTTTCCATGCGCAGTCTTGTTACTTGTACACATCGATTATTTTGTAATTGACAGCATTAGTCTTTCTTTTGTGTGCATCATTTACCACAGTCATAGAAGTGTGTTTTGCAATGTATCTCGCCCTCCTTTTCTGGGCAAATCACTTAATATCCCCCAGTCTCATTGTGAAGTGCTGCACCACGTGGCTGTCCCTCGTTTAAAGTTCGTGGGTGGAGTGAGGGGTCAGGGGTGGGGGGGCAGTTGTTATAGTATTGGTGTTTTCACTCACATATTTAGTTATTTATGGCATTGAAATATACTGTGAGCATGTGGTGATATTCTCTAAACCTTGTTTTTGTGTTTATCCTTATTTTAAATAGAAATGGATGCCACTAAGTACCAAGAGCTTTTTGATTACGTGAGACTTAATGTGTATCCTGAAGGTTTCAGTAAAGTCCAGAAGCATGGATTGCGTAGACAGTCTAAAAAATACACCATTGACGGTACTATTATTTTTTTAACTCCTGTTTTTTCATTGCAATGTTTTAAGGCTGGTTGAGAAAAGGCATGTTCTCATTTCATGTAATTCTTTTTGACATGCATAGTTACTGTAACATTTTTATCTTTTCTCTTTTTTTCAATAGATGGGAGCTTGTTCTACACTGGTAAAGAAAAGAAGACTAAAGTTGTCATTGGTGCTGAAGCAGCCCAAAAGTTTTTTCTGAATTCCATTCATCTCTTATTGGTGGGCATTCTGGTATCAACAAAACTAAAAAAGCATTTCCTCCCAATTTTATTGGCCAAATATGTTAATTGAAATTGAACAATGGGTGAGTTATAATTTTTCTTGCTTGTTTACATTTTTTATGAAAATGTAAATCTCCATTGTGATAGTCTTATAGGCCTTTGTTTCAGAAACCCATATATTTCTCATTTAAATGGTTGTTACATGTTTTCCGCCTGCACTTGAGATGCAATGTGAAAATGTTGTTTTGAATTTTTTTATTTGAAGACATGTCTTTAAATTTTCCTTGAGATGTTTATTTTTCAATTTCTAGATCAAACATTGTGATGTTTGCCAGAAGGAACAACCAGCCCTCCAGATTTGCTCAGAATTAAAACCAATCAAAGTATGTTTTAAATTGGTTACGTTTTGGTTTATTAACTTCCCACTAATTTTCTACGTTTCTACTAAATTAAGTAAACCTGTGAGACACTTGCATAAAATGATCCATTCTTACTGTTAATATTTTTTTTAAAACCTTTTTATGGTGTATATTAACAGGTGGATGAAGTTTGGGAACTTGTAGGAGTGGATTTGATGGGACCTTTACCTACCACTCCTACAGGATACAAATATATTCTGACTGCAACAGACTATTTTTCTAAATGGGTTGAGGCATTTCCTCTAAAATCCAAGACTGCCGCCGAGGTTGCTTCAAGACTGTTGCAAATGTACCTACGCCATGGAAGTCCAAAAAGGGTTCTGTCAGATCAAGGCCGGGAGTTTGTGAATGAAGTGAGTGACCAATCTCGGCCTAACATTTGTATAATGCAATGATATTTCCTATTTTGCATGCCAAATATAATTATACATATATAGTATCTTTTTTTGAATCAGTCACATTTGAACGGTATATGTATATTTTTTTTTTTCCAGCTTAATTCAGAGTTATCTAAGCTTTTACAAATAGAACGTTCTGTAAGTGCAGCCTATCACCCACAGACAAATGGTTTAGATGAGCGTACTAATGCTAGCATTAAAAGGTAATCCTACTTTTTCTTATTTATAACTTTGTAAGTACTTGAGGGGTTGCTCTCATGGCGGTGTTATTTCATCTGACAGCTTGTTTGATGTGGTTTGATGCTCATCGGTTGCTGCAGTCCAATTGTAAGGGCAAAAAAACGTGATTAATGAACTGCCATCAACAGTCATGCCACATGTTCATTTTTTGAATTTTACAGCACGTTGTCTAAGTACGTGAATGAGCATCAGAACGACTGGGATCTATATTTGGACCATGCATTGTTCGCTTTACGATCGAAGCCACATACCACAACAAAAGTTTCCCCCTTCCAACTCATGTACGGCCGAGAAGCAAGATTTCCTAGTGAGGTGGTGGATGATCTGGTATGAAATTTAGAGTACTCCAATGTGTATTTTAATCTACAAATGTAGGTTATGTATTTATACATACATTTACTTGTGGTATACTTTTTAACTTGTTAAAAACATTATATCTTATTTTTGCTGTGCTAATTTTCCTGTTGGCATAAAATTTATGTTTAAAAATGTTAATTGTAATTTTTATAGAGTATATATTTTTAAATGGTAAATATCAGTGATTGAGTTTTATGTTTCCTTTATTAGCTTGAGTTTGTACTACCAACAGAAAGCGAATATGCAGGCATTATCGCAGAAAAGAACATTAGAAAAGCAGAGTTGCAGAAGCAGACAAAGCAGAATATTGAGGTTGCCCAGGAAAAACAGAAAGAAAAGTATAAAAAGAGAGTTTCCAAGAAATATAAGTCATGCACCTTCAGAGAAGGAGAGTTAGTGCTTCTGAAAAATTGCAGGCGAACAACAAGAAAAGGAGGCATTTTGGAGCATAACTTTACTGGACCATACCGTATTTCCAAAATGCAGGGGAAGCGTGTAAAGTTAGTCAATGATACCAACATACCTTTACGTAGAACTTATAATCTCGTCATGTTGAGGCCTTATAATTCGAGCGTCAAAGGTAATCTATTAAACGGTACCTTTTTTAAGTAATGGGACATAATTTGGATGTGTGGTGTAATGATGTTCCATCGGCTGGTGTAAATGTCTCCTTAATAGGTGAGAAGTTAGTAGGTTGAGCAAGAGTACGTGATTTTGAGTTTCTGCACATATGTTTTGCAAAGTACATTATTTTACGAACGGGATTTCCGGATAGCTATTTTTGTTTGAGTAAGGTTTGTGGTAGGTTGTTTGATTAAGGTTTGTGGTAGGTTGTTTGAGTACTTTGTTTTTCTTTAAGAAATGGTAAATTTTCTAAACTTTCCAAAAATTATTTTGCAGGAAGCATGACCATTGGTAATTCTCCAGCACCTCTTCCATCTCCAGCACCTCTTCCATCTCCAGCACCTCTTCCCTCTCCAGCACCTCTTCCCTCTCCAGCACCTCTTCCCTCTCCAGCACCTGTTCCATCTACAGCATGTCCTCCATCTCTAGCAACTCTTCCATCTAAATCCATGAAAAAGGTTTTGGATGTATGGAAGAAACCAGTGCAAGGACACTTGGAATCAATAGTGTCGAGCTTCAAGTTGTATGATACTTCTTTTTGTTCACTAAAAACAGACCAATGGATAGTTGATGAGGTTAGTTTCTACAACATCTAAATTGTGTTTAGTATGGCTAATGGCGTAGGATGTACATGGTGGTTCCTCTGTTGAAGATCATGTGTTTTCATTTATTTTTACAGGTAATCGATGCCTACTTATCCAAAATATGTATGTCAAGACCAACTGTACGTATATTTTCATCAATAACACAGTTACCTATCCATAAATAATAATTCTTCATTAATGTGTGTACTGAAAACCTTTTATTTTAACCTTAGTGTTTAGCAATCTCAGCAACAGTGTCGTCCTGTATATTCCTGGGCAAATATCGCTCTTCTGCTTTTCGGGTAAATATTCATATCTCTTATGTGACTTTTCACTGTTACTGGTGCAAATGAATATTCAATGTTACTGATTCTTTGAATTAATGTTTGAGAGTAAAATCGACTTAGAGTAACGTTTTGAAGAGTATGACAAATGTAAGATGTTTTTCAAGGGAAGTTTGTTTATTTGGAATATAGATTGAATTGACATTCACATTTTGGAGTTGTAAGTATAAACGTATGGTTTTTGGATGTAATGTAAAGTTATTCATGATTGCATTTTGAACTCTACAGGTACCTTTTGAGAAAATGGACACTGTTCTTTGTCCGACAAATACTGGCTGTCATTGGATACTTTTGGTAAGTGCAACTTTTCCTACATTTATCAGTATTTTTTAAAGTGATTGTTGAGAAATATGAGTGGTTGTAATAGTTTAAAGTGCCTAAATATTGTTTTTAAAATTTTAATGGTCATTTTTTAAAATGATTTTCTTTTGAAATGTATCAAGAGCAGACATATGTACCATAAAATGTAAACTCTCCATATTACAAATCTTATTTCTTTAATATGTTTTTTCCATGCTTTGAAACCTTTAACTAAGACAATAATAGTTTATGATTCACAGAGTAGCAAAATTCGGACCTACCAAGACTTTTTACTAAATTGGAGGTAACCTTTCCCTAAAAAACTTTCCATTATCTCTATTATTATATTGAAGAAAAAAAAATGTCAGTATGACTTATGTTTATGAAATTAATCTAAGCGAAATATTTAACATAACCATTCGTATGTCTGTAAAGGGTTTTCCTACAGGTATTGAAGCATCCCGAATATGACCAATGGCAGTTAGTGATAGAATCTAACCAAAAGCAACAGGACAGCTACAATTGTGGTGTTTTTTGCATGCTGGTAATGATACTTCCATTATTGTTTTTTAAACCTTAATTTGTTGAAGATACATTACTTTATGTTAATAGCTTACTTCTTTAGAATAGTTGTAAATAGGAAAGAGGGCTTTTAGGGATGACACTTGTGAACGCCTACCGAACGCGTCCATAGTGCCCGTCGTAAGCATATTGGTATTTGCATATGATTTTGTCTGACCACTAGTATGGTCCTAACGCGGTTGTTCTGAAACCTCTGATTGCTTTTCAACCCCAATCCTATTGAGAATAATTGTTTTTATGTACATTAAAATTCAGCTTGGACATTTGTACAACATATACATTTTTAACTCTGTTTTCAGTTTGCAGAATCTTACATAAGTCAGCAGCCAGTTGCCGAGATTTTAATAAATGAAAGCTTTCTGGAGAAGTATAGATTGAAAATTGCAATGGACCTAATGGAGTCATCAGGTTTGACTTTAACATTTCATGATAGAAAATGTATAATACCCTAGTGTTGTCATAAACTTCTGATTATTTGGTACTTTGTTTTGTCTTTGAAATTTTTTATAAAAAGGCGCAGCTTAAATTTTGAACATAGTATATAGTAAGACACTTTCATTCTGTCTGTGAATGTAAAATTATGTTCGTTGTCATGCCATTAGAAATTGTGAACAGTTGTGACTGTCCTATGTACTGGATCGGAAAACACCTGGAAACATGTACTAAATATTGCAAATTTAGTTTGCAATGTTTACCATTGCTGTTATGATGTGCTAATGTACATCTTTTTTACATTTAGAGTCTGTTGAACATTTCTGCGGTGTATGCAACCAAAAAGATTCAGGAATTTTTACGGATAACGTTAAGGTAAATACCTTCAATATGACTAGTTGACGAAGTTAAAAAGTAACTGATATAAGTACTTGAGGGGTTTTTGGTGGCAGATAATCTCCAATTCACACTTGTGCGTATGGGTCTGATGCAGGGTGGATCTCATTATAACTAATGGATTTGCAAGGGTCTTTTCTGAGTTGCGTCAGCCATGTTCGTTCACTGGCTATGCACCCTTCCTATTAATGGACTCATTACCACTTTGCCACTGACTGGGGACAGTGCACTATGTTTACTATTGACCTGTATACAATCCGAATACAATAACAAATAAATTTTCACTTTCTTCCCAACAGGTACTATGTCAAGAATGCTGCCGATGGGTCCACATTGAATGTATAGAAACAAATGCAACATCCTGGTTACCTTATTCAGGTTACAAATGTACCAAATGTATTTATTAAGAAAGTTTCTTTCATGGGGTAAGATGTGTTCGCATGCCAGCTGTACATTCACATGCTCTGCATACTCCTGCCATCTAGTGTTGTGTCCGGATTATCATAAGTAGTATTTCTTTGAAGAAGTCTTTTAAGTCGGGAGTAAGGTCACTCCTCCTTTTTAATTAGTCTGCTTGGGCATCGACTCCATTGTTAGATTCTATTCACACATGAGGTTGATAATGGAGTAAGTAAGTGTAATATAGAGTTGTCAATGCCTATGTAAAATAAATAACAGGAAACAACCACAGGTGTTGGTGGGGTAGGCAGGAGGGCGGATGTGAATCAATAGCTGAACATTCCAAGAATAGATGCCGACACTGCTAATGCCCCAGATATTGACCCTGTTTGCATCTTGGGAACTTTAGAATGGCTACATGGTCATGTTTGTTGTCAAACACTTTTGAATGCTAACCCCCCCATCAGTGCTGGCGGCGGGGGTAGAATTCCACCCTTCTAGAGAGAGTAGACTTGTACACACTGACCTAACCACAAATAATAATTTAGATGCATAATCTTTCAGCTCTGTAGATCCATAATGTAAAACAAGCGTACTTTCACTGGTTTGATTTTATCACTGACATATATAAACTCATCAGTCACTCCTATGGCAGACCTTTACAATCTTGAAGGCTGAGTGCTGGTTTTTGTGTGACAGGGTGCTGATGCATGATCATGCTAACTTTTCTTTGGCTGCATGGTAACATGTAGTCTATGCTGTCAAACACTTTTGAATGCTACCCTCCCACCAGTCCTAGTGGCTGAGGTAGAATTCAACCCTTCCCCTCAAAATGGAATTGGATGCCACTAAGTACCAAGTACTTTTTGATTAGGTAAGCCGTAATGTGTATCCTGTGTTTTCAATAAAGTCCAGAAGCATGGATTAGTGTATGTTGTCCCTGTGCATACCCCACTTCAAACCTGTTGCAGGTACACTCAAATCAGACCCATCTCTTGCACAAAACTGTTTTCAAATTGCAGATTGTTTCATAAGTCAGCATACAGTTGCAGACATTTTAATGAAACTTTTCTGACTCTCCTCTGCAATCGTAATTGTGAAGTAAGCATCCTTCAGATCTAGCTTCACCAACTAATCTTCTTACAGAACATCTCTCAATAAATTAATTCCCTTTATCTTGAAATGTTATTCAAAGGAGCACGCAATGAAGACTCTTTACTTAAAAGAGGTCTCTCATTACAGTCTTTGGGGAGTAATGTTCTCCTGGCATTTTGTACAACTGCTTAGGGAAGTAAGGGTTTCCTTGCTGTCAAAGCTGTTTGTAGTGGACGATTTTATATGCTTGACTCCCCTCTTAAAAGCTTCAATTATCAGGCGTTTTCTTGGTGATGGCCAAGGCGTCTTCCATGTTTTTCAAACAGGAGAGGATACGTTTATTTGTTGCTCCAAGTGGTCAACTTGCTCAAATCTTCTTTCGTATTTACATTTTAAGACACACACACACATTTAAAAAGATCTAACATTATTAAGAAAGGCAGCACAGTTATCGGGCGTTTTCTTGGTGATGGCCAAGGCGTCTTCCATGTTTTTCAAACAGGAGAGGATACGTTTATTTGTTGCTCCAAGTGGTCAACTTGCTCAAATCTTCTTTCGTATTTACATTTTAAGACACACACACACACATTTAAAAAGATCTAACATTATTAAGAAAGGCAGCACAGTTATCGGGCGTTTTCTTGGTGATGGCCAAGGCGTCTTCCATGTTTTTCAAACAGGAGAGGATACTTTTATTTCTTGCTGCAAGTTGTCAACTTGCTCAAATCTTCTTTCATATTTCCATTCTAACACACACACAGACACACACATATATACACATCATCATCGGCTCACTGGCTGGCATTAATATAAGTATCTTAAAAAATAGCACCAGTAAGAGTTGGCCAAGGCGTCTTCCATGTTTTTCAAACAGGAGAGGATACTTTTATTTCTTGCTGCAAGTTCTCAACTTGCTCAAATCTTCTTTCATATTTCCATTCTAACACACACAGACACACACATATATACACATCATCATCGGCTCACTGGCTGGCATTAATATAAGTATCTTAAAAAATAGCACCAGTAAGAGTTGGCCAAGGCGTCTTCCATGTTTTTCAAACTGGAGAGGATACTTTTATTTCTTGCTGCAAGTTGTCAACTTGCTCAAATCTTCTGACATATTTCCATTCTAACACACACACACATATATACACATCATACACGATGGCCCATGGCCTCAATGCGAACCGGAGTAGGCGCCTTTCTGTCCAGCCGCCCCCCGTCCCCTCGTGGCTCGCCATTGCTCCGAAGGTGTAGCCAAAGTGAAGCATTGCATGAGGGCATGCTTGCCTCCACACTTGGAGCACTCGTGCTAAAACTTACACGGATACCACGAGCAGTATCCCTTGTTGTAGTTCCAACACGCTCCCGTGTTGTTTCCCCCGGCTTTTGGGTATCCCCCCCGCAGTAGCTGTGTTGGGCTGTCCACCCCCCGCCCCAGTCTGAGCGGGACGCGCCGGAAATGTCCGGTAGGTCACTGGCAAACCACTCGCCGTGTGGGTCGATGCCGACGACTGTGTTGAGGACATCCACTGCATCCACAATTCTTGGTCTACTTTCCCCCAGGGTTTCTCCGGGTTTGCGCCAATACTGGCACGAAACTCCTCGTCGTAGCTCAGCCACGTGAAACCCCCAAAGTGCATCTGCGCTTTACTAATTATGTCCATATACTTCAAAAGCGCTATGGCCCTGCCCTGATGCTTTTTGCAATAAATGCTAGCATATATCAAAGAGGCCGATGTCCAGTTTTCCATGTTCACCGGCACACGAGACCTCCGCGTAAGTTCCCACTCTTCCTCTTTAGCCTGTATTTCCCTATGGAGGAGCTTAAAGACGTCCACATACTCGTGCCTCCATATTCTGCCCCTCGTTTTCTCAGGCAAGTGGGACCCCAGCGGCATTGCCAGCCCCATATAAGGCAGCTTCTTCTGAAGTTTGTCCTCCCCTTTTCCGTCTTTGCCCTCTAAACCATCAGTCTTGTCCGTCTGGACACTGGCCGCCTTTTTCGCCCCAGCATCCCCTTTCTCCCCCACAAGGTCCCCCACACCGTGGAGTCAGTCCCTTTGGCTCCCGAACGGAACCCTCACCCACACCTACCGACCGGCAGGTTTTCTTCGTACCCCCTTTTGGCCCGCCGTCCCAGGCAGCCCACCAAGTATTCTCACCTGACAAGGTGGTCTGTGTCTCTCTTTCTTTGTCTCTCGCCGCATTCCGATTTTTTTTTTTTTTTTTTTCCCCCCTCAGCCTTTCCTTTCGGCGCGAAAACCCCCGGGGAAACACTAGACTGCGTCCTGCTTTCCCCGGGGGCCATCATCGCGCCAAATAACCAGTCCACGCTGTCAGTGAAGCGTAAAAGGCCATTTATTAGGACAGGCTGTAAACATAACTTTAATCACTGCTGGAAAATATCTGCCGCCACCTCGTCGTGTAGCACCCAGTCTGGCTGATCTTCGAAGTGCTGACTGAGAGCGTCTGCTCTTACGTTCTGCTCTCCCGGATGGTGCACCGCCACTATGGAGAGGTTCCGAGCCAGAAGCCAGTGCCAGATCGTTTGAGCCTCCAGGGAGAGAGGGCGAGAGCGTGTACCACCCTGTTTGTTTAGATAATACATGGCGGTTGTGTTGTATGTTTGGATCAGGATTGAGTCGGATGTGATCGACGGCCAAAAAGCTTTCAGAGCAAGATGGACTGCCCGCAACTCCAACATGTTTATGTGGTACGACTGTTTTTTCTAGCAGGAGAGGATACTTATTTCCATACACACACACACACACATATATAACACAGAGACACACACACATATATACATCATCATAGTCTACGTCAGCCTGATGCCAGCTACGTTTGCTAATCAGTGAATCATAAACAATTGTCTTTTATATGTTTTTTTTGAGATATTAAAACATTTTGCAAAGAAATTAGATTTGTGGTATTGAGAGTTAAAATGTTATTCTACAGATGTCTGCTCTTGATACATTGCAAAACAAAATCATATAAAAAAAATGAGACTTAAAAAAACACTTAGGCACTTCAAAGTCTTACAACCAGTCATATTTTTCTAAAATAACTTTCAAAACTGACTGATTAATATTGAAAAAACTTTTAAGTTTCCAAAAATATCCAATGAACGCCAGTATTTGTCGGACAAAGAACAGTTTCCATTTTCTCAGAAGGTGCCTGTAGAGTATAAAATGTGATCATGAAAAGAAGAATCATTACTTAAAAAATAGGTACCCTTGAAAAGATTACCTTTCACGCTCGACTTATAAGGCCTCAACATGTCGAGCTTATAAGTTCTACGTAATGGGAGGTTGCTAGCATTGAGTCATTGTACATGCTTCCCTTGCATTTCGGCAATACGGTACGGTCCAGTAAAGTTATGCTCCAAAATGCCTCCTTTTCTCGTTGTTCGCCTGCAATTTTTCAGAAGCACTAACTCTCCTTCTCTGAAGGTGCACGACTTATCTTTCTTGGAAACTCTCTTTTTCAATTTTTCTTTCTGTTTTTCCCGGGCAACCTCAAAATTCTGATTTGTCTGCAAGTCACCATGTTGGCAACACGTCACTGGCCTCTTCATACTTTAAAATAGTTTAAAATAGTTTGTAAAACCACCACGAGCTTTTTGTCTTGGGCTACTACTGAAATACCCATTTCTTGCTCTACTCTGCAACAGATTATTTTTCTAAATGGGTTGAGGCATTTCCTCTGAAATCAAAAACTGCTGCCGATGTTGCTTCCAGACTGTTGCAAATGTACATAGTCAAAGTCCAAAAAGTGTTCTTGCAGATCAAGGCCGGGAGTTTGTGAATGAAGTGAGTGACCAATCTTGGCCTAACATTTTGATAATGCAAGGATGATATTTTCTATTTTCCTTGCCAAATATATAGATATATAGATATTAAGGTTTATAATACCATTATGGAAGTATCATTACCAGCATGCAAAAAACACCACAATTTTAGCTGTCCTGTTGCTTTTGGTTAGATTCTACCACTAACTTGGTCCATCTATAAATCCCAGTCGTTCTGATGCTCATTCACGTACTTAGACAACGTGCTCAAGTTGGACAGGCTTCACTTCTAAATCTATTTGCACAATAGTGCAGTTCTCTGTTCTTCAATTGCTGGTGAGTTGTTTTAGGCATGGGCTTCTAAGAATGAATTAAACTTTTTAGGAAAAGTAAAATTATCAAGTTATTGTTTGTTTTGGTGCATCTCAAATAGGCAATCTTCCTGCCAGAAAGCAAGTCACCATATTGGCAACACGTCACTGGCCTCTTCATACTTTAAAATAGTTTAAAATAGTTTGTAAAACCACCACAAGCTTTTTGTCTTGGGCTACTACTGAAATACCCATTTCTTGCTCTACTCTGCAACAGATTATTTTTCTAAATGGGTTGAGGCATTTCCTCTGAAATCAAAAACTGCTGCCGATGTTGCTTCCAGACTGTTGCAAATGTACATAGTCAAAGTCCAAAAGTGTTCTTTCAGATCAAGGCCGGGAGTTTGTGAATGAAGTGAGTGACCAATCTTGGCCTAACATTTTGATAATGCAAGGATGATATTTTCTATTTTCCTTGCCAAATATATAGATATAAAGGTTTATAATACCATTATGGAAGTATCATTACCAGCAAGCAAAAAACACCACAATTGTAGCTGTCCTGTTGCTTTTGGTTAGATTCTACCACTAACTGCCATAGCTCATAGTCGGTACGCTTCAATGCTTGTAGGAAAGCCCTTCAGAGACATACGAATGGTTACTACAGAAGTTGGTGCCAGTCTGCACGATTTGTGTTTTAATCTAAGTGACCATCTGCTCAATGTCCTACCCCACTCTACTTCATATAACGTTTATTTTGTGTATGCGCATTGCTCCGTTGCTGATCCTCATTCTTAAAACTTGAAGTCTGTTTTTACTTATTTGTATCTTGTGCAACTTCCTCGCTCTTATCTATTTAATGCGCTCTAATCCCTCCGGGTCTAGCCAGCGCTATATTAAACTTCTTAAAGAAATTAAATAACAAAGTCTCCCACCTGGCACTTAATGTTCCCCTGGGTGATGTGGAAGGGCCGCGCCACGCCACGTGGCCTTTCCATGCGCAGGCCTTGCTGCTGAACCCTCGTGGTCGACTCCCCACCCTCTGTGTCTTGGCAATCACTTAATCTCCCCGTGGCACTTAATCTCCCCCAGTAGCACTCTGTTGTTGCTGTAATTGACAGCATTTATCTTTCTTTTGTGTGCATCACAATACACATCGTGTTATTTTAAATTAATGGAATACTCCTATTTTTAATAATTTTAAATGCAATACTGCAATTCTGTTCCCCTTGGTTGATGTTGAGGGGACTGCGCCACGTGGCCTTTCCACACGTAGGCCTCGGCGCTGAAGCGGGCTGCCAGTGTTTGAAATGTGAATAATGTACATGTGCGACAATCGATGGTAAAACGCGCCACTTTGCCTTCCCATGCGTAGTCTTGTTACTTGTACACATCGAATATTCCGGTTTCTCGACACAGTTTGCATGTGAAAGGCGAATGCGGGAAAATATTAGGCTACGTTTGTGGTTTGGCGAATCTGCCTCCCCCTTCCAGAAATAGATTAATTTCTTCCATCGGCCGTTAGTGCGGGTGATCTGGAACGGGCGCGCCACGTGGCCTTTTCATGCGCAGGCCTTGCTGCTGAAGCCCCGTGGTCGACTCCCCACCCTCTGTATCTTGGCAATCACTTAATCTCCCTGTGGCACTTAATCTCCCCCAGTAGCACTCTGTTGTTGCTGTAATGACAGCATTTATCTTTCTTTTGTGTGCATCATTTACCACAGTCATTGAAGTATGTTTTTAAATGTATCTCGCCCTCCTTTTCTGGGCAAATCACTTAATCTCCCCCAGGCTGATTGTGAAGTGCTGCGCCACGTGGCTGTCCCTCGTTTAAAGTTCGTGGGCGGAGTGAGGGGTGAAGGCGGGGGGGGACAGTTATAGTATTGGTGTATTCACTCACATATATAGTTATTTATGGCTTTGTAATATACTGTGAGCATGTAAAATTAGGTACTTACATTATTATCCTTATTTTAAATAGAAATGGATGCCACTAAGTACCAAGAGCTTCAGGATTATGTAAGCCGTAATGTGTATCCCGAAGGTTTCAGTAAAGTCCACAAGCATGTATTGCGTAGACTGTCTAAAAAATTCAGCAAACTATTGTTATTGTATGGTGTCCCTGTCCATACCCCACTTCAAACCGGTTGCAGGGGCACTCAGCCCCTGATCTTGCACGAAACTAAACTAACGGAAAGGGGTGTGACCACCCCTCTTCCCTGACCCTCCCATAGGTGGGTCCCCAGAGTATGTCCAACCCCCTATCTTAGTACAAGTTTGGGACCCCAGTCCTTAGGACTTCAGATTACACCTGGACGAAGCTCTGCACCATATATCCTGTAAGTTCGACATTCTATTTCGACTAGAAGACGGAAGAATCTCCCTTGGGATCAAGGAGTGACTCCCCAGTTCAAACGGTCACTTAATTTTGCCATGGATGAGTATGTCCCATTACTTAAAAAATAGGTACCCTTGAATAGATTACCTTTCACGCTCGACTTATAAGGCCTCAACATGTCGAGATTATAAGTTGTACGTAAAGGAAGGCTGCTAGCATTGAATAACTTTACACGTTTTTCTAATTAGGCAACTTGCTTTCTAGATATAAAATATAGGTCCGGAATAAATGACTACGTTTCAGACACATTGATCCACAGATGTACGCTCAGGGCCTGCCCTAAATCGGATTGACCGGAACAGCACCTTGGGCAGAAAGAAAATGTGGTGTTTGTTGAGGGGGCGGGAGGGTCATTATGGTGTGACAGCAGGAGGTGTGAGGAAGATGGGAGGAGGGCAGGAAGTTGATGGGGTGGTCTATACCACCCCATCAACCGTATATATACGGTCTATTACAAAGTCTATAAGGGAACACCATTGAGAACAAGTGGGATGGGTGAGATGCTGTTTGTATGACATGAAGTCAGGCAGCTCCCTGCTGCACCCCTCGCAATATTGTTGTCCTTGGCTTGTCCCAACTCGCCCATGCACAAGGCCTGCACTGTATAGTAAGCAAGTTTCCCTGTTGCATTTACTAACATATATATATACACACATAGGTACAAGTATATTATACTCTTAATAACTCCATTCTCACCATCTGCCTCCAAATATACTAACAATAGAGTCGATTCCCATGCACAATATCATCAAAAGGAGGAGACAGCCTTACCACGTGACTAAATAGACTTCTTCAAAGAAAAACAACTAGCACACATCCCAACACAACACGAGATGGCAGGACTATGGAAACCATGTGAATCTCCAGCACTACATGCCAAGAAGAAATGCTTACTGTGTAAGTGACATTTTCCATCTGTAAGATGTAAGATCTGTCAGTAGTAAAGAAACATGTTCTCAGTGAAGTGAAATGAGTTATTCTGATACATTTAAACTATTTTGACAACTTGTTTACTGTTCTATCAGTGTTTGTGGTCCTCACATTTAATATTTTGAGCTACACTGCAACTATTTTTACAACTTCTTTACTGTAATATCGACGTTTGTGGTGCTCACATAAAATATTTTGTTATACATTGAAACTATTTTAAAAACTTCTTTACTGTAATATCAGTGTTTGAGGTGCTCACAGAAAATAAATGTGATACATTGAAACTATTTTTACAACTTCTTTACTGTAATATCGGCGTATGTGGTGCTTCCTATGAAATGTATTTAATATTTATTTTGGAAATGAAGGAACAAAGTTTGAACTTGAGTGGAAATTATTTTGAAAACATTCAATAAATAAATACGGTGTCACTATGCATTGTGTCAAGTGCTTTATTTAAGATATGCAGGAATATGGTCCCTTTCATTGTCATGACGCACAAAGCCAGACAAGAATGAACAGTGCAACTCAAGTGCATTACAGAATGGTACAAAGCATGTAATTTAATGATTGGGTATTAGGATGGCATACAGAGCTCACATATAAAGTGATTTCCGAACCTTCTTACTTTTTCTCTTGAAGGGTTGGTAAGGTCTTTCCAAGAGGATTTGAATATTTGAAAGGGGAAAGTAGGAGGTGAAGAACAGAGGTTGGAGGTTACATCTCAGGATGCAAGAATGGATGAAAAGGGTGGTCCAAGGTCTGCATGTACAATGGCCAGTGGAGGCGTTTTGAGGGCGGGTACACTCAAGGTGGTGTATAATGTGCAATATCTGGTGGCGGTGCCACCACACACAGAGTGGGCAAGGGCAGATGAAATGATGGATTGTATGTGCTTGGACTATGAGGAGAATACACTGGAGGAGGACCAGGTCAAGTGCAGAGATTTAATAGATAAGGCATAGCAAAGGAGGTGGCAACAAGGGGAAGGAAGGTCCATCAGTGGTGGAGGCTGGGTTTCTTAATCCGTGTCCTACCTACTGTGTTGCAAGCTTAAGACACAGTGACGACCAGAACCCCTTACTTTGCCTCCGCCCATTATGTTGTCAATTAGGGTGGAGGGAGGGAATGGAAAGGAGTAAACTACATGTCTACAGATGTACTGGTATGTTCAGGACACTGGATCAAGCCTGAAGAACCAATGTCAGATATAAAAGAAGATACACAAAAGAAGCCTGCAAAAAAGAAGATACACAAAAAGGACGGCGGATCTTGTACACAAACTGGTAAGTCAGCAAAAGAACAACAAGGCTAAGAACACTGGAACGAACGGACGCTACGCTGTGGAACAGATTGCGATGAGAGGTAGAAAGATACTGTAAAAAAAGCGGAGTTCAAATAAAGAAAAGGTGAAAAAGATATCATACATGATGACAAAGACACTGGGGTAACACTGTTGTCCAACACAGAAAAGATGGTGCAGAAATTAGATGTTAGAATGTTTAAGGAGCTGCAAAGGGGGTACACAAACACCATCACCCTAGTCCACACACACTACCAACCTAGAATAGGCCTGTATAAGCTCCCTTCTGTCTTAGGGGGTACACAAAACTACAGGGAGCAGAAATACTATCTGCTATCCATCACCGCCAGCCAAATCCTAGTCCACACACACTGCCAACCTAGAATAGGCCTGTATAAGCTCCCTTCTGCCTTAGGGGGTACACAAAACTACAGGGAGCAGAAATACTATCTGCTCCCCATCAACGCCAGCCAAACCCTAGTCCACACACACTGCCAACCTACAATCGGACTGTTTAAGCTCCCTTCTGTCTTAGGGGGTACACAAAACTACAGGGAGCAGAAATACTATCTGCTATCCATCACCGCCAGCCAAACCCTAGTCCACACACACTGCCAACCTAGAATAGGCCTGTATAAGCTCCCTTCTGCCGTAGGGGGTACACAAAACTACAGGGAGCCGAAATACTATCTGCTCCCCATCAACACCAGCCAAACCCTAGTCCACACACACTGCCAACCTGGAATCGGCCTGTATAAGCTCCCTTTAGACTTAGGGGGTACACAAAACTACAGGGAGCAGAAATACTATCTGCTCCCCATCACCGCCAGCCAAACCCTAGTCCACACACACTGCCAACCTAGAATAGGCCTGTATAAGCTCCCTTTAGACTTAGGGGTACACAAAACTACAGGGAGCAGAAATACTATCTGCTCCCCATCAACGCCAGCCAAACCCTAGTCCACACACACTGCCAACCTACAATCGGCCTGTATAAGCTCCCTTTAGACTTAGGGGTACACAAAACTACAGGGAGCAGAAATACTATCTGCTCCCCATCAACGCCAGCCAAACCCTAGTCCACACACACTGCCAACCTACAATCGGACTGTATAAGCTCCCTTCTGTCTTAGGGGGTACACAAAACTACAGGGAGCAGTAATACTATCTGCTCCCCATCAACGCCAGCCAAACCCTAGTCCACACAGACTGCCAACCTAGAATAGGCCTGTATAAGCTCCCTTCTGCCTTAGGGGGTACACAGAACTACAGGGAGCAGAAATACTATCTGCTCCCCATCAACACCAGCCAAACCCTAGTCCACACACACTGCCAACCTAGAATCGGCCTGTATAAGCTCCCTTTAGACTTAGGGGGTACACAAAACTACAGGGAGCAGAAATACTATCTGCTCCCCATCACCGCCAGCCAAACCCTAGTCCACACACACAGTGGCGTAACGAAACTTGAGGGGGCCCCCCTGCAAACTACATGGAGGGGGCCCCCCCTCCCATTCTCCGCGCCAGACAATAGCAATCTTGAGGCATTGCATTGCTTCATACACACTTTGACCCCAATTCCATCAGTCTCTCTCTCTCTCTGTCAGTCAGTCAGTCTCTCTCTCAGTCAGTCAGTCTCTCTCTCAGTCAGTCTCTCTCAGTCAGTCTCTCTCAGTCAGTCTCTCTCTCTCTCTGTCAGTCTCTCTGTCAGTCAGTCAGTGTCTCTCTCTCTCAGTCATTCAGTCTCTCTCAGTCATTCAGTCTCTCTTAGTCAGTCTCTCTCTCTCTCTCAGTATTTCTCTCTGTCAGTCAGTCTCGCTCTGTCAGTTTCTCTCTCTCTCTTTCTCAGTCAGTCTCTCTCTCTCTGTCAGTCAGTCTCTCTCTCTGTCAGTCTCTCAGTCAGTCAGTCTCTCTCTCTCTCTGCCAGTCAGTCTCTCTGTCAGTCAGTATCTCTCTCAGTCAGTCTCTCTCTCTCTGTCAGTCTCTCTCAATCAGTCAGTCTCTCTGTCAGTCTCTTTCTCTCTGTCTCTCTCTCTGTCAGTCTCTCTCTCTCTCAGTCAGTCTCTCTCTCTGTCAGTCAGTCAGTCTCTGTCAGTCAGTCAGTCTCTCTCTCAGTCAGTCAGTCTCTGTCAGTCAGTCAGTCTCTCTCTCAGTCAGTCAGTCTCTGTCAGTCAGTCTCTCTCTCAGTCAGTCTCTCTCTCTGTCTGTCTCTCTCTCTCTGTCAGTCTCGCAGTCAATCAGTCTCTCTCTGACAGTCTCTCTCTGTCAGTCAGTCTTTCTCTACCTCAGTCAGTCAGTCAGTCTCTCTCTCTCTCAATCTGTCTTTCTCTCTCTCTGTCAGTCTCTTTCTCTCTGTCTCTCTCTGTCAGTCTCTCTCTGTCAGACTCTCTCTGTCAGTCAGTCTCTCTCTGTCAGTCAGTCTCTCTCTCTACCTCAGTCAGTCAGTCTCTCTCTGTCAGTCAGTCAGTCTTTCTCTCTGTCAGTCTCTCAGTCAGTCAGTCAGTCTCTCAGTCAGTCAGTCTCTCTTGCAGTCAATCAGTCTCTCTCTAAGTCTCTCTCTCTGTCAGTCTCTCTCTCTCAGTCAGTCAGTCTCTCTCTACCTCAGTCAGTCAGTCTCTCTCTCAATCTGTCTCTCTCAGTCAGTCAGTCTCTCAGTCAGTCAGTCTCTCTCTCAGTCTCTCAGTCAGTCAGTCTCTTAGTCAGTCAGTATCTCAGTCGCTCAGTCAGTCAGTCTCTCTTTCTACTCTCTCTCCACTCGCTCTCTCCTCTCTCTCTCCACTGTCTCTCCACTCTCTCTCTCTACTCTCTCTCTCTCTGTCTCCACTCTCTTTCTCTCTCCACTCTCTCTCTACGCTCTCTCTCTCCACTCTCTCTCTCTCTCCACTCTCTCTCTCTCTCTCTCTACGCTCTCTCTGTCCACTCTCTCTCTCTCCACTCTCTTTATTCGCTCTCTCTCTCTCTACTCTCTCTCTCTCTCTCTACTCTCTCTCCACTGTCTCTCTCCACTGTCTCTCTCTCTCCACTCTCTCCACTTTCTCTCTCTCTCTCCACTCTCTTTCTCTCTCCACTCTCTTTACGCTCTCTCTCTCTATGCTCTCTCTCTCCACTCTCTCTCTCTCCACTCTCTCTCTCTCCACTCTCTCTCTCCACTCTCTCTCTCCCTCCACTCTCTCTCCACTCTCTCTCACTACGCTCTCTCCACTCTCTCTCCACTGTCTCTCCACTCTCTCTCTCTCCACTCTTTCTCTCTCCACGGTCTCCCTCTCCACACACTCTCTCTCTCTCTCTCTCTCTCTCTCCACTCTTTCTCTCTCTCTCTCTACGCTCTCTCTCTCTACGCTCTCTGTCTCCACGCTCTCCCTCTCTCCACTCTCTCTCTCTCCACTCTCTCTCTCTCCACTCTCTCTCTACTGTCTCTCTCTCTCCACTGTCTCTCTCTCTCCAGTCTCTCTCTCTCTCTCTCTCCAGTCTCTCTCTCCCTCCACTCTCTCCACTCTCTATCTCTCCTGCCCACTCTCTCTCCACTCTCTCTCAACTCTCTCTCCTCTCTCTCTCCACTCTCTCTCTCTCTACTCTCTCTCTCTCCACTCTCTCTCTCGCCACTCTCTCTCTCCACTCTCTTTCTCCCTCCACTCTCTTTCTCTCTCCACTCTCTCTCTCTCCGCTCTCTCTCTCTCTCCGCTCTCTCTCTCTCCGCTCTCTCTCTCTCCACTCTCTCTCTCTCTCTCCACTCTCTCCACTGTCTCTCTCTCTACTGTCTCTCTCTCCACTCTCTCTCTACGCTCTCTCCACTCTCTCTCTCTCCACTATCTCTCTCTCCACTCTCTCCACTCTCTTTCTCTCTCTCTCCACTCTCTCTCTCTCTCTCTCTCTACGCTCTCTCTCTCCACGCTCTCTCTCTCCACGCTCTCTCTCTCCACTCTCTCTCTCTACGCTCTCTCCACTCTCTCTCTCCACTCTCTCTCTCTCCACTCTCTCTCCACTGTCTCTCTCTCCACTCTCTCTCTCTCTCTCCACTGTCTCTCTCTCTCCGCTCTCTCTCTCTACGCTCTCTCTCCACTGTCTCTCTCTCCCCACTGTCTCTCTCCACTGTCTCTCTCTACGCTCTCTCTCTACTCTCTCTCTCCACTCTCTTCACTGTCTCTCTCCACTGTCTCTCTCTCTCCACTGTCTCTCTCTACGCTCTCTCCACTCTCTCTCTACGCTCTCTCTCTCTCCACTCTCTCTCTCTCTCCACTCTCTCTCTCTACGCTCTCTCTCTCCACTCTCTCTCTCTCCCCACTGTCTCTCTCCACTGTCTCTCTCTCTCCACTGTCTCTCTCTACGCTCTCTCTACTCTCTCTCTCTCCACTCTCCCCACTGTCTCTCTCTCTCCACTCTCTCTCTACGCTCTCTCTCTCTCCACTCTCTCTCTCCTCTCTCCACTGTCTCTCTCTCTCCACTCTCTCTCCACTCTCTCCACTGTCTCTCTCCACTCTCTCTCTCTCTCACTCTCTCTCTCTCTCTACGCTCACTCTCTCTCTCCACTCTCTCTCTACGCTCTCTCTCCACGCTCTCTCCACACTCTCTCTCTCTCTCTCTCTCCACTGTCTCTCTCTCTCCACTGTCTCTCTCTACGCTCTCTCTCTACTCTCTCTCTCTCTCCACTCTCTCCACTGTCTCTCTCCACTGTCTCTCTCCACTGTCTCTCTCCACTCTCTCTCCACTGTCTCTCTCCACTCTCTCTCTCCACTCTCTCTCTCTCTCTCTCCACACTCTCTCTCCACTGTCTCTCTCTCTCCACTCTCTCTCTCTACGCTCTCTCTCTCTCCACTCTCTCCACTGTCTCTCTCCACTGTCTCTCTCTCTCCACTGTCTCTCTCTACGCTCTCTCTCTACTCTCTCTCTCTCTCCACTGTCTCTCTCTCTCCACTCTCTCTCTACGCTCTCTCTCTCTCCACTCTCTAACTCCTCTCTCTCTCCACTGTCTCTCTCTCTCTCTCCACTCTCTCTCCACTGTCTCTCTCCACTCTCTCTACGCTCTCTCTCTCTACGATCTCTCTCTCTACGCTCTCTCTCCACGCTCTCTCTCTCCACTCTCTCTCTCCACTGTCTCTCTCTCTCCACTGTCTCTCTCTACTCTCTCTCTCTCTCTCTCCACTCTCTCCACTGTCTCTCTCCACTGTCTCTCTCCACTCTCTCTCCACTGTCTCTCTCTCTCCACTCTCTCTCTCCACTCTCTCTCTCTACTCTCTCTCCACTCTCTCTCTCTACGCTCTCTCTCTCTCTCCACTGTCTCTCTCCACTGTCTCTCTCTCTCCACTCTCTCTCTACGCTCTCTCTCTCCACTGTCTCTCTCTCTCCACTCTCTCTCTCTCTCCACTCTCTCTCTCTCCACTCTCTCTCTCTCTCTACGCTCTCTCTCTCTCCACTCTCTCTACGCTCTCTCTCTCTACGGTCTCTCGCACCACTCTCTCTCTCTCCACTGTCTCTCTCGCTCCACTGTCTCTCTCTCTCCACTGTCTCTCTCTACGCTCTCTCTCTACTCTCTCTCTCTCCACTCTCTCCACTGTCTCTCTCTCTCCACTGTCTCTCTCCACTCTCTCTCCACTGTCTCTCTCTCCACTCTCTCTCCACTCTCTCTCTCTCTCCGCTCTCTCTCTCTACGCTCTCTCTCTCCACTCTCTCTCTCTCCCCACTGTCTCTCTCTCTCCACTGTCTCTCTCTACGCTCTCTGTCTACTCTCTCGCTCTACTCTCTCTCTCCACTCTCTTCACTGTCTCTCTCCACTGTCTCTCTCTCTCCACTGTCTCTCTCTACGCTCTCTCCACTCTCTCTCTACGCTCTCTCTCTCTCCACTCTCTCTCTCTCCACTCTCTCTCTCTACGCTCTCTCTCTCCACTCTCTCTCTCCCCACTGTCTCTCTCCACTGTCTCTCTCTCTCCGCTCTCTCTCTCTACGCTCTCTCTCTCCACTCTCTCTCTCTCCCCACTGTCTCTCTCTCTCCACTGTCTCTCTCTACGCTCTCTGTCTACTCTCTCTACTCTCTCTCTCCACTCTCTTCACTGTCTCTCTCCACTGTCTCTCTCTCTCCACTGTCTCTCTCTACGCTCTCTCCACTCTCTCTCTACGCTCTCTCTCTCTCCACTCTCTCTCTCTCTCCACTCTCTCTCTCTACGCTCTCTCTCTCCACTCTCTCTCTCTCCCCACTGTCTCTCTCCACTGTCTCTCTCTCTCCACTGTCTCTCTCTACTCTCTCTCTCTCCACTCTCTCCACTGTCTCTCTCTCTCCACTCTCTCTCCACTCTCTCCACTGTCTCTCTCCACTCTCTCTCTCTCTCTCTACACTCTCTCTCTCTCCACTCTCTCTCTACGCTCTCTCTCGCTCTCTCTCACGCTCTCTCTCCACACTCTCTCTCTCTCTCCACTGTCTCTCTCTCTCCACTGTCTCTCTCTACGCTCTCTCTCTACTCTCTCTCTCTCCACTCTCTCCACTGTCTCTCTCCACTGTCTCTCTCCACTGTCTCTCTCCACTCTCTCTCCACTGTCTCTCTCCACTCTCTCTCTCCACTCTCTCTCTCTCTCTCCACACTCTCTCTCCACTGTCTCTCTCTCTCCACTCTCTCTCTCTACGCTCTCTCTCTCTCCACTCTCTCCACTGTCTCTCTCCACTGTCTCTCTCTCTCCACTGTCTCTCTCTACGCTCTCTCTCTACTCTCTCTCTCTCTCCACTGTCTCTCTCTCTCCACTCTCTCTCTCGCTCTCTCTCTCTCACTCTCTAACTCCTCTCTCTCTCCACTGTCTCTCTCTCTCTCTCCACTCTCTCTCCACTGTCTCTCTCCACTCTCTCTACGCTCTCTCTCTCTACGATCTCTCTCTCTACGCTCTCTCTCCACGCTCTCTCTCTCCACTCTCTCTCTCCACTGTCTCTCTCTCTCCACTGTCTCTCTCTACGCTCTCTCTCTCTCTACTCTCTCTCTCTCTCCACTCTCTCCACTGTCTCTCTCCACTGTCTCTCTCCACTGTCTCTCTCCACTCTCTCTCCACTCTCTCTCCACTGTCTCTCTCTCTCCACTCTCTCTCTCCACTCTCTCTCTCTACTCTCTCTCCACTCTCTCTCTCCACTCTCTCTCTCTACGCGCTCTCTCTCCACTGTCTCTCTCCACTGTCTCTCTCTCTCCACTCTCTCTCTCTACGCTCTCTCTCTCCACTGTCTCTCTCCACTGTCTCTCTCTCTCCACTGTCTCTCTCTACGCTCTCTCTCTACTCTCTCTCTCTCTCCACTCTCTCTCTCTCTCCCTCTCTCTCTCTCTCTCCACTCTCTCTCTCTCTCTATGCTCTCTCTCCACTCTCTCTACGCTCTCTCTCTCTACGCTCTCTCGCTCCACTCTCTCTCTCTCCACTGTCTCTCTCGCTCCACTGTCTCTCTCTCCACTGTCTCTCTCTACGCTCTCTCTCTACTCTCTCTCTCTCTCCACTCTCTCCACTGTCTCTCTCTCTCCACTGTCTCTCTCCACTCTCTCTCCACTGTCTCTCTCTCCACTCTCTCTCCACTCTCTCTCTCCACTCTCTCTCTCTCCACTCTCTCTCTCTCTCTACGCTCTCTCTCTCTCCGCTCTCTCTCTCTCCGCTCTCTCTCTCTCCGCTCTCTCTCTCTCCACTCTCTCTCTCCACTCTCTCTCTACGCTGGATACCTGGACTGCACACCTTGATTATATGTTTTTCGTCTTAATATACAACAACAACAACAAAACAATGAGTTGCTAGCAAAACTGGAGAAACTTCGTTATTCCCCACAAAAATAGATTGGGTTGGCAGGCACCCTTCTCACCTGCTCCTGTCCACTCTTACCTCTTTGCTGCTGGCCCGCACCACCCCTGCCCAGAGCAGCAGCAGGAGGACGGTCCTTTGGCGGGACATCTCTGACAGGCAGGCAGGGTCCGGCCCTGCAGTAGGCAAAGGATGAATGCACAGCCTGCATGTCCCAGTGTCCCCAGCGACCCTGAGATTCACAATGCTCTCTCTGGGGGCCCCCACCCCCATCCTTTTTCCGGCCTGGCGCGCTCTGACTGAAGAGAAACAATGTAACTTGTTACATTGTTTCTCTTCAGCCCTAGGTCAGCAGCGCGAGGAGCTCAGAGCAGGCTGCAGCTGCTTTAGAGCAAGAGACAAACAGCTTTCTACCGATGAGCTGAGGGGCCCCCTTCATGTACTGAAGACTGGCGGCCCCCCGCACCGCGGGGGCTGCGGGGGTGTTTGTTACGCCCCTGCATACACACTGCCAACCTAGAATAGGCCTGTATAAGCTCCCTTTAGACTTAGGGGTACACAAAACTACAGGGAGCAGTAATACTATCTGCTCCCCATCAACGCCAGCCAAACCCTAGTCCACACACACTGCCAACCTACAATCGGCCTGTATAAACTCCCTTCTGTCTTTGGGGGTACACAAAACTACAGGGAGCAGAAATACTATCTGCTCCCCATCAACCCCAGCCAAACCCTAGTCCACACACACTGCCAACCTACAATCGGCCTGTATAAGCTCCCTTCTGTCTTAGGGGGTACACAAAACTACAGGGAGCAGTAATACTATCTGCTATCCATCACCGCCAGCCAAACCCTAGTCCACACACACTGCCAACCTAGAATAGGCCTGTATAAGCTCCCTTCTGCCTTAGGGGGTACACAAAACTACAGGGAGCAGAAATACTATCTGCTCCCCATCAACACCAGCCAAACCCTAGTCCACACACACTGCCAACCTAGAATCGGCCTGTATAAGCTCCCTTTAGACTTAGGGGTACACAAAACTACAGGGAGCAGAAATACTATCTGCTCCCCATCACCGCCAGCCAAACCCTAGTCCACACACACTGCCAACCTAGAATAGGCCTGTATAAGCTCCCTTCTGCCTTAGGGGGTACACAAAACTACAGGGAGCAGAAATACTATAGTCCACACACACTGCCAACCTAGAATAGGCCTGTATAAGCTCCCTTCTGCCTTAGGGGGTACACAAAACTACAGGGAGCAGAAATACTATCTGCTCCCCATCAACACCAGCCAAACCCTAGTCCACACACACTGCCAACCTAGAATCGGCCTGTATAAGCTCCCTTTAGACTTAGGGGTACACAAAACTACAGGGAGCAGAAATACTATCTGCTCCCCATCACCGCCAGCCAAACCCTAGTCCACACACACTGCCAACCTAGAATAGGCCTGTATAAGCTCCCTTTAGACTTAGGGGTACACAAAACTACAGGGAGCAGTAATACTATCTGCTCCCCATCAACGCCATCCAAACCCTAGTACACACACACTGCCAACCTACAATCGGCCTGTATAAACTCCCTTCTGTCTTAGGGGTACACAAAACTACAGGGAGCAGAAATACTATCTGCTCCCCATCAACACCAGCCAAACCCTAGTCCACACACACTGCCAACCTAGAATAGGCCTGTATAAGCTCCCTTTAGACTTAGGGGTACACAAAACTACAGGGAGCAGTAATACTATCTGCTCCCCATCAACGCCAGCCAAATCCTAGTCCACACACACTGCCAACCTACAATCGGCCTGTATAAACTCCCTTCTGTCTTAGGGGGTACACAAAACTACAGGGAGCAGAAATACTATCTGCTCCCCATCAACACCAGCCAAACCCTAGTCCACACACACTGCCAACCTAGAATCGGCCTGTATAAGCTCCCTTCTGTCTTAGGGGGAACACAAAACTACAGGGAGCAGAAATACTATCTGCTATCCATCACCGCCAGCCAAACCCTAGTCCACACACACTGCCAACCTAGAATAGGCCTGTATAAGCTCCCTTCTGCCTTAGGGGGTACACAAAACTACAGGGAGCAGAAATACTATCTACTCCCCATCAACGCCAGCCAAACCCTAGTCCACACACACTGCCAACCTACAATCGGCCTGTATAAGCTCCCCTTCTGTCTTAGGGGTACACAAAACTACAGGGAGCAGTAATACTATCTGCTATCCATCACCGCCAGCCAAACCCTAGTCCACACACACTGCCAACCTAGAATAGGCCTGTATAAGCTCCCTTCTGCCTTAGGGGGTACACAAAACTACAGGGAGCAGAAATACTATCTGCTCCCCATCAACACCAGCCAAACCCTAGTCCACACACACTGCCAACCTAGAATCGGCCTGTATAAGCTCCCTTTAGACTTAGGGGTACACAAAACTACAGGGAGCAGAAATACTATCTGCTCCCCATCACCGCCAGCCAAACCCTAGTCCACACACACTGCCAACCTAGAATAGGCCTGTATAAGCTCCCTTCTGCCTTAGGGGGTACACAAAACTACAGGGAGCAGAAATACTATCTGCTCCCCATCACCGCCAGCCAAACCCTAGTCCACACACACTGCCAACCTAGAATAGGCCTGTATAAGCTCCCTTTAGACTTAGGGGTACACAAAACTACAGGGAGCAGTAATACTATCTGCTCCCCATCAACGCCAGCCAAACCCTAGTCCACACACACTGCCAACCTACAATCGGCCTGTATAAACTCCCTTCTGTCTTAGGGGGTACACAAAACTACAGGGAGCAGAAATACTATCTGCTCCCCATCAACACCAGCCAAACCCTAGTCCACACACACTGCCAACCTACAATCGGCCTGTATAAGCTCCCTTCTGTCTTAGGGGGTACACAAAACTACAGGGAGCAGTAATACTATCTGCTATCCATCACCGCCAGCCAAACCCTAGTCCACACACACTGCCAACCTAGAATAGGCCTGTATAAGCTCCCTTCTGCCTTAGGGGGTACACAAAACTACAGGGAGCAGAAATACTATCTGCTCCCCATCAACGCCAGCCAAACCCTAGTCCACACACACTGCCAACCTACAATCGGCCTGTATAAACTCCCTTCTGTCTTAGGGGGTACACAAAACTACAGGGAGCAGAAATACTATCTGCTCCCCATCAACACCAGCCAAACCCTAGTCCACACACACTGCCAACCTACAATCGGCCTGTATAAGCTCCCTTCTGTCTTAGGGGTACCCAAAACTACAGGGAGCAGAAATACTATCTGCTATCCATCACCGCCAGCCAAACCCTAGTCCACACACACTGCCAACCTAGGATAGGCCTGTATAAGCTCCCTTCTGCCTTAGGGGGTACACAAAACTACAGGGAGCAGAAATACTATCTGCTCCCCATCAACGCCAGCCAAACCCTAGTCCACACACACTGCCAACCTACAATCGGCCTGTGTAAGCTCCCTTCTGTCTTAGGGGGTACACAAAACTACAGGAAGCAGTAATACTATCTGCTATCCATCACCGCCAGCCAAACCCTAGTCCACACACACTGCCAACCTAGAATAGGCCTGTATAAGCTCCCTTTAGACTTAGGGGGTACACAAAACTACAGGGAGCAGAAATACTATCTGCTCCCCATCACCGCCAGCCAAACCCTAGTCCACACACACTGCCAACCTAGAATAGGCCTGTATAAGCTCCCTTTAGACTTAGGGGTACACAAAACTACAGGGAGCAGAAATACTATCTGCTCCCCATCAACGCCAGCCAAACCCTAGTCCACACACACTGCCAACCTACATTCGGCCTGTATAAGCTCCCTTTAGACTTAGGGGGTACACAAAACTACAGGGAGCAGAAATACTATCTGCTCCCCATCAACGCCAGCCAAACCCTAGTCCACACACACTGCCAACCTACAATCGGACTGTATAAGCTCCCTTCTGTCTTAGGGGGTACACAAAACTACAGGGAGCAGTAATACTATCTGCTCCCCATCAACGCCAGCCAAACCCTAGTCCACACACACTGCCAACCTAGAATAGGCCTGGATAAGCTCCCTTCTGCCTTAGGGGGTACACAAAACTACAGGGAGCAGAAATACTATCTGCTCCCCATCAACACCAGCCAAACCCTAGTCCACACACACTGCCAACCTAGAATAGGCCTGTATAAGCTCCCTTCTGTCTTAGGGGGTACACAAAACTACAGGGAGCAGAAATACTATCTGCTATCCATCACCGCCAGCCAAACCCTAGTCCACACACACTGCCAACCTAGAATAGGCCTGTATAAGCTCCCTTCTGCCTTAAGGGGTACACAAAACTACAGGGAGCAGAAATACTATCTGCTCCCCATCAACGCCAGCCAAACCCTAGATCACACACACTGCCAACCTACAATCGGCCTGTATATGCTCCCTTTAGACTTAGGGGTACACAAAACTAAAGGGAGCAGAAATACTATCTGCTATCCATCACCGCCAGCCAAACCCTATTCCACACACACTGCCAACCTAGAATAGGCCTGTATAAGCTCCCTTCTGCTTTAGGGGGTACACAAAACTACAGGGAGCAGAAATACTATCTGCTCCCCATCAACGCCAGCCAAACCCTAGTCCACACACACTGCCAACCTACAATCGGCCTGTATAAGCTCCCTTCTGTCTTAGGGGGTACACAAAACTACAGGGAGCAGTAATACTATCTGCTCCCCATCAACGCCAGCCAAACCCTAGTCCACACACACTGCCAACCTACAATCGGCCTGTATAAGCTCCCTTCTGTCGTAGGGGGTACACAAAACTACAGTATATATTATATTATAAATTAAATATAATATAATATAGTATGATACTACTGAAGCGGGGTGCCAGTGTTTAAAATGCGAATAATAATTTATGACTCTATACGCATGCAACAACATTTCACTGTGAGGTGCAGTGAGACAGCGCTGACGCGTGTATGGGGAGCACAAACAGATAGGGGACCAGCAGCAGACAGACAGAACCTGTCTATATCTGCTCCCCCGTGACGTAAGGGGGTACACAGATCGACGGGGGTACACAGATGGATAGAACACCGGCTCCCAAGGGACGCGGGGAGCCGGCGCGACTGTGGGGGAATTGGGGACCCCCACAGTCCCAGACGGAGAGGGCCAGCCCGGGGGATGGGGTCCCCGGGGCAAGTAGTGGCCCGGGAGGGGGCCACGCGGCCCCCTCGCCAAAAATAATAATTTAAAAAAATTAATAAAGGCCTGCCCCGGGGGATGGGGTCCCCGGGGCAAAAGGAGGCCTGAGGAGGGGGACCACGCAGCCCCCCCTCCTTAAAAATGTATTTAAAAGTGTGGCCATGCCCCGGGGGATGGGGTCCCCGGGGCCGGATTCGGCCATGCAGTAGGCAAAGGATGAATGCACAGCCTGCATGTCCCAGTGTCCCCAGCGACCCTGAGATTCACAATGCTCTCTCTGGGGGCCCCCACCCCCATCCTTTTTCCGGCCTGGCGCGCTCTGACTGAAGAGAAACAATGTAACTTGTTACATTGTTTCTCTTCAGCCCTAGGTCAGCAGCGCGAGGAGCTCAGAGCAGGCTGCAGCTGCTTTAGAGCAAGAGACAAACAGCTTTCTACCGATGAGCTGAGGGGGCCCCCTTCATGTACTGAAGACTGGCGGCCCCCCCGCACCGCGGGGGCTGCGGGGGTGTTTGTTACGCCCCTGCACACACACTGCCAACCTAGAATAGGCCTGTATAAGCTCCCTTTAGACTTAGGGGTACACAAAACTACAGGGAGCAGTAATACTATCTGCTCCCCATCAACGCCAGCCAAACCCTAGTCCACACACACTGCCAACCTACAATCGGCCTCTATAAACTCCCTTCTGTCTTTGGGGGTACACAAAACTACAGGGAGCAGAAATACTATCTGCTCCCCATCAACCCCAGCCAAACCCTAGTCCACACACACTGCCAACCTACAATCGGCCTGTATAAGCTCCCTTCTGTCTTAGGGGGTACACAAAACTACAGGGAGCAGTAATACTATCTGCTATCCATCACCGCCAGCCAAACCCTAGTCCACACACACTGCCAACCTAGAATAGGCCTGTATAAGCTCCCTTCTGCCTTAGGGGGTACACAAAACTACAGGGAGCAGAAATACTATCTGCTCCCCATCAACACCAGCCAAACCCTAGTCCACACACACTGCCAACCTAGAATCGGCCTGTATAAGCTCCCTTTAGACTTAGGGGGTACACAAAACTACAGGGAGCAGAAATACTATCTGCTCCCCATCACCGCCAGCCAAACCCTAGTCCACACACACTGCCAACCTAGAATAGGCCTGTATAAGCTCCCTTCTGCCTTAGGGGGTACACAAAACTACAGGGAGCAGAAATACTATAGTCCACACACACTGCCAACCTAGAATAGGCCTGTATAAGCTCCCTTCTGCCTTAGGGGGTACACAAAACTACAGGGAGCAGAAATACTATCTGCTCCCCATCAACACCAGCCAAACCCTAGTCCACACACACTGCCAACCTAGAATCGGCCTGTATAAGCTCCCTTTAGACTTAGGGGGTACACAAAACTACAGGGAGCAGAAATACTATCTGCTCCCCATCACCGCCAGCCAAACCCTAGTCCACACACACTGCCAACCTAGAATAGGCCTGTATAAGCTCCCTTTAGACTTAGGGGTACACAAAACTACAGGGAGCAGTAATACTATCTGCTCCCCATCAACGCCATCCAAACCCTAGTACACACACACTGCCAACCTACAATCGGCCTGTATAAACTCCCTTCTGTCTTAGGGGGTACACAAAACTACAGGGAGCAGAAATACTATCTGCTCCCCATCAACACCAGCCAAACCCTAGTCCACACACACTGCCAACCTACAATCGGCCTGTATAAGCTCCCTTCTGTCTTAGGGGGTACACAAAACTACAGGGAGCAGAAATACTATCTGCTATCCATCACCGCCAGCCAAACCCTAGTCCACACACACTGCCAACCTAGAATAGGCCTGTATAAGCTCCCTTCTGCCTTAGGGGGTACACAAAACTACAGGGAGCAGAAATACTATCTGCTCCCCATCCACGCCAGCCAAACCCTAGTCCACACACACTGCCAACCTACAATCGGCCTGTATAAGCTCCCTTCGGTCTTAGGGGGTACACAAAACTACAGGGAGCAGTAATACTATCTGCTATCCATCACCGCCAGCCAAACCCTAGTCCACACACACTGCCAACCTAGAATAGGCCTGTATAAGCTCCCTTCTGCCTTAGGGGGTACACAAAACTACAGGGAGCAGAAATACTATCTGCTCCCCATCAACACCAGCCAAACCCTAGTCCACACACACTGCCAACCTAGAATCGGCCTGTATAAGCTCCCTTTAGACTTAGGGGGTACACAAAACTACAGGGAGCAGAAATACTATCTGCTCCCCATCACCGCCAGCCAAACCCTAGTCCACACACACTGCCAACCTAGAATAGGCCTGTATAAGCTCCCTTCTGCCTTAGGGGGTACACAAAACTACAGGGAGCAGAAATACTATCTGCTCCCCATCAACACCAGCCAAACCCTAGTCCACACACACTGCCAACCTAGAATCGGCCTGTATAAGCTCCCTTTAGACTTAGGGGGTACACAAAACTACAGGAAGCAGAAATACTATCTGCTCCCCATCACCGCCAGCCAAACCCTAGTCCACACACACTGCCAACCTAGAATAGGCCTGTATAAGCTCCCTTTAGACTTAGGGGTACACAAAACTACAGGGAGCAGTAATACTATCTGCTCCCCATCAACGCCAGCCAAACCCTAGTCCACACACACTGCCAACCTACAATCGGCCTGTATAAACTCCCTTCTGTCTTAGGGGGTACACAAAACTACAGGGAGCAGAAATACTATCTGCTCCCCATCAACACCAGCCAAACCCTAGTCCACACACACTGCCAACCTAGAATCGGCCTGTATAAGCTCCCTTCTGTCTTAGGGGGAACACAAAACTACAGGGAGCAGAAATACTATCTGCTCCCCATCAACGCCAGCCAAACCCTAGTCCACACACACTGCCAACCTAGAATAGGCCTGGATAAGCTCCCTTCTGCCTTAGGGGGTACACAAAACTACAGGGAGCAGAAATACTATCTGCTCCCCATCAACACCAGCCAAACCCTAGTCCACACACACTGCCAACCTAGAATAGGCCTGTATAAGCTCCCTTCTGTCTTAGGGGGTACACAAAACTACAGGGAGCAGAAATACTATCTGCTATCCATCACCGCCAGCCAAACCCTAGTCCACACACACTGCCAACCTAGAATAGGCCTGTATAAGCTCCCTTCTGCCTTAAGGGGTACACAAAACTACAGGGAGCAGAAATACTATCTGCTCCCCATCAACGCCAGCCAAACCCTAGATCACACACACTGCCAACCTACAATCGGCCTGTATATGCTCCCTTTAGACTTAGGGGGTACACAAAACTACAGGGAGCAGAAATACTATCTGCTATCCATCACCGCCAGCCAAACCCTATTCCACACACACTGCCAACCTAGAATAGGCCTGTATAAGCTCCCTTCTGCTTTAGGGGGTACACAAAACTACAGGGAGCAGAAATACTATCTGCTCCCCATCAACGCCAGCCAAACCCTAGTCCACACACACTGCCAACCTACAATCGGCCTGTATAAGCTCCCTTCTGTCTTAGGGGGTACACAAAACTACAGGGAGCAGTAATACTATCTGCTCCCCATCAACGCCAGCCAAACCCTAGTCCACACACACTGCCAACCTACAATCGGCCTGTATAAGCTCCCTTCTGTCGTAGGGGGTACACAAAACTACAGTATATATTATATTATAAATTAAATATAATATAATATAGTATGATACTACTGAAGCGGGGTGCCAGTGTTTAAAATGCGAATAATAATTTATGACTCTATACGCATGCAACAACATTTCACTGTGAGGTGCAGTGAGACAGCGCTGACGCGTGTATGGGGAGCACAAACAGATAGGGGACCAGCAGCAGACAGACAGAACCTGACTATATCTGCTCCCCCGTGACGTAGGGGGGTACACAGATCGACGGGGGTACACAGATGGATAGAACACCGGCTCCCAAGGGACGCGGGGAGCCGGCGCGACTGTGGGGGAATTGGGGACCCCCCCACAGTCCCCAACGGAGAGGGCCAGCCCCGGGGGATGGGGTCCCCGGGGCAAGTAGTGGCCCGGGAGGGGGGCCACGCGGCCCCCCTCGCCAAAAATAATAATTTAAAAAAAATTAATAAAGGCCTGCCCCGGGGGATGGGGTCCCCGGGGCAAAAGGAGGCCTGAGGAGGGGGGCCACGCAGCCCCCCTCCTTAAAAATGTATTTAAAAGTGTGGCCATGCCCCGGGGGATGGGGTCCCCGGGGCCGGATTCGGCCATGCAGTAGGCAAAGGATGAATGCACAGCCTGCATGTCCCAGTGTCCCCAGCGACCCTGAGATTCACAATGCTCTCTCTGGGGGCCCCCACCCCCATCCTTTTTCCGGCCTGGCGCGCTCTGACTGAAGAGAAACAATGTAACTTGTTACATTGTTTCTCTTCAGCCCTAGGTCAGCAGCGCGAGGAGCTCAGAGCAGGCTGCAGCTGCTTTAGAGCAAGAGACAAACAGCTTTCTACCGATGAGCTGAGGGGGCCCCCTTCATGTACTGAAGACTGGCGGCCCCCCGCACCGCGGGGGCTGCGGGGGTGTTTGTTACGCCCCTGCACACACACTGCCAACCTAGAATAGGCCTGTATAAGCTCCCTTTAGACTTAGGGGTACACAAAACTACAGGGAGCAGTAATACTATCTGCTCCCCATCAACGCCAGCCAAACCCTAGTCCACACACACTGCCAACCTACAATCGGCCTGTATAAACTCCCTTCTGTCTTTGGGGGTACACAAAACTACAGGGAGCAGAAATACTATCTGCTCCCCATCAACCCCAGCCAAACCCTAGTCCACACACACTGCCAACCTACAATCGGCCTGTATAAGCTCCCTTCTGTCTTAGGGGGTACACAAAACTACAGGGAGCAGTAATACTATCTGCTATCCATCACCGCCAGCCAAACCCTAGTCCACACACACTGCCAACCTAGAATAGGCCTGTATAAGCTCCCTTCTGCCTTAGGGGGTACACAAAACTACAGGGAGCAGAAATACTATCTGCTCCCCATCAACACCAGCCAAACCCTAGTCCACACACACTGCCAACCTAGAATCGGCCTGTATAAGCTCCCTTTAGACTTAGGGGGTACACAAAACTACAGGGAGCAGAAATACTATCTGCTCCCCATCACCGCCAGCCAAACCCTAGTCCACACACACTGCCAACCTAGAATAGGCCTGTATAAGCTCCCTTCTGCCTTAGGGGGTACACAAAACTACAGGGAGCAGAAATACTATAGTCCACACACACTGCCAACCTAGAATAGGCCTGTATAAGCTCCCTTCTGCCTTAGGGGGTACACAAAACTACAGGGAGCAGAAATACTATCTGCTCCCCATCAACACCAGCCAAACCCTAGTCCACACACACTGCCAACCTAGAATCGGCCTGTATAAGCTCCCTTTAGACTTAGGGGGTACACAAAACTACAGGGAGCAGAAATACTATCTGCTCCCCATCACCGCCAGCCAAACCCTAGTCCACACACACTGCCAACCTAGAATAGGCCTGTATAAGCTCCCTTTAGACTTAGGGGTACACAAAACTACAGGGAGCAGTAATACTATCTGCTCCCCATCAACGCCATCCAAACCCTAGTACACACACACTGCCAACCTACAATCGGCCTGTATAAACTCCCTTCTGTCTTAGGGGGTACACAAAACTACAGGGAGCAGAAATACTATCTGCTCCCCATCAACACCAGCCAAACCCTAGTCCACACACACTGCCAACCTACAATCGGCCTGTATAAGCTCCCTTCTGTCTTAGGGGGTACACAAAACTACAGGGAGCAGAAATACTATCTGCTATCCATCACCGCCAGCCAAACCCTAGTCCACACACACTGCCAACCTAGAATAGGCCTGTATAAGCTCCCTTCTGCCTTAGGGGTACACAAAACTACAGGGAGCAGAAATACTATCTGCTCCCCATCAACGCCAGCCAAACCCTAGTCCACACACACTGCCAACCTACAATCGGCCTGTATAAGCTCCCTTCGGTCTTAGGGGGTACACAAAACTACAGGGAGCAGTAATACTATCTGCTATCCATCACCGCCAGCCAAACCCTAGTCCACACACACTGCCAACCTAGAATAGGCCTGTATAAGCTCCCTTCTGCCTTAGGGGGTACACAAAACTACAGGGAGCAGAAATACTATCTGCTCCCCATCAACACCAGCCAAACCCTAGTCCACACACACTGCCAACCTAGAATCGGCCTGTATAAGCTCCCTTTAGACTTAGGGGTACACAAAACTACAGGGAGCAGAAATACTATCTGCTCCCCATCACCGCCAGCCAAACCCTAGTCCACACACACTGCCAACCTAGAATAGGCCTGTATAAGCTCCCTTCTGCCTTAGGGGGTACACAAAACTACAGGGAGCAGAAATACTATCTGCTCCCCATCAACACCAGCCAAACCCTAGTCCACACACACTGCCAACCTAGAATCGGCCTGTATAAGCTCCCTTTAGACTTAGGGGGTACACAAAACTACAGGAAGCAGAAATACTATCTGCTCCCCATCACCGCCAGCCAAACCCTAGTCCACACACACTGCCAACCTAGAATAGGCCTGTATAAGCTCCCTTTAGACTTAGGGGTACACAAAACTACAGGGAGCAGTAATACTATCTGCTCCCCATCAACGCCAGCCAAACCCTAGTCCACACACACTGCCAACCTACAATCGGCCTGTATAAACTCCCTTCTGTCTTAGGGGGTACACAAAACTACAGGGAGCAGAAATACTATCTGCTCCCCATCAACACCAGCCAAACCCTAGTCCACACACACTGCCAACCTAGAATCGGCCTGTATAAGCTCCCTTCTGTCTTAGGGGGAACACAAAACTACAGGGAGCAGAAATACTATCTGCTATCCATCACCGCCAGCCAAACCCTAGTCCACACACACTGCCAACCTAGAATAGGCCTGTATAAGCTCCCTTCTGCCTTAGGGGGTACACAAAACTACAGGGAGCAGAAATACTATCTACTCCCCATCAACGCCAGCCAAACCCTAGTCCACACACACTGCCAACCTACAATCGGCCTGTATAAGCTCCCTTCTGTCTTAGGGGGTACACAAAACTACAGGGAGCAGTAATACTATCTGCTATCCATCACCGCCAGCCAAACCCTAGTCCACACACACTGCCAACCTAGAATAGGCCTGTATAAACTCCCTTCTGCCTTAGGGGGTACACAAAACTACAGGGAGCAGAAATACTATCTGCTCCCCATCAACACCAGCCAAACCCTAGTCCACACACACTGCCAACCTAGAATCGGCCTGTATAAGCTCCCTTTAGACTTAGGGGGTACACAAAACTACAGGGAGCAGAAATACTATCTGCTCCCCATCACCGCCAGCCAAACCCTAGTCCACACACACTGCCAACCTAGAATAGGCCTGTATAAGCTCCCTTCTGCCTTAGGGGGTACACAAAACTACAGGGAGCAGAAATACTATCTGCTCCCCATCACCGCCAGCCAAACCCTAGTCCACACACACTGCCAACCTAGAATAGGCCTGTATAAGCTCCCTTTAGACTTAGGGGTACACAAAACTACAGGGAGCAGTAATACTATCTGCTCCCCATCAACGCCAGCCAAACCCTAGTCCACACACACTGCCAACCTACAATCGGCCTGTATAAACTCCCTTCTGTCTTAGGGGGTACACAAAACTACAGGGAGCAGAAATACTATCTGCTCCCCATCAACACCAGCCAAACCCTAGTCCACACACACTGCCAACCTACAATCGGCCTGTATAAGCTCCCTTCTGTCTTAGGGGGTACACAAAACTACAGGGAGCAGAAATACTATCTGCTATCCATCACCGCCAGCCAAACCCTAGTCCACACACACTGCCAACCTAGAATAGGCCTGTATAAGCTCCCTTCTGCCTTATGGGGTACACTAAACTACAGGGAGCAGAAATACTATCTGCTCCCCATCAACGCCAGCCAAACCCTAGTCCACACACACTGCCAACCTACAATCGGCCTGTACAAGCTCCCTTCTGTCTTAGGGGGTACACAAAGCTACAGGGAGCAGTAATACTATCTGCTATCCATCACCGCCAGCCAAACCCTAGTCCACACACACTGCCAACCTAGAATAGGCCTGTATAAGCTCCCTTCTGCCTTAGGGGGTACACAAAACTACAGGGAGCAGAAATACTATATGCTCCCCATCAACGCCAGCCAAACCCTAGTCCACACACACTGCCAACCTACAATCGGCCTGTATAAACTCCCTTCTGTCTTAGGGGGTACACAAAACTACAGGGAGCAGAAATACTATCTGCTCCCCATCAACACCAGCCAAACCCTAGTCCACACACACTGCCAACCTACAATCGGCCTGTATAAGCTCCCTTCTGTCTTAGGGGGTACACAAAACTACAGGGAGCAGAAATACTATCTGCTATCCATCACCGCCAGCCAAACCCTAGTCCACACACACTGCCAACCTAGGATAGGCCTGTATAAGCTCCCTTCTGCCTTAGGGGGTACACAAAACTACAGGGAGCAGAAATACTATCTGCTCCCCATCAACGCCAGCCAAACCCTAGTCCACACACACTGCCAACCTACAATCGGCCTGTGTAAGCTCCCTTCTGTCTTAGGGGGTACACAAAACTACAGGAAGCAGTAATACTATCTGCTATCCATCACCGCCAGCCAAACCCTAGTCCACACACACTGCCAACCTAGAATAGGCCTGTATAAGCTCCCTTTAGACTTAGGGGGTACACAAAACTACAGGGAGCAGAAATACTATCTGCTCCCCATCACCGCCAGCCAAACCCTAGTCCACACACACTGCCAACCTAGAATAGGCCTGTATAAGCTCCCTTTAGACTTAGGGGGTACACAAAACTACAGGGAGCAGAAATACTATCTGCTCCCCATCAACGCCAGCCAAACCCTAGTCCACACACACTGCCAACCTACAATCGGACTGTATAAGCTCCCTTCTGTCTTAGGGGGTACACAAAACTACAGGGAGCAGTAATACTATCTGCTCCCCATCAACGCCAGCCAAACCCTAGTCCACACACACTGCCAACCTAGAATAGGCCTGGATAAGCTCCCTTCTGCCTTAGGGGTACACAAAACTACAGGGAGCAGAAATACTATCTGCTCCCCATCAACACCAGCCAAACCCTAGTCCACACACACTGCCAACCTAGAATAGGCCTGTATAAGCTCCCTTCTGTCTTAGGGGGTACACAAAACTACAGGGAGCAGAAATACTATCTGCTATCCATCACCGCCAGCCAAACCCTAGTCCACACACACTGCCAACCTAGAATAGGCCTGTATAAGCTCCCTTCTGCCTTAAGGGGTACACAAAACTACAGGGAGCAGAAATACTATCTGCTCCCCATCAACGCCAGCCAAACCCTAGATCACACACACTGCCAACCTACAATCGGCCTGTATATGCTCCCTTTAGACTTAGGGGGTACACAAAACTACAGGGAGCAGAAATACTATCTGCTATCCATCACCGCCAGCCAAACCCTATTCCACACACACTGCCAACCTAGAATAGGCCTGTATAAGCTCCCTTCTGCTTTAGGGGGTACACAAAACTACAGGGAGCAGAAATACTATCTGCTCCCCATCAACGCCAGCCAAACCCTAGTCCACACACACTGCCAACCTACAATCGGCCTGTATAAGCTCCCTTCTGTCTTAGGGGGTACACAAAACTACAGGGAGCAGTAATACTATCTGCTCCCCATCAACGCCAGCCAAACCCTAGTCCACACACACTGCCAACCTACAATCGGCCTGTATAAGCTCCCTTCTGTCGTAGGGGGTACACAAAACTACAGTATATATTATATTATAAATTAAATATAATATAATATAGTATGATACTACTGAAGCGGGGTGCCAGTGTTTAAAATGCGAATAATAATTTATGACTCTATACGCATGCAACAACATTTCACTGTGAGGTGCAGTGAGACAGCGCTGACGCGTGTATGGGGAGCACAAACAGATAGGGGACCAGCAGCAGACAGACAGAACCTGTCTATATCTGTTCCCCCGTGACGTAGGGGGGTACACAGATCGACGGGGGTACACAGATGGATAGAACACCGGCTCCCAAGGGACGCGGGGAGCCGGCACGACTGTGGGGGAATTGGGGACCCCCCCACAGTCCCCAACGGAGAGGGCCAGCCCCGGGGGATGGGTTCCCCGGGGCAAGTAGTGGCCTGGGAGGGGGGCCACACGGCCCCCCTCGCCAAAAATAATAATTTAAAAAAAATTAATAAAGGCCTGCCCCGGGGGATGGGGTCCCCGGGGCAAAAGGAGGCCTGAGGAGGGGGGCCACGCAGCCCCCCTCCTTAAAAATGTATTTAAAAGTGTGGCCATGCCCCGGGGGATGGGGTCCCCGGGGCCGGATTCGGCCATGGGAGGGGCCACGCGGCCCCCTTCCCGTTTAATTAAAAAAAAAAAAAGGGATAAGGCCCTGGGGGATGGGGTCCCCAGGGCCCAAAAATAGGAAAAAGTATTGAAAAAAAAATACGGTTAGAATTACTTTCCTAATTTGAATTTCCTTCCATAGGTATCATTTTTTGAAAAAAAAACGATCGGGCCGCAGGCCTTGCCCCCTTCCTTTACCACTCTGCAAACGCGCCCCTGGCGCGTTTGCAGATGGGGAACGAATTCCCCTTCAATACTGGGGGTCCCTGGGGCCAACTAGCCCACCAGGAACCTCCAGTATGCGTCAGGGGCTGCGTTGCAGAGAGGTGTACAGAGGCCACGCCCTTTTACACCTCTCTGCAACGCAGCTCTGTGGCGCTTTTTGGAGGTACATGGTGAGCTAGTTGGCCCCCAGGGACCCTCAGTATTCAAGGGGACTTAATCCCTCAACTTAAAACGCGCCACGGGGCGCGTTTGCACAGTGGTGAAGGGAGGGGGCGGGGCTTCAGGTGACATGTGTGCAAACAGGCCCCGTGGCGCGTTTTAAGATGGGGAATTAAATCCCCTTCAATCCTGAGGGTCCCTGGGGGCCAACTAGCCCACCAGGTACCTCCAGTAAGCGCCACGGAGCTGCGTTGCAGAGTGTTGTAAAAGGGGCGTGGCCTCTGAACACCTCTCTGCAACGCAGCTGTCTGGGGCATACTAGAGGTATCTGGTGGGCTAGTTGGCCCCTAGGGACCCTCGGGATTGAGACGGAATTAATTCTCCAACTTAAAACGCGCCACTGGGTGTGTTTGCAGACATGTCACCTCAGGCCCCACCCCCTTCCTTCACCATTGTGCAAATATTCCTCTAAAATCAGCCGAACTACGAATTCCGATTTACTCACCTGTTATCAGGAGAGATCTCAGTGCTGCATCTTTCAGCCCAGTACTGATCCTGAAAAGTAATTCTAACCGTACTTACCAGTAATTTGAATTTCCTTCCATAGGATATCATTGCCTGCTTTTTGCTGAAAAAGTTTCTAAGTGTCGATTTTTGAAACATACAAATATTCCTCTAAAATCAGCCGAAATACGAATTCCGATTTACTCACCTGTTATCAGGAGAGACCTCAATGCTGCATCTTTCAGCCCAGTACTGATCCTGAAAAGTAATTCTAACCGTACTTACCAGTAACTTGAATTTCCTTCCATAGGCTAACATTGACTGGTTTCACTTGGAAATTCTTCTAAGTGTTGAGTTTTGGAACTTTATAATATTCCTCTAAAATCAGCTGAACTACGAATTCCGATTTACTCACCTGTTATCAGGAGAGAACCCAGTGCTGCATCTTTTAGCCCAGCACTGACCCTGAAAAGTAATTCTAACCGTACTTACCAGTAACTTGAATTTCCTTCCATAGGCTAACATTGACTGGTTTCACTTGGAAATTCTTCTAAGTGTGCAGTTTTGGAACATTATAATATTCCTCTAAAATCAGCCGAAATACGAATTCCGATTTACTCACCTGTTATCAGGAGAGACCTCAGTGCTGCATCTTTTAGCCCAGCACTGACCCTGAAAAGTAATTCTAACCGTACTTACCAGTAACTTATATTTCCTTCCATAGGAATCCATTGTCTGGTTTTCAGCAGAAAAGTTTCAAAGTGTCGATTTTCTCAAACTACAAATATTCCTTAAAAATCGCCTGTATGACTTAAACGCATTCTTTCAACTGTTTACAGGAGATGCACCAGTGCTGGATCCAGGATCCAACACTGAGTAAGAAAAAGTAACGATAACACTACTTACCTGCTAAGTGAATTTCCTCCCATAGGATAACATTGGTGATTCTATGTGAAAAAGTTTCTAAGTGTCAACTTTTAAAATACAATAATATTCCTTAAAAATCACTACTGTAACTAAAACGCTTTTACTCAACTGTTTACAGGAGATGTCCCAGGACTGAATCTAGGATCCAGTCCTGTGGTTAGAAAAGTAATCCATAAAGTAACTAATTGCATTTAACTAGAAATTCACATTGAGCTCAATGTTGCATTGTGTTTGAAATTGTGTTGCCCATTGCAACAACTGTAACTACTGTACTTAAAAGTCTATTGCCTATTTGCAAAGTATTTAAACTAAAGTAATTCATTCAGAGAAAGTATATTTTGTAATGTAATTACAATGTAATTTAAAAAATAAAATATGTAAAAATAAATAGTTTAAAAAAATGTAGTAAATCAGTATCCAAAAAATAAATATAACAATTAATACATTTAAAAATTGTCATTTACAAAACCTTTGAAATTCACTGAAAAAAACATAGGTTTCAGACATGTTATAGTTAGGAATTAGCATTTAAAAAACCTTTGAAATTCACTGAAAAAACCATAGGTTTTAGGGACAGTTATAGTTAGAAATTAGCATTTAAAAAACCTTTGAAATTCACTGAAAAAACCATAGGTTTCAGACATGTTATAGTTAGAAATTAGCATTTAAAAAACCTTTGAAATTCACTGAAAAAACCATAGGTTTTAGGGACAGTTATAGTTAGTTGGACATTGCACTCGTACAAAACCCGTGAAATTCCCCCATTATAGTTAGTTCAGCTAACTATAACTCGTGCCCCCGCAATGCACTGGTGATGACGTCACATATTACATCACTCATGACATGGTCAGTGACATCACTGATGACATCACTGATGACATCTCAAATGACATCACTGATGACATCACTGATGACATCATCCACGTGATAATCTGATGCACCTCCTCACACCCTAATATAACCTTTGATACACCCACTCTAAATAACAGACTGCCATTCGCAAAACCATAGACACTCCAACACCAATAACTACATACCCACTCACTGATTCTTAGGTCTACACACACATCCACTAACTCACCCGTACAGTCACTCATACTTACGGTCACTCAGTACAGGACTATCATATGCACTCATACTCCTATATAGATGCTCACACACCGCCACTCATCCATAGAGGTACTCACACACCTAGTCAGTCATGCAAATAATTATTCACACTGCCATTTACTCACCTATACAGTCATACACACACCAGCTCACTTACTCATACAAATACTAGCACATTTTTACGCTCTTATACAATCACTGATACAAGCACACACTCATCCATACAGCCACTCTCACAATCACACACTCTCACTTATAGCCATTTATATACTCCAACATACATATATACTGCCTTTCACATATGTAGTTACTCACACATGTACCACTGGGACATACATTCACTCACTAACACACTCTTACACACACTTACCCACCCATACAGTCTATCACAGATGCACTCTTGAAACCATCCACTCAGTGAATCACCCACTCACACATCTATGCACAGAGTCGCACACACCCCACCCACACAAACACTCAGGCACCCATACAGATACTCAGACAACCAATCAATAACTCATATAGACACTCATGTAGCTATTCACAAACCCATGCAGCCACTTACACAGCAACAGACAGACGGATTCAGACATTCACCCAGTTTAGTCACTAACCCATGCATTCAGTAAGATACGTTTAATCACTCACTTAGACAGTCAGTCACGTACCTACTAAATCCTCCATACAGACACTTATACACACACTCATTCCTCAATACAGCTTGGCAATATACAAAACAAAATTAAACTTTACAGAAACACACAGTCACTGGATGATGTCATCAGTGATGTCATCCGTGATGTCATTTGAGATGTCATCAGTGATGTCACTGACCATGTCATGAGTGATGTAATATGTGACGTCATCAGCAGTGCATTGCGGGGGCGCGAGTTATAGTTAGCTGAACTAACTATAACGGGGGAATTTCACGGGTTTTGTACGAGTGCAATGTCCAACTAACTATAACTGTCCCTAAAACCTATGGTTTTTTCAGTGAATTTCAAAGGTTTTATAAATGCTAATTTCTAACTATAACGTGTCTGAAACCTATGGTTTTTTCAGTGAATTTCAAAGGTTTTTTAAATGCTAATTTCTAACTATAACTGTCCCTAAAACCTATGGTTTTTTCAGTGAATATATATATATATTTTTTTCCACTGAAAAAAACCAAAGGTTACAGGGACGTTATAGTTAGGGTCAGATTTCACTCATACAAAACCAGTGAAATTCAACAGTTATAGATAGCTGGGCTAACTATAACTTATGCCCCTGCAATACACTGCTTATGACCTCACATGTTACATCACTCATGACATGGTCAGTGACATCACTTATGACATCTCAAATGATATCACTGATGACATCATCCAGTGACTGTGAGTGTTTTTAAAAAGTTTATGAGTGTTAAATATACATACCAAGGTATATTGGTGAGTAAGTGGGTGTATGAGTGCCTGTATGGATGATTCAGTGGGTGCGTGACTGACTCTATAGGTGAGTGATTATGTGTCTCAGTGAATGTATGGGTGAGTGACTGGTTGTGTGAATGTTTGTATCAGTCTGGTATTTGATGTTTAAGTGACTGTATGGATGTGTGAGTGGGTACGTGAGTGGCTGTATGGGTGATCGATTGGTTATCTGAGTACCTGTATGGATGTCTGACTGTCTGTGTGGGTGAGTGAGTGTGTGTGTGACTGTATGGAAGAGTGATTGGGTGAGCCAGTGGCTGTATGGATTAGTGAGTGTGTGTGTGGGGGGCTGCATGGGTGAGTGAGTGTGTGTATGGTTGTGTGGGGGAGGGGATTTGTCAGTGGTATATGGGTGAGTGACTTAGTATGTGAAAGACAGCGTAGGTGAGTGATGGGGTATACTGCATGGGTGAGTGAGTGAATGTGAGTGGCTGTATAGGTGAGTGTGTGCTTGTGTCAGTGACTGTATCGGTAAGTGAGTATGTGTATGTGTAAGTAAGTGGGTATGTGTAACTGTATGGGTGAGTAAGTGACTGTGTGATTGACTCTGTGAGTGAGTGAGTAGGTGTGTGAGTAGCTCTATGGTTTAGTGAGTGGGTGTGTACTGGTATGGGTCTGTGAATGGGTTTGTGAATGGTTGTGTGGGAGTGGGTGTATGAGAGGTTCTATGGGGGTGTGAGTAGGTGCGTTAGCAATGTTGTGGATGATGTAATCAGTGATGTCATTTGAGATGTCATCAGTGATGTCACTGACCATGTCATGAGTGATGTAATATGTGAGGTCATAAGCAGTGCATTGCGGTGGCACGAGTTATAGTTAGCTCAACTAACTATAACTGCTGAATATGACTGGTTTTGTACGAGTGAAATCTGACCCTAACTATAACGTCCCTGTAACATTTGGTTTTTTTTAGTGAAAAAAATAATATATATATTAAATCCCCAGATGCCCTCCTCCTTCCTTGGACCCACTTACTCACCTGATGTCTTACTTGGCTTAGGTCCTCGATGCCCTAATCTCCCGCTTGCGGACTCAAGATTCCTGGTTAAAAACGGGATTGATGCTGTCTTTCGTTTAATGCCGGCCTGGAAGCAAGATGGCGACCAGACTACTCTGAGCGAGATGAACAGGCAGACACGATCCAGTGGCTCACCGGTGAGCGGGGTACGACCGGAGATCGGCAGACCCAGTGAGTGTGTGGGCGGCAGTGAGGAGGCGGGGCGGGGGTGCCGGACTAGCAGGGGAGCAGCAACATGTACTTCGCTTCCTCTCCCCTGCCCCCCTCGAGATGAAGCTGGCCGTGGAGCCTCCCGGACCCGACCGGCCACCCCGCCGCAGGCCTTAATTACAAAAGGCAACTGGCTACCTACGGTCAGAATGACAGCAACGGATTCCAGGGGTGATGACCCTTGTGGGTGCCCGAGCACTGCCTGACCTCAAGATGGCGGTCGGACAGGCCTGAATCTGTCTGCCCTCATGACCACGGCCAGCGACGATTTCAGACTGTCAGTGCAAGCGGTCCCCCTGCAAGGTAGAGGTTAGCCTGTGGGGCAAATTCATGTTTTAACTCGAATCGTAGGGGCTTGGGGGGCTTAGATGACAGCGCGGATATCTAGATAAGCCCTGCCTGACTTCAACATGGCGCCCAAGACGAGACATGCCTGACCCTGACTTGGCGCCCGCCGTTTAGTAGAGGAGCAACATGCAGGAGTGAAGCTACTGTAAGATGTCAGCCAAGCTACATACCCCTTCCCATCATGCCATCCTCATCACCTCCACCCTCCCGTTTCTGGACTCAAGACTTTCGGTCACTTCATGATCTTCATTCTAAATCAGGTGAAACCCGCACCACATGGCCGATTCCCGGTGGAGCTGCACTGACAGCTATAGGGGAGATTGGCTCCGGCGCACCGCTATGGCCGTCACCTACCCAGCCAGACTTCGGACATATGTCTCGTCGTTTCTCCCCACTACTGTCTCCCCCCTGTGAACTTCCAGCTCTCTTGGTCTTTTTGGGTCTTGACTTTTGTGTTCGCTAGTCACTCCTGTCTTGACTTTATAATCATTCTGTAATTTATGTGAAATCTTGTAACTTGCAACTCGCTTTTTCCTTATGTAAAGCGCTCTGATACCTTCGGGTCTAGCCAGCGCTATATAAAACTCATAAAATAAATAAAATACATATATATATATATATATATATATATATATATATATATATATATATATATATATATATATATAATTGTATTTCTTTTCTTCTGTCTTCCTTTTTTCAAAAGGTTAAAATCTACCTTAATAAAGATCAGTAGAGGGAACCCAAGCGCTGCGGCACACTCGTTGAGTGCGAAAGCGTTGTTAATCCATTTGGAATCTACCTATAACGTCCCTGTAACCTTTGGGTTTTCAGTGAATTTCTAAGGTTATTTAAATGCTAATTCCTAACTATAATGTCCCTGTAACCTTTGTTTTTTTCAGTGAATTTCTAAGGTTTTTTTAACTAGAAGTCTTGTTTGCAGAGTGGTGGAGAAAGGGGGGCTGTACCTCCTACCAGCTCTCAGAAATCCTGCTGTGTAGGAATTACAGGAGGTACCAGGAGGGCTTCTTGGCCCTCAAGGTCCCTCAGCAGTAAAGTGGATGTCATGCCCCAACCAGTAGTGCACCACGAGCCGCATTTGCAGAGTGGTGGAGAAAGGGGGCGTGGCCTCCAAAGACCTCTTGGCTATCCCGATGTGTGGAACATATTGGAGAGAACAGGAGGGGTAGTTGGCCCCCAGGGATGTCTTTGGGTGCCAACTACCCCGCCTGTTACCTCCAGTAAGTCCTACACAGCAGGATTGCTAAGACCTGGTAGGAGGCCACGTCCCCTTTCTCTACCACTCTGCAAACGCACCTCCTAGCGCACTACTAATTGGGGGATGAAATCCCCTTGCCTCTTCAAGGTCCTTGGAGATCAACTAGCCCTCCTGTAACCTCCAGTAAGACCTACACAGCTGGATTGCTGAAAGGTGGTCTGAGGCCACGCCCCCTTTCCCCACACTCTGCAAACGCACCTGCTGACACAACACCCATGGAACCTGACACATTTCCAGATTTACAAGAAATTGTAAACCTGGAAATGCGTCTGAATGCTACGCCTCCCCAGGGGAGGCGAGGGAGTAGCAACGAGGAGAAATGTATTCATTTCTCCTCGTTTCTTTCCTCTTTCTATGCGTGCTGCAGAATGCAGCACATATGAAATGAGGAAATCACCTCTGGTGATTGTTTATGTGCAGGAAGGTGTCCCTTCCTGCACATAAACAATCATTAAAAAAATGACGTTTTGCAAGTTCTATGTGTGCTAATGCAGCACACATAGAAGTTGAAAAACGACATTTCAGATTGTTTATGTGCAGGAAGGGACACCTTCCTGCACATAAACAATCATCCCTGTGATGCAGGCATTGTTGCACCATGGTGCAAGGGTGCCTGCGTTGGCGCATGTTAGCAAATTGTGCGCTAGCACAGGGGAGAGCAAAGGGTATCCTTGTATATATGATGCATCCCTGTGCTTTCAAAGTGCTGCAGCGTGGTGCAGCTAAAGGGCTTGCGGTGCCGCGCTGTGGCACTTTCTTGTAAATGAGGCCCTTAAAGTTTGATGAATATGTGTTTGATCCTCAAGAGAGCTCAGACCTCTTTGAAAGCTTTGATGAGGATTTAGATCAGGCATCAACATCAAAGGGTGTAAAAGATCCTTTTGATGGTGATATGTTTGACCCTAACATGATTAAGCATCCGCAGAGCGTGGACCATGAATCATGTGGCAATGTTTTTTAATTTTGGGTCAGAAAATCATTTGACAAGGACATCCACAATTTTTGGAGGGCAGAGTGCCCAAGACCATCCGTTGGGGATAAGCCCTGCACAACACCAAATCTTGATCCAGTACTTATTACATTCTTATTTAAGTTTGGGAAAAATCCCAGGAAAGGGCTAGAAGGATGCCTGAAGCAATGTCAGGATAAAGTTTTAGACATGCTGGGATCCTTATTGCGCATCCTAGATTTGGATGAAGAAGTCAGATGCAATAATACAAGGGTCCACGTGGAGCTCCTGAGAAGATGGGCCCACAGCTAGGGAATGCAAATGCAGGCTTAATAATGGAAAAAAGGAAGGCGGCCCTTATGAGAATGAACCCCAAATTGGTGGACTTGTCTGAAAGAGAGGATATAGGAGACCCAAATGGGCTACTCTTTGGAGAAAGTTTTGTAAAATCATTGGGGAAATATGTCTCCACGTTCACCGCCTTTAGCAAGGCACAGAGTAACATGAGACGTGTTTTCGGTACAAGGGTTTTTGGAAGGGCTGACAGGAGGGGACTGACTGTTGGCCGTGGATCCCATAGGTCCCAATACTATTCCCAAGAGCCCAGAAACTATGGAACCTATGGTAGGCATTATCGTTCCAACTCAGGTTTTTATCCTTAGAGAGGAAGGACTTTAAGATATTGTGGAGGAAGATCAAGACCACAAGGTTCAAAATCTCAAGGTGAGCCCGAACACTACAGTTGGTTCTACCAAATTTAGAGCTGGGGGAAGACTGAGGTTTTTCATTCACAGATGGGAAAAAATCACAAGAGACAATTGGGTGTTGGAGACCATAAGTGGTTTCAGAATAGAGTTTTGAGAAACACCTGTTCAAAACAGACAACCATGGCAGTTAGTATTGGATTTGGAAAAGATGGAACTGATAGATGCAGAAGTTGCCCAAATGTTAGAGAAAGGGGCATTAATATGAGTAGAAGAATTAGAAACATCAGAAGGTTTTGGGAATATGTTTTTTCTCCTAAAAAATGACAAAGGTTGGCGTCCTATAATAAATTTGAGGGAGTTAAACAAATTCCTGGTATACAGACATTTCAAGATGGAAGGGATCCATCTTTTGAGGGACCTTTTGCAGTAAAAAAAAAAGCTGGTTGGTGAAATTGGATTTAAAGGACTCATATTTTACAATACCAATGGGAAAAGACTCTCAGAAATATTTACGGTTCAGGTGGTGAGGTGTCCTATATCAATTTCTTTGTCTACCTTTTGGCTTTTCCTCAGCTTCTTGGTGCTTCACCAAGATAATGCGCCCAGTAGTAGCTTTTCTGAGAGAGAGAGGCATCCGGCTAATGAACTGTTTAGGCGACATATTGCTAATGTCTCAGAACAGGTTAGATTTGCTGAAACATCTTGCATGGACAAGGGATCTTTTAGAGAGTTTAGGGTTTATAATAGACGTGGAAAAGTCTGTTATGGTCCCTACGCAGAGCCTAGAATTTCTTGGGTTTCAAGTGGATACTCAGATATTTCAGTTAATTCTTCCACAGAAAAAGATAAGAAAGATAAAGAAGGAGATAAAAGTTGTTTTGGAAAATAATTTGTTCACCTTGAGGGAGGTAGCGAGAGTTCTTGGATTCCTATCATCATCCATTCAGGCCATTTCCCCAGATCCATTGCATTACAGAGCGCTTCAGAGACTGAAGGCTTTGGGACTGAGGAAAGGTCTGTGGTATGCAGACCCAATTTCATTAACAGCGGAGGCTCAGGAGGATCTGGAATGGTGGTAAGAAAATTTAGAGACTTGGAATGGCAAAGCCATCTTTGAAAATGTTCCCGAATTTATTTTAGAGTCGGATGCCAGCAATTTTGGCTGGGGAGCACGAATTAACAAGTTATAAACAGGGGGCAGATGGTCCAAGGAAGAAAAATTGCTACACATAAACTGTTTAGAGATGTTAGCTGATTTAAACGCATTGACAATCAGGGCTGGCTTTAGGGCGGTGCGAACGATGCCACTGCACCGGGCGTCAAGCTCAGGGAGGCGCCATTTCTGCTCATAAATCGGCTCCATTCGCATCACCCAAGAGCTTGCAGTGCGCACCGTGATCCCTCTTTCATTTCCACAATGTGGGTCCTCGTGGAAATAAAAGGAGGACTCCTGTGTTCATGCCATTGCAGATTACAAAGATTTACTGCCAGCCCCCGCCATTACTGCTTTGTATTCTCAGAACAACTGCTTGGAGCCGTCCGGGAGACTAAAAACAGTTGTGTTCCTTGTCGTGGATTAGCAGTGGCACACAAAGTGAACTCCGTTCTTGGTAGTGCATTAAAGGTCAGTTTGGTGACATTAATTGTTCCATCAAAGTGTTTTACGTGACGTCCACCTGTTTCATTTTTAAAATTTGCAATTGGAAGTCAGCTCGAAAAAAGCCATAAAGTACATTTTACTTGGTACAGCGTTTAAAAGCTGTACAGAAAGCAACATTCAACTTGGTGTAGTTTTTCAGATTTGCTGCATGCTGTAAAAGGTTAGACCTGTGAATTAAAGTCACACAGAACAGGAAGATTGCAATTGCATAATTGAACTAAAAACGTTAACATTTCTGTCTTGATGAATGGTATGGTGACATTAAGTTTTGCCTCCCTTACTTTCAAAAACATTTCAATAAATATGAACTTCCAAACACCAATAAAAGTTTGCTTCCTAAAGTTTATTTTTGCTATTATGCCAGCTGCAAAGAATCATACAATGCAGATTACTGAACTGTATTTAAGATGGATAGCTCAGTGGGTTACTGCTTTTGTCACAGAGATCCTTTTGTTACTTGCCGTTCATAGGTTACAATCCTAATAAAGCACAGTGACCAATGAACTGTCATTGAAGAGCTGCATGGTATAGGTTAGAACATTGTTTTTTCCACCAGTCTTTTATTATCCTAATGTTGCTAAAAAGGGTTCGTTTTGGTTGAAATATATTCTTATTAGTGAAGCCAACCCAACCACTGTGTTATGTTTTAAATCTCTAGACAAAATGATCTTAAAATATGCTACTTTCTGGTATGGATCACATGTGATTCCTACATCTTGTAATCCTCATTGTGTTATGTGACGTTTCCTATAGCCTGAATTCCTCACATATGATTCATTGTCTCTATATAATGTGTGTGTGATGTAAAGTGCTCTGACATCCTACACTGGTATGAGTAGTGCTATAAAACAAAATGTATGTAAGAGAGGGGCTATGGAGAGATGAGGGGCAATGTTGTAGGGTGGTTGTGCGATAATCCGTGGAGCAGGAGGTCATGGGTGGGCGCCAAAAAAGACTGTCGCACCGGGCGCCACTAGCGCTAAAGCCGGCCCTGCGCATTGATGAGCTTCAAAGATTTAGGGTGAACAGTGTAACTTTGATATGTTTAGACAATTTTACAGCCGTTTCATACATAAATTGATTGGGCGGCTCAAAATCAAAAAAATTGGTAGAATTGGCAAAACAGATATGGTGTTTTTGTTGGAATCACAAAATCCATTTGATAGCGGAATATATTCCAGCGTAGAAGAATGTGAGAGCGGATTGGAATTCCAGATATCTCAGGAATTTTAGCGACTGGAAGTTGAATCCAGAGGTTTTTAATTTGATTAAGCGGTTATGAGGTCCAATTCAGGTGGACTTGTTTGCGAGCAGACTGACCTACCAAGTACCCAGACACTTCACTTGGAGACCGCATCCTGGGGCAATGGCAGTAGACACCTTTCTCCAGTATTGGGGAAGAGAAGGAGGATATGCCTTTCTTCCCTTCTCAATGATCCAGAGAGTGTCAATGAAGGTCCGGTCAGAGAGATGCAGTATCATTCTAATAAGTACTTATTTGAAGTCTCAGGTTTGGTTCCCAAGTGTAATGGAACTTGCTAGATACCCCGTCTGGTTCCAGTTACTTTAGGTCTTCTGGTGAATTCATAGGGAGAGGGAGAGGAACACCCTTTGGTTTTAGAAGGAAGTATGAACCTTCTTGTTGGAAGATTCTTTCAGGAAAAGCTAAAGACCTATTGGACCTATTGGACTAGCCTGGGACCTGGGCAACAGAAAAAGATACAAGGGAGTATGGAAGAAATGGTGTAGTTGGTGCATGGAAAGGGATTTGTATCCCGTGGAAGTTCCTGTAGCTGAAGTAGCAAACTATTTGGCTGATTGGTTCAACTCTGGTCTTTCTTATAGGACAATTAACTGTTATAGATCAGCTGTGTCAGCAGGACATGCTTTGATTGATAATTGTGCTCTAGGGAGTGATCCTTTGATAAGGAGATTAATCAAGGGAATTAGGCTTAGGAGACCCCCTAAGGCTCGTTACGATTCATTATGGGAGGTTGGATTAGTATTCAGATTGTTACGATTCGTTATGGGATTAGTATTCAGATTGTTAATTTCATGGCCAAGCAATAATATCCTTTCACTTAGCCAGATATTTTTTAAACCAGAAACTTTACTTTGCTTAATTTCCTTCAGAAGGGTTTCTGATCTTTAGGCCTTGGAGATTTTGAATAGATATTATTCTCCAGAAGGGGTACATCTTGACGTTTGGAAATGAACTAAAACAATGTCCGAGACAATGTTTTACCCCTATTTTCATAAATGTGCCAAGTTATGTATAGTAAATTGTATGAAGACATATGAAAACAAATTGTTGGAATTTAGAGCAGATGGAGAGGTACTTTTATTACTGTAATTTGTGAAGCCTTATAAAGCAGTTTCAACAGCAACTTTGTCTAGATGGGTAAGGACAGTGATGAGAGAAGCGGGAGTAGATCTTTCAAGGTTTGGAGCTCACTCCTCTAGAGGTGCAATGGCTAGCAAGGTCTTCTGGGCAGGTGGTTCTCTAACAGAGATTTTGAAGGCGGCAGACTGGTCAAATGCGAACACTTTTGCAAAGTTCTACTTAAGACCTATGGAGCATGTGAGCAGTCTGGCACTCGATGGCTTCAAACATGCACAATGGTAGCCTTCGGTCTTGTAATGAAATGGCATTTCTCCAGTTAACATGCAAAGAGAATCTTGAGTTTATTAAAGACAACGAAGGCTAACCTTATCCCACCCTCTTCTCCCTTTGTGGTATGAGGAGATAAATGTTTATTTTGAACTTATGAAAAAAAAATGTAAATGGTTAACATGAGTTAAGACATGTTTTTGTTATATGAAGAAATTTGTGGATTAATATAAGTTTAAGGAAATATCTTCTTTCGTTGCAGCTTTAAAGAGGAAGATGATTGTGTGTCTTGGGCATATACACTGAACATTCTAAAATGGATTTAGTGTTTTATGATGTATTTGTTATGTCTTTAAAGGGCTGCATGTTGGGGCAGTAATAAAAGGTTATTGCTTACTGTTAGCCTCCGTTGTCTTTAATGAAATCAAGCTTCTCTTTGCATGTTAATTGGAGAGTCGACATTCTCTTAAACTCTCTGTCTGGGAGGTCATAGGAAATGAGTTTAAGTTGATCCAGCTAGTGGAAGCCTAGACCACCAATCTCTCTGGGGTGGAGTGTTGCGTCTAAAAAGCCAGGTCACCCTAAGCAGGCCAGCGGCATTGTGCTACTTGTCGATTTACAGGAGTGCAGGAACAAGGTTTAGCTCAAGAGCTCATGAGGGTGTCAGTCAGGGCTTTGTTAAATGTCAACAAGATCTCACATGAGCTTTGCTTTCAGCAAATCAAGCTGCCTCCTCTGTTAAGGAACTAGCTGGAGAACACACCCTCATGTCAGGGTAGGTGTCTTTCCTCTTGTAGATCCACACAGAATTTGTCATCATCATATTGTGGAGAAAATTCATCCCTATCATCTCCATCATTGCCAAAAGATGGTTGGCTCTGGTCACAATCCGATCCAAAAAGCTGTTGGCGGGCTGAAGGTCGACTCCTAGGCAAAGGTGCTGTTCTGTCTGAGTTAGAGTGAACAGGGGTTGGTCAAACTGGGAATGTTCCAGGATGCGACCTCGGTCCACTTTGAGATGGATTTGGTTCATAGTTGGACAGGAAGATTCGATTGCCGGCCTCTTCCAGTGTCAGGGCCAGCATCGATGTGGCAGGAACCAGCATGGATCGTGATGTCAGATTTGGAGTTGGCTCCAGTCAGAACTGAACCTTAAGTGGGTTCAGGAAGCATAGACAGCACTGAGGACAGACCCATCAGCGGTAACTCAGCGAAGGACTCTGTGGATTCGTGGGGCCCAAAGGCGCATGGGAGAGAGCGGACAGGCAGCCAAAGATTCGCAACAGTGCTTCCTTAAATGCCTCAATCTGCTGTGGCAGCGCCAACAGCCCGGAAATGAGGAGTGCATCAAGATCAGCTGTGGAATTGGCTCCCCAGAGGTGGGACCAGAAACGAGATGGAGAGGCACCTTGAAGTTCTTGTGACTTCTCAGAGGGAGAGTGGCAAGGCTAGGACGAGACCCACTTAAACTTCTGATGCTTCTTTTTGGACTTTCACTTATCTGAAAATTTAGACTGCGACAAATATTTGTCAAGGAAGCAGCCTGAGAGCAGGAATGGGTCCGCACTCTCGACTTCGAGTTGTAACAAGACTTACCCGACTTCCTGCAGTGTTCAGTGATTAACAGCATGGCTTTGCGATTCCAAATCGTCCCCTCCAATGATTTGGAGTCTTGGCCTGAATCGAAACACCAGAGGCTTGCCTTGTGGGAGACTATTACAGATATCTGCTTGTAGCAGTCCTTACAAGGCTTAATTCCTGAAGTTTTAGGAGGGGACATCTTCCCTTGAACACTAGAAAGGAATTCTGTCAGAAACACTTCTCAACTGCTGAAAGAAATTATCAGCTGGCGACAGATCTGTGTACGATGGCGCAGATAGAAATTAACTGACAAAAGCAAGTTTGGGTGACGCTTATATATGGCTCTTGCCATCACTTCCTGGGTGGAGCGGGGTTGACGCAGAGCTACATGACTCTGCCTACTGGCGCACAGGGGCTATGTTGAAAAATCTTGTGAGTCCAGTCGGGCACCTGGGATTATTCTAAAGGTGAGGAATCTGCAGTTAGAAGTATCCATCAGAAAGTGGGTTTGCTGTATACCTTGCTTGACAACTCACCATTAATAGCTGTTAGACATTCTGTGGATGCCAATTTGTTTCTACTGGCTGTATTCGTGAAATTTAAATTTGGGTCACAAGCACCAGATCACCACCTAGAATGTTGAAAATGATTGTTCCCCTGTGGCGGCCATCCAATTGTCTGCTATTTGTTTGGAGTCTTGGAGTGTTGTAGCCCTTGACATGTGACTAAGAAGTGGCCGCTGCCACAGTGCATTGCATGGGAGAGGCACTGCATTAGAGAAGCAGCTGGTGCACTGTTTTTTCAGGGAGGGAGGTGTTGATCAATGCTCTTGTATGAAACAATATCATGCCTTTTCAAGATTTCTCCCTTTTTGATCCACAGTCCTCATGACCTTCTTCCTGGTGCGCATAAATAGAGCAACTCTGTTGCCTTGACGCAATCTAAAGATGATTTGCCATGGTGGATTTCCAGCCATTGTACTCACTGCTGGTAGTTTCTCTCCTGAAATGAAGGCCCATTACAGACTTAGATCTCCTGTGGGTGCCAGCACCTTTTCAAATGTTGGGTTCACCACTTAGATCAGGTTGGTGGGCAGTTTTTCAGGATACCAGATGCACTCATTGACCATTACAAGTATCTAGTGCCCGTCTCTTGCACGGCAGGAGCCCAAGCATAGTTTATCCAACGGAGTTGTGCATAGGTCTTCCCAAAGGTAGGGCTGTGGTTGCTTGGTCTTCCCAAATGCCTGGAACAGGGACAGGGCTGCTTCTTTCTCAGGGCCACTATCCCTGTGGCTCTTGTGCAGCATGTCCTCAAACTAAACATACCAAAGAGATAACGTTAACAGATACCTTCACTTGGAAGATATACACCCACACTAACTGCAACACATCTCAGTGCATTTATTTACTGACTTGCCCTTGCGATAAAAAATATGTGGGTATGACCATGCGGCCTGTAAAAACAGGATTTCTGAACATAAAAGCAACATTCGTTGCCTGAAAACCACTACCAAACTCTACACACATTTCAAGGAACAAAATCATACCCCGGAGAGTTTACACTGGCTAATTCTGGAGGCACACCCACGCATCACGCAGGCAGCTCTATTCAAGATAGAGCAACGATGGGTGCATCGACTAGGGCTAGACCATCTGGGGTTAAACGATGACATACCTTGGAGTTCTTTGTTTTAACGTAATATTCAACATAAAACTGAATTAGCCACATCATTATAAATATAACACCAGCTTATTCAGCAATATGTTAATAGGGAGCGGTGAAAATGATATACTGTGCATACCTGCTCTCCAAGTCGGTATTGGAATAGATTGGATCTATTAGTTTATTATGTACCACCAGCCACTCTAAGATGGCCGACATGCATTTACTGCCTTCACTATTCTGGAAGGTTACACGTTATGATACAATTATAACCACACGCGGGTTTATGCACAAGTAAGCTCACTGGTTACCTTTTGCGTGGTTTCCTGTTCCATTAGGCTATTTTTACATTTTTAGATCCCATTAGTTAACTTGGGAGACTTCTCCCACACCTTTACATGTAACCGTTCCAAGATGGCCGACACTCTAACAGGATGCTCACCTCACTTTTGAGTAAGTCACATGACACGCCGTGGCAGCAGCTGGGGCCGATTAGCTTCCCGCCAGCCCTTAATGAGGCTCCATTTGGAGCATAAGAACGGAGCACTTCTGACCGTTCGGCACCATCCCGGTTGCAGCACGAAGGGGTAGGTGTTTAGCGCGGCTTCTAGCGGAAGCGGGTGAGTATTATCTAAACTCTACAAGTTGCCTGCACTCTACAGCGACTGAGTACAGGTAAGCGACTGGATTGTTGACAGTGGGGTTTGTGGATGCACGGTGACTGTGCCTGCCCCTTTTGGACCCGTTATGGACTCTTATCTTTGTGGGCCCCGCATGGGGCGTGGATGTGTGCGGATGTCTGTCACACACGAGATCAGGGACAGCACCGCAGCACTTACTTCGGTTTTCTCGGTGGGACTTTTGCCCGCATCATTCCCGCACCTTGTGTCGGGTCTTGGGAAACTGGCCAGGGGCATGTTCTGTGACCATCCCTACGTACTGCCAGTTCACTTGTCTTACCCGCTACTGTTGCAATGAGACGGGCTGACTATGTGTGTTTGGTCAATACATTATAGATTTATATAAACCTTTCTTGAGGTTTAACCCCTCCATCTGTTTTTGTTGTCTTTTCCACCATGACTAGACATCCTACTACAGATGTCTTTATTTAGTGCTGTAACAGATGGGGCGTCATTCTGATACTTATTAGGTGAGTTGGAGATTGCTTACTTCACCACTCCTCACTTAAGCACCAATGATGATATACACCAGATATCACTTTATTACCAGGATACTTGTTCATTGCTGTCTTAATCTATTTCCATCTGTATGTTGCTACTCAAGTAATATGTATTTTTAACTTGCGGTTTATGAATAATCATTCTCGTTACCGCTTACATTGTGCCTTTACTGAACAATTACAGGGGCCCTCCCCCCTGTTTTTCTTGTTTCACAATGCGGCTTGCACCTTGTTGGGCAATCTACTTTTAGATTTATAACCAAGTGTTGTTTTCCATTATCCTTATATGCAGGTTCGTCCCAGTACTAACAGGTAATACCCTGTTCATCCTTATAGTAGTAGGCAATATCCTCACACTATTATTAGTTTTATTTTAGCTATGGGGCATGTTGCACACCCCATTCACTGTAGATAGTCATTTCTCACGGTCCTGAAGAAACGCCACTGGCGTGAAACATGTCGACCATCAAGGAGTAGAGAGCCTCTTGAACCCTGGTAGCTTGTTAGTCGCCTCTCCTCACTATTTTTAATCAAGTAGGGATCCATTTAGAATAAAATTTGCTCTCATAGGAATCCCCTCTTGTTTTATACTCACTTTCAGCACATCTACACTCACACTAGGTCCCTTACACCCACGGCACCCTTACGGCAGGAACAAAAGATCTCCGGCAAAGAGCCCCTCTATGGGTGCCCGTCGGGTATTGCAGCGCCGACCCGACGAGGAGCAGACCCATATGATGAAGCATGACACCTAGCTTGCTGGGTGTGTGAGGGCCTTAGTTCCAAAAGGAGGAATTCCCCTCCTTTTTGGGTGCCTGGGACACTACCTGCATATTGAGGAACTGCGTACCTCTTTTTTGCGTTCACTCTGATAGGGCAAGTACGCTGGACCTCTTGATTAAGCCCTCTGTCCACCTTTTTGGTAAACATTATATGCACGGACTTCCCCGTGGGACCTAATTGTTTAGGATACCAGGACGCCAGTGGCGATCTCTGGCCCAGAATATTACTTTAGTAGGCGCAACATCCTTTCCAGAACAGGCCACCTGGTTAACTCCCCCATTATGGAGGAGAATCAGGGACTCAGTTTTGGGGAGGAGATGGCAGCAGAAATTCTCAGAACAACTCCATCCATCTTAGGCTCCGAGAATAATTCGGCCACAGGTTCTACTTCGGAGGATTGGGCATCATTGACTGCAATGAAGCGAGATTGGCTGAAGGTTACGCTACATGGGGCGATGATGACCGAATATCTTCGTGCTAACATCGCACCCAAAGGCCTTATGGTCAAAAACTTTCCGAGAATTTTTCTGGAAGATCAGATGTTCAAAAAAGAGTGGTCCCTGGTAGCATGGAAGTGCACCAGGGATTGGCTCATCTTGATCATCAACACAGCCAAGAGATTAGCAGACGCTCTCTTAATACGGATACAAATTGCTGAGGGGTCTCTTAAAACCACCATCCAGATAACCCAATTTAAATCCAAACTTAATGAACTCAACAATGAGATAGCTGAACAAAAAGAGTATCTCATGAAACAAAAGGTAAACAAATTGCAGAAAGATATACAAAAATTTGAGAAAGAAAAAGTATATCCTTATTTGAGATCAGACTATACCTCTACAAATGACAGCTATTCCTCAGATGATAGCACAGAGAACACCAGAAGGGGTTCGTCTCGCAGTGATTCGAGCACAGGCAGTTGGGGAGAAAACAAACAGAGAAGAAGAAATCATCCGAATTTTCCAAACTATAACATCCCTAACTTTCAGGGCCCACCTCCACCATACTGGCCCTTCCCGATGTATCCTCAAGGCGCACCACAATTCTTCCCCTCTAGCAATCAGCCTTTTTTAGGCAGAGGTTGGGGCAGAGGAAAAGGGCGCAACAGAAGAGGCGGGCAGAAAACGGTCCAATGGCTAGACAACCAGCAGAGCTCAATGGACACACGGAGCAAAACACAGAACAAAAAACCTTAGTGGTTAATCTATCACACCGCGGGTTATCTGAGACCGACGTGAAAGTCCTAGAGAAAGGACTCGGTTTCGTCCCCACTCCGAAAATGGATAAATTCAGAGATCTCAGTGAGATACAGAATTTTTTTAGAAAGATCCGTCTGAGGGCATTTTTTCAGGACAAACCTTCGCCTGTCCGACAAGATTCTGGGTTAAGAAATCCATCCACCTTTACCCCTAATAGCAGCATGGTGCCTGTAGAAGTTCTAACATTTGAACAAGCTGTTTTTAAAGAACTCCAAAATACAAGTTGTGTATTCCCCTTCAACAATTTATCGAAAGACGAAAGACTGGCGGCCAAGTCTCTCGCCGATGACGTCAGTATTACTATTAAACAGCAGATAAAGGTGGTGCTACTGTCATACAATCCACAACGGATTATGAACAGGAATGCCACCGTCAATTGAACAATAAGAAATTCTATACTCCCATCACGGTGAATCCAACAACTAGACTGACCACGGAGATAGCAACCATGGTCTTTGAGGCAGAAACTAATGGATGGTTGAGTAGGAGAGAAGCGGAGTTCCTCATTACTAAGGAACCACGCACTCCCTACTTTTACACCCTCCCGAAAATCCATAAGGGCACGACACCCATTCCGGGGAGACCTATTGTCTCGGGAATAGGTTCCATTCTCGAACCGCTTTCCATTTTTTGTGATCACTTTCTCCAACCCTTGGTGAAACAAACCCCGTCATAAGTGAGGGATACGACAGACATACTTCGTATAATGGGAGAAATAGGAGACACAAGAGACATTGACTTGCTTCTTACATTAGACGTTGAGCAGCTTTACACTAACATACCACAAAGGGCAACACTCACCGTTATAGAGACAGCATTGAATCAGATTGAGTGGTCGTCACCAACACCCGTGACTCTTGTCATGCAGTGTGCCACTCTTGCTTTGACTGAGAATTTTTTCGAATTCAAGAACCAACTATTCCATCAGGCTCAAGGTACTTCTATGGGGAGTACCTTCGCTCCTAGTGTAGCCTGCCTCTATATGGCGGCATTTGAGGAGGAAGTAATCTACCATCAGAGTAACCCCTACCTACAACACTTGAGGGGTGACCTGAATACCTGCGAGGAATTTTGTAATTGGGTTAATACGAAGAATGAATACCTAAGGTTTACGAGGTCTATCTCAGCCACTAGTATACCGTTCCTTGACCTTAAGATTAGCATCCTAGGTGGTCACCTTCAAACTTCCCTGTATAAAAAACCTACAGATAGGAACAGCTTGTTATCTTATAATAGCCATCACCCACGAGCATTGAGGGACAACTTGCCATTTGGGCAATTTTTCCGGATCAGGAGAAATTGCAGTGATGTCAAAGATTACAAGATTGAGGCAGAGTCACTGAGGAATAACCTGATTGAGAGACATTATCCTCCACGTAAAATTGAGAAATCCCTAAAGAAAGCAAGAATAACAACAGAGAGGCCTTGCTAGAAGTAATACAAAAAGAACCCAGTGACATCTTAACATGTGTGACTTCATTCACACCAGGTTCTAACAGACTAAAGAAAATCATTAACAAACACTGGAATATCCTGAATACAGGATCTCTCGAGATCTCTAAACCAAGGTTCGCTTTTAAACGCACAAGCAACTTAAAAGATATGCTGGTACATACACGACCCAAGTCATCCAACAGAAGCAGACAAAGAACCTTATGGAACCTCCCTCCGGTTCAGGGCCACTATCCCTGTGGCTCTTGTGCAGCATGTCCTCAAACTAAACATACCAAAGAGATAACGTTAACAGATACCTTCACTTGGAAGATATACACCCACACTAACTGCAACACATCTCAGTGCATTTATTTACTGACTTGCCCTTGCGATAAAAAATATGTGGGTATGACCATGCGGCCTGTAAAAAACAGGATTTCTGAACATAAAAGCAACATTCGTTGCCTGAAAACCACTACCAAACTCTACACACATTTCAAGGAACAAAATCATACCCCGGAGAGTTTACACTGGCTAATTCTGGAGGCACACCCACGCATCACGCAGGCAGCTCTATTCAAGATAGAGCAACGATGGGTGCATCGACTAGGGCTAGACCATCTGGGGTTAAACGATGACATACCTTGGAGTTCTTTGTTTTAACGTAATATTCAACATAAAACTGAATTAGCCACATCATTATAAATATAACACCAGCATATTCAGCAATATGTTAATAGGGAGCGGTGAAAATGATATACTGTGCATACCTGCTCTCCAAGTCGGTATTGGAATAGATTGGATCTATTAGTTTATTATGTACCACCAGCCACTCTAAGATGGCCGACATGCATTTACTGCCTTCACTATTCTGGAAGGTTACACGTTATGATACAATTATAACCACACGCGGGGTTTATGCACAAGTAAGCTCACTGGTTACCTTTTGCGTGGTTTCCTGTTCCATTAGGCTATTTTTACATTTTTAGATCCCATTAGTTAACTTGGGAGACTTCTCCCACACCTTTACATGTAACCGTTCCAAGATGGCCGACACTCTAACAGGATGCTCACCTCACTTTTGAGTAAGTCACATGACACGCCGTGGCAGCAGCTGGGGCCGATTAGCTTCCCGCCAGCCCTTAATGAGGCTCCATTTGGAGCATAAGAACGGAGCACTTCTGACCGTTCGGCACCATCCCGGTTGCAGCACGAAGGGGTAGGTGTTTAGCGCGGCTTCTAGCGGAAGCGGGTGAGTATTATCTAAACTCTACAAGTTGCCTGCACTCTACAGCGACTGAGTACAGGTAAGCGACTGGATTGTTGACAGTGGGGTTTGTGGATGCACGGTGACTGTGCCTGCCCCCTTTGGACCCGTTATGGACTCTTATCTTTGTGGGCCCCGCATGGGGCGTGGATGTGTGCGGATGTCTGTCACACACGAGATCAGGGACAGCACCGCAGCACTTACTTCGGTTTTCTCGGTGGGACTTTTGCCCGCATCATTCCCGCACCTTGTGTCGGGTCTTGGGAAACTGGCCAGGGGCATGTTCTGTGACCATCCCTACGTACTGCCAGTTCGCTTGTCTTACCCGCTACTGTTGCAATGAGACGGGCTGACTATGTGTGTTTGGTCAATACATTATAGATTTATATAAACCTTTCTTGAGGTTTAACCCCCTCCATCTGTTTTTGTTGTCTTTTCCACCATGACTAGACATCCTACTACAGATGTCTTTATTTAGTGCTGTAACAGATGGGGCGTCATTCTGATACTTATTAGGTGAGTTGGAGATTGCTTACTTCACCACTCCTCACTTAAGCACCAATGATGATATACACCAGATATCACTTTATTACCAGGATACTTGTTCATTGCTGTCTTAATCTATTTCCATCTGTATGTTGCTACTCAAGTAATATGTATTTTTAACTTGCGGTTTATGAATAATCATTCTCGTTACCGCTTACATTGTGCCTTTACTGAACAATTACAGGGGCCCTCCCCCCTGTTTTTCTTGTTTCACAATGCGGCTTGCACCTTGTTGGGCAATCTACTTTTAGATTTATAACCAAGTGTTGTTTTCCATTATCCTTATATGCAGGTTCGTCCCAGTACTAACAGGTAATACCCTGTTCATCCTTATAGTAGTAGGCAATATCCTCACACTATTATTAGTTTTATTTTAGCTATGGGGCATGTTGCACACCCCATTCACTGTAGATAGTCATTTCTCACGGTCCTGAAGAAACGCCACTGGCGTGAAACATGTCGACCATCAAGGAGTAGAGCGCCTCTTGAACCCTGGTAGCTTGTTAGTCGCCTCTCCTCACTATTTTTAATCAAGTAGGGATCCATTTAGAATAAAATTTGCTCTCATAGGAATCCCCTCTTGTTTTATATTCACTTTCAGCACATCTACACTCACACTAGGTCCCTTACACCCACGGCACCCTTACGGCAGGAACAAAAGATCTCCGGCAAAGAGCCCCTCTATGGGTGCCCGTCGGGTATTGCAGCGCCGACCCGACGAGGAGCAGACCCATATGATGAAGCATGACACCTAGCTTGCTGGGTGTGTGAGGGCTTTAGTTCCAAAAGGAGGAATTCCCCTCCTTTTTGGGTGCCTGGGACACTACCTGCATATTGAGGAACTGCGTACCTCTTTTTTGCGTTCACTCTGATAGGGCAAGTACGCTGGACCTCTTGATTAAGCCCTCTGTCCCCCTTTTTGGTAAACACTGCTTCTTTCTCTACCAGATCTTAATTTGCAGAGAACCATACCCTCTTCTCAGATGTAAGCTTTGATCTTTAGCACCCCTTATTGGCCCAGATGAACCAGATTGATAAGACTGTAGACAAAGGCATGAGTTCTTTTTATTTGAGACCTCCCCTCCTAGGTAACAAATGTTCATAACTGCCACAGGGGCTTGTTGGGTCTCTGGGGTCCAGTTTTAGTGTTCTTACAATAGGTGTTTGCATCTTCTGATGGTGTGAACCTTTATGCTCATCTTTGGCTGTAGTGCAAACTATGTCATCGAGGGTGACAGTTTTTTGGAATTGCAGCCTTCACCATGGCTTGACATGTTCCTCCATCCAGTAAGTTTCTTCATCTACAGCAGGGATGGCCAGCAAAAATACTCCAGTTGTCGGCACCAGGCTGGTTTAACATAGTGAAGTGATACTTTTGAAACTGGAGGATCCATCTTTTCAAAGCATGCAAGTGAATGAGACATTGCACCAGAAAAGCGGGACAGAAGTTTGAATGGGTGCACATGCAGACATATATGGAAGGCACAGCAGCCCCAAAATATGACAGTCGCTTCAAACACAATTTGGGAGTAGTGCTGTTCTGTATAAGTCTAAGCTCTGCTGGCATATTCCATGGGAAACAAGTAGAAACAAGTATCTTCCTTTCTATGATTATAGCAGCATTCCTCCAAGCCCACAAGGGTTGGAATCCTCTCCTAGCTCTATCTCTTTTATGGGGATCAGACTATGTCATTGTGATTTCAATGAGGAAGCCTTCCTTGCCTCACTGCACATCCACTCACATGTTATTTCAGTAGCTTGTGGTGCCTCTGCCTATGTAACCAGTTTGGATAGGAACCTTCTAAAGAAAGGGAACATTCCCAGGAAACTGAGTTAAGTTATGCTAAAGGGTGTGGATGCCAACTTCACATCCTGGTTTGAGGAGCAAAGACATGTCTTTGTGCAGGCCTTGTCCCTTCTCTTGAAGTCCCTGTAGAGTAACACAAAGTCCTGCATGATGTTCTCCTTCTGTTTTAGCATCGATGGACATGTTATCTCTGCCACTGAGAACTAATTGCAGGTCAACCAAAAACTCTTGAGTGGTTTTTGAAACACCTTTGTCCCTGAATATATGCCAAAATGTATCTGCTTATATCTGCACCACCATACATGGATAGAAAAAGTTGTAATATACCTCAATTGCTCATGCAGGACCAGTTAATGATAGCCAGCATGAAGGTCTACTGTGGAGAATAACTGTCCACCATTCCGACCACCATTATTGGGGAACTGCTAGTCCACGCAGTTGCACATGACTGGGTACTGTGCCTTATTAGTGACCACAACATGGGAGACCCAGGTTGCTGGGCATGCACTTTTTGTCTGTGAGCCCATCTCCTTTAGCTTCTCCAACTCCTTATCCTCTATTTTCCATGCATGGTAGGGTGTCCATCTATGCTGTTGATCTACTCGTTATACAGACTGCTCGATGTGCAGTTGCAGCTTTTTTGTTCTATATGACTTATGGCTTAATTGAATGGATCCAAACAGTTTGGCTGTTATCACGTTAACAGGAGCACTGGTGTAAGCAACACAACCTCCTCTATTGCCTGTGCCTTCATTATGTGCTTGGAAATTGTTCTTTTTTTTGGGACTGATGGAGCAGGGTTTCACAAAAAGAAACCTGCTCGAATTAACTCCCCCATAATACTTATTAACAGTGTGCAGTGTAAAATAATACGCAAATCACATGAGCTACATGGGAAACCACTTTGCTCATGCGTGCACTAATGTGAACTAATGCATGAAAGAACTAGGCCGCATTTTACATTGCGTTTCAAAAGAAACAAGACTAATGCACGTTTAGGCCGCATTTCGCATTTTGCATCTTGCTTTAAAAACGATAATAAATAATGCCGCCTTGCATGAACCTAACGCTAAGAAAAATATTAAAAGGGAATAGAGTAAAGGTGGGTGGTAAACAGTGAAGGATGCATTTCCATATAATTAATAATGTATGTGTTTATTTTGTCATAGTGAGCCGAATGGGCCTGTATTTGCTTAAGTTGTCTGGATAGATGAGGGGCTGAAAAAATGAGCAAAAATGACCTGACAAGACAGACAGAAGTGCTGAGCGCTGCAGATGATGTAAACAGTTCAAGGATGAACCGCTCAGAGAACATTGTTTGCCTGCCAAAAGATGAGACTGGCCGTGGGATTCAGGACTTCGTCCGCAGATGTGGCTGAGAGTTTAATCAAATGTAACAATAATACATTTGTATGGACTGGTCAATACATGTTCCATGGGAAAGGAAGTAGAACAATGAGTATGAAGAATTTTGAATGAAATCACGGTGGTGTGATGCACCACCTCCCCAAGCATCCAGTGAGCGGCCGAATTCTGTGCAATGTTTCAATTAATGTGGGTTGGACATGTAGGTTTTAGGGTATAACTGGGGTGCCTTTGGGGGTGTGGTTAGAGCGAGCGCGGAATTGCAGCGGTAGGAGATTGAGAGGGGAGATGCGTCGCTGTCCGTCGGTTTGCAGAGAGGCCTAGCTGTTCCTGTTCCTGTCCCTGTCCTGTTCCTGAAATCTTTGTTTCCTGAATCTATTTCAGGAGACCCGCACTACTCCCTTGGCCAGGGGGGTGGTATTTCTTTGTGTTTGTATTATTCTCTGACTCGTAATTTGCATAATTTCTTGCAAATGTATTTTTGTCTCTGAAACTTATGTCTCTTCATCTATCCACTCCATTACAAGTATTATATTTTGTTTCGCATTGTTTTTTGCTGAAACCTATGTCTTTTCTCTCTATCCACTCCCTCATGTGCATATCGTTTCATAAAAAGATGAGCTTGACACTGATTGTATTTTGTTAATTGATTTTCTCTCCTTTTGTGGGATTCATTGTTTGCATTGTAACCTGTATGCGATGAGCATTTATCAATTTCCTTTATCTGAGATAAACTTTATTAATCTTATCGAGAGTCTGTGATTATTTAGCCGGTTAGATAGTTAGTTAGTTCTATTATTACCATCAACTTCTCAACTAATTGGTCTGTCGACCGAGAGGAAAGAGAGTTGATATATAAGTCTAGTTATGTACTTATAAATATTAAACGTGAATTTGTGAAGGAAATAATTTCCCACGACATTCAAACTTGACCATCGGCCCCAACAGGGATTTGTGAGTTGGGTGAATGTGTATCGGCCATTTGTATGAAATATTGATGAGTATCGATCCCTGATAAAGTGTCGCGCTGGATCAGTACCAATCTGCGCAGTAAGCATTGACATGCACTTTAGTCTTTTTCTGCTGGCTTGTTGATGGATCTTTCTGTGCGATCTTCTCAACCCTGTTACCTATCTGACTGCTTCTTGGCTAGTTATAACTCATCTGTATTGGTGCTTTTTGTTACTGAACCAGGACATCTTTGCAAAATTATGAATCTTCTGCTCACCAAACATCTACCCCTTTGACCAGGCAGTCATCATTGTGCCTTTCCTCCAGTGTGCCAACAGCTGTACTAGATCTTTGCACTCTTGGATACCACCTTGCACCGAGAAGGATTTTTTGCTTACTGTTACTTCATTCACCTCATCAGACAACTATCTTCACCTCTACTGTTCCACAGACATCTTCATGTCTAAATCACAGGCTTTCGAAAGTTTGAAGGTTCTGCCAAGGTTTAATATGTGTTTCTGAGGCATTCCCTGTTCCCTTGAGCTGGTGCAGCTTAAATGATGTGGCATCTTGAATTATCTACACCCTTATTTCCTTTTTGAAATCAGCCACTGTACACACGCTCACCACTTCGCAAAAGCGAGGCCTGCTGTCACAGAAATCGCTTCTAGTCCACGTGTACTAGATGCGTAAAATCTGTGTTGGGTGGAAAGATGTCATCCTCATCAGTCTTCACTGGATTCAAGTTGATCAAAGCTGTATGATTTATATTATAAACCCATCTTGATCAGCAAAAAGATTAAACTCCCTTCGTCTCTGGTGGGGAGAATCAGGGTGGGGAAAATGGCTAGGGTCATGAGACCCTTATTTTGGGTCTCAGGTGGAAGAATTAATATGGTGAAAATGGCTACATTTCTAGGTTTTTCTTTCGAAGTCATTGAGTTCTTCGATATTTGTCTTAGTAATTTTTCGAGGAACTTGGGGGCATATTAGCAAGAAGAGGCGATAATCATCGCTAACCCTGCTTAGCGTGATTTTTTTATCGCCGGCTATCGCTGGAATATATCGCCACGCTAACGCTGTATTAGCAACGATTAGCGCTATGGCGATGAATATTCCAGCGATAGCGGGGAAATGGGCCAACATCGCTGAAAAACCAGCGATGTTGCATGGAGAAGGGAGAACACCTTGCTGATACGACCCTGTGGTCGTATCAGCATAATCCACCCCCATGTTAGGTATGGCTAACACCTGCTAATTGCAGGTGTTAAATAAATGGCGATGACCTCGGTTAGCGCGACTTTTCACGTCGCTAACTGGGGCCATGGCCACCTTGCTAATAGGCGATAGGCCTGTTAGCGGGTGTTTCCCAGGTTTGTTCGTCGGGAACGCCCACTTGGCATGTCATTAGCGATAAATATCGCTGACATGCAAAGCGGTAAAAAAACGGGCGCTAATGCCCGCAAACTGTCGCTAACTGCTGTTAGAGACAGTTTGCTGATAGGGCGATATGAATATCGCCGCTTTAGCGGCAAAAGTGCCGCTAAAGCGGCGATAGTGCCCTTGCTAATATGCCCCTTGATCCACTGATTTTAAATGTTATACTGGCACGTTCTAGAATGTCTTGATCAACTGCAATAGTGCAGCGCACCGCTGAATTTTATCGTCTGTATTATGCTTCTTGTGCAATATTTCTCAAGCAGATAACCGAACCCTCCCTAACTAATGCCTACATTATGATTTGTTGGAAATACATGAAGCGTGTATTTGAGCTCAAGGGATTCCTGTTCAAATTCCAAAACTAAATTTAAGGTCTTGGTTGACCTGTGGAAGATCTGAGCAGCATTTTGTAGTTTTGTAAAAGTCCATATGCAGTATACGCTCACTGAGGTTTAGAATGATCTAAGAATATCTAAATAAATGTGTTTTAAAAGTACACACTCTGGCATTTCGTGTTTCAGCTAGATCTTTTTAGGATCAATTTAAATCTTTTAGAAAACTGCAACAGTCGATTTGACTAAGCAATGTGGTTTTTCAAGTATATTTACAGTTTTGTAGATTTTGGACAGCTTTAAACATTTAGGAGAAAAAGAATGAAACTATTGACAAGCTTTGCTGTAAACAACAGAGTGAGCATATTTATATAATCTATAAATTATTACTTCAGGGAGCCTTCCAGATCTCAACAATATTTTGAGCATATGGGAAGAAATGTGTCATATAAATTTCATAGATGAAGAGTTTTAATACATCCAGTCCATGCAGAGATTAGTTATCAGTGCCAATCCACGTCCTAATTAACTATATGGGACCACACATTTAAAGAAGATTTAAGGAAGATTTTTCTGCATGGTAGCTACTGTTGCTTCCAATGTTAGCAATAAGAAAACATGTTCCCAATCACCAATAACATTCTAAGAGGGCTCTGGCATTAGGGGTTTTTGTGATCTTAAAGTATTTTTGAGTATTTAGGGGCCAGATGTACGACTGTTTTTTGCAGTCGCAAAGGGGTTTTAGGTCCGTTTGTGACCACAAAAAACATGTGGCCAATGTACCAACCCTATTTTCGAGTCGCTAATCAATTAGCGACTCGAAAATAAGGTTAGCGACTCCAAAACCTATGTATGAATGTTTTGCGACCGCAACTGCGGTCGCAAAACACTCGCAGTTTACCAGGCAGGCACTGCCTGCCCTTAAAAAATGAAATTGAAAAGTTTCATTTTTATTTTTTAAATGCATCCCGTTTTCCTTTAAGGAAAACGGGCTGCATTTAAAAAAAATAACTGCTTTATTGACAAAGCAGTCCCAGACATGGTGATCTGCTGACCCCAGCAGGCCACCATCCCTCGGCGTGCCAGCCATTCCCAATGGGGTCGCAAATTGCGACAGCCTCATTAATATTCATGAGGCATGCAATTTGCCACCCCATTGGGAATTGCAAACAGTGTCTGAGACACTGCTGTACATAGGATTTTGCGACTCGCAAAATCCACTGGTCGTACATCTGGCCCTAGGATCCTATCATTCCCAAAGCTAGAGTGACTCTTCTGGGTGTAGATGAGTGTGAAGCTACAGGCGAGCCTAGAACGTGTGATTAGTTTTTATTGCCATTTGATTGCTAGATCACTGATCATGACACAGTGAAAGTCATAAAAGCCTCCCCCTTCTCTAGAATGACTCCACAAAATGTGCTATGTTATGGTGGCAATCTGGACTGACTACGGTGAAAGTCTCAGTTCTGGGATTTAAGAAGATACTGCAGGTCAGGTACATTGCCATAGCTTGATGAATGTTTCAGTACTTGGAGTACATGGTACGATGCAGTTATGATAAGGGTCTATTGTGAGACCTCTCTTAATGTTCCAGTATTGAGAAGTGATGCATAGTGTAAGGCAGTTTACATTCATTGTGAGCTGGAATATTTCATATTGGGCTAGTGGTGGATGAAACGGGTATGAAGTGATTTGCCCATGACTTAGAGAGTAGGTCATTTCCTGTTTTTTTTTTGGCACCAAACCTACCTTCTGAGGACAAGGGTATACCGTTGAGGTACAGGCACACAGCATCCCTAAGAAAATGGGTTTAAAAGTACTGGACATGGTGGTATGGCCCTCATTTGATTTTTTAGCAGATCATTGAATACGGAGAGGTATATTTCGAGAGCTTTGACAGTGCATGCTGCAAATCAGGAGAGAAGTGAGGGATCCGTGAACGCGTCACTACTGAATAGCACCATACATTTCAGTTGACATACGTGAAAGCTCAGTATAGTTCACTATTTTGAAATGCTTCAAGAGCATCTACTTAAGGGGAACCACACATAGTGATGGCAGCCATAAGGGTCAGACTAGGACAGAAAATAGGCCCCGCCGACAAAATAAAAGTGGCCCCTGTTAGCAAACCAGATGCCTAAAAATGTGGCTCACATGTGCAAATTAAGCCAGTTTTGAACTTTTAAAAGGATGATTTATGGGTATTTTTCAGGGTATTGGAGACTGCATGCGTTTGTGTTTGCTTGAGGCAATGTTTGTGGTAAAATCAGGGTAAGCAACAGTAAAAACTGGCCCACCTGGCCAAACAACATCCCACAAATAGCTGAACAACTGCTCAAACACTGATCTGTCAGACCAGCCTCTCGGGCACTACCCGATTAGGGCAATCCTTCCCTGACAGTCGTAGTTTAGAGTGGGCCCATGCCCTGATGGCCAGAAAGGCTCTGTTTATAGTACTAAATGTTTTTTGAAGAGTTGAGTTTTCAATTCTTATCAAACATGATATACAATGCTGGGAAGTTCCAGGTCCTGCGTGTCGGCCGGCCTGTTTGATTGTTTTTCTTCTTTTCACTCCAACCTGTCATTAACTTGGCTTGCTGTATTGCAGTCTTCTCTAGAAAGTATGTTTCAATGACAGCTAAGGCAGTCGTTTGAGGCGAGCTTTATACGCGATGCAGCAGGTCTTTAAGATGATACGACTTGCAGGAGTAACCAGTGAATGGGCCTCTAGAGCGAGGTAATATGGCCACATTTTTAGCATCCTTTCGAAGCGTAAACTGAGATGCGCAGATACTTTTCAATAGGCCGAGCACTGACTCTGTATTCCTGTGCTCCAACACCCAGCTGGGAGAGGACCAGGTACTGAACTGTAGTTCTCAGTGCCCTTCTGATAGGGTTATATTGTTTGATGTAGTGACGCTTCTACCATTCTACCTGGGTCTCCTTGGCAACATGAGACTTGTAGTAGAGGTTGCTGTGGATCAAGATGAAGTGTTCAGCACTATCAGAGAGTTCAGGTGAAAGGCACCTAGATTCATGATTGGGAGCCAACCCATGACAAGGGTTTGTCTGTTTCTGTTGGTGGCGAGTAGGAATTCTGTTTTTGTAGGCTATAGCACTAGCTAAGCAGTTGGCAGACATGTCTGAATGAAGGCTAGAAAATCATAGAAGACAGTGGATTGACAAGACTTTTAAATAAAGCTGAATATTATTAGAGTAACGAGGCATTTTGGCTTTTCGAAACATTATACGCCCTATAAAATGGATAAACAGAGTTTTGAAATTGTCTTTAAAGCATACAACTCTTTTGCAAATTTTAAGGATAAATGATAAGAAAAATCAATGTTTTTTCCAAAGTTTTCATGGGGAGGAACACCAACTCATCCGGGGATGCTAAGTCTTTCTTTGCACACCACACACTTATTGAACTGCTCTATTATTGCCACTTCAGAGCATCTGCATTTTAGCCAATTAATGTTAAAACTATGCTACGTAGTGCACCTTTTGGGCTTTACATTTAACATTATGACCCTGTCTTTTTCAAAGCATTCATGTAGGAAACCCCCATAAAAGTCACTCACTTGCAAGGCTTAATTCGAGGTACGTATTTGAGCCTTACCACCTCCAAATTGCACCAGCTGACACTGCTTAAAGTTAAACTGGGAGGAATTATATTTGAGCTTCTCCAGCTAGCCCCTCTAATGAGAGTTTCTCTCTCCATATCCTCTTTTCCCACTCAGTTCTTCGCCTTGCCTTTGAAGTTTTGCTTAAAAGAAACTGAGATTTCGTCAAGCTGTCACTTTTCCTGTAGGGTACTTTATTTCAAATTAGGGGTTCCTGTTGTGCACAATCATATATTTATGTAATAACTTATAATACAAGAATATATTTTACATAATTAATTACGAAAATACAAACTCAACCAAAAGTGCTAAATAAATGAAAGCAGGTAAAAGCCTTGTGCCAGTACAAATTATTTTCCCAGTAAGATGCCATGCCATGAGAAATCCATAACAACCCCTGGAGATGTCTCCCCATGCCAAAAAGAGGATATCACCCAGAGGGCACCCTCATCCAGAGTTGCTTCACCGACACAGATGCCTCACTCATAGAAAGACATCTTATCCAGGGAGACACCTCACCAACACAGACTTCATCCAGGAGACGCACAGTCCAGAGAGAAGCCTCAGCCAGGAGGACAGCTCTCCCAGTGAGATGCTGAGCTGAAAGTCAGACGTCGAGCTCGGTCTTTTCCTAAACATCAGCAGCTAGTGCAAGGCTTGAATGCTCTCTGAAGAGCCAGCTTCTTCCCTCGCCTCTCAGACACAGTCCACAGTTCATTCTACAGACAGCAAATGGACAGCCAGTGCTGGCCTGGCTGGAAGATATCGCTGATTCCTTCTGTGTTCCTTTTCGGAGCGGTCTGTGAAGACACCATGGTGGAAGTTAGGTGCATGCCACCTGTTGTAACAACAATACATTAAAATTGGTACGTTTTGCCCTAGATTTAAAGGTGAACTGAGAACTAGACCTCAGTCACATACATTTAATTGTTTTATTTAAGGATGGACTTGAAACACGCACACGCATGCGCGCGAGCACACACACACACACTCTTACACACCTTTTCTCTCTTTCAACCTGATCTGTTCTAGGTAATTGTTTCTACTATGAGCAGATTTCTATGTATTTCTGCCAGATGTTCTTATGCGCAGATTAAAGTCTACACCTGCAATGTTAACTGAAGTTATAAAAGAGTTCTCTAGAAGGATCCTCACAATGTGGCTACAGCATTCCTTCCAAGAGATGTATGCAGATATTCTGCACCAAAGGCCCAAAGGAAGCAGCTGCTGACCCAGGTGGATTCTCAGTATAACAGGGTGCGCAAGGATATTTGACTCTCTGTACCCAGTTTTAATGCCACCTTGTAGGGACTCCACCAGAAGTGTAGGGTATCCAAAGGCCATTATTTGGGCCGTGTTTTCCCTGGGTACATATGGTACCAGAGACTCACTGGACATGTAGACGTTTTCTTTGATGTATAATTTTGGTAACAAATTATTGCGCAAATTTGTGGTTTTAATGCTGCATATGGTCATAACCGATGAAGTAATGATGTTCCACTTAAAACTATTTGATTATTTAGTTTAGAATAATTATTTAAAATGGATGTAGTTTCTGGTGTTCAGCTCATCTTGCTCCTGGTCATTCCCCCCTCCTGATCAGTGACCCGCTGCAAGTCTTCTCTCCCCACAGTTTGTGAAGCACAGAGTGTTATGAACGCAAAAAAACAAATGTATTAGAAAGCGTGTATTGTGAATGAAACTTTCCATTGCGTACTTGATGTATCAATTTGAAGGATTTCAGCTGGAAGTTCAGATGCAGGTGTGCGGAAGAACATAATTCTATGAGCTATTTTTTGAGAAATGTTTCATATTAATTTGTACATCTCCGGAGTTCAGTTGCTGAGGAAGCAAGTGGAAGACTTTTCTTTACCTTAAGAAGTGGGTTAGTGTTAATAATTATGTGGTTGTTTTTTATTTTTCTGTAAACTGATGCACCTTTTAAACTGAAATTTTTAATACCAATTTTAAAAATAAATGGTTTTTATCGGCACGAAACTGCACTTTACTTCTTACATATGCAGTCTAGCTCTTTGCTGTGTTCAGTGATTGGGAGTTTAAAAAATGCCATTCATTTGCATAATTTGTTGAATTATTAAAGGATGTTATATGTATTTCATTTTTTACATATGTCTTTTGGGTTGTCAGTGATTGGGATTTTTAAACAAAGTATTATATGTTTTAATTTCGTTTTCTGTGTTTTTGGATATACTTTTATGATTGTTTTGTGACAATCAAATAAAGGTATTGATTGATTGATTTGCAATGCGAACTAATCATGATCATACCTTGCTGAATCTGCAGTTTTATTAATTGTTATGCATAAACTGTGTGTAAAACCCCTGGATTTGAAGATTCGGGTGTGATTTCTCATTTTTCTCCCAGAAACACTGTCCAATTACTTTGAGATTTTTTTTCCTCCCTTAGGAGGTTGTCAGTACTCTTTATAAGTTTGACACTTACAATCTAGAGAGATTTAATTGCCTAAATAGGGGTTTTATTATTATTTATGGTTCTGTATCTGAGCCTTCATGGCAAATGATGCATTTTTCTGTATTCATTTTATTAACAATTCTGTAATAAATCTTTTCAACTTTATTTTGATCAATATCTCAGTTATTGAATAGTTCCAGTTCTTATTCTGACTTTTACTCTGCTAAAGTATTGTTTCACTGATGAAGAGAGTAGTCTCTTACCACTAGATCAACAAGAGAACCTGAAGCCGAACTGCCTAAGGTATAAATTGGGGTACATAAAATATTCAGGAGATTATTGGGGTTTAGCCCCCACAGACACGGGTAGTTCTGAGTACCCAACAAAGCCATTAAGCGTTAGGGGCAGGTGGTATCCAATGGGAAGAGGTGGTGCAGGGTCATCAGTGGGAGAGCTGGCGCTGGTTGTCAACTGGAGGTATTTAAAACTAGGTGCCCCAATTGAATAGGTAGATAGCTATTTCTAGGTGCTCTTTTACAAATGTGGTCGGCCAGTGCAGTGTGTCTATAAGCTAAGGTTGGTCTTCTGTATCTGGTGGGTGCTATCCTCCCATGAAGGTACCAAATGGAATTATGCTATTAGGCAGAGAGGTACTAAGCTTACATGCAGTCTGACAGCAGTGCTGTACTTTTATTTCTCATTGAGTGAGTGAGTATATTGCGCTTAGTCTTATTTTTAAGTTATAGCCATACTCAATATAATTTTCTAGGCCATAAACATTTTGCAGTTCACCGAGACTCGTTTGGCTGTCCAACTTGTGTACAGGTTGAAGAAGGTGACTTATTTGGCACTGGTGGATCCGGCTACCTCTGTATATCTTATATGCTTCATGGGTATTTTTTTTTTTTACATTAAAAGAAGCTATGTTAACAAGTGGGTTTCTTTACTAGAAGGCACTCTCCTTACCGCAACATTAGCTGAGTCCCAGACAGCCCTTGAGCTCATGCAAAGAGAGTTGCTTGTCGTTGGACAGGTCGCAGTACTCCATGAACTTGCGTATGCAGCGTTTGGGTCGGGTGTTCTTCTTCATGTACAGTTTCAGAGGGCGCATCTCCTTCTCACTGATGCCGTTGCTGAAGTCTTTGTCCAAACGTATAAAATGCCAGCGCACTGCTCGGTCCTCCAGGGTGGGCCCCAGCATACCATCGGACTGCCTGCGGTGAACACACATGATTTTATCTCTTTATGTTGCTTTCATTTTATTTTCCTACCAAAGACCTTAAAACTGAACAGGCCCCACCACTTACCTTCTGATCGTTAGTGGAACCACCTTAGACTGGGCCATATCAGAGGCAAGAGCCTTCAGCAAATTGGTGAGAAATTCCACCTTCTTAGAACCAGGGCAACCTAAGAGTCAGAGGAAAGAAGACAAGAAAGAGTTAGAGAGGGACTGAATTATATGGAGGGTCCACTCTCTCAAACAGAAAAAGCAGCGTATCCTCCATGTAGTAACACTGTTGTTCTACTAAATATCAACCTACAGAATATTGCGGTTCAAAAATATTGACCAAAATATTGAAAGGTAAATGCATATAGGGAAGTATAGATTTACTATTCTGAAATCCAGATCTCCATACCTTGAAGATGTGTATATAGCGCCAATGAACATATATGTCCAGTTAGGTATAGAAAATCTAGACTTACTTACCTGTCGATATTTTATTTTCAATATTTTGTCCTTGATATTGTGTCTCATCGATATTCTAGGGGCGATATTAAGGGTACACACCCAGTCACAGGAACGGTTTGATCTTCCTTCATAAATTAAATTTCATCACTCTCACATAGAATCAAGTTTCTCTGCACGTTTCTCTATCTTTTTAGGAAATGTGTCCCCTTCCCAATACATTATTAGATGTGTGTTCCCTCTCGCTCTCTATCATGGGGTGTCCCTCACCACACACTGAATCAGATGTCATCTCTCATTTTTTATCATTTCATGAGATAGCATTCCTTCCCCATTGTATGTGGAGAGGACACTTTGACTGCAAACATCAGGTAATGCAATCTCTCTTTAATATCATGACATTTTTGCTCCCTCATACTATCAGAAGATTTCGCCTTTAAAGTAATGAAGCGTAGTTCACTCGCTTCATTTTCACAACTTGTGTCATCGCATATAGCATCATGTGGACATGCAGTGTTTCCCTTCTGCACTAATGGCAAGATAAAGAGCTCCCCACCCGGCATCGAAAGTAAAACCATCCCTATAGTGATGTTAATTCTCTAATTCTCCCAAAGAAACATATTTCTGTCCTCCCCAGTAGAGTTCAAGGATTTCTGTTCCCGGACAAATCAAGAAATGCCTCCTTTCCCTGAGTATCAAGAGAAGGTTCATCTACCATATAATGTCAGTAGTTGTTTTGTCACCTAAGGTGTCCAGAAATCATCACCCCTCTCAAAAGCCTCTGAATATTTCTCCTTAAAAGGAAGTCACATATTCCATGATATCTGAAGATATCTCGACTTCCTACACAATTATGAGCCGTCCCATACATTACAGTTCCACAATGTATTTCTGTTTGTAATAGATGTTTCATCCACCACACCATCAGAGCATGGGGCTGTTTTGCCTACCATGCATGTGAAAAGTGTATGACTAATGAAGAGTACAGTTGCAGTAGCTGCACTGTTTGGGAAAGCGCAGCAACCTATACTTAGGAAGCCTTGGAGGAAGTACCACATTCCATTTGGAAGGAAGGATGAGGAAATCAGGTGTACCTGGAGTTGATTCAAGAGCGAATAACAGTGGCTGCTGTGATATTACTGATGTGTTACTGCAGGCGGGTGGTTGTTGGGAGAGTGTATGTAAGGTCTGGAAGTTTCTAGAGTTAATCTTCTGCAGCAGATTGCGGGTAGGGAACCAAAAGTGTGCTCCCACCCGGCAGGAGCATTTTCAAAGTTCCTGCAGGGCGGGAGTTCACTTACTTTCCCTGCCCACGATCCTGCGGGCAGGTAAAACTACTGTGTCCTGGGGGTAAGCTCCCCGAGACTCATTGAAACAGCTGGCCCGGAGGAATGGGATCCCCAGGGTCTTTTAAGGCTCAGAAGGCGAGCCGCACACCCCTCCCCTATAATATGTTTTTGCCCTTGGAGATGGTGTCCTCAATGCCCATTTGTAGCTCGTGGAGGAGGTCTACATGCCCCCTCTCCTATAATATTATATTTTTTGCCTCCTGGGGATGGGGTCCCTGAGGCAATTTAAGACTGAGGAGTACCACAGGGTTGCAACTTTTTTAAATTTATTTTGGCCCTGAGGAGTCCCTCAGGGACCTTCCACAGGGCCTATGGAGAAGGTATCCCTACCATGCCCCCTAATATTCTTTTTAAAAACGACACTCTAAGTCCCTGAGTCCTGTAATGGCTGCCAGCAACATTTTTCCTCATGTTGCAGGCAGTCAATCAGTGCTTTGCTCCTGTGGGAGCAAGATGGCCTAAGGATAACAATGCTCCCTGGGCCAATTAGAAAGCTTATTGGGCCCGATTCACAAAGGTAAAGTTAGACGAAAGTCTAACTTTATGACTTTCGGTATTCACAAAGGGCATTTACTACTCGTAAGTGCCCTTTGTGAATACTGAAAGTCGCGAAGTTCGACTTTCGGTATTCAGAAAGGGTGTTTATGAGTAGTAAATGCCCTTTGTGAATACTGAAAGTCGTAAAGTTAGACTTTTGACTAACTTTACTTTTGTGAATCAGGACCATGGTTTTTTTAATTGAGTTTGAGGGATTCCCGCGAGTGTCCCTCAAACGCAATTGTCCAGATATAAAAATATTTTTGAGACTCAGTATCTCAAAAACTACTGAATGGATTTATATAATATCAGAAAAAGCACACTTTCTGGTGTAATTCCGTCGAGGAGTTTTTGAGGTGTGCACCTCCACCCATTTTTCTCTGCCCTGCTCGACGGAACACCCTTAAACTTTCCATGCACAAACTAGGCAAAAACAAAAAACTGTTTGGAAAGATTTGTGGAGATTTGGCAATGTGTTTTAGCCATTATGCGCACCAGTGTGGCTGCTGTTCAACATGGATAAAAGTTAGTAGCGCGGAGTAAAGTGGGGTAAATTGGAGTGAGATAGATTGGGGTAGAGTAGAATGGGGTAGATTGGGGTAGAGTGGAGTAGTGTGCATTGGTTTGAAGTTGTGGTAGAGTGGGTACAATGGAGTCAGGTGGATTGGGGTAGATTGGAGTGGGGTGGAGTGGGGTAGATTTGAGTAGGGTTGAGTAGATTGGGGTAGATTAGAGTGGGGTAGTTTGGAGTGTGGTAGATAGGAGTAGGGTAGATTGGGGTAGAGTGGAGTGGGATATATTAGATAGATTGGAGTGGAGTGGGGTCGATTGGGGAAGAGTGGAGTGGGGTAGATTGGAGTGGGGTAGACTGGATTGGAGTCTGGTACATTTGATTGGAGTGAGGTAGGTTGGGGTTAGGTAGATTGGGTGGATTATAGTAGGGTAAAATGAAATTGAGTGGGGTTAGATTGGGGTAGTCTGAAGTGGGGTAGATCAGGTGGATTATTGTATAGTAGAATGGAATTGAGTGGGGTTAGATCGGGGTAGTCTGGAGTGGGGTATATTGGGGTGGAGTGAAGTAAATTGGGGGCATGGGGTTGATTGGAGTGGTGTGGGGTAGATTGAGGTGGGGCGGGGTAGATTGGAGTGGGGTGAGTTGGATTGGAGTAGGGGTTGGGATAGAGTGGGGGGTGGGGTAGATTGCAGTGGGGTGGGTGGGGTAGATTGGAGTGGAGTAGACTGTAGTGGAGTAGATGGGGTAGATTGAGTGGGGTAGATTGGAGTTGGGTAGATTGGGGTGGGTAAATTGGAAAGGGGTGAATTGGGGTGGAGTGGGTTAGATTGGAATGGAGGGGAATACATTTGAGTTGAATGTGGTAGATTGAAGTGGGGCAGATTGGAGTGAAGTAGAGTGGGATAGATTTGGGTAGAGTGGAGTGTGGTAGAGTGGAGTGGGGAAGAGTAGAGTGGAGTGGTGTAGATAGTGTGGATTGGAGTGTGGTAGAATGGAGTGGGGTAGATTGTGGTAGATTGGAGTGGGGTGGATTAGATTGGAATGTGGTAGATTGGAGTGGGGTAGTTTGTGGTAGAGTGGTGTGGATTAGAGTGGAGAGGAGCTAAATAGATTGCAGTGAAGTGTAGAGTGGAGTGGGGGTACATTCGAATGGAGTGGGGTAAATTGGACTGGGATACATTGGAGTGGAGTGGAGAATAGTGGAGTGGATTAGATTGGAGTGGATTGGGGTGCATTAGGGTGGGGTGGATTGGGGTAAATTGGAGTGGACTGGAGTAGAGTGTGTAGACTGGGGTAGATTGGAGCAGAGTGGAGTAGATTTGAGTGGAGTGTGTGTATGTAGTGTTGTGGGCCCTAAGCCCACATGCTACTAAAAATGATGACACAGACACCGTAGTGATGCTTAATCAACTGCCCATGAGCACGTGCACTCAGGCCCTTTTATTTGCAGGCTCACGTCACTCGTGACGCCTGTGGTGGATGGGTGTGTGAGTGTGTCCAGCCCTCGAGGGAGTGGCTGGTAAAACTAGTGCCTATTGAGACACTTGAGCGTGTCCAGCACGACACTACAGTGTGGTAGACTGACGTGGTGTGGGATAGATTGGAGTGGGTGAGGTTGATTGGGGTAGAGTGAGTGGAGTGGATTGGAGTGGAGTAGATTGGAGTGGGGTATATTGGAGTGGGGTATATTGCATTGGAGTGAGGTGTATTGGAGCGTAGTGGAGTGTACTGGGGTAGATTGGAGTGGAGTGTGGTAGATTGGGTTGGAGTGGGGTAGATTGAAGTGGGGTAGACTGGAGTGGGGTGGTGTAGATTTGGATGGGGTGGGTAAATTGGGATGGGGTAGATTGGAGTGGGGAAGACTGGAGTGGAGTGGGGCAGATTGGATGGGGTGGAGTGATGTATATCGGAGTGGAGTAGATTGAGGTAGATTGTAGCGAAGTGAAGTGGGGCGGGGTATATTGGGTTACATTGGAGTAGAGTGGGATAGATTGGAGGGAAGTAGAGTCGATTGGAGTGGTGTAAGGGGTATGGAGGGGAGGGGTATAGAGTGGAGAAGCGTGTTGTGTCATGGAGTGAGTGGCGTAGATTGCAGTTGGGTGTCAAAGAGTGGAGTGTCATACAATGGAATAGAGTGGCGTGGCATAGAGTGGAAGGGCATAGAGTGGAGTAGTGTGGAGTATGCATGGTATGGTAGCGCACTACCATTCCAGACAACACATTTTCAATTGAAATGACCATTACATTTGCACCTAATTACAGTTTCATTGTACACAAACGATAATGTGTGCAAATGTCCTCACCTAGTGTAGTGATGGGTTTTGATCATATTCAAATATTCGTTTCCACCACACTTCAGAATTACAAAAAAAATGTGCTGGGGCAGATAACATCCGCCGGATGGCCCATCTTGTGGAAAAAGCACGCTATAGAAATATACCTGCTTGCTTGGTGTCCCTTGACGCTGAGAAAGCCTTTGATCGGGTGGATTGGCGATTTCTTAAAGAGGACCTACGGAGGGTGGGGTTGGGCCCTGTGATGGTCTCTAGATTGATGGCCTCCTATACGCGGCCCACTACTCGCATTCGCCTTAATGGACGTCTCACTGCTCCCATCCCAATCTCTCGCGGCACTAGGCAGGGTTGCCCTCTATCCCCTCTATTATTTGCCCTAGTAGTGGAACCCCTGGCCATCACCGTAAGATGCAATCAGACAATTCAGGGCATTCCTATGGGGGGTTATGACCATAAAATCTCCCTCTTTGTAGACGACCTGCTCCTCTCCCTCTCCTGCCCGTCTACTTCCCTTCCAGCGTTAGCTACTCTCTAGCGGTCGTTTGAGGCTGCGTCGGGATTTCGGATTAATCTCGCTAAGTCTCACGCCCTTAACCTTACTCTTCCGGCCTCGGAGGTCCAGGAATTGCAAAACCTGATCCCGCTGCAGTGGTCCGACAAGTCGATACGATATTTGGGCTTCGATCTGACTCCCACGCTCTCATCCTGGACCTCAGCTAACTGGCCTAGGTGTGGGGGTGCCATTCGGAAAGAATTGCGCAGGTGGAGAGACCTTCCTCTGGCATGGTTAGGGCGTATTAACACTATAAAAATGTCAATCCTCCCTAAGATCTTATATTTATTTCAATCTCTTTCCCCTCCTATACCGCACTCTGATATCCTGTCTCTTCAACGTGGCTTTACCAAATTTATATGGGGTAAGTCCCATCCACGCTTCTCTTATAAGATTCTGATGCTACCGCGAGACCGAGGTGGACTTGCGAGTCCTAATCTTATGGAGTACTATTGGGCCTGCCATCTCCGGTACATATTGGAATGGGTGGTTCGCGAGAGTGAAAAGCATTGGGTCCATATGGACCGAGCGGTGTCCTGTAGACCCTTGTGGGATATGGCTTGGCTACCTCGCGGGGCTCGCCCCCATTGCGCTTATATAGCCACTCCCACGAAAACGGTCCTAGAGATATGGGATAAATTAGCGGTCTCTCGTGGTCTGACAACATTCCCCTCCCACAACACACCTATAATGCGCGACCCCATGCTCCCATCTGCAATGCAACCTAAAACGTTTAGTGCGTGGTCGGACGGGGAATGTCGGGTCGTTCAAGATCTGTTCCAGGGCGACAAATGCCTTACCTTTGATCAATGCAAAAAAGCTTTTCACCTTACGGAGGGGGCTCGGATGCAATATTATCAGATTCCTCACTGGCTACTCTCCCAGGGCTACGTCCAAGGCACGACTAGACAACTCACTGCCTTTGAATCCTTAGTCCGCAAATTTGAGGTGTCGCAGGGTCTGATCTCCCACACTTACACTGTTTTATAGCACTAGCAACGACCCACTCCCCACACATATCAGATGCAATGGGCTTCGGACTTAGGTGACGATATACCTCCAGAGAGCTGGGACCGCTTATGGCAGGACATCCCGAAGGTATATCATAGCACTCCGCAACGCGAATCGGCATATAAACTCATGGCGCGATGGTACTTCAGCCCAACCCGTTTACAACAAATGCTCCCATACTCCCCCCCCCGACGTGCTGGAGATGTCAGGGTGACAGAGGTGACTTTATTCATTTATAGTGGTCTTGTCCGAGACTCACAATGTTTTGGAAAGAGATTCTTAGCCATATTAAAGATGTAGTGGGGTTCCCTATTCCTTCCTCTCCGGCTTTATTAGGCATTAGGCCCTTGACTTTGACTGCTATGACATACACGTACTGGCGTCTGATTTTACATATGTTAGGAGCTGCCTGGCAGTCCATAGCCTTATTTTAGAAGAAATCACCCCCCCCCCCGGTAGCCACATGGTTTCTCCGCTTATGGCATGTCCAAGCCCTTGAACTACTTACTGCCCGTATCAACCACATGGATGCTAAATTCAGCCGCTTATACACTACTTTTCCAAGATTGAACATTCTCGACTGTTTCCCCCTCGATTATGAGCTTTGCAATTATTTGACGACCCTCTTGAGCCTTACTCTAGGGGTCAGCAGCCGGAATCCCCAGCGCCGTCAACTTAATAGAAAAGGCTTTGCCTCTTTTGCCCTCATGAGACACCCGTTTCCCCCTAACAACAAGGTATTCTCAGTGCATCTTCCCTTTTTCCCCTCCTCCCTGGTGGGAGTTTGTTTCTCCCCTTATTTAGTTACAGTTGAAGACATGCCCCTGTTGCTCTTTGGACCAGAATATCCAAACGATTAGAGGACAGTGCGCGTGCGTAGGGTTAACAAAACATAGCCGGATACTTACCATTCAATATCTTTGACAACGACAGAGCCCCATACAACTCTTGGCCTACTGAGTATTTCACTTTGGCTCTTCTTGAAGTGAGAGGTGTACCAGAATAGCCTGTGAAAGGGTTGTAACACAACGCTTCCTCTCACATCTCCGTTTGCCAGAATTGGGGGTGCGTTGGAAGGTATTTGCTTGGTCTTATAAGTTTTTACTGAAGCACTGTGCTATTTAAAATGGAATGTGGTTTTAATCGTATGTTCTTCGACAGGGATGTATGTCTTAATCCTGTTTGAATTTCGTTGTTTGATATATATTCAATAAACAGATTTGAAACAAAAAAAATGTGCTTCATTTTTACTAATTCTGATATATTCTGAAAAATCAGCAGAGTTAATTTTTTTGTTGTGTACTGGAAACAATATCCTACACCCTCTACTCTTGCATGGGTACTCAGCAATAGTGTCATACAAATTCTCTCACTTTAAAGCCAGAGAAAGAAAAATGAACACCAAGCTCCCTGGAAGAGAGAGCCTGACATTTGAGTTCTGACTTTGAATGCGCAGCAAAAGTGACAAGATAAGAACAAGATTTAATGGCCTGTTTACAGAAAGCGAGGTCGCGGAAGAATACAGTAAGCAAGGTTTGGTCAATGGGAGGGACAACCTAAAGCAAATAAAGCCAGCAAATAGGAAGCCAGAAAATGTGAGTTACATACCACAAAGCCAGTGGTAAGCAACAGGCGGAATGCACTCCTAGGTCAGCTTTCTGAAAGTCCCCAAGATGTCTTTAGCACACCAGACAGCTGCGCTGTCTGGTAGGCTGCGACCTAAAAGGCATTTCTATGGAAACACTGACCTCACTATAACTACTCAGTGGCGACGTCACTGAGATATATGAGTGGTGCCCGATTCTAGTGGGGTGCTGGGGGACACCCTCAGGTGTGGAAAAATAGCTATATTTCAGCCTTACAAAAAAGGCACCATTATTTGCTGAAAAACCCACCACAGGCAGCCATGGCTGGCACCCAACCAACCACGGGTGGCAAACACCGCACTGTGCACTGTCTTTGCACAACAGATGTTGGCCATAGGGCCTGGTCATGGCCAGACCCAGTTTGTTTTATTGTTTATTTTGAGGGGGTCTGTGGATCCTATTTTGGGAATAATGGTCACAAGCAAACATTTATACCCTTATTGAAAATTCCATGGGGTTTTCCAGACCAGGTCCTGAGTCCCCAAATGGAACTTTAAGCCTAAGGAGGGCACAAGAGGTTTGTGTACCACTGGCCTGGGTTTGTTGACCCTGGGGGTGGAGGGGTATAATGGGGATGATCGGGGGGCATTTTTTTAATTTAAAACAACAGGGGACTCTTTTGATGAACCCCCCCACCATAGCCTTGTGTCAGAGGATGTTCCTCCTTCCCCCTTATAGCTTGTTCATTTTATTATACATTTAGGTAGGGGGCACTCCTCCGGCCATCCTTCCAATGCCAACCCCCATAAGCTCCAGACCAAGCGATCCATGCAATGGCAGGACCAACGGATGTTCGGAGGGTTTTACCCCTCGAGAGGCCGCGGCAGAGGGCGCAGGGGAAGAAGAAACCCCAGAGGAGCCAATAAAGCACCTGGTGGACCCACAGGTAAGGACTACCCCTTTTTTCCTACCAGAGGTGGGGGGAAGATTGCAGTGGTTCCGACACAACTGGGCAGCAATCACAAGGGAGGCTTGGGTTTTACAGACGGTGATGGGTTTCCATATCGAGTTCCACGGGACTCCCCACCAACTCTCTCATCCCTAACCCCTAGTTTTCTCACACGAGAGTGTGCAGGTGGTAGACAGAGAGGTACAAGATCTCCTAAGCAAAGGGGCCATCGTGCGCACGACCCTACACCCCGAAGGTTTCCTGAGCAATATCTTCCTTGTCGACAAGAAGGACAAGGGGTTCCGGCCGGTGATCAAACTCCGAGACTTCAATCAATGGATGGTGTATCGCCACTTCAAAATGGAGGGCATTTACCTTCTTAGAGATATGTTATTGCCAAACGATTGGCTGGTTCGACTCGACCTAAAGGACGCCTACCTGGCGGTACCAATTTTTCCCCCCCACAGACGGTTTCTACAGTTTCAATGGGGCGAGCACACATACGAGTTCACTTGTCTGCCATCTGGCTGTCATCAGCTCCTTGGTGCTTTACCAAGGTGCTGAGACCGGCCATGGAATGGCTCCGAGCTCGAGGCGTGTGCCTCATAGTTTACCTGGACAACATCCTTTTAATGCATCAGGTGGAACACACCTTGGTATCTCAGCTCCGACTGACTCAGAACCTCCTACAGAATCTGGGCTTCATCCTGAAGTCTGTTTACGTGCCGGCTCAACAATTGACCTTCTTGGGCTTCGAGGTCGACGCGGTACAGCAGTGCCTCAGATTGCCCCAGCAGAAGATGCGTTTGATCCGCAAGGAGCTGCGTCGTACCCTGGCGAGAGAGAAGTTCTCGCTACGCCACTTAGCTCGAATCGTGGGTCTGTTGTCGTCCTCGATACAAGCGATCTTTCCGGGGCTGTTACATTACCGGGCTCTACAGCGTCTCAAAACGCAGCCCTTACATCGTGGCCTTACGTATACACAGGAGATATCCCTCTCTCAGGAAGCTCGTACGGAGCTGCATTGGTGGCTTGAGCACATGCAGGCCTGGAATAGAAGGGCCATTTTCGGATATGCCCCAGATCTGGTGATCGAATCAGACACCAGTCGACAGGGTTGGGTTGCCCGCTGTGGAGATGTTATTAAAGGCGGGCATTGGTCCGAGCATGAGCAATCATTACACATCAACTGCTTAGGGCTTCTGGCCGGTTCCTTCACAATTCGGAGTCTGGCGGCCGACAAGGTCTCCTGCGCCATCTTATTGAAGATGGACAATATCTCAGCAGTGAGATATATCAACCGGTTGGAGGGCACGCGGTCCAAACTCCTAGCGGATCTGGCCAAGGAATTTTGGAATTACTGCCTGGCCCACAAATTATCGGTCACGGCGGAGTACCTTCTAGGAGTGCTGAACCGAATGGCGGACTGGCATTCCAGACATCTGCAGGATTACAGTGCCTGGAAGCTGGATCCAGCTAACTTTCAGAGCCTCATGGCGCGGTGGGGTCCATGTCAGGTGGACCTCTTCGCGTACCGTCTCAATTGCCAGATGCCCTGATTTTTCTGCTGGCGTCCGGACCCTCTGGCGGAGGCAACGGATGCCTTTCTGCATGACTGGAGCCTTTTCCGGGGTTATGCGTTTCCCCTGTTTGCCATGATATCCAGGCTTACGGCACTGGTCAGGAGACAGAAGGCAGAGGTCATTCTAGTGACACCGCGTTGGAAATCTCAAGTCTGGTATCCAGTTCTTCTGGAACTTTCTATGGATTTTCCAATCCAACTTCCCCGGACTCCTCTTCTGTTGACGGACTCTCGAGGCAATTTGCACCCTCTGGTTCTGGAGGGCAGCCTCAACCTTATGGGTTGGAGGATTACCGGGGACGTTGGGAAGTCCCGGGTCTTTCGGAGAGGGCTTCCTCCCTTATCAGGAAGGCATGGGCAGACTCTACAGTCAAGCGGTATAGGTCTTCTTGGAGGAAGTGGTCACGCTGGTGTATGCAACGGGGTTTGGATCCCGTGGAGGCAGATGTAGTCAACTACTTGTCGGAATTAGTAGACAAGTGCTTGGCCCATCGTTCCATTAACGCGAGTAGGTCAGCTATATCTGCGGGCCACTTGCCTGTTCAGGAGGTTCCTGTGGAGGGGGGGCACCCTCTGGTATGTAGACTGTTGAGAGGCATACGCCTGTCGTTTCCACCTCGCCCAAGATATTCCTCCTTGTGGGACGTTAATACCGTGCTACGTCTGCTGCAATCGTGGCAGGATAACTCTTACCTTTCCCGTAAGGAATTGACAGGTAAGGTAGCGATGCTCTTTTGTCTTATTTTGTGTAAACGAGTATCGGATGTACGGGCCTTGGAGGTTTCGGCACGGGTGTTCACACCGGACGGGGTGTCGTTAACAGTTGCTCAACGTACAAAGTCCAACACTAGAGTGGTTCACTATACGGCTTTCCCGGGTCATCCGAAGTTGTGTGTGGTACATTGTCTCAGAGCATACAAGATGATGACAGAGGAATACAGGCCTCCAGGGGTGTCTCAACTTTTCCTCTCACTCAAAAAGCCTTTCAAAGCAGTGACAGCCGCCACGATTGCCCGTTGGGTGAGATGGGTGCTCCAGGAAGCTGGCATTGATACAGCAGCCTTCGGGGCCCACTCGGCAAGGGGAGCCATGGCTTCGAAAGCCTTCGCCCTTGGGAGGCGCCTAGAGGACATCCTCAGAGCAGCGGATTGGTCCTCGGACTCCACCTTTAAGGTCTTCTACTTTAAACCCATCTTGGGCATGGCTTCTCTGGTGATCGATCAGCTTTGAACTAGCATAATCTGAGCCTCTGGTCCTGCCATAGAATATAACATTTCCTAGCTATCGTGAAGGAAAGTTTCAACTCTATTAAGGACGCGGAGGCGAGGATTATCCCACCCAGTGGAATTGTTATTCTTACCCTCCCTCGAAGTTGGCAGTCTGCACGTTGGATAAGTATAATAACTCAGGAGGGTTTCGGATTAATGTACACGTACGGCTAATCATGCTTTGTGAATTTATGATTGTTCATGGTTGACTAACCTGCCTCTTTATCGCACTGCTACAGGGATAGCAGTTGTTTATCAAATTTGTGATACTGATTCCTTGTCTTTTCAGGGTCCGAGCAGAAACAAGATTATTAATGGAGAAACGGGATCAGGTGTTTCGCCCGAAAAAAGAGGAAGTGCCGCTCCTTGATGTTGTTTATATGGGACTGCCTCTATGGTTGTTTTCTGTTTCTTACAAAGACTCATTTTGTAGTCTATGGTTGTTACATGGTTTTTAAGGCTGCTGAGCAAGAAAATAAAGGAAGAGAAATGCATAATTCTCGCCTCCGCGTCCTTAATAGAATTGAAACTCTCCTTCATGATAGCTAGGAAATTTTATATTACACGTTACAATAACTTTACACAGAAACAGCTCTGCTAAGAGTCGGGGAGCTCTTCAGTGTGATTTATCTCATTGAACAAATTTAACCCTTACATCTGGTTTTGGTGAAATAACTTGCTTTAAAAGAAATACATGTGAAAAAACGCCATGGCATAAACCGTACATGCAGTTGTCCAAAATGTAATATGCTATTTATTTCTGTTGTTTTGGAAGGGGATGGTCATCATGTCCCACACAAGACTTCACCTCTCGTGAGTCATGGCCCCACCCCATACCCAACAATGGTAATAAATAACATATTAAACTCTGATCATTTACATGCATACAAAATTAACTTGGCTCAATCCCAAAAGCATGCTCTTACAATAGGAAAAGATTTTTCTTTCCTTACTGAATCATATAAGTATCATTAAAGTGTTAGAAATGTCTCTTTCCAACAGTATCATAAAATCTTTTTCCCTTTCAGCATTATATCTTATCCTGTATAGTAATAGCCTTTTCCTGATTTGTATAAAGTGTTGTCCCTTCAGTGTCAGTGACAGGACACAGGCCACCTCCTGTGAAGTCAAGGGATGTATCATTAGGTGATGTCTCTTCTTACCTGGCAGTGCTCTCTCTCGATACAGACTTCCCATTTCCATTGTCTTTGCAAGTAAATGTGTGTCACAGTCAGGCGGAAAGTTTCTGTGGTAAAGGCAAAAGATTTAGTAAATGTTCGGGGCTGCACGATGGATTGGCTAGAAAAATGGGACTATGTACTACTAAATGGGAGGAATTTTAAGGAGGGGTGTAGGGACTGACATGCTAATACAAAACATACTACATCCCTAAAGGTGTCAAGACACCTGTAAAGCACTCCAGCCCAGCCTTGGAGTAAGTCAAACACCATAAATGGCCACTCATGGGTACTGCAGCACACTCTAATAGAAAACAAGGAGACAATGAATTAAAATAACACCAAATAGGAACTAATGTTAAATTAAGTAAATTATACATTATAATTGAAAATGTTATTTTTAAATTAAATTAATATATTTAATTATTTTAAACACATTTTATTTGATGAGTTATTGTGCTGTAACATTTTATATTATCAGTTCTAGGTTAAAAATAAATATTTCAATTCATCAACATTTATATTATCAATTAAGGAATGTTTAATAATTTTCAGTATACTTTCCAACAAGGAGATGTCTTACACAAGTAAATCCTATTATAGAAAGCATCACCCCATTATTTGAGTGAATGGAAACATACAAGTCTACATCTAGGGGTAATTCTACACTCCGAAATGACGAATAGAAAAAATGTGTAGATTTAAACTTATATGTAGTAGTAATTATACATGAGTAAATACACACGTGTGAATAGGCCCATTAATGTCAAACATACAGCTTTCCAAATGTGACACCTGGGATGTTGCAATACAGTGAATAAAATACAGAAAGAAAAATACATTTAAAAGATATGAAAATGCACATGACATTCACCATAACGAATATAATATCCAATGAATGTTATGTACATTGCATTGCTTAGGGTATTTATAAACTACGCTTTAAAGAATTTCATTCCCACTGAAAATTTCACAAGCACTGAAAAATATAATGTGTTGAAATGAACATGGCACAAGCTAAAAGGAATACAACCCACAGTGAAATTAATATGACCCACATTCATACATAAATATCACTTGCAATAGAATGAATATCACATATGTTAAAATTAACATGATCCATTTTAAAAATCATATGACCTACAATGGAAGGTAGATCACATGAGTTGAACTGAATTAGACAAATGTTGAAAATGGCATGACATACATTGAAAGGACCACATCCATTTAGTAGCCCCAGCTTCTCTGTGCCCCAAATAGCCCAGTGAGCTAAAGACAAAGAAAGTGGTAAGAACACAGACTTTGTGATGTGTATTCTTGAATCTTTAAAATTGCTTTTTTCCTCTACCTGTGACTGTTTAAATGTACCTCTTGGTTTCTGTGCATTTTGTACTTTTAAAACTTCAGTTTGTTTCTGCTTGTGACTGTGACTGTTTAAATTTCTCTCCTAGTTTTCTCCTATACTGTGCTAAGGTTTGAAGAAGGCAATCCAGCCCCCTCCCCTACCTTTACAAGGTAAGAAAGGCAAAATACACCTCAGTGGCTAAACAGAGTGTGTTTAAGAGACAGCTTAATGTGCTTTATGGCTTAAACTGTGTTTGGAAAGTGTATGTAGCACGCATTTGTGGCTAGAAAAAATGATTGGTTTAAGTGCGCGAAAAGCAGTATTTTTAGTGGCTTTAGATCTGGGCCATACCTGCAGGGATGAACAGGAACTACAAAGTGTGGATTGAGCATGTCTGTATCCAAGGAGATTCTGACTTCAGGAGCAGCTCCCTGCCCACCAGCCAGTGTTTTGCTGATTGACCCTCTAGCTCCCAAGCAACCCTGGGCCACCCTCTCACACAACTGCATAGGCCCTAAAAGTTTGTGGAGGAAGCCCCAAGACAGCCACCTCCATTTTGTAGCCCCAGCTTCTCTGTGCACTAATTAGCCCAGTGAGCAAAAGACAAAGAAGGTGGTAAAACACAGACTTTGTGCTGTGTATTCTCGAAACTTTAAAGCTTCTTTTTTCCTCTACCTGTGATTGTTTAAATTTACCTCTTGGTTTCTGTGCATTTTGTACTTTTAAAACTGATGTATTTTCCTGCCCAAGACTTTTTAAATATCTCTCCTAGTTTTCCCCTATACTGTGCTAAGGCCTGTAGAAGGCAATCCACTCCTGTTTTTTAGAAGGTAAAAAAGGCAAAATACCACTCAGAGGCAAACTAAGCCCTCCATCAGATCATCCACCGTAACCCGCCTCCTCTTTTTACCAAAAACACACCACCAAACAATTCTTACACTCCACTCCGCCACAGATATTACCTCTTACAGCTATCAAATCAAACACAAACACTCATAACTCTTGTCCATCTCCTCTCACACACCACATACACTATTTTCCAAAACACAACATTCCCTTTACCATTCAACTTCCACTCACCAACAGTACTGTACATGCAAATCCTTCTCAGAAAACCACTACATCAATATCTCCTCTCACTACTCCACAAAAACAAAACATAACATGCACACCAGCACATCAAATAATGACACACACAATTTTATAATAAATTCCATCACAAATTAGAAACATACACCCACTCCCACTCTCATGACTACACAAATAATACACATCCTAAACCACCTTTGCTCCCAAAATGTTATCTTCACCAACACCTACTACAAATATGCCAACACAACAACTCTCATTCACCCGCCTCTCATTCATTGCACAATTTAATGCCTTAAAACATGACCCACATTCTCCAACACCTCCCCTACCCCATACATCTTCCACCCTAAACAGATGCAAACAAAATGAACAACATGCTACTCTTCACAACTTCGCATTTCCATGGCTATTACACAACAAGGCTACTCTACAAAAACAACACAGCTCACCAACTCACTCTCAACCACCATCTCCACCACCTACGCACGCAGACCCAACAAAATGCCTTCTAAGTCTGCTGGATGAGAATACGCTATAAGAAAACAACTCTATTGCTATCCTCATACAGTTAACATCAGCACTAATGACACACTTGCTACAAGTTCAAAAAATCCTGCTCACTCTTATACGAAACAAAGTTACACCACCACCAAAACACAATCTCTAAACTGCCTACTAATAAAAATGCTTGATCACTCTAAAAACAAGCGCCACATCTACGACCTACTCACTGACACACAACCTAACTTACTCTTCATAACTTAATCATGATTGCGAGATGACATGGCTCAAGTGTTGCATGAAGCCGTTCATTCAGGCTGTCAAACTATCACACAAAATTGTATAGGCAAAAGAGGAGGGCGACTAGCAGTTTTATTCAAGCAAACAATAAATATCACCAAAGCTGACAACATTTCCATACAAGAATGTGAGGCCCTCATCACCAGATACAACCCTACACCAACTTCCTCCTGTAACCTGTCTTCCTTTACAGCCCCCACCTAGCAATCCAACATTCCCAGACACGTTTATAGACGCAGTTTCAAACCTTATAACACTACACTACAACCTATACATTCTTAGTGACCTAAACATTTGGTTTGACAAACCAATATGCCCCAACCAAAAACTATCATCATTAGCCTAGTCGCACTGAACCTACATCAGATTGTACACAAACCCACACACATCACTGGACACATCCTAGATGTAATTTTTGCAAATCCAGAACTAGTTACCTTTCAAAGGATTACTCCAGTCACATGGCAGACCACAATCTGGTAGCTTTCCAACATAAAACACCTCAAATCAACACACCTAAGGCCACCTTACATGCATCCACCTATCGACTGTGGAACAAACTCAATTTTGAATACTTAGAAACACAACTAACATCCAACACAGATCCAGACACAAGAAATTCCATTCAAAAACTTTATGAGTGGCCACAGGAAGCTTTTTATATACTAATACCACTAAGAACAACAAAACAGGACAAAAGAAAACAAGCATCTTGAAGAAATACAGAGCTAAAAAAAGATAAAACAACAAATTAGAAAGCTGCAACGCACCTGGCTCAAAACAAACAACAATCAAGACAAATATCACAACTGCAGGTTGCACCACTCAACAAAAAGTCCAAATATAATACATATGCAAATGTCCATCCAGTATTTGAAAAAGTGAAATCTTTATTCTTCTTTACAAATGATGAAAAAACGTAACGTAGACAGCCAACGCGTTTCGTTCTTTTCCAAGAACTTCATCAGGGCAAGTATATTGACTGGTATCAAAAGGTTAACCAGGAAATTGCATGCCAAGTCCTCAAGTGTGATCAACTTGCCATTTTTCATAAACCACCGATTTTCCAACTAAATTATAAAGTGCTGCAGGATAAGACTAAAATAAGTCGTATTGTACCTACTAGCTGATCTGTAACCGACCCAGAATCCGGTTCGGAGGCTCAAATATAAAGAGGCTGATGTGCCATGAAAATCCGGACCTGCACTGCGTAACCGACGAATAGTATTTTTAAGGCGCAAGACAAACTCCACCTATGCAAACTTAATAGAATATACAAGTCATCAATCATAAAAGCTAAAAAAAATTACTATTCAGACTGAATTCAAAATGCTGTACGTGAAAACAAAACATTATATAAATTCTCACCAAATTTCATAAACCTAAATGCACAGAAGGAACTCATACCATTACTCACAAATTCACTGACAAACTGGCAAATCATTACACAACCAAAGCAGACACATTGGATTCCTATTTAAAAAAGTAAAACCACCAGCAGATCTCTGACCTGCTCCCTGCTGCGATGGTGAAAAATCTCAGGCACATCATCTCACCGATTTGGACCAAAATCATCAACTCCTCTCTATCAAGCAGCTCTATGTCGGCTCCCCACAAACTCGGCCAAGTCACCCCCCTCATCAATATAACCGGACGCCGACCAGAACGACCTCAATAACTACAGACCTATAACTAACCCCCCCTCACCAAAACCATGGAAAAATGTCTGCTTGTCCAACTCAACAACCATATCGAAAAATACAACCTGCTTCACACCTTCCAATCCGGGTTTAGGAAAGGTTGCAATGCAGAGACTGCTATACTAAACATCATGGATGACCTACACAGACCTTTGGATGATGGCCAGGCCAGCCTTCTAGTCTTCCTAGGCCTCCCGGCCGCCTTTGATACTGTCAAACACAGCATCCTCCTAAACACACTCTCACAACGGGCAGGCATCGATGGGACTGTCCTTTAGTGGTTCTCCTCCTTTCTAAGCCAATGCTCGCAGCTAATCAAGCTCAACAACTCAACCTCAAAAACAACACCAGTCTCTCAAGCAGTCCCTCAAGGGTCAATCCTGTCTCCCACACTATTCAACCTCTATCTTGAACTCTTTGCAATTATTCTGAGGCAAGCTAGAATAGACTACCATTTATATGCAGATGACACCCAACTCTACATGAAAATTTCAGTCAAAGACATCCAGCACCTAAATAACACTCTCCTCGCAGTTCAAGCCTGGTTGACCAGCAACAACCTCAAACTCAACCTGAGCAAAACTGAGCTCCTTCTCATTCATCTCAAAGAAAAATCCTTTCCCATAGAATGTTGGCTCGCCAACCTTACGCCTTTAAACTGCAAACTGTCCATCTCCAACTCTGTTAAACCCCTTGGGATTACACTCAACTCCCACCTAAGCATGAAAGACCATATCAATGCCTCTGCAAAAAGCACATTGTACACGCAGAAAAATAGAAAAATATCAAAAAAGTCAAACCCTTCATCCCCAGCGAAGACCTAAAGACAGTGATGCAATGCTTAGTCTTACCCAACCTAGACTATGGCAATTTAATGGTTACGTGCGCCCCAAAATCTTACCTAGAGCCACTGACGGCCACTCTCCATGCTTCAGCTAGACTTGTATCAGGGGAAAGGCTCTTTGATCACATCACTCCCACCCTCAAACAACTCAACTGGCTACTAATCGAGGCAAGGGCCATATTAAAAACTGCCTGCATAACCCAAAAAGCGCTCTACAGTGAAAATCCAATCTACCTCACGAATAAACTATCAAAAGCCGGCCAAAAGAGACCACTACGAAGCTCAAACAGACTACTCTTGGTCCCTCCAAAATTTGAGAGAGAGAAATCGCACACCGGCTCCTTCTCTGGGAATGGGCCAAAAATCTGGAATTCCCTGCCCGGAGACCTGCGGGAAAATCAACTCTTCCCTCACTTCAAGAAGAAACTAAAGCTTCTCCTCCTCAACAAATACCTAAACCCACCTTAAAGCTCCTGCCTAGCCTAGCCTCTCCGCTCCCTCGAAATAAATCTGTGCACCACTACCCTAGAGGAATCTGTGCCTCTAGTTCCCTCCTTCCACAAGAGGCCTTTTCCACAGCTACCTCCGACCTACAACACCTGTCTTTACTTCTGTTCAGCCTGTTTTGTTGTATTTATTGATTCTATGCGTTTTGCTGTTATTATTTTACTCCACTTGGAATTTTGTACAATTGCAGCTGTGCTCTTCAAAGCGATATGTATTGTGTATAACGTATCTAGCTCAAAATTGTATTGGCAATCTTCCCACAATGTCCTTGTACACCTCGTCACATAATGTCACCATGTATCTATTTGTACCCAAATGTATCTTACATATTTCGGCCTATGCAATTTCATACCTTGTTTACGTCATCACTTTCTATCACAATGTATCTGCATTTACTTCAAATGTATCTTAAGTATATGCTGCTAACTGTGAAGCGTTCTGATGCCCTCGGGTCAAGTTCGCGCTCTATAAAACTCAATAAATAAAAATAAAGCCAATAGGTCTCGGCGATGCGAGAGCTATTGGCTTTGTCAATGTTAATAACTTTTAGCCAAGAGCACACAATTTAAGTGTATAAGTAAGTTTTTGGTATGGTACAGAAGTGACTTTCTTCTATATGAAATATGTCTGGACCTAAAAAGGATGCCAGAGGGTGTAAGAATATATTATAGTTCATATTACTTCCAAGTTATCAAGTGAAATGTTTAACCGACTCCAAAGATAATTGCAAAAAAAACAAAAAATGCAAAAAAGATAACTACCAGAACTTTGATACTGGATCAAAGCAAAAATAAATAAAGGTACAATTAAAATTAGTGAAATGCAGTCAGATCTCTTAATGAGGGCGTGCAGGGAAACAGTGGCTAATCGTACCTTTGAAGTATCCAATGATCGTGAGATTGGTATTAGAGAGTATGCCCAATAAAATCAAGGCAGAGTAAAACAATTTTGGAGAGTGATGATGGTTTCCAGGGCAGGTGATCCCATTCGAGACTCTGGGGGGCATTTTTTTTCTTTTTTGGAAGGTAAAGACAAAGCCAACGAGGCTGACACATGACTTGAGTGGTATGTTTGTGCCTTGGAGTTGAATGATAAGAAACGTCTCTAGATGGTCACTTCTGCGTAACCTCCTGATTTTACATGGGTAGGAGGCGTACACGCATACCTGCGGATGACAACACATAGACACACACCCGGACATGCCATGTCACTTACCAGAAGGAAGCAGCTGCCTTGGGGTGCAACACAAGAGGGGACGGAAGCTGCTGGTGAAGAAGCAATGCAAGAAGCAACTAGAGGGGCAGAGCCGGACTGTATAGAAGCCGGGAACGGGAATGCAGCACCTTGAGGCACAGACTGGAGGCTCCTTTGCCCATGGAAACTAAAGACGGACTAGCCGAATATTCAGCGCTGCAACCCTGCTTCTGATGCACACATTGCGGCCATTGTAGATTGTGACATTGTACGTGACTAAGATCGACGAGAAGACGCATACAGTTCAACAAGCAGCGATGAGGGAGGGTTTGGGTTAGGGATCAAGCAGTGAAGAGGGAAGGTGTCGGGTGACGGGCAAGCAAAGACCGTGACATTAATTTAAAATAATTCTCTTTCTTTGAAGTCAGAGAGAGAAAAGTAAACAGGCACACTCGAAAAACAGTGTCTGATGTTTGACCTTGGTCTTTGAATGCACAGCAAATGTGACGAGATAAGAACAAGATTTACAGGCCTGTTTACAGAAACGGAGCTTGGAGCGAGTGAAAACATGAGCGCTTATTTCAAGTGCTGTTAAACAAAGAAAAAAGTAGTTCCTAAAACAGTTCCTGAGTGAGATCAGTGGATGGATAGTAGTAATTGGTCTATGCTCTCAGGGCGGGCTAAACACAGGAAGAATCATGACGTATACATTCCATGGACAAATGGGGAGAAAGAATTTGAGAGCGAAGATGGAGCCAGCAAATGGGAAGCCTATGGGTGGACTGGAAGCCCACATATTGAATACAACAGTCTCTTCGAGACAGCGCATGCGCTGTCTAGCTGAGACCTAAAAATGATCACCATGAAAGTCAAAGCAGCTACTAGGTCTAATTAACACATGCTCTTATGATTCAAAGGCATGTCCAGTGAAGTAGAGAGCACAGGATTCTCTAAACCTGAAAGAATTCCTACAAGAAAATCTTAACATATGCCGCAAATTAATTTTTTGGGGGGGGGAGTTTTATATAGCGCAAACTAGACCCGAAGGTATCAGAGTGCTTTACATGAGCACCAGTTGCGTTACAGACGGACTCATTCATTTTTTTTTTGTTAGGCACGGCGAGTGATTTGCCCAGAATCACAGGATTTTGAGCGTCCCTGCCAAGACTCGAACCCAGTTCCCCAGCTTCGAGGCCGACCACTCTAGCCGTTAGGCCACATCCTCTGCTGCAGGAGCCCTCTAAAGCAGGTGCACTCAAAAATATATTTATGTATATTAAATATAAATATTTACATTATAAAGTATAATAAATATATATATATAAATATTATAAATATAGGTAGAAATAACCTAACAGCTGAAGCATAGACATAATAGTCGTGAGAGAGAGAAAACGAGAAGTAGAGGGGGCGGGGGTTGTAGTTCAGGAACTCAGTGAAGGCTAGGAGTTTATTTTAAGGAATCAGGTCAAACGTACTTTCTTTTTTACCTGGCTTGGATTGCCAAACTGTCTATAGGATAGGACGAATCTCACATGTGAAGACTGACGAGGAAGACCAGGATTCAGTGTAAAGAAGAATACCCATAAGTAACTGGGTCATTAACTGAAATACTAATTTAGAACCTTCATAGATGTTTGGTCAAATAACCTCTGCATGTATAAAGAAGCATGAACCAGTTCTTAATTAATTACCCTCCACACATCCCATATATATATTTTTTGCATTCATCTCACAAAGATACCTCGCTACCAAAAGTTACTTGCAAAAATAAAGTACAAGTATGGACAAAGGCCATCAAACATAAACCACATATTCCAGAGTCAGTCTTGCTGAGTGAAGAATCCCTTTACACTCTCTCCCAAACACAACTGGAGCAATTATGGCTCACTCATTTCCTCAACCATCATGCGCACTTCATAGCAGATATTCATGCCCCACCAATATTAAGACTTTTCAGCCATCACTTTTCATTGTTGTTCTTTATGTCGACCCCTTTTTTGAAAGTTCACCGCTGTGATTGGGCATGGTTTCCTTTGAGGAAGATCTCACAAAATCTGCCTTCTTTTTTAATGAATTGTATTGAGTTTTACATCAATGACTCAGTACAACAAACAGTGCCAGCAAATGGCATCTCATCATGTGCATGTCTTCTTTCTCCTACCCAATTTAACATCATTCCTAACACTCTCCAACCTGCTAAGCCGCCCTTTCCCTCCCCTTCCATAAGTTATGTCCCAGTTTAACATATACTTCAATTAGGTAGGTTCTTTCCAAAAAAGGCACCTCAGCTGATGCAAATTGCATGGAGAGTTCCCTATTCTCTCCCATAACGGTGGGGTACTGGGATGCACGGAATCAAGGATCAGTCCATTCATTGGTTTCTCATTCTATGGGGATGGTGGGGCAGGTGATCCCCCCAGTGAAAGAACCTGGGTCCTGGGTTTTTTAAAGAGTCCCACAATGCCTCCCAAGCACGGGGCCTGTCCAATGACCCATATTACCCTCCTGGCATCCCTCAACAGCCCTCCTCCCTCATATCCAGCCCATTTCTTCCGCTCTTTACGTCATATGGTCACTCATGGGCCCCCTGGGTCTTTCCAATATTTGGTAATTTCTCTCTTTGCCAATATGAATGCCAGATCTTGAAATCTACTTGTGGCTTTTGTTTTGGACCTATGGGGAAACCAACTCAGTAAACAATGGCCATGGGTGCAAGGAACCTCCTTTGTTATGACCTCTGCTGTCACTGTCGTTACTTCTTCCCAGTAATTCTGCAGTGAGGGGCAGTGCACAACATATGCATGAGTTCTGCCCCTATCTCCCCACATCTTGGACATGCAGCATCATTCACCCTAAAGTATTTATTAATGCGGTCTGTGGTGAGATACGCTCTATGAGGTACGTAAAAGTTGATCATTTTAAATCTGGTGTTCCTCTTTCAAGCATTGTCGCCCAATCGCCCTCAGGGATAGTAACTCCCAGGTCTACATCCCATCTGGTGCGTAGGGTTTCTAGTGGCTGGAGAACATCTTCCCTTATTGCCCCATAAAGGCACATTACTGCCTTGTAGGTCCCTGATGATAGCACGATATATCAGCAGCTTTTATGAGGTTGCAGTTCCATTAGGCCTGTTTTCCAATGCTTACAGAATGCCGTCATCACTGCTCTGTGGAGTAGAAAGTGGCCCTGTGGGAGGTCAAACTCTTCTCTAAAGTCCACGAACGGGAGGAGCTCCCCCACTCGGAACAAGTCCCCCACTCTCGTCGCCCCTACTGCCACCCATTCCATCAGTCCTCCCCCAGTTTCCACCATTGGGTAATGTTGTGAGTAGAGTTATAGGAAGGTCATGCGAGTATGGGATCTGCCGACTCGTCTTCTGAAGACAACAATTCCAACGCTGGGGCAACACCCAAAATTCCCGGGTGTCTTCCTCCGTCGGGCTGCTTGTCCTCATTAACACCCCCTCTAGTCTATGCAGTTCTGGGATGAACAGCCCTAGTTTTCAGTCTGGGTTCTGTCTGCCTGCCATTCACTGCATAAACCACTGGACTGGAGTTGCGCTTTAAATTCGGGAACAACTATTCTGCCCTCCTTCACCCGTCACTGCATTGTGGAGAGTGCTACTCTCCTATGCCCTGAGCCTCATATAAACGAGGTGGCCAGGGAGTCCAGCTCCTGGAACATCCCTCTGGGAATCCATTCCGGCAGGGTTGTGAAAAAATACAGTAATCTAGGCAGTGCCACCATCTTATGCAGTGCCACCCTGCCTGCTACTTAGAGAGTAAGTGCCCTTCAGATGTCTGTTTTCGCCTTTAATGACCTGATTGGCGCTCCCACATTCCCAACGGGGAGATCGGCCTGGTCATGAAAGATTCTGGCGCCTAAATATGAGAGGCATTGTGGTTCCCACTGTAGGGGGTGTAACCCCTCTGGGGAGTCCCGGTTCACCTCTGTCGGAAACAGCCTAGATTTTTGCCAATTAACTTTTAGGCCAGACAGGGCGCCAAACTCTGCCAGCATGTTCCTGGCCTCGCCCAGGTCCTCTGTCGTGTATTTAGGAAAGAGTAAAAGATCATCTGCATATAAGGCTATGCGGTGATGATCCTCGCCTACCTGCACTTTCTGGAACCAGTTACCGTTCTTGCCTGACGGGTCAGCAGCTCCATGGCCAGCACAAAAAGCAATGGCGACGGGGGGGGGGGTCATCCTTGCCTTGTCCCTCGGCCTAAGCTATAGCTCTCGGAGATGGTCTGACCCGTGCGAACTCTGGCCGTGGGTTCCGTATATAGTACTCTGGTCCACGCCACAAATCCCTGTCCCAGCTGCATTTGTTGTAGTACCTCGTCTAAGTACCCCCATTCCTGGCTGTCAAATGCTTTGTCTATATCGATGGTAAATATCGCTGCTTTACTGTGATCATAGGTGGTAGCCTCCAACATTGTGAGGAGGCCATGTATATTAAGCTCTGTATTACGGCCAGGGATAAATCCTGCCTGATCCAGGTATACTAGTTTTGGCATGTATGGGAGTAGTCTGCTTGCCAGAATCTTGCTTAGAATCTTGTAGTCAATGTTAAGCATTGACAATGGCTGGTAAGCCTTACAGCAGTATGCAGGCTTGCCTGGCTTCAGCAAGGGTATCACCAGCACCTCTCTAGTGGAGGTGGGAAGTTAACCCATCTCTCTGAAGGCCTTGTAAAGTTCTACCAGTTAAGGGACCAATTCCTCCTTATACATATTGTAGAACTTGACTGGGAACCCGTTGGAACTTTGCTTCTTGTCTTCGCTAACCCATTTTTTGCTGCTCTAACTTGCTGTAGGGTGATGTCCTCCCCCAGTGGCGTTGATTCTTCTAGTGTTAGGGGGTGGTGGGGTAAAGGTGTTAAGTAGGCCTGTAATGTCCCAAACCTTATGTGTTACAGGGCTCCTGTATAAGTCTGCGTAATATCGGTAGAAGTGTTGGTTCATCTCATCCTGCCTGTATAGTTAAGCTGCCCATTCAGCCTTGATTTCCACTATGACTGGGCCCCGCTTTGCTGAGTTAGCAAGCCAGGCCAATAATGACCCTGTGTGGTCTTGCGCCACATGCGCCCTCACAACATAGTTTCTATAATCGAAACATCTGAGTCGTTCCACCTGACTCGCCACTTTCTCCATACAAGCAGCAAGTTTGCTTGCAAATCCGGGCGCCTAGTTCTACGCCGCTCCAGCTCCCTCAGTTCCACCTCAGCTGCGAGGACGTCCTGCATTAGTGTACCTCTGACTCCTACCGATTCAGTTATACACTTCCCCTGGAGCACCATTTGGAAAGCATCCCACTCCACCTGGGGGGAGGTGGCCATGTCGCTGTTATCTGCAAAATATTGCTTGACACTGTCCCTGATTACCTCCTATTTGAGTGGGCCTTTCGGTGATTCTGGTTTCAATCTCCAAGTAGGGATGCACGGTTTTGGGTGCTCCCATTTCAGGGGTAATAGCACTGAGTTGTGGTCCCATATTGTTCGGGCTAGATATTCAACCTCATGGACCAGGGTGTGGACATCTGGGTGCATAGGAATGTGTCTAATCTTATGTGTAATTTGTGTATACTTGAGAAGAAGTAGTCTCTCTCCTGCAGGTGAGCCTGCCTCCAAGTGTCTTTCAGCCCCCACCTAGTTTGCCAGCCCGTAAAGAGCCAGGCCGTTCTGGCTACTGGTGAGTCCCCCAGTGGAGGGTGTGAGCGGTCCAAATAGGGGTCTGCTAAGCAGTTGAAGTCTTCCCCCACTACTGTCGAATGAATTACGTAATGGGCTAAAGCTCCCGAAAAGGCAGCCAAAAATGTTCCCTTGCTGAACGTTCGGGCGTAGATGTTTATGAGCGCTATGTCTCGACCCTCCAGGTGGCCCGTCACTACCATATATCTGCCCTCTGGATCTATCAAATGCCCTGTGAGTTGGAATGGCACCACTGCCCAGATCCAAATCAGTGTACCCCATGCATAAGCTGAGAAAGCTTGACCTCTCCATCTTCTCTGTAGCGCTGCTTCTTTTTTAGCTGTTAGGTGCGTTTCTTGTAAGAGCGCAATATGTATACCTCTCTTGTTTAAGTAAGAAAAAAATTTGCACCATTTCGAGATTGTGTGATTCTTCTAATATTCCCGGAGAGGAATTTATAAGTCATTGGGGTAGCCATCTCTCCACCTTGTAATCACTCATGTGACTCCGCTCTGGGAGTGCGAACCCATCTCCCTTCAATGGCCTCCTAGAATAAGCCATGACAACGGAACCCCAGGGACACAGCTCATGTTTTCCATACAACCAACATTTAACATTCACCCCAACTCCCATTCCCCAGGACAAGTAGGCAACGCCCCCCATCCAAACTTGCAAACTACTCAACCACTCACGGGAGAACCCACGTGTAACTCTGTCTAGGGGGTAAGGCAGGTCCGTGCTCCCTGACCGAGATCTCCCACCCAGCCATCTGCATAAGGAGTATTTTCCCCAGTTCAGAGGAAACCAGTCATTCTTTTCCCTCGCTCTCCTCATTTCTCTATTTTGCCTCCTGCATGCAGCAACTTCATGTACCAGCATCCGAACTCCATCATATGATTTCATCTGACGTCCCTGGGGTCGCTTTAGGCAGTTCAATGCTTGAGTCTCCAGACACTGTGAACCCATGATCACTGTCAGAGTCTCATGCTTCTATGTCTTCCTCCATTGGCGAGGGATTTGCACTGCTGCCGCTCAGTGAGGTCACCACCTTCATTGCTCGCTGCCATTCCTGTCAAACTTCTTCCACTGTAGGGACAGCCGTGTTGCAATGTCTGGGCCTGCGTTTTGATCTAGACCTATGGGGGCGCCCGCTGTGATTGTTTTTGCTGGGTCCAGGTTGTGGGCGGTGGTCTAACCTGTTCCATACTTTTGCGGAGACTAGAAGAACAGCATGCCCTTCGCTGTTGCCACTCTTAGCTTGGCCGGGAATATCATTCCATACTGAATACCATGCTGTCTTAGCTTTTTTTTCGCTTCCAGAAAGGATGATCGCTGCCTTTGCACTTCCCTCGAGAAGTCTCAGAAGGCTGGCTGGTGCCTCCCAACTGGAGTTTGACCACTTTGTTACAAGGGCTTGATTTCCAAGATCTCTTCTGACGAGGTGCACTACTGCTCTTAAAAAAGAGGGAGGTGTCACCTCTTATAGCTCAGACTGCTGATGCGTCTGAATTAGGATTTATGGCCGTCTATTGTCCAGGTGGTCCTGCAGTAGGTAGGGGGAGAGCTCACTCATTCATTCACCCCCTTCTTCTTGCCTCGCAGGTGCCTGGCCTGCGTTGGATGCTCAGCGATCAGGAGTCTACCGGTTCTTCCAGAGCCACAGCCAACGCCTCTGAACAACAACAACTCCTGTGGCCCTCTTGAATAGTGTTCAGCGCTCCCAGTCCTCAGCGCTCCACTAGGCTCCGGGACGATCCGGAGGTCTTGCAGATTGCCCATCACATGTCATTTGGCACTTTTCGCCCCCACCCTGGAGGTTTCTACTGGGTTGGCATTCCCTGGTTGAGGACCCTTCCAGCCCCGCGGGTGTCCTGCCGCCAGTCATGGCCTGTTACACTTTGGCTCCAGTCTGCAGCACCGGGGTGTGGGTGGGGCTTTGGGAAGGGAGGATTAGGGCCTCCCAACAGTAGCCCACTCACCAGAGGAATTCACTGCTCTTCGTCTCCCGGCCAACGTCTCCTTCTCCCCCAACACTGGCAATTAGCTGTCACCACAGCAGCCCACCATCTTCCGCCATTCACCAGCTCTGCCAGTGGGTTGGGCCCTTGGTCACTGGGCCGTTAGTCCCTGTGCAATATTGGGACCACAGCTGCTACCTCGCTGGCGGCCCCGGTTCAGGATCTGCAGTGGTCACCCCAATCACCTCTCCAGTAGTTGAATTTGCTCTGGGGGCCTCTTCTAGCCAGGTGCCCCTCAGCGCCTACTATTGCCCCTCTATTTGCTCGCGGCTGTCATTTTGGAGCCCCGGCCTCGCAGCGCCTCCGCTTCCTGTAGGGGCATCTCAATTCTCAATGCCCCCACTCAGTCTCTATGCCTCTGCTGTTTTGTTTTCATCCTCAGGGCACTTGAGCAGCAGCATCCTCAAGGTGATTGTCAGGCGCAGCAGGTGCCCTACCGCCGATCACGGCCCGTGACACCACCGCGCCAGCCTGTTGCACCAGGTGGGGGATGCGATGGCCTTTCCATGGGGGAGCGCTCACTCTGCATGGGTCCAGCTTTGTTTCCCCCAGTGCAGAGTGAGCCTCCTTCCTGCCTACGTCTGCCCCCAAACATTGCTGCAGCCCGTCTCCCTTCTTCCCCGTGCGACACGGGCCTCAGCGCGGCTTCTCTTTAACTGGACTGGCTATCAGGAGTCAATGCTGGGAGTGCAGGCACCTCACTGCCTCCAGTCTTGGCTCAAGCTCCTCCTGGTCAGTCTAGGACACCCCACATCTGAGTAATTGCCTGGGCAGTTATTGTGCAGGCACCTATAAAAGGCCCGCTTGGCCTTCAGTCATTTTGTTGCCGCCATCTTGGAGCCTCCACCGCTCAGCTCTGTCTTGCAATTCCAGACGCCTCCAATCTGTCCCAATCATCTGCTTATGCCTCTCCCTCAGGCGCCTAGGGTATCTGGGGTCAGTTCTCCACCAGTTGAAGCCCCCTAAGCCGGTTATTAGTGTCAGGATGGTGTTGGATAGGGATCAATCGGCAGGAGCACCGCTTTGTGCTTCCTACGCCATCTGCGTCAAGCCACCTTTCCCTCACAAAATCTGCCTTTGCCACTGCTTCACCCTATATCACAAGGAGCTATCAGGAGAAAGAATAAACACACACCAACAATCACACTCATAGTTAAAATTCTCAAGCATTACTAAACGCAGTACCATGTTTTTAGATAACTTAACATAATCTCATACAATTCAAAGAAGGGTTATAAAAAGGGTTTACAGTTTTCAGTTAAAACCAATAATACACCACAAAATGAACTATTTGTTTCTCAGAAGAAACTGAAAAACAGCAGATTTTATTGTGCTTTTTACTGCTTTGACACTCTCTGTTGTCAAACAGTATAAGTACAGCCCATACCTCTATGATCTTTTTTGTGATGACCCTGTTGGTCCATGGTAGGACCCTTAAAAATACCATGTGACCATTCTCAACGGCCTGAACCCCGTGGTCCTACTTCGCTTTTGTTTTGGGAACCTGGCTCACCCATGTGGCTTCAGTTCACTATAAGTTGCTATTTAGTGACAATGTGGTTTTCAACAAACTTCAGGGCAGTTTCTCAGTCCAAGGCAAGCAGCACCTTCTTGATGTCATCCGCCTTCACGAAGAGTAGTTTCACTTTTCGAAGCTTTGATATCAGGATGAATGTATGACGGTATTCACGCATGCCTTGGGAACGCCGTCATTAGAACGAACGCGTCTTTAGCACGTATTCGTTCTGCAAGCAAGTCATTATAACGACTTGCCTTAGGGGGATGCTGGATTTTGGAATAGTTTAATTTACTATTCCAACTCCAGTCTGCGCAACACCAGGGAAGGTGTTGGACTTTAAATACAACACCATTCCCATATGCCCCCCCCTCCCCAAAGCAAGTCGTTGTAATGACTTGCGTGCAGAACGAATGCATGCTAAAGACGCGTTTGTTCTGTTGCCGGCGCTGTAAAGGCACAGCGTGATTGGGGCTTCGACGTTTCCCATCGGGATTCTGACCACAAAGATCACCGTGCATACGGATGCCTCCAGAATCAATGCCCTCCAAGAAAACACTGCACCCAACACTCCTGCTCTGAAGTTTACTTCAAGATGGTCTGAAAATCATGCCTATATGACCCACATCCCCACATACAGAAGGATCAGGAGCAATGTCATGAACATAATCAGTGCCCATGCACAGGCTCAAAAAGGGGTTGTGCGCCGGTTTTGCTGAAACTGTGCTGCTTTTAGCATGTACATTAACTGAAAGCTCACAAGAAAATCCATGAGCTATATCAGATTCTTCTTCATAGACAGCACAATTTGCTATCACCAACATTCCTGTGAATACCAATACTCATATTAATTCCTTAGCAGGCTTTACCCCTATTAATCTGGTGGAGCAGAAATAGGCCCAGATCAGGTAGTCATAATACATTTATCAGACACGTTCTTTCTTTGTATTTGGAGACAAAAAACAAGGTAGTTCTGATACTGGCTGGCAATAGCGAAGCACTGAACACCAAATTTCCTATTAAGCACCGAAGAAACTCCATCACATGGATTGTACAGAGTAAAAAAAAAAAGAGTAAATATTGATATCCACTTATTTTTCAACTGTTTGAAAATATTGAAAACACTGGAAAAAAACGATTGGAATTTACAACATATAGAAACAGAAAACAGGATGCCTACTTATAAAGAACATCAGCATCCATGAAAGCTGTCACAGTGTTAGGAATGTGGCTGATCCTAACCAGGTAAAGCAGGTTAGAAGGTAAAGTTGGCAGTAAACAGCCAGGTCTTCAAGTGGTTATTTAAAGAAGTGTATGTTGGTAGGCAACAGAGGAAAGAAAGAAGCAGAGTTTAACAGTTTTGGTGTGAGAAAAGTGAAAGATTGCCCACCTAACCTAGCCCAATGGATGATATGAGTAGTCTGAAGGTGTCTGGCAGACAAGTGAAGACAACGAGATAGCTAGTTCCCAGTAAAGCAGGTCTGAAGGAACAGAGGACCAGTCCCTTGTATTCAGCAGTGAAATAAAAAAAAGACTCTTAAAGACGATTCTGTCATGTACCTGCGGCCAGCAAAGCTTGGGAACATAACTGTAAACAAATTGTGCATGGGGTAAGCCAAGGATAAGCCTGGTGGTAGTGTTTTGGATTTTTTTTAGCTCCTCCTAAAGTTAGCTTGCTTTCCTTGACTTAAATCTCTTTTTTCCTTTGTCAGCTGCGAATCTGTCATCTAAGCCTTGGTCTCTTCCTGCCTGAACGATGGCAATTCTCTTTATACAGTCAGGAGCAGAGTTGGGTAGAGGAAACATCATTGTCTAACTGGACCACACACTAATTGTCATCTGCACAGTCAAACATAGTAAGCCATAGCATCATCTCGTGATGCAAAAGGATGTGCATAATTATTGAAAATAGAGTGGTTTGAAGAAGAGCACTTTGGGAGCTCACAAAGCAAAGATTTAAAGGCAGATTGATAAGGGTGGATGGAAGTGGCCTGGAAGTTACTAAATAGCTAGGAGGCTAGCCAGTCTAGGACACTGCCTTTCACCGCAACTTTAGACAAATAGTGAAGTTGAGATCAGAAACAGGCCATTTTGTGGCTAGGCAAAAGCTCAAGTGATAGCCAGCAAATTGTGCTATCCAAAGAGAGTTGAGATTTACCAGTGTTCTTGGTGATCTTAAATGGCATAGGGAGCATTGATATAGAGAATAATTTGCAAGACAGAACAGATCTGCTTTAGGATTCTGGAGTACTGGTCGCACTTTGAACTGGTTCCAAGAAGAAGGAACATTAGTAGTGCACAAAGTGCAGCTGCAGAACAGTGGGAATAGGAGCAACAGTGGGTAACACAAGTCTTAAGGTTTCAACAGAGCAGGGATTAGTAGGACTCCCAGATTTAATGACAGAGTTTGCCCAGACTTAACGTATAGTGAGCAGAGAACAAATATCCAGCAAGGGGGATAAAGAGAAGTGTCTCAGTAAAGGGGTTTGTAGATCAGGCAGAAATAGTATGTAGCAATCTCAGAAGGATATTAGTAACCTAGTTAAGGAAGGGCTGTGAACCCAGAGTAGAAATATCTCCAACAGCAACATTAGAAAGTTCTTTAACTAATTCACAGACCTCAATAATACACAAGTGTTAATGTTCAAGATGAAAAATTCTAAAAGAATTTCTATACATCTTAAATGTAGTCCTACATGAGTTTTTGGCTGTGTCACTGAAAATCCTTATGCCATGCATCTTCAGCCCTTTTACAGTACTTTTTCAGGAGTACTGAGTACTAGGGAGCATTGAGGGAAGCGAACGACTTCAAATTGGCAATTAGTTGAAGTAGTGTTAATCCAAATATTAAAGACAATATTGTTACTCCACTCAGACAAATGCTTTCTAGAGAAGAAGACAAGTCAGGCCGGATGTTAGCCTGCTTATTAAAAAGGGAGAAACCTCATACACATAAACTGCAACTACGACAGGAGGGGAGTATGGTTATCATCACTAAGGATGGTATTAATCAGAAATGTGTAAAATAGCTGGCACTGAATTACACACAAACTTAATATATCCACTCACTATCACTACTTGATTGCACTTGATCTACCAAAATTATCACCAGAACAGTACAAACAGGGAAGAAGCTCCGCTAACCACCGATGTAATTAAGGAAGCACTCTGCGAAATGCAAAAACAAAAGTAACCTGGGATAGATAGCCTGCCAATAGACCTGTTCCAACTAATACCCAGTGTATTAGTGGAAAAACTGTTACAGGCTTTGAAGAAGCCAGAGAAGTGGGTCTGTTACCCCCATCTTTAAGACAAGCACTGATCACCTTGATCCCAAAAGATGATAAAGAACCAACACAGTTAGCATCTTACCACCCATTATTGATGTTGTACACTGATGTGAAGGCGCTCAGAATAATTATGGTAATTGGCACCTTGGTACATGCTGATAGATCAGATTTTATTCTGGGCAGCAGCACTATTGATGATATGAGAAGTTTGATGCAAGTTATGAACTTACTTCCAGATGTCCAAGAGGATTTTGCTGTAGCAGTATTATGTATAGAAAGAACCTTAGATACCGTTCCTGGCAATACCTAAGGTTAATAATGGCGCACTTGGGGTTTGGACTTCATTTTCTTACACAGACGAAATTGCTGTATGAACTGCCCACAGAGAGCTTACGACTTGGAGTTTGAGTATCACATGAGTGGACACTCAAGAGGGGAACACAGCAAGGCTGTCCGCTGTCTCCCAAAGAAGGGAACTCAACAGGGCTGTCCGCTGTCTCCCAAAGAGGGGAACTCAACATGGCTGTCCGCTGTCTCCCAAAGAAGGGAACTCAACAGGGCTGTCCGCTGTCTCCCAAAGAAGGGAACTCAACAGGACTGTCCGCTGTCTCCCAAAGAAGGGAACTCAACAGGGCTGTCCGCTGTCTCCCAAAGAAGGGAACTCAACAGGGCTCTCCGCTGTCTCCCAAAGAGGGGAACATAACAGGGCTGTCCGCTGTCTCCCAAAGAAGGGAACTCAACAGGGCTGTCCGCTGTCTCCCAAAGAAGGGAACTCAACAGGGCTGTCCGCTGTCTCCCAAAGAGGGGAACTCAACAGGGATGTCCGCTGTCTCTCATGTTGTTTTACATCGTCAATGAAACCCTGGTGTGCAGGCTGTGTGCACCCATGACACAATGGGGCATACAGATTAGACCGTCGAACCACATAGTGGCGCGTTATACAGACGACACAGCGGTCTACCTAAAAAACCTGTACAGTCTGTACCCATTCATCAACATTTCGTAGTTAAGAACAAATTGGAATGGATGGATGTCATAAAAAGTACAATCGCTAGTGGTCTCCCAGATGCAAAAATACGGTGGGAGGTCAGCCACTTCCAATATTTGGGAATACCGGTGACTAAGGCCCAGACGGACTGATACAAATAAACCTGGGCAGGGCTGTGACAGGCCTCATTAATTCAGTAGAGCTCGGGAAAACGCTACCACCGTCCACCATGGGAAGGATATCACTAATAAAGATGGTGTTTGAGCCACAACATTTATTTACAACACAGAACTAGAAGTGGCCACTGACTTTGAACCTGTTTCACGAACGTGACAGATTGATTGGCTCGCTAGTCTGGAAAACAGAGTAGAGTAAAACTAGACACACTATAACTATCGGGGGGGGCTTGGTCTCCCAGATTTGTTCTTTTGTTGTGCTGTGGCACAGTTGCAACATATATTACACTGGTTTGACTTAACTAATAAGTGGGAAAAGTCTCTACTTGCAGGGACACACCCTCCTAGTCTCCTGACTGCAGGCCTTCATGATGAGAACAACACGCGCCAACTCCCCCATCTATGTTGTCAGATGAGCGGTCTGGGATTGAGAAGTCAAAGTCATCCTCAAAAAAACACTGTATGATCCTGAAATCCTGCTGCAGGTATGGTAACCATAGAAGGAAATCAATAAGAACATGTCAATGATTAAATGGCGGGAAGAGGGATGTCGAACAATAGGAGACCCATGTTTGAATAAACAGCCTCACGTTTGAACAAGCACAGCACTCATTCTGACTCAGTTTGGGCAAATTTCTGCACCACTCACAGGTAACCAGAGAAATCAAGACCATGTCCCCTGAGGAACCTCCAGCAACTGAAATAGTGACAATAATTGTTATTATGACAGGATCTAGGAAATTGGTAAATAATGTATACACTGCTTCGCTAAATGACAGAGGTGGAAGTACGGAGCAAGCATAAAACAATGGTCACAGGAGTGTTAGGAATCCTTTAGTGACACAGAGACAAAAAGCAAGTCTGTGAACAGGTAAAAGCGAATTTCTCCAGATGCAAGATTCAAATTGACACAATTCCATTATCTCCACAAAACATATTTCACCCTTGAAAAGCTTGCAAAGATCTACCGAGGTTTAATGTCAGCTTTTCATAGATGTGGCGCCATAGGGGGAGTATTTCTTTATTTGGTATGGGCATGCCCATGGGTGGCAGAATTCTGGGATAAAGGGGTGGTTGGCCTACAGACTATGACTAACACACTGCTCACTAAATTCATCAAGAAATGTCTACCAGAAATATTCCATATTAAAAAAACTATAAAACGAAAATAGACATGGCTGCCTTAGCAAGGAGCATAGTGATACACTGGATGAATACGAAGGCTCCAAAATACGATATGTGGTAAAAAAACAGACCTACCTGAATGGGCTATAGTGGATGAGCATCACCTGAAGGTCACAAGGAGTGATGTTAAATTGACAGACAATTTGGCAGACTGGGCGGAGATGCTCACAAAGCTGGCAGACCCCCCCCCAATAATAGACTACCTTGAATCAGTAGTTATTGTTGATGAACAAAGTAAAAACAAGTTAAAGAAAAGATAAAAGGACTTTGTATGCGCGTAATTGTGAACAAGTAATGAATGTACATGGAAAATGACTGATTGACATGACACTGCATATACTAGTATGTTGATATTATTATATACAGTTTGTCAAAAATGCAATTAAGTACATTTAAAAAAAATTAAAGAGAATGGGCCCGATTCACAAAGGTAAAGTTAGACAAAAGTTTAACTTTACGACTTTCGGTATTCACAAAGGGCATTTACTACTCGTAAATGGCCTTTGTGAATAACGAAAGTCGTAAAGTTTGACTTTCGTCTAACTTTACCTTTGTGAATCGTGCCCAATATTTTTTTTTTTATATATTCTTTTTATTGAATTGCAAATAACATTACCATTTTGACGGTTCAGGATTATATTTGACAATAGTCATGCTTCCGAGTACATCTGGTTCATCTGTTAAAATTATACAACTATTACATTCTGTTTTACAATAATTGGAGTGACACAGTTCCATACTATTAATACTCAACTCGAGTCCACCGATGACCCACTCGGGGGCAGAGCACAAATGTTCCCTCTGTAAGTGTTCCACTTGCCCCATATTCTTTCCCATTTTTTGGGGCATCCCCGATGCATATATGCCGCCCTCTCAGCCACCATTGCCCCATCCATGTCCCCACGCCATTCTCGATATGTCGGTGCGGGTTGAGCCCCCCAATGTTTAGCTATGTTACGTTTTGCCAACATCATACCTAATGTTGCCCAATCTTGACCCGCATGGTTGAGATCTGTTGGTTCCCATATGTTTAAAATACATCTTGGGCTCCGGGGTGATCGTCACTCCACCCACTTGCATAATTACGTTCATAATTGTCTCCCAGTACGATACTATTACTGGGCATTCCCACAGTGTGTGATAGAAGGTGCCTTCCCTCCCGCATTGTCTCAGGCAGAGTCGGTTGTCAATTTTCCCTATCTTATGAAGGGTTACTCTAGTGTAATAAATACGATGGAGTATTTTCAATTGCACTAATCTCAATTTGGAGGACATTGCCACTTCTCGAGGGGATGCTAAGGATTCCTGCCAATCAGTCTCATCTAAGTCCCCCACCTCCCCTTGCCATTTTTCGCGGAGGCCTTGTGTGGGATCTGGTTGGTTGTTGATAATTTTGCGGTAAGTGAGGGAGATGGCCTTTTTATCTATCCGTTCTGTTAGGAGCCTATCCTCTAGCGGGGAGGCTTCGGGGAGTATAGTTCCCGTTGGGATGGCTTTCTTAAGTGCATGTCTAATTTGGAAGTAGCGAAACAGTTCTGTTGACGCCATCTCGTATCGTTCTTGGAGTTGTGCAAAAGTAACTATTTCCTCCTTCTGCCAAAGGTCCCCTACCGTTGAAATTCCGATTGAATCCCAAGACCACTGACTCATTGTCAGTGAAATTGCTCTCCCTCCCTCGCAGCTCCACCATTAAGTGAGGCCTCCCCCGAGCCCCTGTACTCTCGAGTGTTGGTGTTTGAGGCCCTCCTCCACCCGCACGTTAGACCTGCGCCTCATCCCTGGTGGTCCAGTGGACCTCTGTCTCCTCTCTCTTGATCCGCTTTCTCTTTCCGTTTCACTCGTTTTTTTACCCTCATCTCAATCTCCCCCTTTCACTCTCCTTCTGTGTTTTTCCTCCACTCTTCTTGCACTTTTGCTGCCTTATTTTCACTTTTTCCTCTTTTTGCCTTTTTCCGTTTTTCACCCTCATCTCAATCTCCCCCTTTCACTCTCCTTCTGTGTTTTTCCTCCACTCTTCTTGCACTTTTGCTGCCTTATTTTCACTTTTTCCTCTCTTTTTGCCTTTTTCCGCCCGTTTTCCCTGCCGCTGCTGCCCCCGCGGCCACTTCCCCCCCAGCACGACCGGCCCAATCCAGCTCCCCTCCCCGCTCCCGCCTCCCAGCTGGCCAGCCCTCCCCGACCCCTACTTAATGGCGGCCGCTGCGGGGACAGGCGAGCAAGACCACTGACTCATTGTCAGTGAAATCGCTCTCCCACCCTCGCAGCTCCACCATTAAGTGAGGCCTCCCCCGAGCCCCTGCACTCTCGAGTGTTGGTGTTCAAGGCCCTCCTCCACCCGCAGGTTAGATCCGTGCCTCATCCCTGGTGGTCCAGTGGACCTCTGTCTCCTCTCTCTCGCTCCACTTTCTCTCTCCGTTTCACTCGTTTTTTTACCCTCATCTCATCTCAATCTCCCCCTTTCACTCTCCTTCTGTGTTTTTCCTCCACTCTTCTTGCACTTTTGCTGCCTTATTTTCACTTTTTCCTCTCTTTTTGCCTTTCTCCGTTTTTCACCCTCATCTCAATCTCCCCCTTTCACTCTCCCTCTGTGTTTTTCCTCCACTCTTCTTGCACTTTTGCTGCCTTATTTTCATTTTTCCTCTCTTTTTGCCTTTTTCCGCCCGTTTTCCCCGCCGCTGCTGCCCCCGCGGCCCTTCCCCCCCAGCACGACCAGTGCGACCGGCCCAATCCAGCTCCCCTCCCCGCTCCCGCCTCCCAGCTGTCCAGCCCTCCCCGACCCCTACTTAATGGCGGCCGCTGCGGGGACAGGCGAGCAAGACCACTGACTCATTGTCAGTGAAATTGCTCTCCCACCCTCACAGCTCCACCATTAAGTGAGGCCTCCCCCGAGCCCCTGCACTCTCGAGTGTTGGTGTTCGAGGCCCTCCTCCACCCGCACGTTAGACCTGCGCCTCATCCCTGGTGGTCCAGTGGACCTCTGTCTCCTCTCTCTCGCTCCGCTTTCTCTCTCCGTTTCACTCGTTTTTTTACCCTCATCTCATCTCAATCTCCCCCTTTCACTCTCCTTCTGTGTTTTTCCTCCACTCTTCTTGCACTTTTGCTGCCTTATTTTCACTTTTTCCTCTCTTTTTCCGCCAGTTTTCCCCGCCGCTGCTGCCCCCGCGGCCCCTCCCCCCAAGCACGACCAGCGTGACCGGCCCATTCCAGCTCCCGCCTCCCAGCTGTCCAGCACTCCCCGACCCTTACTTAATGGCGGCCGCGCCAAAGGCAAGCCCGTCTGCGCCCGTCCGCGACCCGACCAGCAACAGGAATCCTGGACCGCCCCACCGCCAACGCTACGACCCAGCAGCACTCCACGCTCTCAACCCAGGACGCAACAACAACTGCAAGCTAGCATCACCAGCCGACACCCACGGACCCTTCAGCTGTCACCGCTGCCAGCACACCTGCAGCACCGCCAAAACCACGGATCTAGCGCAACCCGCCCGCAAGAACACAACCGAACCGAAGACCCTGCAATGCATCCTCCTCAACGTCCGATCCCTCCACAAACACGCCACCGAAATCTGGAACCTCCTCGACAGCACTACCCCGGACGTAGCGTTCTTCACCGAAACCTGGACCAGCACCACCTCGGGACCGGACATCGCCATCGCCATTCCCCAAGGATACAAGATCTCCAGGAAGGACCGCCCCACCCTCCCGGGAGGAGGAATCGCCATCGTCCACAAATCCACCCTCCTGCTGAGCACACTCCCCGACGAGCCCACAGACCTGCACTTCAAGATACTGGCCAGCCCTACCACCACCCTCTGAGGAACCTTCATCTACCGACCCCCTGGACCCCGCGGACTTTTTGCCAACTCCATCACGGACATCATCTCCCCACATGCCATCGCATCCACCAACTACACCCTACTGGGAGACCTCAACTTCCACCTCGACAACCAACTGGAGCCCAACACCACATCCCTCCTGGACAACCTCCACAACATCGGACTCCGCCAGATCGTGACCGAACCCACGCACTCAGCAGGACACACCCTCGACCCCCTCTTCACAACAGGAAACTCCATCACCTTCAGCCACACCACCGAACTCCCATGGACTGACCATCGATGCGTCCACTTCACCTTCAGAACACCCACCATCCACAGACACCAGCACCTGCTCCCACGAAGAAACTGGACCAGAATCACCGACGACCAGCTCACCTCCTCACTCAGCAACTCCACCCCAACCATCACCGAAAACGACGACCCCAACGCCACTGCCCGAACTCTGCACAGATGGATCTCCGACAGCACCAACACCATAGCCCCCCTCAAGAAAAACAACAACACCCACGCCAAGAAAGCCAGATGGTTTACCACCGAACTTCGAGAGTCCAGACGCACTTGCCGCCGCCTCGAGAAGGCCTGGAGGAACACCAAATCCACAGAAGCCCACAACAACTTCAGAGCCGCCACCAACGCCCACCACCAACTCATCAGAAAAACGAGGAAAAAAGCGATTGAAGACAGAATCTCCACTCATGCGCACAACAGCAAAGAAATCTTCAACATCATCAAGGAGTTCGCTCAACCCACCAGCGAGTCCACTGACATCCCTCCCTCACAAGACCTCTGCGACAAACTCAGCACCTTTTTCCAACACAAAATCAAGAGCATCTACGACAACTTCGACGAAGACAACCAACACACTGAACCCTCACCAACCACCCCCGACACCCTGAAGCCAGCGATTGACAACTGGACAGCCCTCACCACCGAAGACACACTGAAGACAATGAAGTCAATCCACTCCGGGGCCCCCATGGACCCCTGCCCCCACCACATCTTCAACAGAGCCGCCGACACCATCGCACCCATGCTCCGCCACACCATCAACCGCTCCCTGGCAGCCGCCTTGTTCCCCGACGACTGGAAACATGCCGAGGTCAACCCCCTCCTGAAGAAACCCTCGGCGGACCCCACCGACCTCAAAAACTACAGACCCATCTCCCTGCTCCTGTTCCCAGCGAAAGTCATTGAGAAAGCCATCAATAGCCAACTCGCCACATTCATCGAAGAGCACAACATCCTTGACCCCTCCCAATCCAGCTTCAGAAAAAACCACAGTACGGAAACCGCCCTCCTCGCCGCAACAGATGACATCCGCACCCTACTTGACAAAGGAGAAACAGTAGCCCTCATCCTCCTCGACCTCTCAGCGGCGTTCGACACAGTCTCTCACCGCACCCTAATACGCAGACTCCGCGACGCAGGGATCCAAGACAAGGCCCTCGACTGGATCCGCTCCTTCCTCTCCGGCAGAACGCAGCGGGTCAGACTCCCCCCTTTCCTCTCGGACCCTACACCAACCACCTGCGGAGTCCCCCAGGGGTCCTCCCTCAGCCCTACGCTCTTCAACGTCTACATGGCTCCGCTCGCCCCCATCGTCAGAACCTACGGACTCAATATTGTGTCATACGCAGACGACACCCAACTCATCCTCTCCCTATCCAACGAACCCAACACCGCCAGACACAACTTCAGAGAAGGCATGGAAGCCGTCGCCAAATGGATGAAAAAACAGCTGCCTACAACTAAACACCAACAAAACAGAAGTACTCATCATGGGCCCAAACCCCGACGCCTGGAACGACACCTGGTGGCCCCCCGCCCTCGGAAGCCCGCCCACCCCCACGGACCACACACGCAACCTGGTAATCATCCTGGACTCCGAGCTCAAAATGGACCGCCAGATCAACTCCGTCTCGTCCTCCTGCTTCCACACCCTCCGCCTCCTACGTAAGACCTTCAAATGGATCCCCCTCGAACACAGAAAGACCGTCACTTACGCCCTGGTCACCAGCAGACTCGACTACAGCAACGCACTCTACGCAGGAATAAACAAAAACCTCACCCGCAAGTTACAGAACATCCAGAATGCCGCCGCAAGACTGGTCCTCAACCTACCAAGACACTGCCACATCTCCCAGCACCTGCGCACACTCCACTGGCTCCCCATCGAAGCTAGAGTCACCTTCAAGATGCTCACCCACGCACACAAGGCCCTCCACGACACCGGACCAGCATACCTGAACAGCCGACTCAAATTCCACGCACCCCAAAGGACCCTACGATCAGCCCAGCTCTCCTATGCCGTGGTCCCCCGCACCAGAAAGACCAGATCGGGAGGCCACTCCTTCTCCTTCCTCGCGGCCAGAGCCTGGAACGCCCTTCCGCTCCACCTCAGACAGACAACATCGCGCCCCATCTTCGCAGGAAACCTCAAAACCTGGCTCTTTGACAGACCCCCTCCTTGATGGACTGGAACCTGCAACCCCCCCCAGCGCCTTGAGACCCTTACGGGTGAGTAGTCGCGCTCAACAAACGCCTAATTGATTGATTGATTGATTGATTGATTGAGTGTTTAAAGCCCTTACTGGTACCGAGCCTGCCCAATCGCTGAGTTTCCCAGAGCGGAGTCATTTGCGTTATCTGTTCGTCCCACCCCAGCTGTTTGAGTGCCTTGTGCCAAACTTGTATTGTGTGTGCTGTGGGGCCTGTTAGTGATGTCTTTCGATTTTTATTATATAGATGCCTCATGACTCCTCCCTCTCCTAAACTATTCCGGTCTGCGCAGAATGCTGGGTCTGTTTGTGGGGCGTGAAGCCATTGATTAACCACAATCAGCTGTGAGGCCCAATAGTACATTTGTATATTTGGAAGGGCGATTCCTCCATCGTACCAACCCTTTACTAATTTCTTCATGGCAATTCGGGCCGGTTTGCCATCCCAAAGCAGGGTATTCACTTCTGCTTCAATCGCCCTAAAATAAGTCGCAGGGACCTGGAATGGGGTGTTTTGAAGGGCGTATAGGAATCTGGTGAGTGCCATCATCTTAAAAAGTGCTGCCCTCCCGAGCAATGTCAGCGGTAGAAAGCGCCAGTGTCTTGTGTCTTGGCGAAGTCTTTGCAGGGGTGTCATGAGGTTTTTTCCCATAAATTCTTCTGGTAGTAAGGTGATATAAATTCCCAAATACTTGGGCCCAATATTTTTGATGTAGGCATCAGTAGTCAGGATGAGCAGAATTCTGATTAGTGTATTAAAGAAGTTGCAACGAGGTATTTTAGACCATGCTCAAGAAAAGGCACAGTGGGTGGTGGGCCAATCTGTGATTCACAGAAGTATCATGAGAAAAAAGTGGCAAATGCAGGTCATGTGATATAGGTATATTATTTAGAGGGCATGTTTTTACTTTTCATAACATCAGAAATAATTCAGCTGCTTTCTCGGGTGAGCTGGTTAATTTATAACCATTTATTAGTTAAATTCAAATCATAGATGGATTCATGAAGCTTGTTTTTAATTTGTAGTTGTCGCACAGTTACCCTCATTTTTCTGTGCGAGATGCAGCTGATATTTCGATCTGCAATTTCGTTAAGTGGATACTCTTTGTATGTATTTCTGGCTTAAACCATGAAGAGTTGTGATATTTTGAAAAACTTGAAAATAACCATTCGCCTTGCCCAATTTGAGTCATACATGAGTAACCTGTAGTAAACTAGGGAGTAGCTAGTGGTGGAAGTTCAGAGTGGGGACAATCCCCCACTTCGCTACGTGTACACTATCTGATGGTGTTTGAGTTTGATGCTTACAAGTAACCTTCATGCTGCAAAGACAGTCAACCTGCCCAGGGACAGGACAAGGACTGCCACAGATGCCAACCGGAATCAAGTAATTGGTGGTTGTGGGTGGCCTGTGCCATCGACTTCAAGACTTGCGGGTGCTCTCAAAAGGCAGAGCAAGGCTGGAGGTCTGAACACATTGGGATGGCAGCCAGAACAAAAAACGTGCATAGTACAGAACTTGGAAGCATGATAGAGACTGCTGGAACACTGGGAAGGGGCTCTGTCTGTCCATGCCAAGAATTCTGTGTGTTTCCAATAGAGAATCATAGCCATTTATTCTCATGGTGCTCCCCCCTCAGGAGTCAAAGAGGGCAAGGGAAAGGACTCCTCTTTAGAAGCAGACCAACTGAAGAGTTGTATCTGGATTTGCACTGGTTCTGGGAAAGATATCTTTGTTGGAACTTGGAAGTGTGTGATGAAGCCAACTTTCACTCACTGCGAGATGAAAGAGAACCCTTCAGTGAAAAGCAAGGACTCTGGTGTCAGCACCAAGGACTGAACTTGCATCTGGGAAAGTGGGGGCTGGTTTAGGAAGAGTCCGAAGGAATGGGAGAGGCTCTGGCTTCAGTGGAGACGCAATCCAGCAACCCTACCACAGGAACTGTGAGAAGTCTGGAAAACTGCAAATTCGGCCCACCTGCCCAAGAAGGCTGATTCTTATCCCAGCCCTCTAGGCTGGCAGAAAGCAAGAGGCTGCCTGGAGCTGGAGGTCAAGCTATTCTCCTGGAGTATGAGGAATCCTTTAGTGGTTACTTGTGAGTAAAATCAGGATCTTTCACTGACTGACCACGTACAACAGAGAAGAAGCGTGGAGTGGAAATATTACTCTGTAATGCTATGTCTGAAGTGACATCCAATTTTTGAAGTTTTGGTCTTTACTGAGGGATTTCTTGATTCAAATGTTATGTTGGTACAGTTGATCTCTAACATGCAATCTCTGAAGTAACCTTCCGTCTTGGTACAGTGCTACTAAGGTGTGGATAGGTTTAGCTTACGGAAACTGTTTACCTGTGCATGAGCCAGCTTTGCATGGTGGTGGAAAAATATGTCCCATCAGGCAATCTGGCCTCCTACAGCAGCACTTTCTCATTTTTTCAATATGAAAATGCTTAACTTATCAATAAGATTCTGAGGCAGGTGCTGATATAACTGAAGAGGGTTTGAGTTCAAGCTCGAAGCACAGTAGTCGAGCCGTTGCTGAGGGGAGACATGAGATGCCACCTCGATGGACTCTTGCCAAGTTTAATCACAAAAGCAGCATCCCAGGCTGGGTGGTGGATCCAAAACAATGCCGCTAATGTGGATAGCCCACCATACCTGATCCTTCCTTGTTGCTACTTTTCGGTGATGGAGATTAAAGAATACATTGCAACAATGAGCATTATGCCTCTCCGAAAGTAGTATAGGACTGATTGAAAGATGTCATTAAAGGCTCTACTCTTAAGTATGCTATATCAAGAGAAAGAAATGACAGATCTGACCAATGGATATGAGAATTAATAGGTTACTGGCGATGAATCGTTTGTGCAGTCACCACTGGGAGTAGCTCTGAATGTCCACGTTTTCAATGCACTACATGGAATTCACTTGCCCTGTCAGTCACTCATGATCTGTGACTCCTTTAACGGAGAGTATGCCAACTAGTTTCAATGTTTTAGTTGGTTAACACTGTGTTATATAGTGATGAAAATCTCAAAAAAAGTTAAAAAAAGAAAGAAATGACAGATTTACAGCAGAGAACCTTGTTAAAAAGATTAGAAACTGTGTATGCACTCTCCCTGGCTGAACAATGTGATCAACTTACTTTGAAGATATTATTTAGTAGCCTCACAACTATCAAATGATGATAAAAAAGCAACCATGGGATAAGGCAGTGCACAGAATTTGGCAAAATTGGTTAAAACACTTTGAGAATAGCGAAAATATGGGAAGCATCCTTGCCTAAAGATTAAAAGAGCAAGCATTAAAATAAATAATCACATAACAGCTATACGTGAAGGCCAGGGTAATATAGCTTAGGAGAAAGAAATTATAATTTCCACATTCCGGGAAGAGTATATGTTTTTGTATTATGAGGAACAGGTGCGAACACATTTGCAGATCCATAATTATATTAAAGAATCTCATTGTGTTATAGCTATAGAGTCAAATTATGGAAACACCCTTTACCGAGCAAAAACTAAACTCAGCATTTATGGGCCTCTCTTCTGGAAAAGTCTCTGGTCCCAGTTGTATTTCTATAAAACCTATAATACTATGATATCTTCTCTTTTATTATATCTTTTCATAGCAATAACAATGAATCCCTTCCTCGTGGACGGAGGGAAACCCATATTGTTGTATTTCTGAAGAAAGATAAGGATCCATTAAATTGTAACCATACTGTGACATTTCCTTGATAAATTCGGATTCAATGATCTATACCAAAATGATTGCAAATAGGATACCTCCGTGGATTGGGCAGTGGGTAGATTGTAACCCGAAGGCACACTACACTCCATAACTATTTGTTGGTCCCATATTTGTTACAGCATCAATCCGGGGCTGCCTGGCCGGGATGGTCCTGCTGGATGCCGAAAAGGCACTCAACAGGGTCACCTGGCCATTTCTTGTGCAAGTCCTGAGTGATATCGGCTTTGGTCCTATGATGATCAATCAGATAAAATGTCTCTAAAACGGCCTGACTGCCAAAGTGGTCTACTAAGGTACTCTATCACAGTATTTTCCCATCATGAGAGCCTTTCATAAGGTTGACATCTCTCCCCGCAGCTGCTTGCATTATATGTGGATACAAAAGGGGATGATGGACGGAACGTTTGAGCCAATCAAACACTCACCCCCAGTCAACTGATCTGGGTTTAATCCATCATCATTCTTTAGCTCACTCCACCACCCCAGTTCAGACATGGCCATATGCAAATCAGTCTGACCCTGTGCCTCATGGGAACAGTCCAGCACGAACTGCCAAGCCATGTCTTCCCTTGACCGGAAACAAGCATCCTAGGACCGGTTTCTGGCATTCCAGCCGTCATCAGCCAGGCTTGCTTGAATCCAGTGGCAAAGTGAGCAAGGGACCCACGTCTGGGCATACCCCCGCCAACTTAGGGCGAACAAAGCGATACAAAAGGGGATGATGGACGGAACGTTTGAGCCAATCAAACACTCACCCCCAGTCAACTGATCTGGGTTTAATCCATCATCATTCTTTAGCTCACTCCACCACCCCAGTTCAGACATGGCCATATGCAAATCAGTCTGACCCTGTGCCTCATGGGAACAGTCCAGCACGAACTGCCAAGCCATGTCTTCCCTTGACCGGAAACAAGCATCCTAGGACCGGTTTCTGGCATTCCAGCCGTCATCAGCCAGGCTTGCTTGAATCCAGTGGCAAAGTGAGCAAGGGACCCACGTCTGGGCATACCCCCGCCAACTTAGGGCGAACAAAGCGATACAAAAGGGGATGATGGACGGAACGCTTGAGCCAATCAAACACTCACCCCCAGTCAACTGATCTGGGTTTAATCCATCATCATTCTTTAGCTCACTCCACCACCCCAGTTCAGACATGGCCATATGCAAATCAGTCTGACCCTGTGCCTCATGGGAACAGTCCAGCACGAACTGCCAAGCCATGTCTTCCCTGGACCGGAGACAAGCATCCTAGGACCGGTTTCTGGCATTCCAGCCGTCATCAGCCAGGCTTGCTTGAATCCAGTGGCAAAGTGAGCAAGGGACCCACGTCTGGGCATACCCCCGCCAACTTAGGGCGAACAAAGCGATACAAAAGGGGATGATGGACGGAACGCTTGAGCCAATCAAACACTCACCCCCAGTCAACTGATCTGGGTTTAATCCATCATCATTCTTTAGCTCACTCCACCACCCCAGTTCAGACATGGCCATATGCAAATCAGTCTGACCCTGTGCCTCATGGGAACAGTCCAGCACGAACTGCCAAGCCATGTCTTCCCTGGACCGGAAACAAGCATCCTAGGACCGGTTTCTGGCATTCCAGCCGTCATCAGCCAGGCTTGATTGAATCCAGTGGCAAAGTGAGCAAGGGACCCACGTCTGGGCATACCCCCGCCAACTTAGGGCGAACAAAGCGATACAAAAGGGGATGATGGACGGAACGTTTGAGCCAATCAAACACTCACCCCCAGTCAACTGATCTGGGTTTAATCCATCATCATTCTTTAGCTCACTCCACCACCCCAGTTCAGACATGGCCATATGCAAATCAGTCTGACCCTGTGCCTCATGGGAACAGTCCAGCACGAACTGCCAAGCCATGTCTTCCCTGGACCGGAAACAAGCATCCTAGGACCGGTTTCTGGCATTCCAGCCGTCATCAGCCAGGCTTGCTTGAATCCAGTGGCAAAGTGAGCAAGGGACCCACGTCTGGGCATACCCCCGCCAACTTAGGGCGAACAAAGCGATACAAAAGGGGATGATGGACGGAACGTTTGAGCCAATCAAACACTCACCCCCAGTCAACTGATCTGGGTTTAATCCATCATCATTCTTTAGCTCACTCCACCACCCCAGTTCAGACATGGCCATATGCAAATCAGTCTGACCCTGTGCCTCATGGGAACAGTCCAGCACGAACTGCCAAGCCATGTCTTCCCTGGACCGGAAACAAGCATCCTAGGACCGGTTTCTGGCATTCCAGCCGTCATCAGCCAGGCTTGCTTGAATCCAGTGGCAAAGTGAGCAAGGGACCCACGTCTGGGCATACCCCCGCCAACTTAGGGCGAACAAAGCGATACAAAAGGGGATGATGGACGGAACGTTTGAGCCAATCAAACACTCACCCCCAGTCAACTGATCTGGGTTTAATCCATCATCATTCTTTAGCTCACTCCACCACCCCAGTTCAGACATGGCCATATGCAAATCAGTCTGACCCTGTGCCTCATGGGAACAGTCCAGCACGAACTGCCAAGCCATGTCTTCCCTGGACCGGAAACAAGCATCCTAGGACCGGTTTCTGGCATTCCAGCCGTCATCAGCCAGGCTTGCTTGAATCCAGTGGCAAAGTGAGCAAGGGACCCACGTCTGGGCATACCCCCGCCAACTTAGGGCGAACAAAGCATTATATGTGGAATCGTATAAAAAAATCTCAATAGATCTGTTGATATACCCTCATTGCTTTTAAATGGAGCCTGTTGCAAATTGCAGCCTAGGCTGACGGTATAGCGATGTTTACATCCAATCTCATAGTTGTACTCCCATCTATCAAAAACGAACGCAAGAGGTTTGCTGTCATTTCAGGCTATCTCCTGAATACTAATAAAACGTAACTCTGTATAATCTGAAAATACCAAACTCAGAAACTTGCTATGCATCCGAAACCACATACCTAGGAGTACAAAATCTCCATCAGTCCCAAGGAAATGTTTCGACTCACTTATGTAGCTCTGCTGGCTACCATGGCTGTCAGCCAATACAACTGGATCCAAGGAATATCCAATGTTTTTACAATAGTTAATATGCCAAAATGTTGATTTATTTTTCAAGTCTTGCCTTTTGCAGTCCCTAGCGCTTTCTTTCATAAGGTAGAAGTGGCATGGTCTTGATTTATCTGGCAGTTCAAGGAAATTACCCATCTGCAACATTCTTTATATAAGGAAGAGTGGCCGCTGACCTGTGTAAAATTCTATTACCGATCATGCTTTTCGTTGAGGCTATCATGAGTAGTAGGACTTTCCACAATTCCATGGCTTCTATGGGATTTAAATAAAGATTTAAGCCTTGCATTTGGCTTTTTGGAAAGGGTATATTTTAGGAAAACTAGATTTAAGACACTTGCAGTGCAGTCTGTTAACAATATGGTCTTCAATTGCACGCAAGTTACAGGTTCCCGGTTACGCTTGTTATATTTCTCTTTGGCATAATCCATACATGCCAGGTTTGTTTTTTCACGATTCTTTGGCACATGCCTGGTCACATATAAACTTGCAAACTTTGGAACAGCAGTTTGAGGGATCAAGTTTTCAATTTTTTTCTACAACGTTCTCTCCCTCATTACTCCCAAACAGGTTCTTTAAATATTTGACGCTATGTGATTACTTCATGAAGGTACGCTGATCAGATCTACATATGAACTTGAATACATATATAGATTTGTTAGCCTCCCCAAAACATAAAGACATGATTGATCGGGACTAGCGGATTTTGCAGGAGGGACAGCCTAATAATCTGCAATACATAGCCGATGGATGGGCCATCAGACTTATGAAGCAGGCCACCATCGCAGATATAGAACAAAGCAGAACTAAGAGCGGAAAATTTTAAACGTATTTAAACTTAAGATCCACCTTTACAGATTTGCTTAAGATATAAATTTTACCCCGAAAAGGTTGCATGCATGGGGGTGCCATACTGGTTCTGTTTCCACTGTCAGACTGCTGAAGCGGACACTGCACATGTTTTTATAAACTGCACTCTAATACAGAATAATTGGGAAAAAAAGTATTTCAAGGGCCAGGCAAACATATTGGGATTACTAATCCTAACTGTTCGAAGTTGATATTATTGGGCACCTCTACAGCTGTCCAATGGACATATACTGGAATTGCATATGGAGCCATTATCCTGGCAGGGCTATTGATTACAAAATGGAAATCCTCTAACAAAGGAATGGTGTTATCAATTTACAGATTTATCTGGTCTTGAAATGTGGAAACGTTTTCAAGGAGTATACCTGGAAAATGTTTTTTACCTGAAACCATCAAATACATTTTTGATTTCCTGCTAGGTCGTCGACCTCTGTTGTGGATTTGCTAACTGTTTAAGAATTGGCTCCATTGTGTTTCAGTATCTCCTCTCCTGACACAGCTTCCCCGCCTAAACTGATGCAGATACAAGGTTTTATATTCATTTGAATTCTGATTGGTCCACTTCATGCAAAGCTTCACATAACATTTTAGAAAAGGGTGCTTGGAAACCTACACACTACCTGCTTTTTAGAATGAACATAGGAATCACAGAATAGTGGGCCTCTGAGCTCTTTCTTCACCAAGAACTATGGTTCATGATTTCCTGGATGAAACAGCATCCTCACCCCTACACCTCTATAGGAATCAACTTTGAATATCAAGATGCAGCCACCAGGGTCAGACTGTGATAGAAAATAGGCCAAGTACCAAAATAAAAGTGGTCTCCATTAGTGAATTACATAGCTAAAAATGTGGTCAATGTTTGCAAATTAGGGGAGTTTTCAACTTGTAAAGATGGGGAGAGGATGTGGAGGTACTCCCGGAGCTGCCGACTTTGGAACTTTTGTTTTGTGTGCAGATTTATATGGCGCAAACTCGACCCGAAGGTATTTGAGCGCTTTACATGAGCACCAGTTACGTTACACAAGGACACATTCATTTTTTTGGTAGGCACGGGGGGATTAAGTAATTTGCCCAGAATCACAGGATGTGGAGTCGACCCAGAAGCTCGAACCTTGGTTTCCCAGCTTCAAAGTTGGCAGTCTACCGTGAGACCACATCCTCTCCCCAACTTGGGATCCAGGTTCAAGTCTCAGTGTTGGCTCTACATCATGTGATTGTTGAGGAATCTCCTCGTGCCTAAAAAAAAAAAACTTAATGTGACCTTCTGTGGTGGACAACATGTTGTGGATAATGCTTCTGGGAAAGAATGGCGCGAAGGGGCAAGGATTTTTCCTACACAGATGTAGGACCCTCTGCCTCCTACCATCCACATCCTAGTGTCTTATCCACTACAAAAGAACTCAGGAATTCTCTGGAGAAGCCCTGCAAATCAAATTGCTATCTAGCAGGCTCTCTTCAACCTTCATCTTATGTACCACTCATGTGCAGGGAGTCAACATTGTTTTGTGGCTGTCAGAGCCATACACAGCAAATACATTGCTTGCACATCCCATGGCACACATGTAGGAGAAACATACATGCGTCATTCATGTCCCACTTGGATGGACTGAAGAAATCACTTACAGGGGCCTAACAGACCAGTTTAAAAATATTAGAGTGTATCTTGCCACTACAATCTGTTGCTCCCATGATTGGCAAACTTTGAAACCCTGGCGAGCTGAAAGTAGTCATGCTCAGCAGAGGATGGTGCACATGGTGTGCCTCCTCCAGACCACGGAGCCCAGACTTGGGTCACATTCTTTGTCATGCGTGATAGTTGTGTGGCAGCCGTGGCCACTGCAGGTAAGAGTGGTGGGGCCGGGTGGGGGATTTCGACAGAAGACGACGAGGGAAAATTAATTATTTACTTAATTTTCCATCGTGGTTGTATGTCGAATCCCCCCCCCGCCCCCCAACTCGGCCCCACAGCTCTTACCTGCACGTGCCACGGCTGTTGTGTGGGCTGAAGTCAGAAATCCAAAAAACATAAAAGACTTGCTACAGGAAATGCAGGGTAGGGGTGCAAGCTATCCAGAGCCGTGCAGAGAACTTTTTCTGTCCCAACACTCGCATAAATGCAAGTTGATATATGTAGATTAAATTACATTTCCCCAGCCATGTGAACGAAAATGACCAATGAATAATACTTCTATTGGTTAATCAATTTCCGAAAACAGACAGTACTGCAAATTTATGAAAATCCAATTGTTTTTGTAACTACTTGCTGCTATATAAGATCCTCATTACCGTAATTCACAAAGTGTTTTCTGTGAATAGTTGTGTCCTGCATCAAAAAAAGGTGTGACTTTTCAAAAACTTTGTCTGTTGAACTCAGAGTTTTTGAAACTAGTGTTCTAAGTAACAGGAGTACCATTGAAACAATCCGTTTTTCACTCAGTTATACAGAATCAAAATCACTCCTGGTACGAAATACAAAATAACTATCAAACTATAGTGCTGATCCACAAATAACATCAGTATGATAACAGATGTAATGCTACTATAAAAAAAACCTGCATCCTATTTCAGGTGACTAAAACTGCAATTGGATGTGGGTAAATGTAGACTTATCACAGTCCCAAGCAAAGCACCAATGCACATATAAAGTCATTCTGGAAAATAAAAGCACGGTATTGGAAACAAATGTTCTAATAGTAACTAAGCATGAACACAAGCCATATTGCAACCCAAGAAGCCTTGTATTGTTCTGGGTCGACACAGAAAAAAAGTTTTAAACGAATTGCTAATTCTTTATTAATATCTTATCTGGATCTATGTATTGATGATAGTTGGCTTAAAATGATGTATTCTCCAATGTGCATCCAGTAGAAAATCCGATTGTTAAATGATAGTGGGGAGAAGCCAATCTTGTCCCAGTCCCCCAGATATAAAAAATATCCTAGAGCCCAGCTTTTACTAAACGTTCTTATTTTCTTTTGCTTCAAAATAAGTTTGTTTCATTTCTACTTACGTACACATTAGTTGGCTCCCCTTTTTAAGGATTTCTTTAGCACAGCTTTTACTATAAGAGTAAATATATCTATAAGTAACAGATACATAATCTATCCTTTGCACTCGGTTTACTGTATGATCTATTTTGTTTCGCAAAAATCTTCATCCAATATGGGCTGGATCCTATCGCAGCAAATATGGTGAAAAGTATATTTGCCTATTTTAGCATGAATACTCACTTAAATAAAATGGCCTTAGGTGACCACAGAACCCAGACTGCTTGGCTAGTAAACACAGTAGGGCAGATTTTCAGAAAGTTGTAAATCTGTGCTTGTAGGTTTTCTACTTTGTAGTTGTAGATGCAGATTAACTATTTTTTGCAATTCAACAAAACTTTCCCAGCTTACACCTGCAAACGGTCTCGGTTTCTAGGCGTCAGCTGGAAAAAGTAGTGAGAATTTGATTTTCTTAATCGAAAATATATGCACACACATCTCTGCGCTTGAAAAAAGAGCTACACAGGGATAACATAGTTATATGTGGACAAACCTTTACTCCTCAACAATGCTGAAGGCGTTCCCTACCCCATCCACCCTAGAAATGCATTTACCCAGTGCTTAATTTAAGCAGGTAGTTTCCGGTGCTCGCCACCAGCACTTAATTGTCAGCACTGGCGCTTGTGACAGCCTGCCACAAGGTGGCGCTGTCTGGCTAACTTAGAGATGAGCATAACAACAGCTAATTATTAATGCAATATACTTTAAAATTACTATTACCCCCCAGGTCCCTTATGTCCTCGTCCCATTCATTGACAAAGTGGAGATAACCCATCTCCCGACAGAAAAAAAGACAGAGGAATGCTGGGACCCTAACCCTGCCCCTCCCACTGGGAGTACATAAGCAGTACTTACCCAGCATTCCACCTGTTCTTTTTTTCTGTCTGTCGACAGAATGGACGTGGTGCTGGTGCTGCTCCTGCTGGGCTGGAGTGGTGTTTCTTCTCCTCTCCCCGTCCGGCTGCCTGGCTGTGCGGGCGGGGAGTCTGCTGGCCTGCCTCCCGGCCTGCTGGGCTTGCTGGGAGGCTTGGTTGTACCCGGCCGGCTCTGGCTTGCCGGGCGGCCCTTTCCGGCTGGTGCGCCGGCCTCCCGGTTGCATCCGGGTTACTGGGCGCGTCTTCCTGTGGCCTGGCCGGGTGAAAGACGCGCTGCGTTTGCTGTTCCTTCCCTTCCCTGGCGTGTGACCTGGTGGATGCCTGGGGCTGGCGAGGGGGGGGGGAGCCTTGTTCCTGACTGGCCTGGTGGTATCCCGCCCCCCCGGGTGAGTTTCGCGTAGCGGTGTCTCCTTTTCCTCTTGCTTCTGCCGCTCGCTTTACCTTGGTGTTTTGCAGGGGGGGGTGCCTGTTTGTTTGTCGCCTCTCCCCCGGAGTCTGTTGCGCTTTTTTGGGCTGCCTTCTTTGTCCTGTGTGCAGAGATGGGCCATCTGGCCTTCAAGGTGCTTTGTTCCCCTGCCCGCTGTGGCCAAGGACGGTAGTGCGGGCGTGAGCGCTGGTGGCCGTGGGCTGCTTCGCAGCGCTATGGGCAGCTCTCCTCCGTCACACCGGCTGTGACGCTGCCGTCGTGGTCTGTGTCTCGGCTGCGGAGGCACTGCTGGATGATGACAGGAACCAGGCAGTGGTGTGTGCGGCATCAGCAGGGGCCGGACTTGGGTGGGTGAGTGTCCCTCGTTGCCGTGTTGTGTTCTGGTGTGGCCTACGGCATGGGCACCCTGCGTCCTGGGTTTTACGTGCTCGGGTGCTCTGTGGCTACAGCATGGTGGGCCCCGTCTTGTATTTTGCTCCCTGTGTGCCCCGAGGCTTCTGCTTGGACTGGGGGCGTGGCTCCGTCCTTTTAGGTTCGGTGGGCGTCGGGCACCTGCCCCTGTCATCTGCTGGGCACTGCAGGTTCGGGCCTGGTCGTGCCCTCTTTTTGCCTTCCGTCCATGTGTGGGTGGTGTGTTGTGTGCCGTTGCGCTGGCTCATTCTGGCGCCTGTACTGTCTGGTCCGGTGCTGTGTCGGCAGCGGTGTGGGTCATGGCGTCCCTTCTTGTTGTGGGCCCCTCTGACGCTTGTGCTGGGGGGGGTGGGCTGTTTCTTTCATGTCCGACCCTCTAACACCCTGACAGCGCCTGAACTTGTCTGTACTCATTGGCTGAGCAGGGTCGGTCCTGGTTCGTCCCTGGGTGGGAGTCCGCCTCCGGGGTGTACCGGGTGCTGTGGGCTCTCCCGCAGCAGTTCTTCTTGCTGCTTGGCTGCTATGCTTTCCTGCTCTGCGTCCTCTCAGCGGGCGCTGTGGCCGTTCTCTGTTCCCTTGCCGGATGTCCTGGCCGGGCCTCGCTGGTCGCCGCTGGCGTGGTGTTTCCTTTGCCCTCGATAGCTCTGGTGCCTCCATGGTATTTTGCTTCCCCTGTGAGGTCCTGTGTTTGGCCTCTTGGTTGGTGGTTCGGTTCCCTGCGGGCTGCCTTTTGTTTTGCTGAGTTTCCTTTGGTTGAGGGTCTTTGTTCCTCTGTTTTCCGTGCCCGGATACCCATCTGGAGCCTATGGCTTTACCTCCCTGAAGGCACCTGCCCGTGTCTGCTCTCAGGAGTTGAGCAGGGTCGTGCCTGGTTGGTACCTGGATGGGAGACCTAGTCTACAAGGTGCTTTGTGCCTTCTGGCCTGCGTTCTCGGCTCTCGGACGCTGTCGGGCCTGTTTCGTGCGTGGTTGGGGGCCCGCCTGGGTTTCCCTGGTGCTGCGGGTTTCTGGTTCGTCCGGGTCCCTTGGGTTGCACTGGCCTGTGGCATTCTCCTCGGACTTGGTTCCCTGGTGGGGGTCCGTCTGTCCCTGCCTTGTGCGTGTGGTTCTCTTTGGCTGGGATGGGTTGCGGCTTCCCCCCATTGCTCATGCGTTCCTTCTTCTTTGGCCCTTTTTGTGGCCTGCGGCCTTTTTGCTCTGCCGCTGTCCTGCAGGTGTTGGCTCCTCTGCCCTTCTGTTGCTGTGTTTTTGGTTGCCTGTGCTGCTGTGCTGGGGGTCTTCTTGTTTCTCCTTGGCTGTGTGGCGGTCCGGGGGTTGTGCCCCGGTCGCTCCCGGTCGGCGGGCTTGTGGCTGCTTCTGCCTTGCCTCTGGCGGTGCCCCTTTTGGTCGCTGGGTGCCTTCGGCCCTTCCTGCCTGTAGGCGCCTGGCCTGCGGCCTTGTCTCTCTGTGAGCTTCTGCTCTCGGCTTTCAGCTGGGTCGGGCCTAGTTGTTTCCTGGTTGGGGGCCCGCTTGGGACTCCCTGGTGCGGTTAGCTTCCTTCCTCGGGGTCCGGCCTGGTTTGTGCCTGTTTTGGTGGGGTTGCCCGGTTGCTCGCTTGCGGCGCTCCTGGGCTCCCTGGTAGGGCTCTGTTAGGGCTGGCTGTGCGATGGTTTTCTGCTGGCTCTGGGGTGTGTTTTCCCCTGGTGCCCTCCGCTGTCGGGTTCTGGTCCTTGCGGGTGTGGTGGGTTCCTGCCGTTGTGTCCTCTTGGCTCCGGCTGGGCCTGTCTTGGCCTGTCGCCTGCTCTTGTCTTCCCTGCTTGCTTGCTCCCGCTGTGGGTGTCGGTGGGGCGGCGTGCCCTCCCCCTCCCCCTGGGGGGGGCTCCCGTGGTGTTCCTCTTGCCTGTGCGCTGGCTGCTGCTCCCCGGGGGTCTGCGGCTGTGTTTTGGGGGGTCTGGTGGCCTGCTGCCTGCTGCCTTCCCTCCCTGTCTGCACCTGCTCTCCTCTGTTTTCTGTGGTTCGGCTGGGTCAGTCCTGGTTCGTGCCTGGTTGGGGGGGTCCGCCTGGGCCTTCTGGGTGCTGTGGGCTTCCTCTGGCCTGTTGTCCTTCTGCCTGCTTAGCCTCTTGTGTTGTCTCCGGGGCTACTTGCTCTCTGCCTTCTGGTTTGTCCGTTTGCCTGCTGGCGGCTCTTTCTCTGCTGTGGCCTCTTCGGGCCTCGGTTCCCCTATGGGGTGGTGGGGGCCGTGTCTCCTCAGTGTTCTCGGCTCTTGCTGGTCCGGGCCTTTGGGCTGTTGCCCTGTTTGGGTTTCGGCGTGGTTCGGCAGTTTGGTGCTGGGGGTTTCTGCACCCTCCCGGCCTTTGCTTTGCCTGTGCTCTGCTGGGGCCTTCCCCTCTTTGGCCTTCCCCGGGTGTAGGTTGGCCGCTGGGTCCTTCTGTTCGGGCGGGTTGCTTGGCTTCGGCTCTGGCTTCCCGGCTGCTTTGTCCTCTGTTGCCTGCTTTCTGCCCTGGGGGTTTCTCCCCTGCTCCTGCCTGCCCTTGGTGCGTGCTGGGCCGTGGTGTTTGGTTTGCCTGTGCAGTCTGCTTGGCTTCTGCCCTGGCTTCGGTTGCCTCTGTGGCTGGGCTGGTTTTGGGTGTTCTTTTCCCCTCGGGGTTGGGGTTTCCGTGCTGTGGTGCTTGGGCCTGTCCCGCTCCTTTCGAGTCCCTGTGGGCTCCGGGTTGTTGGCTCCCGGTATTTGCTGGCCTCTGTGTTGTTGGTCGGGCTTTCTGCCTGATCTTTTTGGGGGTGTCTCTGGCTGGCCTGTTCTTTTGCCGGTCTCTGGTTTGCCTCGTTTGCTGCTGGTGTTGGCTCCCTTGGGGTTCCCTTGCTCTGGTCTTGGGTTCTCTGGGTTGTTTGGTCGGCTGCCTGTTCCGTTTGAGGCCGGTTGCGCCTCTTCTCTGGTGCTTGGTGTCTGCTTTCTCTGGGCTGTGGCTTCCTGCTCCGGTCTCCCTGGGTTTGCGGTTGGGGTGTTCTGCTGGAGCGGTGTTCTGTGGGTCGTGTGCCCTCTTGTTTTCCTTTCTTCTTTGGTTTCCCCTGGTCTCGTTTTTCTTGGGGGTTTCCCTTGTCGGTTCTTGCTGCTCGGGATTCCTGGCGGGCCTTGGTTCTGTTTGGGGCTTTGTTTCATGGCCTGTGTCTGGGCCTGCTGGGTTCTGTTCTCTGCCGGCTTGCTCCTTTCTGGCTCCTATGGCCTTCCGGGGTTGTGTTCGTGTTTACCCGGTTTTCGTGTGTGGGTGCCTTGGCTTTTCCTCTTGGCCTGTCCCTGGGCTCTGTCTCGCCTTCCGGGTCTTCTTTGGGGTTCCAGGGGTTTTGTCCTCTGGCCTCTCTGGGGCCAGGGGGGGGGAGGGGAGGGTTGCTTGGGCCTGGCCTTTGCTTCCCTCCTCTTCTGGTTTGGTCTGGGTGGTCCTGTCCTTGGTGGGATTCTCTGCCTTTTTGTCCCGTGGGCGCCCTTGGTCTTCTTCTGTTAGGGCTTTGTTTTCTCTGTTTTCTGGTTGACTGCCTCCTTGCTGTCGCCTCCTGTTTTTCCTTGGTTCCAGGCCTTGGTTGTGTCCCTGTTGCCCGGTTCTGGCTTACTGACCTGGTGTTGTCCTTGCTCTCCCCTTCCCTTGTTTGTGGGGGGGGGGGTTCTCCTGTTGTGTGCTGGGTGGCCTCTGTTGGTTGTCCGCCTCTTCGTCACGCTGTCCTCCCGTTGTTTTGGTGGGTACTTCCCTGCTTGGTGGGGCGCCCTCCTGCCTGGGTGCTCTGCTCAGGGTTTCCTGCGTTTCTTCCTTTTGCTTCCCATGGGTTGCTGCCTTTGCTGTGGTTTCCTGTGTTTGTTTGTGTGTTTTGGAAGGCCGGTTTTTCTGCTTTGGTATTCTCCACTTTGTCAATGAATGGGACAAGGACATAAGGGACCTGGGGGTAATGCTCTATTACTTACCGGTAATCTTCATTACTCCGGGTCCCGTTGTCCTCGTCCGATTCATACGCCCCGCCCTACCTCCCTGGCGACCGGCCTTCCTGTTGGGGGCTTGGTAGTTCAGGTGGAATGCTGGGTAAGTACTGCTTATGTACTCCCAGTGGGAGGGGTCAGGGTCCCAGCATTCCTCTGTCTTTTTTTCTGTCGGGAGATGGGTTATCTCCACTTTGTCAATGAATGGGACGAGGACAACGGGACCCGGAGTAATGAAGATTACTGGTAAGTAATAGAGCATTACCTGCCGCCCAAGCCATTGTTATAGCTTTGGGGGCCTGAAATAGTCCGAATTGTCACACTTGTAGGAGTGTGATGGTTAGTGGTTGTGTTGTTACTATCATTGCAGCATGGCAGGGGCAATGTGTGGTGTATGCTGCAGTGGCCTCATGACGAGAGCCCTGGCATTTTTTTTTTTTTTTTACAGATTAACCACTGCTATTACCCCAACTCATGAGTAAATCTCCATCCGTTTTCATGGCTCGAAGGACTCACAGAGCAGCTTGTCAATATATATAAATTCGGACAGAGAAAGCCACTTAACTGCTGACAGTTGACTTTAGGTTTGCTGCTGGAGTTAGTAAAGTGTTTTTTGGGCTTTGACGCTCCTAAAATACTCAACCCCCTTTAAACAACCAAATGGGGAAATAAAATCTTCCCATTTTCTGTTGAAAACTCTCCCTCTTCCTCACATATACCCCATTAATACATACCTTTCTCACTCGTAAATAGGAGGGAAAAGTGCCTTTTACACCCTCACCTAATTGCAATTCAAAAAAGACTTGAAAAAGCCCTTTTAGAAGTTGGAAATACTTTTACACACTGTATAAAGCCCTTGTGGTCCCATGCCCTGTGATTTTGTGTATCACATGGTTTGCGGCAGCAAAAGGGCTTTGTACGCCAGGCCTTGACCGACATGACCAAAACTGAATGTACCTTTTGAACTTACTGTCTTTTCTCTGGACTTATCCAGGCGTTCCAAACTCAGAATCAAAATATGGGAAATCTGAAACCCAGCTGTGAAAATATTTTATATTTTGCAAAGGGAACCACATGCAGTAAGTATTTACCTTGTCATCCACCTTCAGATGGGGGAAGTAATAGTAATAAACAACAAATGTAACACTTCCTCTCCTGCCAGTCACCTTCTCTCCTACATTTGTGCTGTGAAATTTCACACACAAATTAATTTTCATTAACTACCTCTTAACCTGTGGCCCTCGATATTTGTACGATGATATGTTGGCCCCACGATATTCTGTAGTAGATATTCTGGTAGAATACCAGAACTCCAGTAACAGTAAATATTGAACAAATGACCAGGATTCTCGGGTGATGTACTCTTTTAAACTTTCAAAATCGAATCTGAACATCACTGTCTAAGAATCTTGCTTTCATTAATTTTGTTTGCTAGACCTTAACCCGCAGAGAGCTAAATATAAATATATTAGTATGCACTGTTCTATTTTAGAAAGCATGTAACCTGAAAACATCACAATTTACCACATATAAATTTTAGACCAGGTATTTATCTACTATAATGTATGAGTCTGTGATGAAAAATATAACAATGAGGCAATGACAGGCACTGGCAGGAGTAGTGATGTATGTGTAATTGAATGTCACACAGGCAATGTGTCGTATTTATTTCAACTTGTGTCATGTTCTTCTTCATGGATGGCAAATTATTTTCAACACCATAAAATTCAGTTCAACACGAGTCAAGCACGCATTTTTTCCGCACATGCAATATTCATGTTAGTGAATAGGAATATGTGACAATGAGTTGCATAATCATTCCATCATCTATAATATGACTCTCAATGTGTGTTACAAACATTTCAGTGCTTGTCATAATAAGTTCAGTCTATGCTGTTGTCATTTAATCATGCTGAATATGGTCCTGTCTCACTTTCACAGAACAATACCCTACTCACCATCACGACTCGTGTGTCTTATTCAGTTCAGTGTATGTCTCATTCATCATATTTTGTTTTCATTCCATTGTGTTTTGTGGACGTTTTGATCCATGTAACTCTAATTTTGGTGTGTGTCGTACTAATTTTAGTGTTTGCTACAATATGCAAGAAAAGTCCCATATCGAAAGCTGTCACTGTGACATGAAGGGCATCCCATATCAATCGGTTTCATATTGCTAAAGCTCAAAAAGAGAACGAACTTTTGTTGGAACATTTCGATCTACTTTAAGATGTATAGTATGTATTGTAATAGCATTTATACTAACCATGACGAGGCGCTGAAGTGTTATGTTGTGTTATTAAATTTACAGAGCGCATGTATACCCAGAGGTGTCTTGGCACTAGCTCAGCATGAACAGAACAGGAAGGGATTCATTGTTGAACAGCCAGGTCTTCAGAAGCTTTCTATAATACAGCAGTGAAGGGGAGGCTCTAATATTAGGGGGCAGGAGATTCCAGAGTTTTGTGGCTCCTGAGGTGAAACTCATGCCACCCCATTTTGTTCTTTTATATCTGGGGTGGGGAACTGTCATTGATCCTTTCGATCGAAGATTTCTCCCGTGTTTGTACCAGGGTAAGGTGTGCACCAGAAACTTAGGGCTTACACCATGCAGGGCACTGCTCCAGGACCCCACGCTTAATCTAGCATGTATTGGTTACTGTTGGGTATTGGGATTAATCTTGTGCTCTCAAGAAAACCATTCCATGCATTTACTTAAGTTTGTTTGCAGTAAATTAAATTAGCAGAAGTTAGTAGGTGGTATTGTTCATGCAGTTAGAGGTATGTTATCAATAGTAGGTTGTATGTAAGTTCATGCAGTTGGTTGATGGAATTAATAAATGACCAGAGGGAATGCAGGAGAATTACTTACAAAGGAGTTTCTTATGATCTTGCCTTTAAAGTTTCATACCAAGGGCGGAGCCAGGATGGTCAAGATAGTGGTCGACGCGGCAAACCTAGTTTGTGGCAAAGCGACTTGGGGAGGCCGCAAAGGGCCAGCCCATCACCTGGTGGCGGTCCCAGCTGCGGTGCCCAGCAGGGGCATCGGATGCAAGAAACCAACCCCAGAGCGGCAATGCGGGGCCTGCTGGCATCGGCAGCCATGACGGCAATGTCGGCACAGGGCCCGGGGCATGCCGCATAGGGCACTTTATCCTTGATTAATCTGACTGCGGTGGGCAGGACTATTACCCAGCGGTGCTATCGGCTGGTGGGCCCCAGCAGGGACATCAAAGGCCACACTCTGCCCCTAGGACAGGGATGCAGGCTCCACCAGCATCGATAGCTGTGAGGGAACAGCGGCGCGGGGTGTGCCACATGAGGCAGCCCCTCCTTGGTCGGGCCTGGCTGCGGCACGGCAGCCATGAACTACTGGACCCTAAGAGAGGAGGGGGGCTCCACCAGACAGCCCCATAAACTACCATGAAGCGATAAAGGACGTGAGGGGCGGGGGCCCTGCACCATCGATGGTGTGTGGGGGAGGCCCAGAGTGCCAGCGGGAGGCCCCTAGGAGGAGGTGGGGGAATTTGAAGCAAATAGTGTGGGCGGGGGCAGTCAGCCCTAGCATGTGCTGCAAGGTGACCAATACCTGTGGTTTCTGACTGCTCCTGCCACCCGCACCAGCTGGGGCAGGGCAGGCAGGCTGGAGTCCACAAGTTAAAGCTAATTTCTGACCTCTTTAAGTGAGTTTTATTATATCCAGCACACAATACTCTAATTATACCATTCTAGGTGACTTTCATTTTCACGTGGAGGATTTTACCAATAAACAAACTGCACAACTCATAGACAACTTGAATTGTTTTAATCTTAAACCATTGGCGAACACTGCTAGGCACAAGGCAGGTCACACCTTAGATGGCGTTTTTTCAAGCCATCCAGATTTGCAGCTAGAAGCGGTGTTACCTAGAGGTTGGTCAGACAACAATGCCATTGGTTTTAGTTTTAAAATTTTGGCCCGAACACTATAACTGGCAGGACTTCGTCAGCCATAAAAATGTGGGCCTGGAATAGAGTGGATAGATAAGGAGCTTACAAATACCTTGGCCACTACCCAAGCCCACCTGGCTAATGAGCCTTATGGCGATACGACTAAGTATGCTGTTTGGATTACCACAGCATTATCTAAGAGGGCCCCTTTTAAATACATAAAAAGTCAGAGAACTAAACCAATGGCGCCTTGGTTCTCTCAGAATCTCAGAGAGCTTAAACAAAAATGCAGTAGACAAGAAAGGATCTGGAGAAATAGTTGTAACCCAAGGAAAAAAGTAAATACAAACAACAGGGTTCCTCCCTCTCACCCACTCTCTTTAACTTGTTCATGGAGCCACTAAACGAAATTCCAAGTTTATCCAACATCCACTATCACATGCACGCTGACGACACACAACTGCACCTGAAAGTCTCCTCCCCTGCAGACATCAGATCCCTAAATTTAACTTTACAGAAAACACAAAGCTGGGTGACAGGCAACCACCTCAAACTAACCACCCTCAAAACCGAGTTCCTACTAATCGGTCATCTCAAACAATCACCTATCATTGAGGAATGGCTGAAACAACTAACAGCCCTCAACTACCTGCCCCAAGTTATCGATCAGCGAGATCACTGGGAATAACTCTCAACAAGAACCTTAACATGCAGAAGCACATCAGCGTTACCACCAAAGGAGCGAACCTTCAACTGAACATCTTGAGAAAATTAAAACCCTTCTTCCCCTCTAATGACTTCAGATCTGCAGTACAAGCCCAAGTAATTCCTAGGTTAGACTATGGCAGTGCGACCCTTTACGGCCTGCCCAGATCCACAATGGCTCCTCCAAGGGCCTCCCTTAATTCTGCTGCCAGACTCATCACGGGATCAAAAAGAAATAGCCACATCTCCCCTGACTTAAAAGCTCTCAACTGGCTCCCTTATGAAGCAAGAATTCAATTAAAAATCACATGCATGACCCATAAAGCCCTACACCAGGGCCGGCTCTAGGGTGGTGCGATCGGTGCGACCGCACCGGGCGTTGACTTGGGGTGGGGGCGTCATTTTTGAAAATGTGTATTATTTTTAAAGCACCTGCTGCCTGGTTCCTGGTCTCCAGCAACTTTCAGACATCAATTAACCCCTTCGATGCTCATGACGGAATGGTTCCGTCATGAGCATCGGTGCCCCTGGGCTCATGACTGAACCATTCCGTCATGAGGCCAGGGGCACGAAATCCCTCTGCCGCAGACAGCAGAGGGATTTCCTTTTCTCCCCCACAGCCTCGGGAGCTGGGGAAGAGCTTCCCCAGCTCCCGAGGCCCCCTCCCTTTCAGTGAAATGAAGATCAGCGCGCACGTCGCGCTGACTTCATTTCACTGAAAACGAAACTAAAATGAGCCTTTAGGCTCATTTCAGTTTCACTTTCTACGTGCTCAGGGGCTATCTCAGCCCCCTGAGCACGTAGAAAGACGGGAGAGGTATCATTGGAAAGGGGAGAATCTCCCTTTCCAATGGTACCCCTCCCCAGTCGATCCCTGCTTGGGGATCGCCCCAGGAGGGCGATCCCCAAGCAAGGATCCACCCACTAAGGCACCAGAGAGGGGGGAGCGGCCCCTTGGGCAAGGGCTTTTGCTCCCCCCAAAAAATTGCCAATGTTCAGTCTTTCTGCCCCCCCTGGGGGGCAGATGGGAGCAGTAGCCCCCAATATGCCCCCCCGGGAGGGCAGAAAGCCCACTAGACACCAGGGATTTTTATTTGGTGCATTTTTTTTAGGGTGGGGGCTGCCCGAAACGGGCACGCCAATGCCCCCACCCCCCAGCCACCATTACAGCCTTTCTGCCCCCCCTGGGAGGCATATGGGGGCAGTAGCCCCCAATCTGCCCCCCCCGGGGGGGCAGAAAGCCCACCAAATGCCAGGGATTTTTTGTGTGCAATTTGTTATAGGGTGGGGGCTGCCCAAAATGGGCACGCCAATGCCCCCACCCCCCAGCCACCATTACAGCCTTTCTGCCCCCCCTGGGAGGCATATGGGGGCAGTAGCCCCCAATCTGCCCCCCCGGGGGGGCAGAAAGCCCACTAAATGCCAGGGATATTTTTGTGTGCAATTTGTTTTAGGGTGGGGGCTGCCCAAAATGGGCACGCCAATGCCCCCACCCCACCCGCCACCATTACAGCCTTTCTGCCCCCCCTGGGGGGCAGATGGGGGCAGTAGCCCCCAATCTGCTCCCCCGGGGGGGGCAGAAAGCCCACTAACCACCAGGGATTTTTTTGGACGCATTTCTTTTTAGGGTGGGGGCTGCCCGAAACGGGCACGCTAATGCCCCCACCCCGCCACCACCATTACAGCCTTTCTGCCCCCCCTGGGAGGCAGATGAGGGCAGTAGCCCCCACTCTGCCGCCCGGGGGGGGGGCAGAAAGCCCACTAAACGCCAGGGATTTATTTTTTGTGTAATTTTTTTTAGGGTGGGGGCTGCCCAAAACGGGCACGCTAATGCCCCCACCCCCGTCACCATTACAGCCTTTCTGCCCCGCCCTGGGGGGCAGATGGGGGCTGTAGCCCCCAATCTGCCCCCCCGGTGGGGCAGAAAGCCCACTAAACGCCAGGGATTTTTTTTTTTTGCAATTTTTTTTAGGGTGGGGGCTGCCCAAAACGGGCACGCCAATGCCCCCACCCTGCCGCCACCATTACAGCCTTTCTGCCCCCCCTGGGAGGCAGATGGGGGCAATAGCCCCCAATCTGCCCCCCTGGGGGGGCAGAAAGCCCACTAAACGCCAGGGATTTTTCTTTGTGCAATTTTTTTAAGGGTGGGGGCTGCCCAAAATGGGCACGCCAATGCCCCCATGCCCTTGCCACCATAACAGTCTTTCTGCCCCCCCGGGGCGGCAGAAAGCCCACTTGACGCCAGGGATTTTTTTTTGCGCATTTGTTTTTAGGGTGGGGGCTGCCCGAAGTGGGCACGCCAAAGCCCACATCCCCGCCACCATTACAGCCTTTCTGCTCCCCCTGGTCTCCCGATAAAAATGGTACCTCATACGCGTGGGTGGGGCAAGTACCCGCGACAGGCAAGGGCCCAAAACCTAGTGAGGCGACATCAAAATTACCTATCACAAACCAACCTGGTTTCAAGGGGGGTCCCATGAGTTTTTGGCCCCGGGTTCGGCGGCCAGCTAGGGAAACCTACCAAACCCACACATTTCTGAAAACTAGACACCCGGGGGATTCCAGGGAGGTATGGCTTGCGTGGATCCCCCAACGTTTTCTTACCCAGAATCCCCCAGAAACCTGAAATTTTGCTGAAAAAATCACTTTTTTCACACATTTTTGTGTGGGAAAGTTGTGGCATCACCGGGCTGAAACAAATTTCCTACCACCCAGTGTTCCCCCAGGTCTCCCGATAAAAACGGTGCATCACTCGGGTGGGAGGCCCAAGTACCCGCGACAGGCAAGGGCCCAAAACGTATTGAGGCGACATCAAAATTGCCTATCAGAAGACGACCTGGTTTTGCAAGGGGGTCCCATGACTTTTTGGCCCGGGGCTCGGCGGCCATCTAGGGAAACCTAGCAAACCCACACATTTCTGAAAACTAGACACCCGGGGATTCCAGGGAGGTATGGCTTGCGTGGATCCACCAACGTTTTCTTACCCAGAATCCCCAGAAACCTGAAATTTTACAGAAAAAAATCACTTTTTTCACACATTTTTGTGTAGGAAAGTTGTGGCATCACCGGGCTGACCCAAATTTCCTACCACCCAGCGTTCCCCCAGGTCTCCCGATAAAAACGGTGCATCACTCAGGTGGGAGGCCCAAGTACCCGCGACAGGCAAGGGCCCAAAACGTATTGAGGTGACATCAAAATTGCCTATCACAAAACGACCTGGTTTTGCAAAGGGGGGTCCCATGACTTTTTGGCCCGGGGCTCGGCGGCCACCTAGGGAAACCTACCAAACCCACACATTTCTGAAAAGAAGACACCCGGGGGATTCCAGGGAGGTATGGCTTGCGTGGATCCACCAACGTTTTCTTACCCAGAATCCGCTGCAAACCTGAAATTGTGCTGAAAAAATCACAATTTTGATGTCGCCTCAATACGTTTTGGGCCCTTGTCTGTCGCGCGTACTTGGGCCTCCCACCCGAGTGAGGCACCATTTTTATCGGGAGACCTGGGGGAACGCTGGGTGGTAGGAAATTTGTGTCAGCCCGGTGATGCCACAACTTTCCCACACAAAAATGTGTGAAAAAAGTGATTTTTTTCAGCAAACTTTCAGGTTTGCAGGGGATTCTGGGTAAGAAAACGTTGGTGGATCCACGCAAGCCATACCTCCCTGGAATCCCCCGGGTGTCTACTTTTCAGAAATGTGTGGGTTTGGTAGGTTTCACTAGGTGGCCGCCGAGCCCTGGGCCAAAAGTCATGGGACCCCCTTGCAAAACCAGGTCGTCTTCTGATAGGCAATTTTGATGTCGCCTCAATACGTTTTGGGCCCTTGCCTGTCGCGCGTACTTGGGCCTCCCACCCGAGTGAGGCACCATTTTTATCGGGAGACCTGGGGGAACGTTGGGTGGTAGGAAATTTGTGTCAGCCCGGTGATGCCACAACTTTCCCACACAAAAATGTGTGAAAAAGTGATTTTTTCTGCAAAATTTCAGGTTTCTGGGGGATTCTGGGTAACGCAAGCCATACCTCCCTGGTATCTCCCATGTGTCTACTTTTCAGAAATGTGTGGGTTTGGTAGGTTTCCCTAGGTGCCGGCAGAGCTAGGGTTCAAAAACTACAGCGAGGCACTTTGCCAAAAAAGGGTCATTTTTCACAGTGAAATTGGGGTGTGTCCACGTTGCGTTTTGCGTCGTTTCCTGTTGGGGGCACTAGGCCTACCCACACAAGTGAGGTGCCATTTTTCTCAGAAGACTTTGGAGAACGCGGGGTGGGTGGAATTTTGTGGATCCATGCAGATTCCAGAACTTTCCACCACAGAAAAGCGAGGAAAATGTGTTTTTTTTTTACACTTTTTTAGGTTTGCAAGGGATTCTGGGTAACAGAACCTGGTGAGAGCCAGTCAAGTCACCCCATCCTGGATTCCCCTGGGTGTCTAGTTTTCAAAAATGTATAGGTTTGCTAGGTTTCCCTAGGTGCCGGCAGAGCTAGGGTTCAAAAACTACAGCTAAGCACTTTGCAAAAAAAGGGTCATTTTTCACTGTGAAAATGTGGTGTCCACGTTGTGTTTTGCGCTGTTTCCTGTCGCGGGCACTAGGCCTACCCACACAAGTGAGGTACCATTTTTCTCTGAAGACTTTGGGGAATGCGGGGTGGGTGGAATTTTGTGGATCCACGCAGATTCCAGAACTTTCCACCACAGAAAAGTGAGGAAAATGTGTTTTTTTTTTACAATTGTTTAGGTTTGCAAGGGATTCTGGGTAACAGAACCTGGTGAGAGCCGGTCAAGTCACCCCATCCTGGATTCCCCTGGGTGTCTAGATTTCAAAAATGTATAGGTTTGCTAGGTTTCCCTAGGTGCCGGCAGAGCTAGGGTTCAAAAACTACAGCTAGGCACTTTGCAAAAAAAGGGTCATTTTTCACTGTGAAAATGTGGTGTGTCCACGTTGCGTTTTTCGCTGTTTCTTGTTGCGGGCACTAGGCCTACCCACACAAGTGAGGTACCATTTTTCCCGGAAGACTTTGGGGAACGCGGGGTGGGTGGAAGTTTGTGGATCCACGCAGAATCCAGAACTTTTCACCACAGAAAAGTGAGGAAAATGTGTTTTTTTTTGACAATTTGTTAGGTTTGCAAGGGATTCTGGGTAACAGAACCTGGTGAGAGCCAGTCAAGTCACCCCATCCTGTATTCCCCTGGGTGTCTAGTTTTCAAAAATGTATAAGTTTGCTAGGTTTCCCTAGGTGCCGGCAGAGCTAGGGTTCAAACACTACAGCTAGGCCAATTCAGGAGCGCCCTCAGACCCCTGTCCTCCAAAACTTATAGAGGACATAGCTGAGACGGTCGCACCCACAGAACAGTGTCATCATCATCTCTGGACAGTTTCCAGATAAATGTAAAAAGGCTTCCATAATTCCCATGTTGAAAAACCTTATCTTAATCCCAGCGAGGAAAAATGTACCTCCCTATATCACTCCTACCAATGCCAGTGAAAATTCTTGACAAAAATCTTAACATTGCTCCTTTGGAATTTCTAAATAGGAACGAGATCCTCAATGGAGCTCAACATGGTTTAGATCTAACCATAGTACTGAAATGGCATTGGTGGTAGCTTCAGAAGAGATAAGAAAAATAATGGATAATGATGGGAAGGCGGCAGTAATTCTTCTTGATCTGCCTGCTGCCTTCGACACTGTGAGCCATGGTGTCCTCATAGATCACTTAGCTAATATTAGGATCTGCGGATCACTCCTGGATCTCCTGCGATCCTTCCTCTCCAAAAGTGAGCAGTCGGTGTTCCTCAGGGAATTCAGGTCAAAATCCTTCTCCTTACCTTGTGGTGCCCCCAAGGCTTATCCTTGAGACGTACGCTTTTTAACATTTATGCTGCTCCCCTAGTTAAACCTATTCAATCCCTTGGCTTTCCCACAATTGCATATGCAGACAACACTCAAATTATTGTGCAAATTTCGAACAATGTTGAAGAGGTTTCTCAACACTTCTACAATTGCTTGAGCGAGGTTGCCAATTAGATGAGATACAATAGCCTTAAGTTAAATTCTGACAAAACTGAGGTTCTGCTCTTTGGGAAGAATACCTCATATTGGAACTCTTCTTGGTGGCCTTTGTCCCTTGGCGCCCTCCCTAATCCGGTTCTGAAAGTTAGGAACCTAGGGGTGATGTTCAATGCCAATCTTACTTTTAGAGATCAGATTACTAAACTTACCTCATCCTGCTTTTTAGTCTTTAAATGTTGAGAAAAATTCTCCCTTTTATTCCTTTTAAGTTGAAAGAATCAGTTCTCATTGTGTTAGTACTGTCTAGGCTGGACTATTGCAATGCCCTTTATCAGGATGCTCATCTAGGTTCTCTAAACCAGCGCCAAACGTGTGGCATTCAAGGCACTCTGTACAGCCCACAAATCTCTCCATGGGATAGGCCCAGAGTTTTTGCGGATGAAATTCACGTGGTACGTACCAAGGAGATCCATGCACTCTGCTACATCCAGAACATTGGTAGTCCCCAATTGCAACAAAGTTTCATGGGGCGGCAGGAGCTTTGTTCACTACACTTGTAAATTGTGGAATGAACTTAAACTCCAGCAGAACTTTTCTAGTTTTAGAAAACAACTTGGCTTTTTTCAGCCTCTCTTTAAGGTTGGTCTTGGTTTGGTGCTTCTACCAACTCAGATGTCAGCACCAAGACAACTTTGGGCATTTGTCAAGCTTAATAAACTGTATCAATATCAATACACATAATGCTGGCCTCAAGGGCCACTGAGGGACCTAAGGGCGACCAGAGGACTCTGGGAGATACCATGGCCCTCGACAGACCCCTGGTGACCCCAGCTCAATCCAAGATCGACAAATGTATAGCTCCCACAGGTGGTTACAAAGAGGACCGGTTAGGAGAAGCCCAGACTGCCCAGGCCCAGGGTGGAGGGGACACCTTGGTAATCTTCCAGGTGAGTCAGGACTCCTGTGTGGCACTCGAATCTAAGATAGAGGATGTACGAGTGGATGTGGCTCTTTTGTGCCAGGACCTTTGTAACACCACCGCAAAGGTCTCTGAAGCAGAGGGGCGCATTTCAGAACTGGGAGACACGGTCTGTGAGTTAAAAACCAAGATGTCCCACCTAACGTCGACTTCCAAGGTCCTTACCAACAGGGCAGAGGATGCCGAAAATAGAAGCCGCAGAAGCAATCTCCATTTAATTGGATTGCCTGATGGGGCAGGGGCGACCACTCCTGAACTGTTTCTGAAACAATGGATTACCTTCAGAATTGACCCAACCCCCTTTCAACATGCTTTATCATTGAACAAGCCCATTGGTCCCTCGCACAAAGGCCCCCTCCGGGGACCCCGCCCCGCCCATGATAGCCAAGATCCTGAACTACTGAGACAGGGACCTGATCTTGCTGGAGCGCAGATCAAAAGGCAGCTCACGTACCAATCCAACCGGGCGATGGTATTCCCAGACTACACCAGACTGGTCCAGGCTCAATGTAAATCCTATGACCAAATTAAACAAAAACTCAGATCCATGGTGCCACAGTATACGCTCCTCTTCCCGGCACGCTTGTGGGTCATCTTCAAGGGCAAATCCCAATTCTTTGATGCCCAGGATGAGGCCTGGAAATGGCTAACAAAGCAATGCCCCCTGCGGCCGAACCCACCACTGTCCTAGCGGGATTGCTCGGGCCATGGAGCTCCTAGGGTCATGGGCATTGAGCGCAGTCATTCCAAATGGAGGAAGCGCTCCAGTAGTGGCCGCTGCAAAGTCTCAGCCACCTCAGACTCAGACAAGGAAGTGGCGGGGAGCCCACCCACAGCAGAACATGGTCCCACTGAGGGGCCCCTTGGCCTGGGATGATACGGCAATACTGCCTGATTTGATGACGCAGGGTGACTCCGTGGCCTTCACATATCACACAATATTAAAGCATGCCAGCACCATATTATCCTTCACTAGCTTTAGGGGCTGGTAGCCCTGGGAACGCGATTTGTTGGTCAGTTCCTGCACTGCTCACGATTGTAATGGGGATCAGTTTTGGGCAACAGATGCTTCTATTGTGGGGAAGTGTAGGATGAGGAGCAGTTGGGGGGATGGGGTTCTGGTTGACTTGTTTTCTTGTTTGGGTTATAGTTATTATGTTAGTCGCTACACATGGCAAATACATCCTGCAGCTCTGTTTATTCTGGAGACTCAATACAAACCGTACTCACGTAGCTCAGATTGCAGAGAGGTTACTGACTCCCCAAGACACTCACAAGGTACTCCCTCGCCCCTAATTCAAGACTTTACACGACCCACCGTGATGGCCTTCACGGCTTTGACATGGAACATGAACGGCCAGTTGGATCGTATTTAGAGGGGCCCAGTCCTGCAATTTCTCCATAGGTACAACCCCAGGTTGTAATGCTACAGGAAACACACCTCATGGGGACTAATTGCTCCCATCTGGCACAGTATGGGAACTCCAGGGTGTATCATGCAGGCTTTGGCAGCGGCTCTAGGGGAGTGGCAATTCTCCTCCACAACCAAACCGATGGTGGTGTCCTGTGTGTCTTGCGACCCTCTTTGGAGGTTCATGCATGTGGAGGGCTCGATAGAGGGCTCCCTGTACAATCTTCTGAGTGTATATGTCCCCCGCAGATTGCCTCCTCTAAACTGATAACACTTAGGGACGTGGTCCTATTCTTCCCAGCCTGGAGGTTAATCTTGGGGGGGCAACTTCAATGATATCCTGGATCCCTTAGATTCTCTCAGTAGCACCAGAATGGAACCTAGGGGGGTAAGAGGTCTGGTGGGCTGGGCCTCGGGACTTGGGCTCTGTGAGGTTTGACAGGTCTGGAATCCTACAGCACGAGAATACACTCATATCTTGGCGGCCCATGGCCCCTTCTCCTGTGTAGACCTTTTCCTGGTGCCAGCCACCGATCTCCTCTGCACGCAAGGATCCTGCATCCTCATTAGGGGAATATCAGACCATGCACCAGTCATCCTTCAGGTGGGAGATGTCAAGGGGGAGGGGGAAAGACCAATGTGGCGAATTATTTGGAATCCCTGCATGCCGCAAGGCTGCGCTCCTTGCATGAGATTAAGGAGTCCCCTCATTACAGATATTCTCTTGCCTGTTCTGAGCCCCACAGACAAGGAGGCCCTTGAACATCCTGACCATAGAGGAGTTAAACTACACCCTAATGGAATTCAGCCCAGGCAGAACCCCAGGCCTGGACGGGTTCCCCATGGAATATTACTGCAAGTTGCATACACTCATTCTGCCCACTGTTCTGAATATGCTCCTAGAGGTGACCAACTGCGCCCACTTTTCCCCCGAAATGGACCTGCCCGTTATTATGGTCCTGCTGAAACCAGTCAAACCCCCGGACCAATGCGTTTGTTACCGGCCTATCTCTCTCATTAACACTGAGGTTAAATTTTACTCTAAATTACAAGTGAGGCGTCTGACCCAAGTGCTTGACTGTCTGATCCATGCAAATCAATGTGACTTCATCCCTCGCCAAAGCACCAGGCACTGCAGGTTCTGGGTTCATCTCGCTCTAGCCAGATTCCAGGAACTAAAGTGTGCCACAGCATTGATGATGCTCGATCTTGAAAAGGCCTTTGATTACTTGGATTGAGCTTTTCTTCACGAGGTACTGGTCAAAATGGGATTGGGAACCAAATTCTGTGCCTATGTCCGTACTCTATATGCCGGGCCACAAGCGCAGGTGTGGGTGAATGGTGTTTTTCCCCAAAGATTACCAATCAGTCGGAGTACTAGACAGGGATGCATTCTGTCTCCCCTTCTTTTTGTCCTGGCCATAGGACTTCTGTCTTTGGGGATACGTTGTGATGCCCAAGTTTGGGGGTTTGACTTGGGGATGGCACTGAAGATAGAATAAAGTCTCATACCTCACATAAGAGACACTGCAAGTTCACTACTTTGCTTCACATACTTTTCCAACTACTTTTTTATGGATCTGTAATGGTTTCAGTTTTGTCATTTTTAAATAAATATAACTTTACCTCTTTTACAAATCAAATTGGTATCTTTTCTTTTCCCAGAAAGAGGAGCAGTTGATTTTCCTTTCTAGTTCAGTATGCCTGGTATTCACCAAGTATTTCACATAATTTGAGGGAGAGCGTGACTCCAAAAATTAGAACATGATTGCTTTCCTTCATTGCACACTCTTCTACAATACTGGGTCTGAGGGAATGAATGACTGCAGTCTGAAAGTAATGATGAGAGACAGGAAGCTGACTGTAGAACTTACACGCAATAAAGGCAGGCAGAGTGTCCGACAATTTTATGTCTGCCACCCTGCCTTTACTTTGCCCATCACATTTAGGAGATCTCTACTCATTGGCAGGAACCGCTGCCATTGTGGTTCCTGTAAATGGATTAAAAGTTTGACGTATGGTACTTTGAAACATGACAGCCAGCCGCCAAACTTTTCCAAGGTTTTTTATTTTTCGAGAAAAAACTCCCACAGTCGGAGTTTGAGTTTGGAAACTAAAAAAACTAATGACTCATACCATGGGAGTTTTCTTCCAAGGTGTGTGGGTCATTTTTCTTTTTTTACTATACCTCCAGAACAGGATTACCTGGTGGTGATGGACAGTAAAATAAAGCCATCTGACTGTCTACTCTACATAAGGCAAATGGTTGGATGACTTACCTCCGACAGCCCATCTCCCCCGGCCGTCAGAAGAGGGTTTACGTCAGTGGAGTACATTTTACTCTCTTGGTTGAAACCTGATTGTCTGCCCACCTTCAAATAGGGTGGCGGACCAAGAATTTGGCGGAAAGGGTACTCCATGGCAACAGAGTACACTCTTCGCCAAACTCTAATTCAGCTCCTTAGTTTGTTTGACTCAGTGTCCATCTGTGACAGCTTTATCTAACATTTGCCATTATTTGACTACATCTACTCCTAGAGAGTGTATTCTCCCAGTGCCTTATGATGGAGCAGGGTTTTTCGTAAATAAACCTGCTCGGATTAAACCTCCTACTGTGTGAAAAGTATTAACAAAGATTTTGAAATTAACAGAGAAAATATTAATACCCTGAGTTTTGGAAAACAAAACAAGAAAGCAGCAGGAAAATGACAAATGGTTTATGTAGGCCACAAATGATTTCTGCACGAAAGACAGCAGAGAAAGAAATAAAGTTATCTTCATGAGCAATGTGAATGAAAACGCGTTAACAAAAAAGAGTTTACATAAGCAATATTAATTACATAGAATAATTGTTGAAAATGTTTGTGTTTATATAAGAATAATGAAAAACTGAAATGAATAATGAGATGGAATTTTTATTGTGAACAAATAACTGAGTCTGATTATTTCTCCTAGAGAAAACTGCACGCTTTACAAGAGAAGGCCTCAAACCACTGTTAGGGTTAATTTGCTTTTTAAACGCAGAACAAAGAAAATTGAATTTTGTCCTTTAAAATTATTATTGTGTTCTTTAGTTGTCGATGGCTACGTGTTTGGAGTATCAGCGGAACTTCCTACTGTCCAAGGAAATATTTAGTTTTGTGGATAACTGCGCTAAAAAATTGTAACGAAATGTTCTCAAATGTGCGCAAGTCTAGGAAGGAGAACATTTAGATTTCCTTTGCTGAAGGACGATGATGACTGCATGCGTCTAAACAAGAACTTTTGAGAGTAAAGAGCGACTGAAGTGGTGCGATTTAACACCCTAAGCTTCTGAACCAATGAAAACCGAGAATTTCCTGGATTTTGTTACTAAAATAGGGACGGACTTTAACATTTAGGGTATAACTATTATTGTTAGAAACCATGCTTTATAGGCGAGGCGAGACGTGGTGATGCGTGGCGAGAGGAGAATATCTACGTGTGAGCTGTCTCCTTGAGTTCCTTTTGGCTGATGCTGTCTGAAACTGACTCTTTAACTTTGCTCCTCATACCTTTGTGAGGATTGCCCCAGCTCTCCCTTCCGGCCGGAGGGTTAGCTTTTCAGACTATTAGCACACTGTGTTAAAGTTTTCTTAGATTCGTATGATACTCTGTAATTGCATTAATTCTGTTACAATGCTCTTTTGTCTCTCTTTCTATCCACTCACTCAAGCTCGTTACATGAGATGTTGTTGTGAATTACTGTATTTGATTTCTCTTGTGTGATAGGGCTGAGATTCGATGCTGTACCTTTGTTTGACCATTTCATGTGCTTTCAAAGAAATAGATAAAGCGAAGTAATAGAAAAACAGAGTCTGTAATTATTGATAATTGTGATTAATGAGATTTTATACATTGTGGTGTATAGTTTGGTTTGTAGAATATTCCCTTTGGTTTTAGGTCCTCATGAGGGGGGTATTATCCGTCTTAAACTTGTTCCAAATCCCTGTCAGATCTCAAAAAGGTTCATCGAAGGACCAGTTATAGGTAAGAGCCAAATTTAGTTGTATAAGAAAGGTTTAGGTTGGTTACGTGTGGTAAAAATATTACCCCACGCCTTCCGCTACATCAGTTTTTGGTAGCAGAATTAGGATGGTTCGTTTAGATTGATTATATTGGCAATTGATTAAGATGGAAATTATTATTTTTTATTAATTTTACATACTTTTTGTTACATGTGGTGGTCAGACTGGTTGACCTTAAAGGAATTGTGTTAGCAGGTCCGAAGTAGGCCTAAGACCCCAGGATAAGCCCAAGGGCGTGTCTTAGTTTGGCATACACTGAGGGGCCGATTCTGATGCGGGTTGGAAAAGCTTCCCGACCGAATCGGTTGGGAAATGGTGTCCGACCCACTCGGATCGGGAAAGTCCGACCGGCGGAGTAGGATGCATCCGGATGCTTCCAGATACGATTTGGTTGAACTCCCATTGACTTCAATGGGAACATTTGTTCCTAACCGCATCAGAATTGGGCCCTCGGTCGGGAAGCTTTTCCAACCCGCATCAGAATCGGGCCCTGAGTAGAATTGCGTTGTCTGCTGTTGATACAAATGCAGAGCAATGGTCGTATTGTCGGTATTGCACAGGGAACCTGGAAGTTAGTACAGTGGAGATTTATTTGGGTACCTTTAGAAAGCGCATCTGGAGAAATCCCGAAAGTCTTCACTTGAGAGAGAGAGTAGAATCACGCTGGTCGAGATTTTACTGGTAGCGAGAGAATTCTTAGAGTGTTTGTATCTATCTTCTTTAAGTGGAGCAGACTAGGTGAATTGTCTTATGTGTTCTAATCTTGTTTGTCTAAAAGGTTTCTGTAAATTGTTGCCGATAATTTTGTAAAGGGAGGGTCAGTCGCAGGAGTTATATTGACGTCACAAAGAGCTGCGCTGCTATTGGTTAGTTAGTGTGAATCGACACGAGAGAGCCGCGCTGCTATTGGTTAGTAGTGTGAATCGTCACAGAGAGTGTTGTACTGCTATTGGTTGGTTGGTGTGAATCATGCTGGTATTGGTCAGTGTTAACGAATCAGATTTGTTAAAAGAACGGAACGAGTTCTTGAATAGGTTTTAGCGATAAAAACAAAATGAAGGTATTAAAATTGTTGAAGACTTTGTTTAGAAAAGAAGAGCCTATACCCATTAGAGAGGGAATCCCTGTAGTTCCTGAGGGTATGCCTGCGACTTTTATGTCATTAGAAAGGGGTTACCATACGTGTACATGGTTGGAAAATGGGGTGAAGTATACAGAGAGAGATGGTATTTTAGCATTTCCAGAGTATGGTACTTTTAACACCAGGATTTTAGAGAATCTGAGATATCAGATGAATGAGTTGAAACCAAGTCCTAGACCTATGCAGTATGAAGCGCTTGAAGAGTGGGAACATGAGGCATACAAAAGAGATAAAGATAGGACTGAGAATAGATATAGAAATTCTGTGAGTTGATACTCAGAGGCAAAATGGGATGCACAGATGAAAAAATGGAGGAGAGATGTAGCGGCAATGGGTGAAGGAATGTATCCAGTTGTACTAGTGGAGAATCATGAGGGAGGAAAGTGTAAAGAAAGGAAGAAGAATATTCCAGAAACAGAACCAGATTCAAATGAGATAGATGATGAGTTGTTGGATGAGTTATTAATGAATAGACCTCCACCGTATCAGGAAGAACAAGAGAGACCTTCACCGAGTGTTCCATTAATTCAGATAGAAGTTCCTCAAGGGAAAAATACAAGTGCAGTAAGTCAGGCAAAAGGAGATTTAACAAAAAGAATGAATCAGTTAAATTTGAATGCAGATGCTTTGTCATTTCCCATGACTATTGGTCCTATAGTTCCATTATATAATAATGAACAAAGTGTTTCACAGGTACATGCTCTAACAGTTCCTGCAGTTCTAGATAAGACAGGACCAGTGATGGTGCCAGTGAATCAGATTCATTAATTGATATTTCTGAAAGGTCAGTGGAAACTCCAAAACATGGTGTTCCGATTGATCCAAGGAGATTGTTGCCGAATACGTACATTAGTGGGGTCTTTAGGGCCTTCACCGGAGGAATTGGATGAGTGGATTAGAGGAATGACATCTAACAAAGTTAACAAGAGCATGGATGTGGGTAGATTAAAAGCGGATTTGGAAGAAATTATATTAGGTACGATTAGTCCAGAGAGATTGAGTAGGTATCAGGAAGAAGAGTTGTTATTCTTGTGTAAAAATATTACAATGAGAGCGAGAAATCTTCATGAGAAATTTGCTGAAGTTGCACAGACATATGGTGTGGATATAGAAAAGTCGAAGGCCTTACAAAAAACATATAGATTGGATTTCAGTGACAAAGATCCGGAGACTTTGAATGCTTCAGGGAAGCGATTGCAAATTAAGGAGTTAATTAGCACATTGAGACGATGGGGGTGAGTTGGATCATCGGAAAGGTAGATGGGCTAAAAAGAAGGAAGAAACAGCTGTGAATACAGGGGCTTTATCAATGTTTGCAATGAGAGAAGCAGGTGCAGAGGCGACTGAAATTATATATCTCATGAGAGAAGTACCAGGAGTGGGTATGTTCATGTACCATGGTTGAGACAGGATATAACAAATGAATTTCCCAGATTGAGAGAAAAACCAGTGGAGTGGTACAAACAAGTACAGAGGTTTGTGAAAGTTTCAAAGGTCTTGTGGAAAGACTTAGATGGTTTGTTTGATATTGTAGTTCCAGCTGATTTGTGGGCTGAGTGTAAAATTGCAGTAGATTGGCCGAAAGAAGAATATCCAAGGGATGCAAAAACTGGAGAACCATCTGATGAAGTGATGAAAAAATATAATCAGGTCATAACCTATCTGAAGGGGAAGATTTTTCCAAAAGAGACAGATTGGGTTCAAATAGATAGAACTACACAAGAAACAAAAGAAACAGTGCATGCTTATTATGAAAGGCTTCTTCAAGTGTTTAAACAGTATAGTGGCATTGAGAATATCACTGACAAAGATATGGGTCATTTTGTATATAGGTTTGTGTTTGGTTTGAGACCAGAAATTAGTATGATGATTCAACAACATTCAATCTATTGGCAGAGTAAGACAATTGACGAGATATTGTGTTATGCGAAGTATTGTAGTGGTGACATTGAAATGAGACACAAAAAGTTGAAAGAGAAATTAATGTGGGCTCAGATGAAAGCGGCACAGAAAGGTGGGTTTGTAGATTTTTCTCACTCGGGTTTTCAGGGAAAAGATCAGGTCATTCAAGATACTCAGAATACTACTGCTACAAAAGGTGGTGGAAAAGGTAGGAATAGTAAAGAGGATATGAAGAAGAAATATCCGTGTCATGCTTGCTGTAAATTTGGACATTGGAGACGCAAGTGTAGGAGTCTGTTGACAAATACAGGTGGTACAGGTGTTAATGATATGAATCAGTTGAATCAGATGCAAAATCAGAATTCCCAAGTGCCAGATGGGAGAGGACAAGGTTCACAAATACCTCAAGCTCCTATGCCAAATTAGAATATGAATGGTCAAGTACAGAGATACAGTGCGAGTATGGGTTTTCACACAGATGAATCAGTAAAACAAAATGTACAAGTGGCTTCACAATATTGGTTGCAGTGCCAAGGGAGTGATTCAGATACATCTCAATAATGGTGCCTGAGGGGGGAGGAGGAGTGCGTGCTTGGCGCATCCCTAGAGATAGATCAGTGTGGTCCTTTTGTGGATGGAGAAGTAGAAGGTAATGTGATTATATTCCTTGTAGACGCTGGCGCTACCCGTTCCACTGTGAGAACTGTGGAAATTCCTAAACTACCCCTTTCGGGAGATATTATCCAAGTTGTAGGCGTTTCAAATCAATTGATCAAAACTCCAGTGACAAAACCAATGAAAGTGCAAATTGGAGAATTTCGAGATTTGCATCATTTCAGAAGAGTTTCGTATTACGTGCCTGGCAGAGCTCTGAGGTCAGCACACCAACACCTAATTATGACTCCAAAATGTTTCAGAAGTCGCCGCGGTGGACGGTCTTTTCAAGTGCAAGTGGCTAGACACTGGAACAAACTGCCTCTCTCGCTCAGGCAGGCCACGAACATATTGGCGTTCAGGAAAGAACTAAAAACCTGGCTGTTCCAGCAAATAGTTTAAAATCCGTTCTCCCCGGTACTGATGTGCTCCTCTGTCAGTCTTTGTGTCTCTTTCAATCTCAGCGCCGGGACACTCTATTGAGTAGCTGCGCGCTCTACAAATCCACTCATAACATAACATAACATTTTGTGGTGTGTGATACAAATCCAGTTAACCTTTTGGGTAGAGATTTGTTGTGCAAGATGAACTGCAACATCTATTGTACACCAGATGGAATAGCATTTCATACAAAGGACGAGTATGTGGTATTTAAGATGGCAAGACAAGGGACAGGGGTGAATGATTTGTATCCTTTATTTACAGCAAAGGATTTGCCTGTTAAATTGAGAGAAACTGTGTTGACTGATGTGTGGGATTTTTCAGGGACAGACATTGGATTAATGAAAGGAGTCGATCCTATTCAAATTTCAGTTAAACAAGGTGCAGAATTTCCAAAAACTTCACCTTACAAAATGAGTCCTGAGACAATTGCAGGAGTAACGCCTGTGATTGAAATGATGATTGAACAAGGTATTTTAAAAGAAATATTAAGCAGTCCTTGTAATTTACCTATAATGGGAATTAAGAAACCAAGCGGGAAATATAGAATTGTCCAAGATTTAAGGAAAATTAATCAGATAGTAGTACATTGTTGTCCAATAGTGCCAAACCCAGCAGTAATTCTTTATCAAATCCCATGTGATGCGGAGTGGTTCACAGTGATTGATTTGTGTCAAGCATTTTTCTTGATACCTTTGCATCCGTTTTTGTTTGCGTTCCGGTTCGGAGACCGTGTTTTGGCATGGTGCCGAGTTCCTCAAGGGTATACTGAAAGCCCCTCCATCTTTAATCAGATTTTGAAGAGGTGCTTAGAGTCACTGGTAATGCCCAATGACTCAGTCTTGGTGCAGTATATAGATGATTTGCTTGTTGCATCAAAGACGAGAGAAGCTTGTGTGACAGATACTATTGCTTTACTGAACCATTTGGCAGTAGGTGGGCATAAAGTGTCACTAGCAAAATTGCAATTATGTCAAAAAGAAGTTCTTTATTTGGGGCACAAAATTGAAAAAGGAGTCAGAAAAGTGTCACAGGATCGAATAAATGCGATCTTGCAAATGGAACCACCCAAGACGCAGAAAGAGATTCAAATGATTATGGGTATGGTAGGATTCTGCAGACAGTGGATCAATGGATTTTCATTACAAAGACTGACTCACAAAGATGTGTCAGATCCGATTCAATTGAATGAGGAATGTATGAAGGCATGTGTTGAGTTGCGAGACAGCCTTTGTCGTGCACCAGCATTGAGAATGCCTGATTTCAACAAGGATTTTGCATTGTTCTGTTATGAAAGAGACGGATGTGCACTTTCAGTTTTAATGCAACTGCATGGAACAGCACGCCGTCCTGTGGCATATTTTTCAACCACACTTGATTGTGTAGCCGCAGCTTTACTAGGTTGTTTGAAAGCAGTTGCTGCTACTTGTGTGAATTTGGAACAGAGTGAATCAATTGTGATGGGACATCCATTGAGGGTGTATGTACCACATTCTGTTGAGATTTTGTTGACACAAACTCGAACACAGCATCTTACGAGTAGTAGATTGACGAAGTATGAATGAGTGATACTGGGAGCTGAAAATGTGACTGACAAGATGTACGAATTTAAATCTAGCTACCTTGTTGCCAAATCCAGATTGTGAAGTGGTGATGGATGAAGCAGATCATGATTGTTTGGATGTGACTGAATTGTGTACAAAGCCAAGACCTGACGTAAAGGATACTCCATTACCTGAATCAGATTATGTGTTGTTTGTGGATGGATCTTGCTTGAGAGATGAAATGGGTACCTTACGAGCTTCCTACGCAGTCTGTACAGTGGCTAATGTCATTGAAGCTTCAAGCATGTTACTTTGGAAAAGACTGGAGAATAACCCTATTTACTGACAGTCAATATGGTTTTGGGGTTGTGCATGATTTTGGACAATTGTGGTCTCAACGTGGTTTCTTGACCTCATCAGGCTCACCAATTCGAAATGGAGAATATGTAAGAGACCTACTGTTGGCACTACAATTGCCCAAAGAAATTGGGGTTGTGAAATGTTCAACACACAAATCCGGCAGTGATTATATCACAGTTGGAAATAGGTATGCTGACGAAGTACGCGTTTTTGTGCGCTAAATTTAGTTTCAATCAATAAAAAGATACAGAAATCTGATGAAAAAGTGTGCAATCTGATGTTCTCATCTGTTGAAACTTGGGAAGAAATTAGGCAGTTACAAGAAGAAGCAAGTGTTGAAGAAAAAGGAAATTGGATCAAGGCAGGTTGTTTATGTAGGGAAGAAGATGAAGTGTGGATTTACACTGATGGAAGACCAATCATGCCAGATAGTCTGTTGTCCCAGATGGCGAGGTTTTATCATGGTCCATAGGTAGAGATGCTATGATTAGGTTGTTTAAACAATCATGGTTTAACCCCAAGTTCAGAGTCATTGCAGAGAGTCTTTACCAGAGGTGTGTCACTTGTCAGCAGCAAAATGCAGGAAGAAAGATAGTTGTTAGTTGAAATGAAGAGTATACAGATATAGGACAATTAACTGTTGGACCTGGTCTGTTCATCTGGTGTATAGAGGGCTGGAAATGCCTGTAGAAGAAACCCAGGGGATGAAGTTACATTTTTTGTTTGAATTGAGAGTGAAGAACCTCCCCCATAAGGACGCCCTTAGCCCACCTAGGTTCCCTAAAATTAATTATAATGCAATCCCCAGCATAGTTTTTTCCCAGGGGCCAATCCAAAGTACTCTCCTTGTGTGCAGGATCTGGTCGGCATCCCTTACTGGGAAGTGGCAGTTCCTGTTCAGCCAGTGAATCACTCTATTCCTTAGTGAGGCATAAGGTTCTATTTGGTCCGGCCGTAAAAGGGGTGGCATTAACTATGACTGCTACATAAGGGACACATTCAGGAGGTAAGTCAATGGTGACCTGGGCATCTGCAACATTAGCTTCCATTAAAGTGGCAGTTCGAGCCTCTGTTAACGAGGGAACTCATAGAGTATCATTATGCGATGGATATATGTTGTTTACATTAGTTATCCAGGGCTGTGACTGTATTTGAAATGTAGGTACAGGCGCTTCCATACGGTCCCTAAGAGAATCTTCAGGTGTAGCGCCTGCTACCTGTGACTTATTCATATTAACACATGGCGGCACTAAACTGTCCCTCAGTAAGTTGGTTGTTGTAGATGCCTTTGTTACTAGAGCCCCGTCGGACCTAACAGACCCCTCTTTAGTTTGTCCCATAGGGGAGCTGAGCTGATGTGTCCTGATCTGCTGAACCTCAACAAACAGGGCCTCAAACTTTACTAGAATTGGTGCCAACAGTGCCTCCAATCTGGAATTGATATCAGCCATCAGTGACGCTCGTTGTGAGTACCCCAAGTCATATGGTAATGACCCTCCCTCAATGATAGGGGGGACTAAAGTGGGGACTGAAGTCTTGGACGTATGTGGCCCTCTAAAACCACCTGGCACGGCGGGCGTTTTTTTGCATTTCCTTTTTCTTTTAGGAGAAGGAGGGTTATCAAGAGTGGTACTGGGGGATAGGATTGCTGCATTATGTGCTGAATTGGCCAAACTATCAGTAATTCTAAGACTGTTATCTTCCCTACTTGGGTTCTCGATTGTTCGGGGTATATCTGTTACATCATCGGACAACCCGACACTCCCACACCCAGACCCTCCACCAATAGTGAGACGACGTTGAACATTATCTATTTCTTGGGAAATTACATTAACTGCCCGCACTAAAAACGGGTCAATAGTTGTCCGGCCAAAATCAGATGCTGGCGGAATGTTAGATACCTTGCGCTTACCCATGGCCACCTGATATCCAAGTAACCAAACACCTATGCCAGTTAGTTCCAGGAATATATTTGCAAACAACCACTGACTGTAATAACTGGCAGCCAAAAAGAAGTCTAGGACTTTATTTCTCCGCAGTAAATGTCCCCCACTTATCATATTAGGGTAGGACAGGTTAGTCAGTACTCCGTTGGAAACTTGATACTGTCCTGCTTACCAAACATAGAGGACAGACAGGAAAACAGTACCTTTTGGTAAGGTTTGGGATCCAAAATGTCAGAGGGGTGGCCCAGCCTTCTCCGGTCATTGACGGGCAAGGATGGGCCCGCCCTTGGCCTGGGCTTTGCCCGGGCGCGGCTCATGCGCGTCCCGCGCAGCGGGGCCTTGTGGTAAAACTAATGTGCCTCCGGGCACTGGAAATGGCGTCAGGTATTGCAAAGGAGCCTGGGGGCTGTGGTTCCGTGCCCCGGCTCACGAGTAAGGGGTCCCGCACAGCGGGGCCTCGTGGTAAAATGTATGCGCCTCCGGGTGCCGGAAATGGCGTCAGGTACTGTAAAAGAGCCTGGAGGCTGTGGTTCCATGCCCCGGCTCACGAGTAAGGGGTCCCACGCAGCGGGGCCTCGCGGCGAAGCTAATGCGCCTCCGGGCACTGGAAACGGCGTCAGGTACTGTAAAGGAGCCTGAGGGCTGTGGTTCCGTGCCCCGGCTCACGAGTAAGGGGTCCCGCACAGCGGGGCCTCGTGGTAAAACGTATGCGCCTCCGGGTGCCGGAAATGGTGTCAGGTACTGTAAAAGAGCCTGGAGGCTGTGGTTCCATGCCCCGGCTCATGAGTAAGGGGTCCCGCGCAGCGGGGCCTCGCGGTGAAGCTAATGCGCCTCCGGGCACTGGAAACGGCGTCAGGTACTGTAAAGGAGCCTGAGGGCTGTGGTTCCGTGCCCCGGCTCACGAGTAAGGGGTCCCGCGCTGCGGGGCCTCGCGGTAAAACGTATGCGCCTTCGGGCACTGGAAACGGCGTCAGGTACTGCAAAGGAGCCTGGGGGCTGTGGTTCCGTGCCCCGGCTCACGAGTAAGGGGTCATTCAATGATGGTGAGTTCTCTTTAACTTTGGCCCCATGGTGTATGTTAAGCATTATCAGCTTTACCTTTTTTATCTGATTGTGATTAATGTAATCAGTTTTTATGTATGTTCACTTTTATGGTTGTTTTTACACATACCGAATAAAGTTTTTGAATTGAAATTGATAGTTGTTAGTTGGGGACGAATTGGAAAGGCAGCTGGTCCGTTTACACGACTACAGGCTGATTTCATAGAACTACCACGATGTAATGGACTAAAATATGTACTGGTGATTGTCCGTCTGCATACCTGCACGCCAGCTCTTTACCCGGGATCAGGACTCACTGCCCCAGGCTGCACTGCGCTCCAAACGCGCACCCAACATCATCGGCAGCGCCAGGAGGCGCGTGTTTAAAAACTGAAGCGGGCTCCCACAGCGCGGGACGCCCGTCTGCATACCTGCACGCCAGCTCTTTACCCGGGATCAGGTCTCGCTGCCCCAGGCTGCACTGCGCTCCAAACGCGCACCCAACGTCATCGGCAGCGCCAGGAGGCGCGTGTTTAAAAACTGAAGTGGGCTCCCGCAGCGCGGGACGCCCATCTGCATACCTGCATGCCAGCTCTTTACCTGGGATCATGACTCACTGCCCCAGGCTGCACTGCGCTTCAAACGCGCACCCAACGTCATCGGCAGCGCCAGGAGGCGGGTGTTTGAAAACTGAAGCGGGCTCCCGCAGCACAGGACGCCCGTCTGCATACCTGCACGCCAGCTCTTTACCCGGGATCAGGACTCACTGCCCCAGGCTGCACTGCGCTCCAAACGCGCACCCAACGTCATCGGCAGCGCCAGGAGGCGCGTGTTTAAAAACTGAAGCGGGCTCCCGCAGCGGCGGCCCGTCCTAGCCCGTCATTGCCAGGAAGAGGCAGGGCGGGGCCACCCCCTTTTCATCTGGTACACGGACTGAGGACATTGTGGCAGGCAAGCTTATTCTTGTTAAGGTACTGTGTTTGTTGCTCTGCCTATGTTTTTCATTACACGACCTCTGCACGTCTAAAACCTTAAGTAGTAACCAGTTTTAACTTCTATTTAGAGTAATCACGCCGAGCTCGTGTGCCATCTTTGTTTGATACCAATTGGGCATTGTGGAAACCAGAGTCAGATGGTTGAGCTTTAGTGGGTGGGTCTGTTTATTTGATCTGTCATCAGCCAGAAGCGTAGGAAGATGGGGAAAAGAAAATCTATGGAGGGTAGTGGGAGCAGTGGGGGAAGTGTTAATAGCCGGACTGACAAAGGTAAAAAGGCCAGGAAGTCTCAGAAACATCCAGGTAGTAATTGTGTCTTAGACCGCATAGACACTCTTATCAGTGAATGCGAAAACATCCTCGAGGCTGATCCATCTACGCACTCTAGCCCTGATAAAGCTCCCCACCAGCCCTCCCTCCCCTCTAAGCCTAAAGCTAGCAGCTGCCCTACCATTCCTGCGATATTTTAAAAATCACTTGAAAAAGGGGCCCTCGCATCCAGCACCGAGACTAGCTCAGAAGAAGAGGGAGCTTGCTATCCCCCCACCGCTCTCTCTGGTGTTGATCCCCAACAGACAGGTGCCGTAATTTCTTGCGCAAACAGGTTCTCATCCTTGTCGGACCTGCCTGATGTAGATAGGGAAGATATGCCCCAGCTACCCCCGAATTCGATCCCTGGTAGAGGGACAGGCCCTGGGCCCAGCCTAGAATCTCAGGAAACACACCATCTTATAAACACTCTTAGACTCGAAATAGGGACTATGAAATTGGTGATCGAGAACCTTACCTCTCTGGTCAACCGCCTAGTTCAAAAGGATTCTTCCTGGTCCAGGGCACCGAGCCCCAATTCTACAACAAACCATACTCAACAGCCCCAGTAAGTCAATCAGACTGGTCGCGTGATAACTGCACAGGGCATAAATACCCGCCCCAATGGCCTTAACCTACCCTCTACTGCGGCTCTACCCCATAAAGTAGCCCCTCCATCTACGCTGGTCAAGTGTCCAATTAATCATAGCTCCAGTTATCTAAATACTCGCCATAACATGCCATCAACTCAGGGCCAACCAATATGCCCCAGACCTACTTCCTTACCCCATGCACAATATTACTTCCGTGATGCCCAATATAGGCCGACCCAATCAATCGCTCCTAGTCTGGCCGATGCACCCAAAATCTACATGGTTAATGTGCCCAAGCTTGACCCTAGAAATGGATTTGAAAATGCAGATTCCCTGATCAATAAAGCTACTCATTGGATTTGCCAAGTCCGGGGTTGTCGTTCAGTCATACGAGATGACATTATCAGGGCTCGGAGGTTTTCTTCACCTGCCGAATCACTAGATCATATCGAACTTACCCTAACTGGAGTAGATCTGGCAGAAAAACTTCTTGCCCTGGAATTTGACACTTGCCCGCCTTTAAATTCCTCCATTCAATTCAGGCAATTCCCATTAGTTCAATCAAAACAGCCCAGCACACTTTCAAATATTGAATGTATTATACATGCAGTAGTATAAATTTCCAACAAACTGTTGTTTTCCCAAAAAGAAGAAAAAGGCAATATAATCATATGATGATGAAATTCATTCTTTATTCATGTTCTTTTTTTATAAAACTTGCAACCGCCAACGCGTTTCATCCTCAATCGGACTTCTTCAGGGCTACAAAAGTACAAAAATACACACTATTTACAATATTAAACACACACATTTAAAAATTAAAAACCAGATCAATTTTAAAACAAAATCATTTCTTCACTAATCATCATTATAATGGGAAAACACTTTTTTCATACAGTGCGTACAGAGATCACATATATTCCAAGTACCCTGTACATCTACCAATAAGAGGAGGAGCCACCTCATATACAAATAATCATCATTTCTTTTTCCATATTAACTTTCCAGGAATTAAATCCTTTGTAATTTCATTGAATATTGAAAATAGCCTTAAGCCAAAACAACGCTCAGATATATAGTTTCTGAAGAAGTCCGATTGAGGACGAAACGCGTTAGCGGTTGCAAGTTTTATAAAAAAGAACATGAATAAAGAATGAATTTCATCATCATATGATTATATTGCCTTTTTCTTCTTTTTGGGAAAACAACAGTTTGTTGGAAATTTATACTACTGCATGTATAATACATTCAATATTTGAAAGTGTGCTGGGCTGTTTTGATTGCATTTTATTAGAGTGACGGGTAGGTTTCTTCTGGTCACTCGATTTGGGACCTAGGGGATTGTGTCCCAAGCCCTTTGCACCTTGTTTCTAGCCTATATAATCTATTGGGACGTTAAGACTAGTGCGGGTGTCTATGCTTTGATCCCCAAATCTTGTGTGACAATTCCCATTAGTTAGCCAGGGTAATCATGTTGCCAGACATTCACATACTTATTTGAAAGGAAGCTCCACAATGGATGCAAACGACTGACTACTGAGTGAGCCCCAAATTGCTTTGGAGCCTGTTATCGCTCCCATAACTTGTATAGCCCCCACTCCCAGTAACCGGGTACCACCTAGCGGCGTTGATCAGACGCCTAGAATCACACCAGCTAGACCAATCCTAGATGAAGAGAAGCAGGTTAATAGTGGCATGGTGCTTAATACACCAGCCGGGCAACTTGCATCTTGCCTCACTCTAAACAAACTAGCTGTAATATCTTGGAATATTGCAGGGTTGAGGACCAAGGTCACGTCCCCTGATTGGCTCACATTCATCGAGGATTATGGTATTTGTCTCTTTCAGGAAACATGGCTGATGGAGCCCCTTTATTTGATAGGTTATTTAAATGACCATATCCCAGCTACCAGTGGGGGAAAAGGCCGTCCTTCAGGGGGATTGACAATTTTGGTTCGCCAAGCGATTGACTACAATATCCAGGTGCTTCCAACACAGAGCAGGGACATCCTTGCAATTAGGCTGGAAATGGGCACGAAGGGAAATATTGACATTTATAATGTCTACGCAAGAGGCTTGAGTGGAGGGAAGAAGTCGGAAGTTTTAGCGACTCTCGACGATCTCCTAGACTTGCACTCCAGGGATTCCCTAATCTTAATAGCAGGAGACCTTAATTCAACCTTCGAACCCCTTGCCATAGGAGAACACGATCCTACATGTGAGGAAGACGCTCAGTGGGGCATCCTAAAATTGGAACTTACTCCCATAAAAAAGTGGACGGATGTAGCAATCCAAATCAACTCCATGTGCCTGGAAAAAGGCCTTCGGGCTGTAAATGGGAGATCTTCTGATAGACACGGGGCAAACACATTTAACAACGGACACAGCTCTAGACGTATAGACTATCTTCTAATTAATTTGCGGCTATGGTATGCTTTTGGGGATATGTCTGTTAGGGGCCGGATAGAGAGCGACCACAATCCTTTATGTGCGACCTTTGATCTGCTACCAGAGAGGGTATTTACCCGGCCAAGCAGCATGGTGACCACCCTTGACGTGGTCCCCACAAATGACATGAGGCGATTGAAGTGGGCGCAGATAATAGCGAAGCCCGAAATCCTAGCAACTATTAATACTGGTATTGATGATGCAATAACTGAGCTAGAGGTTTGCTCAGCTAATTCCGAGGTTCCCGGAAATATAACTGCTATTCACAATAAATTCTTTGCCCAGCTACGTTCCCACTTTGTGAGGTATCATAAGGTCAAGAGCTCGCAACAAGTGAAAGGACCCCATTGGTTTAATGAGGAATGTAGTATGGCCCATAGGTTCTTATGGGATGCGATTAAGGCAGGGGATCCTGTCATAGTACTGTCAGCTAGACTAAAATATAGGAGGGCCCAGGAAGAGGCAAAGAAAGCATGGGATGAAAGCAGATGGCAGGACCTCAGACTTGCTTGTGTTAGTAATAACTCCAGGCAGTTTTGGAATATAGTAAAATGGGACAGGGGAGGCCAGCCACCACCACCACAAAATCATGTAGCCCAGGAGCAATGGGTCAACCATTTCAAACCTCAATATGCCAGTAGTGTAACCGAGGGTAATCAGGCCGAGCTTCCGCGCTTGTTTTACCAAGGCACACCTTTTGAAGGGGCCGACGTTATTACCGCCCTAGGAGCAGTAACGGGTGGAAGAGCACCGGGCCTAGATGGTATCCCGGCTGACATATTTCTTCATGATAAGTTAAGATGGTGCCGGTATATTGTTTTGTTAGCAAAAGCAATTGTCCGAGGCGCACCGGTGCCCGATTCTTGGAAAGGGGCTGAGATTATCCCCGTTTTTAAAAAAGGGGATAAATCCCACCCAGGTAACTACAGGCCTATTAGCTTAATAGACTCCTTGCAAAAAATAATGGGTTGGTTAGTTTTAAATAAGGTCCAAGACTGGATAGATAAGCAGGGCATTTTATCTCCGCTGCAGGCTGGGTTCCGGTCACACATCAGTACAATTGACCAGGTGTTTAGGTTTATATTAGTGTACTGGAGGACGGTGGTCCTAGGCAAGGGCAGCTTGTATGCTGCCTTTGTCGATCTTAAGTCAGCTTTTGACCTCGTGTCCCGTAGAAAATTATGGGCAGTACTGCAGGAATTGGGGATCTCTCCCGAACTGCTAGACTCCACGAGGGCAATATTGCCCAAATTCGCTGGGGCACCCAGGGTAATGTTACCAACCGCTTTCCCATAGAGAAATGTGTGCACCAAGGCTGTGTCATGGCTGTGTCATGGCTCCCACTCTATTCTCTTTGTTTATTAATGGGATTGCAAAGTTTCTAGAGTCTACCCCTACTGATGCCCCAGTCTTAGCTGGCGAAAAAATTCCTATTTTAATGTTCGCTGACGATACGTTAATCATCTCAAAAACCCCGAACGGTCTTCAGCGAGCATTGAATCTTTTTTCGGAGTTTTGATTTTTACGGAATTGGAAATTAATGTTTCCAAAACAAAATTCATGTCGTTTAACCCACACAAGGGATTTAGAAGAGGCATACTAATGAATGATCGCCCCCTAGAACAAGTTAGCGCGTTCACATATCTGGGGGTTATACTACAGAATGATCTGAGCTGGGACCGACAGCTTGACATGGCCCATTGAAGCACCGGCAGCTATCTGGAGCTTTACAAACTGAATTTAACACCTCGTTAACAAAACCAGTTAGCCCGGTGCTCCAAATATACAACATGAAAGTGGTCAGTTCCGCACTATACGGAGCGGAACTCTGGGAGTTTGAGAAGATGTCAAAGCTAACAGCAGCTGAAAATAGGTTCTTACTCAAGATCACGAGCCTCCCGCAAAGCACCCCAGTTTGTCCATTGCTCTATGATTTAGGCAGGTAAGCACTGGCTGATATAGCGAGACTGCGCCCTATATTACATTGGCGTAGGATTTGGTGCACTCCAGAACTAGCAACCTATGCAGCAGGCCTAAAAGATCTAATCAGTGCCGACCGCTTTCATAAAATCAAATGGCTAAGGGAGGTCAGAGAGTCCTTAGTAAGCATGGGCATGGTAACACTCTGGGAAAATCCCTTATGTGCCCCCTTCCCTTCCAAGGAGATCCTAAAAGAGAAATATTGGGATCTGGTGACCCACAACACTTACAGAAATGGTGACACGTCCTCTCTCACGGGCAGATTCATAGAATTTAAACCATCCCCAAGCCTGGACCAGTACTGGGACACAGTAACAAAACCTCACGATCGGAAACTATATTTCCAGTTCAGGGTAGGCTCATTACCAGTTAAGTCCTATACAGCAAAATGGGTCACAGAGGGCGATAGAGCATGCCCCACCTGTAAGGTGCAGACGGAGTCATTGGCCCATTTGTTGTTTGTCTGCCCCCCATATGTGGCCCGCGCCCATCGTGGCTGACACCAATTTGCAGAACATTGGGCACCATAAGGAGTGGAGACGCACAAAGAATACTGCGCACGAACACCTCAGCCCCCATTGTCATTGCAGTAGCGAAATGTTTAGGATGGTCTTGGGCTATTAGATCGAAGGCACTCCATGCACTTTGAAGGGTTCATTAGTCAATCTTAACCGGAGTTGGTACATATGTAAAATGTGAACATGTTTTTATTGCCTGTGATTTTACCTTGTATCCTAGCACCAATTTATGTAATGAATTTTAATTGATTTTATGTCTTAGTATTTCATTGTTGTTTTAAAACGTTTTATCTCTTTCGCCAATCCGTCCTAAGATCTGAAGCATCAAATGATGGTTTTAAATCGCGTATATGTATTGTGTTTTATGGAGTTTGTACTGTATGTACCGTGCTTTCATGACTTGCATGTCGAATAAAGCTTGATGGATTGTATTGTCTGTTTATTTTCTCGGTGGGTGGAAGCCTACCCAACAAGACGCAATGATAGTCTAACAGTTGCTTAATTGCTTCTTAGAGAGATTATCCCAAGATTTGGATTTCCAGTCTCTTTAGAATCAGATAGAGGGACGCATTTCAACAATTAAATAATTTGAATGATTTGTTCAGCATTGCAAATTGAACAAAAATTGCATTGTGCTTATCGACTAGGCCTGGGCGGAAAACTACGCTACGCTTGCGTAGTTTGCGTAGTTTGCGCAACTACGCGCTACGCGAATTGCACGTAGCACAGTGCAAAAACGCGTAGCGGGCATTTTTTGCTTGCTCGCGGTCCTCAACGTCAAGTTGGCGACCGCGAGCGAGCAAAATGACATCCCGGCGAGACTTTTTCCTCGTTCGCGATCAGCAACATCAAGTTGCCGATCGCGAGCGTGGAAAATAAACCTCCCGGCGAGATTCTCAACGCGGGGAGGTCAGGTTTCTCATTGCGAGTGGTCGTGTTTGCTCGCAACCGCTCGTGATGAGAAACTACCAGTCCGCGTTGAGAAAACTGCTGCTCGAGTACAAATCTACTTGAGCGGCAGAAAACGACCGCTTGCACTGTGCAAGATGCCGTTTGCAATGATTGCACAGTGCGGACAAGCATCCGGCACTGTGCAATCATTGCGAACAGCATTTCCTACCGCACTACGCAGTTCGCGTAGTGCTACGCGTAGCTCGCGTAGTGCGAAGTGCACTTCGCGTAGCTACGTGTAGCGCTACTACGCGAACTACGCCCAGGGTTACTATCGACCAGAAGCATCAGGTGTGGTTGAGCAGGTCAATGGCACAATTAAATCAAGACTTGTAAAAGTGTGTGCGTCTACAGCACTGAAATGGCCAGATGCATTACCATTAGTCCTGATGAGTCTGAGAAGTATCCCTGATAGAAAAACTGGATTGTCGCATGAGATTATAATGGGCAGAGCAATGAGACAGCTAATAGTTCCAGCGAATTAACTAATGAATATAACTGATGATTTGGTACTCGATTATTGCAAAGGATTGGCTGATGTGGTGCGTTCTGTGCTTCATCAGGTTGGAGAAGTTGCAACCACAACACAGCAAGAACAAGCACACGACTTGAGCCTGGGAGAGTGGGTTCTTGTCAAGAAGCACGTGAGAAAGTCGTCTTTGGAACCTCGATGGCATGAGCCATATCAAGTGATACTGGTGACGACGACAGCAGTGAAGTGTGGTGGCTTGCCGAACTGGATTCATGCTAGTCACACACGAACAGTCCCACGTCCACTTGAAATTAAAGAATCAGATGAAGGTGATCAAGAAAAGAGGAAAGAAACTGATCAAAAAGAACCTGAACAGACTGAGAACCAAGTAAAGTGGGCACCAGCTACTGGGTCTCGTTAGACTGCCAATGTCGATACAGTGAAGAAATTGATTCCAGAACAAAACAGTGAAAAGGAGAAAAAGAAGTCAACTAAAAGAAATATTGAAACAAGTCCTGAATTAAACGAAATTGAAGAAATTCAAATGAAAAAAGCAAGAAAAGGAGATATATGGCCAAAAGGAGTGAAAAGACTGAAATATACCTTGAATGAGAGTGTTCCAAATACAATCATTTAAATATCTGAACAAAGTGATCCTGAAAAAGATACAGTTCGAAGAACAAAAAGAGCAAGGGTTCCGAACAAGAAATACACAGCACCTGAATGGACGTATTTGGTTGCTGAAAGAGTTGATCTAAAGGACAACAGTGGAGAAGAAATCGAGCCAAATCAAAGAAATTGCTGTGAGCCACCCTAAATGAATTGTGTGAAAGTTAGGGTGCAGAAGATTTAAAACTGTTCTGAAAAATAAAAAAAAAAACTAAAAGTGAGATTTGAACTGTGCTAAAAGATAAAGTAGATTCAAATACATTTTTTTTTTTTTAAATGGGGATTGGAGAAGGTCTTGGAGAAGGTCTTGGAGAAGTTCCGAAGAGAAAAAGAAAGACCTGAGGAGACCTAAGGCTTAAAAGTGCATGGATACACATATTTTATCAAGCTAAGTTTTTTTAGTTTTTTTGTTTTTTTAGCTTAAAATGGCTAGGATTCAGGAGACTGGTAATGAGAATCAGGGATCAACTAGGCGTAAGTGTATTAATGCTTGTTGTATATGTGTTTTACTAATAATGGTTGTTTGGTTAATACTAATAGTTGTTGTGCCTTATTTTATGTTTCATACTAAGAGTAATACTACTAATGATTTAGTGGATATAAAAACGAATGTGGGAGAAAATCTTAAAGAGGACCCACAGACTAACATTAAGAGAATAACTGGGAATGACTTACATCAAGATAATTCTATTAATGATTTCTCGTTAAATGTCTTTACTAAACTTCTATACGAATATGTTAACACTATGGATGCTAGAGATTGTTATGTGTGCATGCAGTTACCGTCTTCTGTGTCTGAAGGGGTGACCTTTCACCACCTTCCCCTGACATATGGAATTTTGTGTAGTGTACTAACAAGTTTGTTCTATGAAAAGGGTCAAATTCAGTACTTTTATTCGAATTCAGATTTAGTGTTTTCTGAACTTCCTATTCGAAAGAATATGAATGTAGTAAGTAGTGCAAAGAATGCAGAGTATTTTGGAGAGTTTTTCCATACTACTAAGACAATAGATACTGTATATGCCCATAGAAATAACTTAACCTGTAGTTTACGGAATGAGGAAATTGAATTCATTAATGTTGTAGAAGATAGAAGAGAACATTTTAAGAGAAAGGCTGTCGAGGAAAAGAGTCACATACCTCCTTGGGCTCATAGAGAGGGGGATTACAAGAAAGGTAAGTCATATGCTGCAATGACTCTGGATTCTTATTTTATGTTTCATACTAAGAGTAATCCTACTAATGATTTAGTGGATATAAAGACGAATGTGGGAGAAAATCTTAAAGAGGACCCACAGACTAACATTAAGAGATTAATTGGGAAAGATTTACATCAAGATAATTCTATTAATGATTTTTCGTTAAATATCTTTACTAAACGTCTATACGAATATGTTAACACTATGGATGCTAGAGATTGTAATGTGTGCATGCAGTTACTGTCTTCTGTGTCAGAAGGGGTGACCTATCACCACCTTCCCCTAACATATGGAATTTCGTGTAGTGTACTAACAAGTTTATTCTATGAAAAGGGTTGAATTCAGTACTTTTATTCGAATTTAGATTTAGTGTTTTCTGAACTTCCTATTCAAAAGAATATGAATGTAGTAAGTAGTGCGAAGAATGCAGAGTATTTTGGAGAGTTTTCCATACTACTAAGACAGTAGATACTGTATATGCCCATAGAAATAACTTAACCTGTAGTTTACGGAGTGAGGAAATTGAACTCATTAATGTTGTAGAAGATAGAAGAGAACATTTTAAGAGAAAGGCTGCCGAGGAAAAGAGTCACATACCTCCTTGGGCTCATAGAGATGGGGATTACAAGAAAGGTGAGACATATGCTGCAATGACTCTGGATTGGCATCATAGAGGGAAGCTTTGCTTACTAAGACAGAAAACAGATTATAATAATTATTTCATTGGTTCTAGTGAATGTGATCATACCTTCCTGATTACAGGGGGTTGGGGTTTAAAAGGTGGTACGGATCCTGTTTTTCTTGGAATTTATCATGTGTGTGGTAAGAATGCCTATTATAGGTTACCAGCACGTTGGTATGGATGTTGTTATGTGGGGATTGTCTTCCCAAAGGTGTATCATGCAGATAAGAATCATGGAACCAATGAAAAGGTTAAGAGTGGACTAATACGTAGTAAAAGGGAAATTAGTGCTGCAAAGATTGTGGGTGATATTTTTGGAGCATTGATACCTTCAGTTGGAGTAATTTTAAATTCGCACAAAATTAGAAAATTGTCCACAGTGGTTGATCATTTATCAACAGGCACTGCTGGTGGGTTTTTCATGATTGACACCGAAATGGTGGCTATGAGATCTATGGTTTTGCAAAATAGACTTGCTCTTGATGTACTATTGACAAAAGAGGGCGGAGTCTGCAGCATGTTGAAAATTCAACAATGCTGTACATATATTCCTGACAAAAGTAATAATCTAGAGGGATTTATTACTAATATTACACATTTACTGGAAAATGTAACTGAACTGAAGGTTGACGGTGCTTTGTAGAAACTTGGTAAGGGTTTCTCTTCTGTAGGTGACTGGTTTCTAACATTTGGTAATAGCTTGTTAGGGAGAATACTAACACCTAATATTAATACTGCTACTGGAATACTAATACTGTTTTTAATATATAAGTGCTGCAAATGTAAGGGTAAAACACTAGAAACAAAACGAAGAGCCAAGAAAAGAAACAGAGAAGAAATGGAAGACAGGAAAATAAATATTATGAGGTAATGAAAGATATAGATGGGGTTCGGTTGAAACAAATGAGAACTACTATGATGTAATACACTCAGATTGTAATCAGATTTTTGGATTTATGATGGCTTAAGTAGCCATCAAAGGGGGGATTGATGGAGCAGGGTTTTTCGTAAATAAACCGGCTCGAATTAAACCTCCCACTGTGTGAAAAGTATTAACAAAGATTTTGAAATTAACAGAGAAAATATTAATATCCTGAGGGGTATATTCACAAGAACGTGTGATAACTACCGCAAGAGTAGCGTAACGCAACTTCCATTATCGCAGCCCATCGCGGGAAAATAACCCCGTGTCAACGTGGAATTCACAACAAGGCGGTACCATGCGATAGTCACCAGATAATGCGTCAAATGTCAGCGTGAAAATCAACGCCACGCCGAAATAATGCGAAACGCGAACGCGAGAAATCATGCGATGAGGCCAATCGCGGTACAAAAAGTTGCGAAAACCAGCCTCAGGCATGCAAATCCCACACGTCTGGCGGGAAATTGCACCATAAAAACCACAGACACAACACACCAGAAACAAGCCAAAGCACGAAGCAACATGGATGCACCCTGACCCAGCGCAGAGGGCAACGCGAACCCCACAACCCCCACAGACCACCAGCAAGGAACAAGTGGGTCGGGGAAGGCCAAGGAGAAAATGGAGAGGAAGATGGGGTGCAGACCGCAGGAAAACAAGACCAAGGCCACGGAGGCGACAGAACACTAACAGCAAATGACCCACAAGCAGACCGCCTGGAATGCAGTCGCAGAGCCCAGGAGGACAATCCAGGAGGCCAAGAGGCGTCGGCAGGACCTGACAACCTAAACCAGGTACAAACCCGCTGCCAACAGGAAGGCAGCAACGGCGACAGGAGGTGGCAGTCCAGCGCCACAGGAAGAGCAGGAGGAAACCCAGGCCACAGTCATCAGTGTGGAGAGGGTGCAAGGAGTAGGGAGTACGGACACAGCCCGACAGGACCTGACACAACAACAACAGGGTGAGGATCCAACAGGGACTGGGGGGACGGTGGGTGATGGGCACAATGCCACACATGCACAATGAGGTGTAACACACTGCACACCCACAATTACCCAGGGACATGTCCCCCATCCCTGTGGCACACTGCAGCACACACACATAGCAATCACAGCACATACCATGACAATATGGCACAAAGTGCAACACCCACACTGCAGAAGAGGGGACACAACTGGGTCCAACCAGGCACAGTAACAGAACAATCACATCGGACAGAGCAGGGAACTGTGAGATGCACATCTACCCCTACAACCCCACATCAGCCATGTAGGCCAAATGGACACTGTCCCAACTCAAATAGCCACCACCGCCCAAACACTCACAATGTACATCGTCACACAGTCTGCATGTCGACAAGAACAAGGCGCCAACACAATGCCAACATGCACCTCCCCTTCACAATGCAGAGGGACAAACAACACCTCCAGCAGGTCAGAACAGACAACCCATCAGTGATGCCCGAGACGAACACCACAGCCCAGACACCGACGCCCTACAACAGCCCATGGACATCCCACACAACCCACCACCAGGACCAGGGCAGACAAGCCACTCAGAGGAGAACCCAGCCCCTGCAACAGACCACACAGCATGAAGCACCCGTAATCACGGCTGGCTCACAACACTCCACCCACCCACACATGGCATCCCAATGCCAGGTGGCAGAACGCCAAAAGGAGGTGGCCCAACAGGTGAGGGTGTTGCCGAACCCATGGAATGCGAACTAGAACACATACGTGTGTGTCCAATACCCTTCAGGGACCCTCCACACCCCACAAAGGAGACCCACACCTCCACAGAGACACATGCACATACCATGTTAAACTGGCCACGGGCACGTGCGCCCGGCCCCTTTATTGGCAGGGCCACATTTACAGTGACGCCTGTGCTGGATGTGTGTGGGTTGAGTATAAGCCAGCCCGCACGGAGTGCTTGGTGCTGCCAACAACCTGAACAGTGGACACCAGTGCAATGGAAACAGAAAACACCAGCATAACAGAGTCAACTGCAGAGCAACATGGAGGGATCCGGAGTAAGGACAGAGGTCACCCAATATTCAGTCTGGACGTTCCTTGAGTTGCAGTGCACTGAGGCAGGGGCACTAGAGAAGAGCGCGCTCATGTGAAGAAATTGCTAGGATTGTGTCCCTTCGGATCAGTCCTGATGCAGATGCAGTGGGGTGTGTTACACCTGCATCAACTTCCTCATCAACGTCCCAGGTCTCCCACACTGCCTGAGGTGACAGTTGCGTCTGCAGTCCACAGCGCAATACCCAGCAATAGATCCGGGTGTGTAGCTTGACTACCACCACCAGTCTGCATTCCTGCCATGGGGCTGTTGCCTCCTGCCCTCCCATTGTCTGTGCCCTCTCCCTTCCGCACACTGGACACATCTACCTCATCATATTCCCAGGTCTTCCCCACTGCATGAGGTGACATTGCTGCGCAACCTCACAACAGCACAAAACTCAATCAGTAACGGACAATGGCTTGCGGTGCACTGAGTCACTGGCACCTGGAGTGCTGAGCAGGGTATCAGTCCGATGATGGCATCCACGACAGGTCTGAGCAACTCCTTAGGTCTGTCAGGACACCGTTTCGACTCTGGCAGATGGCGGTTGAAGGTGGTCCTTTCGGTGGTGGCGTGTGCCTCCTGTGGTGATGCGACGTCCGGGCCGGTCAAGACTCGATGCCATGTGTGGGCCCTGGTGGACCGCAGTTGGGGCCGGAGGAGGCGGACAGCACAGGGCCACTGACACATGGCGTTGATGACCCCAAGACCATCGCTACAGAGGCCATACAATGACTCAGAAGAAGGGGTCCCAGGCCTGAGCAGCACAGAGTTAGTGACCCCGGATGCACTGCGGCCGGCACTGGCACCCAGCCACGGGACGGTGACTTGCGGTGCAGTCAGATGGGCCATGCGACCTGAGCGGGTCCCCATCAACGTCTGAGGTGTATGTTGCAGAGGGTTTCGGGGGACAGTGGAAGGTGTCCTCCAGGGCATGATGCGGAAGGTCTGATGTTATCTGGAAGCAGCAAATGGAGGAGTGGAAAGCGCAACCCTCGTCCTCACCAACAATTCGGGATCAGCTACATGAGGATGAAAACTAGCCCCTAGTCCATGGACTCAAACGCCACCAATGTCCGACCAGTGAGTGTCCATGAATGTCGGGGAACAAACTTAGTGGTACAGGTGCTGTGAGGGGATGCAGTCTGCGATGATGCCCGTACACAGATGTGAACTCCAAGAATGCCAAATCAAGGCTCTGTGACCTACTGGACCACAGTGTAGGCCGGAGGCAGCGGTCAGCAGTGGCCCACAGCCACGGGTCATTGGCTCGCGATGCACAGAGTCGGTGACACATTGGCAGTTGTCGGTAGTGTTCAATCACCTCCGTGACGCTGATCCTGTTCCCTCCGGACTGCAACGTGTCATCCTCTTACGCCCCTCCGTGCGTGCGAGGAAATGTATTCTGCCTTCTGAATTACCGATGTTCAGTTCCAAATCAGTGATCCCACTCGTGCGCAGCATAGGCCGAGGGCAGTGGTCCGCGTAGGCCCACAGACACGTGTGGTTGTGATGCCATGCACAGACTTGTTGCCACCACATAGGAGGGTGTATAGTGTATTGTTCTCTGCCTTAAATGATGTTCATTGCCATAGTGTAATCAAGACTTAGTTCCAAATGTGTGACCTACCTGACCGTGGTGTAGGCCTGAGGCAGTGGTCAGCATGGCCCATTCACCGAGTGTCGCCGGCATAGGTTGGATGGCCCCACAGGCCTGCGTAGTTCAGGTTCAGTCGCACCACATGTAGCAGCCTGGCGTTGAACAGGGTTAGTGGCACCACGTGTAGCAGGCTGGCGTTGAACAGGGTTAGTGGCACCACGTGTAGCAGGCTGGCGTTGAACAGGGTTAGTGGCACCACGTGTAGCAGGCTGGCGTTGAACAGGGTTAGTGGCACCACGTGTAGCAGGCTGGCATTGAACAGGGTTAGTGGCACCACGTGTCGCAAGATGCCCATATGGAACTATGCCTCACTGAACTGGGGAGGTCTGGTGCTGTGGCCGCTGGCCGGGATATGGGGTCACTGCCATTCATGACTCAAGGCACAGTTCCACATGTGGGACCTACTGGTCCGAAGAGTAGGCCGGGGGCGGCAGTGGAGTACGTCAACGAAAAAGGAATAAAGCGGGCCGGTGTCGTGGCAGCCGTGATGGTCTGAGGTGGCTGCAAAGGTCTCGGGCCTAGGGTTTGTGGCTTGCGCCGGCATGTGGTGGGCCCTCCTTGACACACGCCGGTGTCGGAAGGTGATCAGTGTAAGTAAGTAAGTCCGTTTTTATATAGCGCAGCTACTCACCCTTACGGGTCTCAAGGCGCTGGGGGCCGTAGTGGAAATTAAGTGAGCTATTGCCCAGAGTCACATGGTGCTCAGCTGAGCTGCCGCTGGAGCCGGGGATCGAACCGTGAACCCTGTGCTCCGAAGTCAGCTGCCCTGGCCGCTGCACCACACCTCTCCACTTGTGGCCTGGCTGCACAGGGGCTGGCCTGACGGGTTCGTGGACCAGCGTGCCGGGGTCCAGCAGGCGCACGGCATCTCAGGCAACTCCGCTCATGAGGATGGCGTCGGCCTCATGGCGAGGTGGGAGGCGCCGCCCTGGCAGAGACGTGGGTCTTTCCTGAAGTGGACCACGCCCAGGCCTCCGTGGTTTTTATTCACACCCCTACGCTGGCGTGGCGCACGCCGGGCCATCCCACTCTGCTGATGCTTAGGGGGGGGCGTAACAGGCAACATTTCCGCGTGGTCCCCCACTGGCTGTGGTGACATGGTGGCGTCCACTGTCCACTACACTCCATACGCAAGCGGTGTATGTCGCCATGGATATGGGTGTGTTCTGCATACTGCGAGGTGTCCGGCACTGTTGGCATTGTGTACTTTCCCAATCATGGTTCTACTGCATCCTTCACACATGCCTGGTTGCCACCTCTCCACACATTCGGCTAGTATGTGGCTGAGGTGCCATGCCGTTGCTGGCTCATTTTCAGGGCTTGCCCATGTGGACATTGTAAGTTGTTCTGTCGTGTCTGGTGGGTGGGCATATTGTTGTGCCTGTTGTATGTGATTTTGTGACGTGTGCATTGCCAGAGTTGTGAGTTGCATGGTTGTGGTGTTGAGGTGTGTGGGGTGTTCATTTGTATATTGCCAAGGGGCTGTACATTTCCCTTGTTGCCATCCTGGGAACGCTGGTTGATGATGGACTGTCGGAGGATGAAGGTATCATGAACACTGGCTGTGTATTTGAAGGCGCCATTGTTGGGTGTTCCACGGTGTTCTGTTGTTGCCTGCACATTGGTGTGAGACGTGTGCCTCCTGTTGCGGTGATTGTGTGCTGTGTCACCAGGGGGCACAGGTAGTACATGTGTGCTGTGTGTTGCCCCCAACACGTGCGTGCATCCTGCGATGGCGTATGGTCCTTGCTTGGTCTCCAGCGGATCCTGCGCATTGTGTTGTACGTATGGGGACTGGGGTGCCAGGGTGATGGTGATGTCCAGGACAGGTGTGGTGGACTTGGATGTGGCTGGCTGTGGGACTCCTCCGACTCTGGCGGGTGTTGGATGGGGGGTCTCAGGGGCCAACAGGTGCAGCCACGCCATCAGCTTTGTGTGGGGTGGGATGTTGGTTGTCCGCTGTGTTGTTGCCGTAGGCCTGTTAGGCGATGATGGTCAGGATGCGTAGGATGGTTGTCCCTTTCAGCCTGTAGTGGACGGTGACATTGTCAGATGTTGGGTCTGTGCGGCTGGTACGTTTCCTGGGGTTCCGCTGTCTTTGTCTGCGCTGCGTCTGTGTTGGTCCGGGGGGGAGGGGGTGTTCCGGGTGTGGGATGGGGTCCTGGGGTGGTGGGGGGGGGTGTTGTGGCCCTCTTGGGTGTCCGAGCTGCATGATGTGTGGCTCCATGGCATCTGTTGTCCTTTGGATGTGGCCCTGGGCTGTGCTCCCTTTTGTGGTGCTGGCTGCCGTCCGACTCTACACCAGGTCAGAGCAGGTGTAGATTTCCTGGTGCTAACGCGCCTTATCGCCTGTTTTGTGTTTTTATCGCGGATGTGGCTGGTCGTTGTGAATGTTGAGGTGTGCTGTTGTCTCGGCTTTTGTCACGGGAACGCCTACTCTGCATCTCATTAGCGATATTTGCGAGGGTCCTCTGTGGCGATATTTTTTGCGGCTGCTATCGCGGGTAAACTGGTGCTGTGGGCTGTTTACACCGGCTTGTGAATGGGGGGGGTAAATTTATCACGACTTTGGCTGCGATAAAGTGCTGTTAATTCGGCGATAGCTCCTTGTGAATATGCCCCTGAGTTTTGGAAAACAAAACAAGAAAGGCGCACGAAAATGACAAATGGTTTAAGTAGGCCACAAATGATTTCTGCACGAAAGGCAGCAGAGAAAGAAATAAAGTTATCTTCATGAGCAATGTGAATGAAAACGCGTTAACAAAAAAGAGTTTAACATAAGCAATATTAATTGCATAGAATAATTGTTGAAAATGTTTGTGTCTATATTAGAATAATGAAAAACTGAAATGAATAATGAGATGGAACTTTTATTATGAATAAATAACTGAGTCTGATTATTTCTCCTAGAGAAAACTGCACGCTTTACAAGAGAAGGCCTCAAACCACTGTTAGGATTAATTTGCTTTTTAAACGCAGAATGCAGAAAATTGTTTTTTGTCCTTCATAATGATTATTGTGTTCTTTCCTTGTCGATGGCTACGTGTTTGGAGTATCAGCGGAACTTTCTACTGTCCAAGGAAATGTTTAGTTTTATGGATAACTGCGCTAATAAATTGTAATGAATTCTTCTCAAATGTGTGCGAGTCTAGGAAGGAGAAATGTTTGATTTCCTTTGCTGAAGGACGATGATGACTGCATACGTCTAAACAAAGAACTTTTGAGAGTAAAGAGAGACGGAAGTGGTGTGACTTAACACCATTTGCTTCTGAACCAATGAAAACCGAGAATTTCCTGGATTTTGTTACTAAAATAGGGACAGACTTTAACATTTTGGGTATAACTATTAGTGTTAGAAACCATGCTTTTAGGCTAGGCTAGGCGAGACGTGGTGATGCGTGGCGAGAGGAGAATATCTACGTGTGAGCTGTCTCCTTGAGTTCCTTTTGGCTGATGCTGTCTGAAACCGACTCTTTAACTTTGCTCCTCATACCTTTGTGAGGATTGCCCCAGCTCTCCCTTCCGGCAGGAGGGTTAGCTTTTCAGACTATTAGCACGCTGTGCTAAAGTTTTCTTAGGTTCGTATGATACTCTGTAATTGCATTAATTCTGTTACAATGCTCTTTTGTGTCTCTTCCTGTCCACTCACTTAAGCTCGTTAAATGAGATGTTGTTGTGAATTACTGTATTTAATTTCTTTTGTGTGATAGGGCGGAGATTCGATGCTGCACCTTTGTTTGACCATTTCATGTGCTTTCAAAAAAATAGAGAAAGCTAAGTAATAGAAAAGATGAGTCTGTCATTATTGATAATTGTGATTAATGAGATTTTATACATTGTGGTGTATAGTTTGGTTTGTAGAATATTCCCTTTGGTTGTAGGTCCTTATGAGGGGGGTATTTTCCGTCTTAAACTTTTGCCAAATCCCTGTCAGCTCTCAAAAAGGTTCATCGGAGGACCAGTTATAGGTATGAGCCAAATTTAGTTGCATAAGAAAGGTTTAGGTTGGTTACGTGTGGTGAAAATATTTCCCCACGCCTTCCGCTGCATCACTGGCATTGCATCCTTTTGAGTGTTTGGCAGTCTAAGTACCCTCCTAACAGAGCCACTTACCGTGTGGAGGTTCCAGGTATGGGTCTCCCTGTGTCCGTGCGGGTACACCAGCAGTATCCCGTTGCCTGGTGGCACTGCACAGATTTGTAGCTACCATCTCCATCACACTCCGGAATGAAGGCTCCCTCGTTCTGGGTGTCCTCCATAGCCTCTCTGCGTTCCTGCTCACAGGACAAGGGAGATTCTGCCCCCACAAAGAACAATGTTACTGCACATTACAATCCCTCATGGGGTGCAAAGGTTCTGATTATAGATCTGGGACGTGGGGTGAGGGAACTAATTTATGTTACTACAGATAAAGCATGCTGAAAACACTAACACTAAAGGAAGCCCCAAACGTTTTCATAATAAAATCTACTTTTACCCAATGTCATGTTTCAATCAAGGACCAGAAAATAGTGGTGCTTTTTCATACATACAACAGGTTCCATAAAGGCTGTGCAGTGCATGCAGCAGGAGGGCAGGTTTTTCTTACACACTGAAAAGTCTCCACATGGTAGAAGCATAAAACATACACACAACAGATTCAGCACATGCAACTGCAGCACACATTTCTCTCCCGCAGAAAAGGTGCGGCACAGGCTGTTGCAGCACAAGCTTCCCCATAACTCATAAGTAGGCATGCTGCACCCAGAGGTAAGTGCACAGTTTGTTTTTGCCAAACTCGGTGGCTCGGAACCTCCTTCTCTCACATCGAGTGAATGACTAATGCGGGGCTGTACTAAACCACTTGATTTGTTTTGGATTTTTTTGTCTCCTGTTTTTGCCCTCTATCCTTGTCGTCCAGCAGCTCACTATGTCACACTGATCTACACCTTTAAGCTGGCTGTATCGTGCTAACAATCATTTACAGCAGCTCCTCAAACCCTATATGTATTTTGTGTGGGGAACAGTCATTAGGTGCACGATTGAGTTGGGTGTGGTACTATTGATAGGAAGCCCCTCTGTAACTCCCTGGCTTGCATGCAGACTTCAGGCCTGATTTTGAGTTTGGCTGAAAGGGTACTCCGTCACAATGACGACTGAGTAACCTCTCCGCCAAACTGAAGGTCTGCCCGCCTCATTTAGAGTAAGCCAGACCTTCATTTTGTCGCACATGGAGACTACTCCTACATAAGCCTCCAACAGCCTGAAAGAGTAAGGCTTGTAGGAGGCTTGGCCATGTGGCCACCCACCCGATTGAGAGTGAACAAACACATGGCCAGTTTTCACTGTCCGTCACCATTGGTAAAACCGGTAAGGAGCAGTGAAAACTGCAAAATGTCCCCTCGTCATGGGAGTAAACTGTATATTGTTTTTTTATTTTATTTTCCAAACCAAAATACCACTCCAGGTTTTTGTTTCGGAAAATAAAAAAAAACATTGTAAGTTTGCCATTCGGCTCCGTCATGTTAGCGGATCTATCCATCAAACTTCCAGTGCAATGCCAGGAATCGCCATGGCGGCGGATCCTGCCAATGCTAGAGATATCTGCTGGGCTGGCAGACATCTCAAAATTTGGCATGAATAAAACCTCGTCCATTATAATCGGGCCCTAAGAGTGCGCCGATCCTTCCAGAGAGGTTGGATTTCATTGTTAGAAGTCAAGAGGTTAGTAGGATGTTGTAGCGTAGCATTTTTTCAGAGAGTCAGGGAGTGAGGCTTCCCCACTAAGGACCCTGCCCATACCACTTGCAGGCTACTGTCTCTGGTCTAAAGCCAATATTGTGAATAACCCTGAGGAAGGTGAAAGTACCTGGTTGCAAGACTGTTTCCCCCTGCATTAATGTGACTTATTTCAACCAGACAGTATTGTCAAGGATCAGGGTAGGGAAGTGAAGGCTCCAGAGCTGAGGGCCCTTCAAGTACCAAACCTTATCTCATCTCTGGAGACTCCATTGCACCATCGAGTTGAGCCCAGCTCCATTTGGAAGCATGGAGGTCCCAGGTCTGCAGTGCACGACTTGGTCGAACAAGTCTGTCTCCATGAGCGCATAGCACGGCCAGGTCTCAATTTGCTGCTCCTCTGTCACCATGACTGAGTGCTGAGCAGGCAGCAGTTGGGAAGAAGAGCGCTTCCCAGTCAGTGAGCTTCGTCCTTGTCACAGAAAGAAGCATAGGATGCCAGTCTCACCCAATGTTCAAACACCTTCCAGTGAACACAAGAGGGACAAGCTAAAGCAAATAAACACAGACATGTAAAGTCAGTTGCACCTGCCAAGCTAGGCTCTCTGGACACCCAATTGTAGGAGATTTAGAGGGTGGCTGACTCCACATTAAAGGTCTGCTGCACCAAAGGGTATGAGACCGGGCTACCCTCTTTGCCGGACTAGTTCTTGGAGGAGTAGATGTTGGCAAAGGTATCCCAGACACCGCTGCACAGCTCTCAGGAATCTCATCTGATACCAGTGGTAGGTCTCCTCAAAACTCTTTGGACTCTCCCCTGGCTACATCTCCTATCACAGGTAGTGGACTCCATGGTGGACAGGGCAGTCTGAACCAATGCATCAGACCTTTGCCAAACTTTCCTAGCTCCTACTGTATCTGAGTGCAGGTTTCACCTCCATGCTGACCTCACTCCTCAATCTTGTTTGTGGAGAGCCAACCTAAAGGCAAGGAAGTCTCCCATAATTCCTGTCATAAGCTTCAGAGCAGCCTCCGTCCCCTCAAATGCAGCTTCCACCATGCCTTATGCAGCTCTCTCAGACATCCAGTCATGACCTGAGTCTCAGCGACCAGCCCTAGGAAGTAATGCCTCTGTGCAACCCAGCACTATTAGTTCTGGTTCACCTGTCTGTTCTGATCCCACTTTTGACTGCTCCAGCTGGACCTTCAGGGATGGAGTATTCTCCTGTGGATCCCTTACTCAGGCCTTCTTCCAACAAGAGGCTTGGCTCTGTCAGAAACCAGTTTGAAGATTCGCACCAGCTACCTCAAAGACTGACATCTGTGCAGGTGCTGCCATGCTGTCAATGCCAAGGCTTTGGAAGCAGTGTACTTTGAGTCTGTTAGTAACCCCCCACTGGATATGCAGGGCCGGTGGCAGAAGGCGCTACTCCATCTATGTCAATGAGACACAAGTGCTCAAAAAGGATCAATAGATTTTGAGAAAGTCTTGGTCTGACCTAGTGTTCTCAGAATGCTTGGATGACAGGTTCCAGGCTCTGTAGGAAAGGCCAGTCTTTGTCTAAGGGAATCCCAGAGCTCAGCCTTTTGTAGTAATGGTTGCTTCCTTGAAGGGTAAAGCAAAATCCTCACAATGTATGAGGAGTATGGGTGGCACGGGTTCACCTAAAACATCTTTTTGTTCCCGGAAAAACAGGCCTTCTTATCACCTTCTAGTCTTTTAAGGCTGTGGGGCCTTTTACCCCAAGAGATTCCAATTCCTCAAAAAAAACAGCAGTCAATTGCAAAGTACTTAAGAGGAAAGAAAAAGCAATGATTCCCAAGCTTATACAATTCAAAACGTCCCAATGACTTCCCCAGGCACCATCTCAGGAAGTCCATGCTACTGCAGTGAAAATAATTCTTTGTCTCCTCATCCAAGCTGGACCCAGATAATCACAGATGCATGGGTTTCTCAGGGGACACAACCAATTATGATCTCAAGCTCCCACAGACACCTGCATGGGTGGCCACCTCAGCTGCAGCCCCACCCCAATAATATCTGTAGGAGCTAGAGAGGCTCTTTCTAATAGTAGCAATAAAGGCTTCTTGTCTCCAGAATGGTGGCAGGGATACTACTACTTCTAGTGTTTGTAAGGAAAGCGAGAGGAGTGTTGTGTGCTGTCCTAGACCAGTATGATCTAAAACCACCACCTTAGTTAGAGGAATGTCTATGCTCAATAGACTTTCAGGATGTCTACTTCCATGTACCCACCCTGAAGGAACGCAGAAAGGACCTCTTTTAAATGGTGGGGAACCAGCACTACCAGTAAAGGACACTGCCATTCAATCTCAGTGCGGCCCCTTACATTTTTACCAGGATTGTGGCATCTGTGGTGGCTTTTCTGCAACAGCAGAAGCTCTACTGACATCTGCACCTAGATTAATATCACATCTGTGACGCGCCAAGCGAGGGAGGATGAAAAGAGTCTGGTTTTCTCTCTCAGGACCTGATTCAGACTAAGGTTCTCTGTAACCTTCTGCGAAGGACAGTGAAAAAAATCATTCCCCCTTCCTTGTGGGCCTCAATCTTTTTGGCTTTGGCATGAACGAGTTTAGATTATGGCAATGCCTTCTCTATGGGAATATACAATCACTGGACCTATCAGCACCAGAGCTTGTGTAACAGCATGGTCTGATATCTGCCCAGCATACAATGGCCTGCACTAACTGCTGGTGGATGACAGCACCCACTTTCAATGTCTGTGCACTATTTTCAAGTGTGACTTCCTACCAGAAGGGCAGAATCCTCACATTAGCTCCTCCTGATCCAGCAGTCATTCAGGCTGTCGTCCTCCTTTGGGGGCAGGAGTATCATGAGTTGGGGAACTAGAGTGTGGAACTTACAACCTTCTTGACAGTCGGTGGATGGAAAATCTAACCACCTTCAAGACTAAGCAAAAAATCTTTTCTAATTCCCTACTTCAGGCCACATCCCTCATGGTTAACACCTAGCGAATGTGTCAGTATTAGTTCTTTGGAAACGTCCCTATACTTTTCCGTAATATATGAATCTCTATCGTCTTTGATAGTTTCCAAAAAGATTCAGTTCATATGGGCAATTCTGAACACCAAGCAAACACAAGGAGATGATGGACGGAGCGCTGAAACTTTTCAGACACTCACCCCCAGTCACAGATCTGGGTTGAATTCATCATCGTTCTTTAGCTCACTTCGCCACCCCAGTTCAGACACAGCTATATGCAAATCAGTCTTGACCCTGTGCCTCATGGGAACAGTCCAGCCCGAACTGCCAAGCCATGTCTTCCCTGGATGGAAACAAGCATCCTGAGCCCTTAGTTGGCAGGGTATGCCCAGACGTGGGTCCCTTGCTCACTTTGCCACTGGATTCAAGCTAGCCTGGCTGATGAGGGCTGTAAGCCCGAAACCGATCCCAGGATGCTTGTTTTCGGTCCAGGGATTCAACCCAGATCTGTGACTGGGGGTGAGTGTCTGAAAAGTTTCAGCCCTCCGTCCATCATCTCCTTGTGTTTGCCCAATTCTGAACACCAGCCTAGCAGCAAACAGCCTTTGCTCAACCTGAAACTGTTACATGTGTCTGTCAGACACTGCATCAGTTCTTGATCAATGAGACGGTGGCGGCTTGTGGGTGCCACAGGTTTCTGAGGCTCCAGGCAACATGCACAGGGTTCTGTTCCAATGATGAGCTGAAACAGAGATAAAGTATTTTTATTGAAAGTAACTGGAGCCTACGATGCAACAGCGGCAAGGCCGGGATCCCCTCACGAATGCTGGTACTTGGAATGTTCACCAAGCAAGAGTCTAAGCACGAGCCACACAGTGCAAGGCTTACAAGACATCCAATGTGAACAGATATTGTAGGGACAGGAGGTAGAGATAAAGAAGGTGCTGAAGGGGGAAGGGTAAGATAGCACACACAGTTACCACAAGCCAATCTCCTCACATGCATTCAGTATAGCTCAATATGGAGGAACATTAGGACTATCTTGTGGGCGGCGAGTCAAAGCTCAACCTAGGTCAGCCATCTTGGATTCCGTCCCAATGATGGTAGTCACAAGCCTTTTGGTGTTATGTGCCCTCCACCTGGGCTTGCTGCCGCCACCTACTCTTCAACATATGCCTGGGGAGGCACACAGGAAGGAGAAACTATCATTGACTTGTGGATCATGTCAAATTCGCCCCTGCACTTAAACACTTTAGAGCAGTGGCCTCTCTTCTTAGCTTCTTATGTAAGTTAGCAAAGGAAGCACTCGCTTCCTGTAGCTCTGAAGCTGGCCGCAGCCCTCTAGAAATGACATTTTCAATGAAGCACTCACCTGCTTGTCTTCCATGTTGCAGGGATCTACAATAGCAAGGTAGATAGCAAGAGCAGATGTATTCCCTTGCCGCATGATTTGGGAAATCCTATAGGAAGTCCTTGGCCCCATTTTCAGAACTTTGGTTTCTCCACCGTACATGCCTTTGGCACTCATTTGGACGCAAAGTGTGACCGTTCGCCTCTTGGAATGGAGCTGAGTGCAAGGAAATGACCAGATGTTGCACTGAATGGGGAAGTTCTTGGATGTCTTTTTTCTGACTTCTCTGATTCCACGTTTCCTCCAGAAGATCAGAAAGAGATCGAGGTGGACCATCAACTTGGTGACCTGTTCCTTCTACATTGAAATGCCTACATCCACCCTTATGTTTGGGGCCATAGTTACTGAGGAGCTCTCTCCTCTGACATCTTTGAGGTCCTGGCAGTTAGGAAATCCTCCACCAGAACCCAGCACAAGAGCATATGGATTAGATTCTGCCACTGGGAAGTAGCAAAATAGATCGGGTTGGTTGAATGAATATATGTATACCAACACTGAAAAGCTTGTGATCGAGACGAAAAGATGTGTTTTTTTTCAGAAATAATAATCTGAAGTTTGGAGAAAAGTGGCGGAATTTTCAAAATATAGTTGCCACTAATATTTCCGTGATAGATAAAACGTTGGGGAAACTTATTAATAATATCACTTTTTTTATATACATTACTGCTGGCAAACTTACTTGATGCACTAAGGTGGTCACTGCTAGTAATCTTACATACGGTGGCCAGTAATGGAAACGAGCCAGGGTGTAAGAGTGAGTAAAAGATGCCTGGGAAAAAGTGGCTCCAACATTCTAAGGCCCACGTTATGAATGGGCTTGTGGGCTTGTAGTCCGGGTGGAAATCCCACATGAAGTAGTATTTACCAGGTGATGTACTTTCGCCCAATTATGAGGTTTTTATCCTCTGAATGAGGGATATCTTGGTGTTTTCGCGCTAATTTCCGCAGATTTCCACACATCCCAAGCTCTTTTTTTCGAAGGCAAATGTCGGCAGATATTCACTGCCAGGGTAAAATGTCGGAGGTGCGGGGTTACCGCAAAACTCAGAATGCTGATTCAGCTGCAGATTCTGGTTTGCGGCTGAATGACAATTGTCGGCCATCTCGTAATGAGGGTCCTGGTGTGCACGCTCTCTCCCATTCTAAACACTCGCCTACCAGCCTCTCTACCAACAGCCTTAGAATGAACATTGGCTACTACAATCAAGAATGGGAGTGGTGGTGGTGGTCCCTATATAAATGTGTGTAGGGATGGAGGCGTGCCACTCCTGAACCCTACCTACTGGCGTATGCAATGCCCTGAATTAACAGTTTCTGGCACGGCCCCTAGATGGCAGTATACACAAACAGTTGGTAATTGCAAAGCTTAGAGTAGACCTTCAAAACCACGAAGGTAACTTAGGGGCATATTAGCAAGGGCACTATCGCCGCTTTAGCGGCACTTTTTGCCGCTAAAGCGGCGATATTCATATCGCCCTATCAGCAAACTGTCTCTAACAGCAGTTAGAGACAGTTTGCGGGCATTAGCGCCCGTTTTTATCGCTTTGCATGTCAGCGATATTTATCGCTAATGACATGCAAAGTGGGCGTTCCCGACGAACAAACCTGGGAAACACCCGCTAACAGGCCTATCGCCTATTAGCAAGGTGGCCATGGCCCCAGTTAGCGACGTGAAAAGTCGCGCTAACCGGGGTCATCGCCATTTATTTAACACCTGCAATTAGCAGGTGTTAGCCATACCGAACATGGGGGGGTGGATTATGCTGATACGACCACAGGGTCGTATCAGCAAGGTGTTCTCCCTTCTCCATGCAACATCGCTGGTTTTTCAGCGATGTTGGCCCATTTCCCCCGCTATCGCTGGAATATTCATCGCTATAGCGCTAATCGTTGCTAATACAGCGTTAGCGTGGCGATATATTCCAGCGATAGCCGGCGATAAAAAAAATCACGCTAAGCAGGGTTAGCGATGATTATCGCCTCTTCTTGCTAATATGCCCCTTGATTCTTTGGATGAAAGCTGGCAGTAGCGAATGTTTCGTCCTCTTGTTTTGCAGGTACAGCCATTGTCGGATTGGTAACGCGGGCACTCGGGCAATAGGCGATGGGCCAGTATAGGAGTTGCAGCTGTGGGCCACTTTTTTGGCCCGCGTGATGGCCGATTCGGGCTGTCTGTGCTGTTTAGATGCCGCCAGCGGCCGGGTGGGGGCCTGAGCGGCCTTTCGAGACAGATAGGCCTCTGTTACTTCCCTTTTACCAACGGGGCGAAGATGTCATTCTTAGCCTCAGCCGGCCTATTAACGTATGCAGATTGAGCAGGGGGGCCTAAGCAGAAATGGCCACCCTTATATTCAGGTGTGGTTCACCAGTGTGAACTAATGGATACACAAAGATTCCTGGCAACATTTGCATTTTGTTTATCTCAGTGAAGTTAAGAGAACATGGCTCTTTTAGAGAACCCCCCATCCCTCCTTCTTTCCATAAAACTTAAAACACTGAAGCAGTGTTTTGCGAAAAGGAGCAATCCACAAATGTGGGCCACTCAATTTTTTTTTTATCCCAATCCAACCCTGAGTACAGCACAGGTAGCAACAAGTATTTAACTCACATTTTTGCAGTAATAGGGTGCCATCACTTCAATTGTACAACCCAACTCTAGATAGTTGCAGTCAGGTACTACTCCAATGTTCTTATTGTTTTCTTTGCCAGGTTCCCAGACACTGGCACAGAAAACCATTGCGATTAAACTTGGGTTGTGGAACCCCTTTACTTATTTTGCTTGGAGGGGCCCGTCATTCTGTTTTATACCTCTGGAGCCACTCAAACACACAAAATGGGGACGTCACGTGCAGCAGAGCAAGAACCACGCATAGAACAAACGTATTTAAGGAAGTGCGAGTAAAAGCGTCCCTCACACAGTTAGCACCACATGATGAATGACATCACTCGTGTCCCTAGCATTCACAGAGCAGAATCACTCGTGTCCCTAGCATTCACAGGGCAGATATGGCATGAATGGTAACAGTCCATCCATTCTTCACGTGCAGAGAATAAATACAGCCTGAACACTTCACAAAACATTCCCTAATCTCAGGCAAACCACTGAAAACCAACCCTCCAGGTGTTCTCAACTGCAAGTATGCAGTGTAAGGTATCCTGCCACCTTAGCCTCCCAGCAGCGCCCCCCGTATCTCCTTACCATGTGATCGCTTTAGGGGGTGGCCAGGTTTGAAGTCTGGAATGATGATTGGGATAAGAATGGGCAGCAGGGTTCCTTCTGTAAACCAAAAAATAGAAAGCACTCAAGAAAAGAGAGAACAAGGAGGGTAGATGATGTGTGCCGGTGTTTGCTAGTGTTCGACACCGACTTGCTCATTTCGGAACACCGACACATATTTATGACAGTCTACCACATGGTGGCGCTGTCGGTTAATTTTTTAATACACATGAGCAAGTGTTTAACAATTCAATCAATGCACGGTTAAAATAATAATAACCATAATACCAGGGTGCTCAGGCCATTTTTAAGGCTTTGTGTCACCTAGTAGTATCAAAACTGTAAAGTTTGTAGGACTGCAATGGTAAGTACGTGTTGTTGGTATTGGTGTTTGGCAGTGATGGCAGCAGAGTGCCCAGACGTCCCGGATTTCCCCGGACAGTCTCGGTTTTCACAGTCAGGAGGACTGTTCAAAAGTCACGACATTTTCCTTCATTTTAAATGCATATCAATTCATCCTGCAAAGGGGAACTGAAAGGTATACTCTTGTCCAGGCAGAGCAGGGGGAGGTCGGCTACATGCCTGCTGCAGCAGAGGGGAGAGGGAGAAGGAAGGAGGGCTCAGGGTAGAGGTACTGCCATTGATAATGTTATGTAACCATAACCTATAAATGGGCATATATTACCTGAAGTGTAGTTCTCCAGTATTGGGATCTTTCATAGATTCACATGCATGAATCAGATTAAATAGCAGTGGAGAAGCACATTTTCTCACAAAATCTAACATACATTGGAGCGAGATTTGAAATGTACATATACACCTTTATGGATTTAAATTTGTATATAAATACACACACATATACGTGACCAAGACCACGGCTGTGGTCGAAACATGTCTGTTTATCTGTCTGAATAAACAACTTTATTTACACTCACGATTGGTGTGGCTCGTGGATCTTTGCTGCAATGCGGGGATGCGTCTTCTGCATATATATATATATATATATATATATATATATATATATATATATATAAAATTGCTCTAGATATGGATATAAATACCATGTAAAAAAATGTGCATAACAAGCCAGAGGATGATAGCCCACCTTCACTGGAAAAGATGTCGTAACACTGCTTGGCCCACTTCTGCATCACTGTGAACTTCCGAGTCTAGGCTAAGCCTGGGCTTAGTTCGCGAAGTAGCGCTACGCGAAGCTACGCAAAGTGCAGTTCGCACTACGCGAGCTACGCGTAGCACTACGCGAACTGCGTAGTGCACTGTTCACAATGATTGCACAGTGCCGGATGCTTGTCCGCACTGTGCAATCATTGAAAACGGCATCTTGCACAGTGCGAGCTGTCTTTTACTGCCGATCGAGTAGATTTTTACTCGAGCGGCAGCTTTCTCAACGCGGACTGGTAGTTTCTCATCGCGAGCGGTCGCGAGCATACGCGACCACTCGCAATGAGAAACCTGACCTCCCCGCGTTGAGAATCTCGCCGGGAGGTTTATTTTCCACGCTCGCGATCGGCAACTTGATGTTGCTGATCGCGAACGAGGAAAAAGTCTCGCCAGGATGTCATTTTGCTTGCTCGCGGTCGCCAACTTGACGTTGAGGACCGCGAGCAAGCAAAAAATGACCGCTGCACTACGCTACGCGTGTTTGCACTGTGCTACGTGCAATTCGCATTGTGCGAAGTAGCGCAAACTTCGCAAACTACGCGAGCGTAGCGTAGTGCTTTGCCCAGGGTTAGTCTAGGCACCAATGTTGCGTAAAGGTGTGTTTATTCTTCCAGGTGGCTGCCCGGCAGATTTCTTGAAGTATTACACCAGCAAACAGCGCCCTCGAAGTAGACATAGATCTTGTAGAGTGGGCATGCACTGATGTCTGTAATGGTCTGCCAGCTTTCTGGTGACAAAATTGGATTGCGCTGGATATCCATCTGGAAATACTCTGCTTTGAGACAGGATATCCCTTTCTTGGAGTCCTGTATGCTACAAATAGTTAATTGGATTTACGCCAGCTTTTTGTTTTGTCCAAGGAGAATTTTAGTCCTCTTTTGACGTCCAAAGAGTGTAATGTTCTTTCTGCTGGAGTTTTCAGGATCCGGAAAAAAGGCCTTCAGAATTACAGGCTCATTTAGCTGGAAGTACATTGGGACTGAATTTAGGGTGTGTGTGAAGAATTACTCTATCGCCCCTAAATTGGAGGAAGGGTTCCTGAATAGTGAAAGCCTGAATCTCGCAGACTCTTCTGCTGATGTTAAGGCCAAGAGGAGAGATACCTTCCAGGATAAGAACTTAACATCTGCCCTGTGGATGGGTTCAAAAGGGTCTTTTGGGAAAGCACAATGTTGAGGTGGAAGAGCGGAGGAGGAGGTCTTACCAGAGGAAGGGCTCTGAACAAACACTTGAGGAATTGTTTAATGAGTCTAGAAGACCATAATGAAGGTGATCACCTGAAATTGGAACTGACCGCTAAATGGACCTTAATGGCTGCATGGGCCAGCCCTGATTGCGCGAGATGGAGAAGATATAGAAATATTTCTTCTGGAGAAGGGGAAAGTGGATGTACCTTAGCTGTTTGACACCATATGCAAAACATTTTCCAATCGAGATGATAAGTTTTATTAGTGTTGTCTGCACGAGCTCTGGCTAAGATGTCCCTGCAGTCCGTTGGGATATTTAAGTGTGCAAATTTGTTGAACTCAGAAGCCAGGCTGATAAGTGAAGTGACTTGGGATCCGTTATGCAGCACTTGGCCCTGGTTCATTGTCAGAAGAGAGGGGATCAGACTCAGCTGGATGTGGCTTTTCTCTGAAAGAAGGAGTAACTCCGTAAACCAATGTTGGCATGGCTACGTTGGTGCTGCATTGTACGGCTTTCATTTTCGTGAGTACTCTTCGGGGAAGAGGAATCAGAGGAAAGGCATGAGCAAAGATTCCAGACCATGAAATCGAAAATGAATTCCCCCCATGATGCTGGATGCTTGCGAAGAACTGGCATTTCAGGTTCTGTGGGGTTGCAAAGAGATCCAGGTTCGGTTTTCCCCACTAGAGAAAGACATTGTCAAAGGTCCTCTGATTGATCTCCCACTCGTAACAAAAGGTCCTCAGTCTGCTGAGGGTGTCCGCTATGGTATTCTATTTTCCAGGGACATGCTCCGCTCGTAGATGTACTTTGTGTGCAGAATTTTCTGACTCTGGGAATGAAGACCTGCAAAGCTTTGTGCACTGCCTTGAGTTCTAGGAGATTGATGTGGAAATGTAGATGAGATGTTTGCCACTTGCCGCTGACTTGTACATCTTGTAGATAAGCTCCCCAGCCTTCTAGGGAAGCGTTGGTGGTGATGACTAAAGGAGAAGCCAGATTTAGGAAAGAGAGGCTGATTGACAGGTGTGGCCTCTGATTCCATCAGGGTAGGGCAGTGATCATGTCTGTAGTAACTTGGATAAGGTCGTCTGGAGCTATTGTCTGTCTAATTTCTCTTGCAGCCGACGTATCCGCAGATGGCAGACTGGATCTAGAGGAATCCAAGATGACATCATCCCTAGTAGGGATTTGTAGAGGCGAATGAAAAGAGACTTTTTTGTTTACACCCATCTTGCCAAAGCTATTCATTTCTATTGTCTCTCTGGTGTGGGATATGCCTTGCTGAGTGTGGTGTCGAACATGGCCCCCAAGAATGTGTTTTCCTATGATGGGTAGAGAACCGACTTTTTCGGGTTGAGAGTGAGGCCCAGTTCGAAGAATGTGTTTATGCAAGCTTTTGTTCACTTGTCTGCAGCCTGACTGGAAGGTCCTTGGACCAACCAGTCATCGAGGTCTGGGAATACCTGATGTTTGAGTTGTCTCAGAAAGGCTGCTACAGGTGCCAAGCACTTTATGAAGACACGAGGGGCAGATGTTAGGCCAAAGGGAAGTACCTTGAACTGGTAGTGGCAGCTGGCTACTGTGAATCTTAAAACATTTCTGTGTCTTGGGTGAATGGGAATGTGGAAATATGCATCCTGGAGATCGAGGGTTGATATATATAGTCTCCTAGATTGAGAAGTTGGATTATGTCCTGCAGCATTACCATGCAGAAAGACTGCTTCCTGAGATAGGTGTTGAGGTTTCTAAGGTACAGAATTGGTCGCCACTCCTTTAGCTTCTTGCGGACCAAGAAGAAACTGGAATAGAATCCTCTCCCTTTTTGTGCCACAGGAACCCTCTCTATAGGTTCTTTTTTTAGCATGGTTTTGACCTCCAACTTGAGGAGTTGCAGATGTTTTGGGAAGGAGGTTTGGGGTGGTGTTGGAGGTGGAGTTTGGATGAACTTTAAAGTATGGCTGAATTGAACATGGTCCAAGACCCATTGGTCTGTTGTAATTTCTTGCCAGTGTTGAATGTGGTTGGATATTTTTCCCCTAGTGGAGGTGGATAAAGTAGGAGGCAGCCGGAACCTGCAGCTGGTCACTGACGGTAGCCAGTGTCCTTTCCATGGCATCCCAATTTTCCTCTTGGCCGGGGTCTATTATAGGGGTGTTGGTAACAGGTAATCATGCCATTCCGTGTGCACGTCTTGAAGCTCACATTCCTCCCTGTCATCATCAGAAGATGTTTGATCTTGGAGGAGGGCTGTCTGGGGAGTTTGACGTGCCGTAGTAGGTAACAGCATGGGTCTTGGAGCCTGTGGAGTGGATGGCTGCACAGATGGAGATTTTACTGGTGGAGGAATTGGTGTAGTGGTAGGCGATGCTGGTGGGAAACGTCTTCTGTAACCAGTAATCATAAACAGTAGGTCAGACACCAAAGATGAAGGAAGACAGAGTTTTTCTTCTTTATACTGGTGCTGGAATTGTTCTTGAGGGGCGTAGTAAGCTTGCTCATAATATTCACTCTTTTCACAGTCATCCTCCTGATATTTGATGTGCAACTCCGAGGGGCTGTGGGCTGCACCAAAGGGACCATCATCATCCAAGTCCTCCTCCTCTAACAGGTGTCTTGGTAGTATTGGTGACACCTTTCTTGGAGAAGTATGAGCAGGTGTAATTTGCTTGTATTTCTCTTGTTTTTGCAACTTTCCAGAAGTTTTCTGTCATCAACGGGATTGTCGACGAGGTTGTGGACAGTGGATTCAGCCACAACTTTGGTGTTGCTGTCAATGGGAGTGTTCGTCTTCATCGACAGGAGTGCTGCCATCGACAGATGAGTCGTCATCGATGGGAGTGCTGTCGTCGATGTCGTTGTCAACGAGGTTGATGTTATATTCAGCCACGACGGTCTTGGGTGCTTGTAGTGGTTGCCATTGTTATTACCGAGGATGAAATTGCTGAGAAGCTGAGGAACATGAGGGATAGTGATACTGCTGGTATCAATCCCTATAGGAGAGAAGACCTCTTCCCCAGCTGCCTCAAAAGGGCACTTTCCTGTATTGGAGTGTCCCTAATGATGTAGTCATGTCCGTGCCCATTTTTATGGCCTGGAGGGCGTCATCGATATGCTTGTCAAAGAGGGATTCGCCATCGTAAGGCATGTCAAGTATCTTATTTTAGACCTCCGGTCGAAAGGAGCTGGCTTTAAGTCAGCCCTGTCTCCTTAATACAGCCGCTCCTGCAAGTTGCCTGAAAGCAGTGGCAACAATGTCCATGGCGCAATCAATAACTTCCGATGATGTGCGTTCCCTCTCATGCAGGACCTTTTTTTGCATCTGCTCTAACATCCTCTGGGAGCTTGTCCAAGTATGGTGAGAGGTCGGACCACATTTGGGGATCCTATCACCTGATGACCGCCAAAGAGTTTGCTGCCCTCACTGTAAGCGCTTTTCGCCCTAAGTGGGATGGGCATGCCCAGACGTGGGTCCCTTGCTCACTGTGCCACTGGATTCAAGCTAGCCTGGCTGAAGAAGGGTGACATACCCTGAAACCGGTCCCATGATGCTTGTTTCCGGTCCAGGGAGGACCTGGCCTGGCAGTTCGGTCTGGACTATTCCCATGGGGCACAGGGTCAAGACTGATTTGTATATGGCTGGGTCCAAACTGGGGTGGCGTAGTGGGCAAAAGAACGATGGATTTAACCCAGATCTTTTGACTGGGGGAGAATATTTGTATTGTCAGCATTCCGTCCATCATTTGTTTGCTGTAACACTTTTCGCCCTAAGTGGGATGGGTATGCCCAGACGTGGGTCCCTTACTCACTGTGCCACTGGATTCAAGCTAGCCTGGCTGAAGAAGGGTGACATACCCTGAAACCGGTCCCAGGATGCTTGTTTCCGGTCCAGGGAGGACCTGGCTTGGCAGTTCGGTCTGGACTGTTCCCATGGGGCACAGGGTCAAGACTGATTTGCATATGGCTGGGTCCAAACTGGGGTGGCGTAGTGGGCAAAAGAACGATGGATTTAAACCAGATCTTTTGACTGGGGGAGAATGTTTGCATTGTCAGCATTCCGTCCATAATTTGTTTGCTGTAACACTCACTGTAAGCGCTGACATAGAAGAGAAGCACTTGCCAGTATTGTCAAGGTGCCTACCCTCTTTGTCCGGAGGCGCTGAAATTGGTGCAGGAGGATTTTTGGAGTGCTGCCTTTGTGATCACCAAATCTGGTTTAGGATGTCCAGTGAGACATGCAGTAGCATCCTCCGGGGCCTTATATATTTTATCTAGGCACGGTAGAACCACAGCGACTGCTGCCGGATTCTTCATCACCTTTATGCCCTTGTACCAAATGTAATCAACAGTGGACTTAGCCCTAACGGTTTTTACAAAAAGTCTCTTTGAAATCATAAAGAAAAGTGTCCGTTGGCTTTACTGGCAAGGGCAGTTCAAACCTTGTCACTGATCGTTCAAGTAGGTTATGTAATCCCTCAATGTCTTCGGGGAGGAGGGGAATCCACAGGAGGAGTTGGAGGAGATGATAGAAGGATCACGTTTTCGGCAGATTGGAAATAGTACTAGTTGTAGCCGTCGTACACGCTGCAGTGAAAATCTTTGTTGTCTACGGTGCCTACGACGATTTTCTTGTCAACAGTGAATAACTTGTCGATGATCTGTCCGTTGATGGAGCAGATGAAGGTTTCTTGAAGGAGCGACTGACCTGTGGTGGAGGTGTAGGAGGCTCAGACCTTAATTTTGATGGTCTTTCTGAGGAAAAAGATGAGGATTTTTTCTATTTTTGTTTTGAAGAAGTTTCACCTTCATGAGGTGATTTGGAGGGGCAGCATTCCCTGTGAGACTCTTAAGAGGACTTTTTGAGTATTTTTGAGGTGGCTCTAGAGAGGAGTGATTATGGCAAACTCTCTCTCTTTTCTGCAACCTTCTAGAGGAAGATGAAGACTCCTCTCTGTTACAGTCTGACACAGTCTCCTTTCTGGTCTTAAGCTTTGGGAGCCATAATTGCAGGCTTTCTTCACAGTCCTTCAGCATTTTAGTGGAAAAGGTGCGACATACTTTTAATTCCTTTGCTTAATGTGATGGATAAAGGCAGTAAATGCAGTCCTTATGAGGATGATCTGAGTAGAGCCTCTTTTTGCCACAGGTAGCACCGGCCTTGAAAAGGCCTTTTTTTTCTTTCTCTGACATGCTGAAGTCAGATTTTAGCAAGAAAAAATACAGATACACAGGGATATATATGATTAGTTGACTTTATTTCGGCACTACAACTCCCAACATGCCTAGTCTCATCGGAGCGGCCCACTTCTGGGCGGACCATTGACCATATATAAGGGAGAGGGTGTGCCGGATAGAAGTCTTGTTTCCGGTATGCCTCTGATGAAGAAGTCACGCACTTTGAAACGCGTCAGGCCAAGATATCCGGAACAATCCAGCGTGCCGAGACATCCATACCTAATAAAAGCGTGAAGCTTCGCACTGCTGCCAGAGTGCTTTCCTAACGTTGGGCAACCTTGGAGCATGATATATAGGCGGTAGCCGCGCCGCCAGGAGAGCACCACCCTACTAATTCTTGGGGGCCTAGCAGCTTGAGATACACCAAGCTGCAACTGGGAGACAGCAGCGCAGGATTGAGGATGCAACGACCCGCTGGGGTCCATCTGAGGACTGTGATTAGTTGACTTTATTTCGGCACTACAACTCCCAACATGCCTAGTCTCATCGGAGCGGCCCACTTCTGGGCGGACCATTGACCATATATAAGGGAGAGGGTGTGCTGGATAGAAGTCTTGTTTCCGGTATGCCTCTGATGAAGAAGTCACGCACTTTGAAACGCGTCAGGCCAAGATATCCGGAACAATCCAGCGTGCCGAGACATCCATACCTAATAAAAGCGTGAAGCTTCGCACTGCTGCCAGAGTGCTTTCCTAACGTTGGGCAACCTTGGAGCATGATATATAGGCGGTAGCCGCGCCGCCAGGAGAGCACCACCCTACTAATTCTTGGGGGTCTAGCAGCTTGAGATACACCAAGCTGCAACTGGGAGACAGCAGCGCAGGATTGAGGATGCAATGACCCGCTGGGGTCCATCTGAGGACTGTGATTAGTTGACTTTATTTCGGCACTACAACTCCCAACATGCCTAGTCTCATCGGAGCGGCCCATTTCTGGGCGGACCATTGACCATATATAAGGGAGAGGGTGTGCCGGATAGAAGTCTTGTTTCCGGTATGCCTCTGATGAAGAAGTCACGCACTTTGAAACGCGTCAGGCCAAGATATCCGGAACAATCCAGCGTGCCGAGACATCCATACCTAATAAAAGCGTGAAACTTCGCACTGCTGCCAGAGTGCTTTCCTAACGTTGGGCAACCTTGGAGCATGATATATATATATACGGAGTCTGTTTCCTGATGTTGCGCCATTCCCTTGGAGTGTACAGCGTTAGGAGGTCGTTGTGAATATATATATATATATATATATATGCACTGAAAAAACCAAAGGTTACAGGGATGTTATAGTGAGGGTCAGATTTCACTCATACAAAACCAGTGAAATTTGGCAGTTATAGTTACCTGAGCTAACTATAACTTACGACCCAGCAATACACTGCTTATGACCTCACATATTACATCACTCATGACATGGTCAGTGACATCACTGATGACATCATTGATGACATCCCAAATGACATTACCGATGACACCATCCAGCGAGTGTAAGTATTTTGTAAGAGTTTATGTTTGTTAAACATATATATTAAGGTACTACAAAACGTAAAGTAGTATACTAGGTGTACTAGTAATGAGTGATACTACTTTTAATATATATCATGTGAGTGGCTGTGTGACTGTATGTTTCCTTGTGCGGATGGGTGTGTGAGTGGCAAGTCGTTGTGTAAGTAGCTGTGTGGGTGAGTGAGATGCTGTTTGAGTGGCTGTATTGGTGAGTGAGTGGGTGTTTCAGTGGATGTATGGGTGGGTGAGTGATGCTGTAAGTGGCTCTATCAGTGGGTAAGTGGGTGTGTAGTGACTGTATGGGTGAGTGAGTGGGTGTATGAATGGCTGTATGAGTAAGTGACTAGGTGTGTAAGTGACTGTATGGATGAGTGAGTGGCAGTTTGAATAGGTGTTTCGTTATGTGACGTCGGGTGTGAGTGACTGTATTGGACAGTGAGGGCCTCATTTACAAGGAATTAACGCAGCGTGGTTCCACAAGCCATTTGGCTGCGCCGTGCAGCGTTAATTCTGAAGCACAGGGATGTGTCATATCTATAACGAAATGACAGATCCCTTTGCTCTCCCCTGCACTGGCAGAAAATTTGCTGCCATGCGCCGATGCAGGCACCCTTGCACCATAGTGCTAGGGTGCCTGCGTTGAAGGGAATGATTGTTTATGTGCAGGAAGTTGTCCCTTCCTGCACATAAACAATCTGAAATGGTGTTTTAAACTTCTATGTGTGCTGCTTAATGCAGCACACATAGAAGTTGAAAAACTGCATTTTTTTCAATGATTGTTTATGTGCAGGAAGGAACACCTTCCTGCACATAAACAATTACAAGAGGTGATTTCCTCATTCTATGTGTGCATAGAAAGAAGAAAAAACAAGGAGAAATGAAAGATTTCTCCCTGTTGCGCCTCCCTACGCCCCCCCTGGGGAGGTGTAGCATTCGGACGCATTTCCAGGTTTACGATTTCTCTTAAATCTGGAATTGTGGCAGAAGCAATGGGTGTTGCACGGGAACACCCACAGCAACACCCATGGCACGCCCCTTTCAAGTAAAGTGTTGCGTGTAAAGGGGCCATATTTACAAGGACATGAAAAGCCACGCAGGGTGGCTTTACGTGTCCTTGTAAATATGGGGCAGCAGGTTGCGCCGCCTGTGCATCACAAAGCAGTGAAAGGGGCTTGTAAATAAGCCCCTGAGTGTCTGTGTGAATGGCTGTATGGGTGAGTACAGGAATGTGTGAGTGCTTGTATGGATATGTGAATGGGTAAGTATGTGGTTGCGTGAGTGAGTGTATGAGGGCTTCTATGGGTGAGTGAGTGGCTGTGTTGAGAGGCTGATTGGGTGAGTGAGTGGGTGTGTGACTTTGTAGGTAAATAAGTGGGTGTGTGAGTAGCTGTATTGGTGAGTAGGAGTTTATGTGGCTGCTGTATAGGTGAGTTACTGCTTGTATGAGTGGCGGTATGGGTGAGTGAATGGTTGCGTGAGTGGGTGTATAAATAAGTGAGTGGTTGTGTGAGTGGCTCTATGGAGGAGTGAGTGGGTGTGTGAGTACTGGTATAGGTCTGTGAATGGGTATGTTAGTGGTTGTACAGGTGTGAGAGTGGGCGTACAAGAGGTTGTATGGGAGTGTGAGTAGGTACGTGAGTGGTTCTGTGGATGATGTCATCAGTGTTGCCATCAGTAATGTCATTTGAGATGTCATCAGTAATGTCATAAGTGATATCACTGACCATGTCATGAGTGATGTAATATGCGAGGTCATAAGCAGTGCATTGCGGGGGCGCAAGTTATAGTTAGCTCAGGTAACTATAACTGCCGAATTACACTGGTTTTGTACGAGTGAAATCTGACCCTAACTATAACGTCCCTGTAACCTTTGGTTTTTTCAGTGATTGTCTAAGGTTTTTTAAAAGCTAATTCCTAACTATAATGACCATGTAACCTTTGGTTGTTTCAGTAAATTTCTATTGTTTTTTTAACTAGTAATCATGTTGGAGAAAGGGGGCTGTGCCTCTGACCAGCTCTCAGGAATCCCGCTGTGTAGGACTTACAGGAGGTACCAGGAGGGCTTCTTGGCCCCCAAGGTCCCTCAGGAGTAAATTGGAGGTCATCCCCCAACCAGTAGTGCACCACGAGCTGCGTTTGCAGAGTGGTGGAGAAAGGGGGCTGGGCCTCCGAAGACCTCTTAGCAATCCCGCTCTATGGGACTTACTGAAGGTAATAGGAGGGGTAGTTGGCCCAAAGGACATCCTTGGGGGCCAACTACCCCTCCTGTTGCCTCCAGTAAGTCCCACACAGCAGGATTGCTGAGAGGTTGTTGGAGGCCACGCCACCTTTCTCCACCACTCTGCAAACGCGCCTTCTGGCACACTACTAGTTGGGGGCTGAAGTCCCCTTGGCCCTTGAGAGTCCTTGGGGCCAACTACCCCTCCTGTCACCTCCAGTAAGACCCACACAGCTGGATTGCTGAGAGGTTGTCATAGGCCACTCCCCCTTTCTCCACCACTCTGCAAACGCACCTCCTGGTGCACTACTGGTTGGAGGAAGTAGTCCACTTTAGTCCTGAGTCCCTCAGCAGTAAAGTGGAATTCATTTCCCAATCGGAAGGGTGCCAGGAGGCGCGCTTGCAGAGTGGTGGAGAAAGGGGGTGTGGCCTTCAAGTCCTCTCAGCAATGCAGCTCTAGTACTTACTGGAGGTAACAAGAGGGCTTGTTGGCCCCCAAAGACCCTCAGCATTCAAGCAGACTTCATTCCCCAAGCACCACTGTGCCTGGAGGCGCGTTTGCAGAGTGGTGGTGAAGGGGGTGTGGCCTCCGGCAACTTGCTGGAGGATTTTTTTTAATTAATATTTTTTTAGGGAAGGGGGGCTGCGAAGCCCCCCTTCCCTGGGCCGATTTCAGCCACGGGGACCACATTCCCCGGGGCCAGTCTTTTATGTGAGTGACTGTATTGGGGGCCGCGAGGCCTCCCTCCCCGGCCGATTACGGCCCGAGGACCCCATCCCCAGGACCCAGACTTTCCCTTTATTTAAGATAAGGTAAAATAAAGAAAGGTGGCCGCATGCCCCCCCTTCCCTGGGCCAATTTTGGCCTCGGGGATCCCAGCCCCCAGGGCCTGCCCTTTATTTTATATTTTTACATGGGATGGGGGCTGCGCGGCCCCCCTCTTGAGGCCAATTTTGGCCCGGGGACCCTAATCCCCAGGGCCAGGCCTTCATATTTTTTTTTTAAATGGGGAAGGGGCCAGTGTGGCTCACCTCCCTGGGCCAACTTCTGCCCCGGGGACCCCATCCCTTGGGCCTAGCCTCTCCATTGGGGATTGCAGGGAAGCCTCAAGGCCTCTCAGGTCCCGGGTGGCTCCCTGCCTCCTGTGGGAGTCGGCTTTGGTTTTGGACAGAGGGAGCTGCTAACAAGGTGGCAGTCCCCAGGGCCATCTAGGGCTCCAGGAGAGAGGCAGTGCAGCCCCCCTCCTTTGTTAAGTAAGTCCAGAGGAGGTGGTGGTCCCCGGGGTCCACAACAGACCCCCTTCATGATTGTATTTGTGCCCCGGGGAGGTGGCGATCCCCGGGGCTGAGGGGGGTGCTGGGTGGCCCTCCCACATTCCAATTAAGTGCTCCGGGGAGGTGGCGGTCCCCCACATTTTTTTGCTAACAAAGTATGTGCCCGGGGAGGTTGTGGTCCCCGGGGCTGCGGGGGGGGCCTTGGTGAGTTTCCCCGCATTCCAATTAGGTGGCCCAGGGAGGTGGCGGTCACTGGGGCAGTGGGGGGGGCATAGGGCCTACCTCCCATTTAGTTACCAAGTGTGACCTGGGGAGGTGGTGGTCCCTGGGGAAGCAGGGGGTGAGCGGGCCCTTCCACATTTACACTATTTATTGCCCTGGGGAGGTGGCTGTCCACTGGGTTGTGGGGGGCCGAGCCCCGAGGCATAAGCCCAAGAGGGGGGCCCCATGAGCCCCCTCCTTCATGCCCCCGGGATTTGGCCCACCCGGGGTCTTTAAAAAAAGGCGAGCTTTTTTAATTTTTTTTAATTTTGCTGCGGATTTGCGGATCCACCCATGACTCCGATGCAAAATCAAAAAATAAATGCTTTTAAAACGTGGCGGGGTCCCTGTGGGAAACCCACACCATATCTGGGGGGTCAGGGTATTCCTACCCTGCCCCCTTTCTTTATTTTTTACTTTTTGTCTGGGACTCAGCTTCAAGGCGAGTCTCAAGATGGCTGCCAACACTTCCTGGTTGAAGTGTTGACAGGCAACCAAATTTTAGTAGGATTTGCACGTCCAATACTAGGACTAGCATCCCCAGATATCTATATTTTTTAAAGATAAGTATCTCAAAAACTACTGAATGGATTTACACCAAATCACAAAAAGCATTCTTTCTGGACCAACATCTAGCTTTCTGCCAAATTTGGTGTAATTTAGTTCAGCAGTTCGGGCTGTAGTCGTGTTCAAAAAATGAAAAATCCCTATAGACTTAACATGGGGAAAATGCATTTTGAGACCCCCTATTTTCTCGGCCCCAGCTTGACGGATTGCCCAGAAACTTACAACACAGCAGCTGAACCAAAAAAGGGAAGTGTTGTGAAAAATTCATGGAGCTTCGTCAAGCGGCGCCAAAGTTATTGCAAAACAAAAAACACTTTTCCTATGGAAATTTTGGTCCTAACTATAACTACCTACTGGCGACCACCAGTAGGTTATATCTATATATATATTCACTGAAAAAACCATAGGTTTTAGGGACAGTTATAGTTAGTTGGACATTGCACTCGTACAAAACCCGTGAAATTCCCCCGTTATAGTTAGTTCAGGTAACTATAACTCGCGCCCCGCAATGCACTGCTGATGACGTCACATTTTACATCACTCATGACATGGTCAGTGACATCACTGATGACATCTCAAATGACATCACTGATGACATCACAGGGACCCCCAGTATGCTGCAGGGAGGGGGGCGGGGCCTCCGGCACGATACCGTTTTTTTTCCCCCTTTTTTTTATGGGAGGGGGTTGCGTGGCTCCCCTTCACTCGGCCACTTTTGGCCCCGGGGACCCCATCCCCCGGGGCCTGAGCATTTAAAAAAACGGGAAGGGGGCCGCGCGGCCCCCCTTCCCTGGGCCTCTATTGGCCCCGGGGACCCCATCCCCTGGGGCATGCCCTCTTTTTAAAAAAAAAATATTTGGAGGGGGGCTGCGTGGCCCCCCTCCTCAGGCCATTTAAGGCCCCGGGGACCCCATCCCCCGGGGCCAACCTTGCCCTTTTTTTATTTTTATTTTTTTAATTGGGGAGGGGGCTGCATGGCCCCCTCCCGGGCCACTTATGGCCCCGGGGACCCCATCCCCGGGGCCTGGCCTCTCGTTGGAGACTGTGGGGGTCCCCAATCCCCCACAGTCCCAGCCGGCTCCCCGCCTCCTGCGGGAGCCGGCATTGCTTTTCCACATGGGGAGCAGCTAACATGCTGCTCCCCGTGTGGAAAAGCAATTAGTTTGCATTTTGAAGAGAGAGCAGGTTTCCTGCTCTCTCTTCAAAATGCAAACCAAGTTTGCTATGACAGGATGGGAGCCGTGATGCTCCCGTCCTGTCATAGCAAACAACAGTGTCCCGGGGTAGGCACCCCGGGACACTGCAGGAGCCGGCCCTGGGGGTGGTGGTCCCCAGGCCCATCACTGGCTCCAGGAGGGGGCCGCGCGGCCCTCCTCCCAACTTGTTCAAAGCCCCGGGAGGTGGTGGTCCCCGGGGCTCTGGGGTCCGTAACGGACCCCCATATTTAAATCTTTAGTGCCCGGGGAGGTGGCGGTCCCCGGGGCATGTGGGGGCTGGAGCCCCCCACACAGGTTTTTAAAATAAAAAAACAGCCCCGGGGGTGGCGGTCCCGGGGCAGCGGTAGGGCGCACAGCCCTCCCGCCATCATTTTTTTAAAAAGCCCCAGGGGGTGGCGGTCCTCGGGGCTTGGGGGCCTTAGAGGCCCCCATAAACAATAAACCCACCCCGCATGCCCCCGGGACTTGGGCCACCCGGGGCAAATTTGCATCGAAGCGCGGAGACCGCGCTTCGATTTTTTTTTTCAGCAGGATCCGCGCACCCTGAGCACATCCTGCCGATTTAAAAAAAAAAAAAATGCTTTTTTCTGCCCAGGGGGTCCTTGTGGGACCCCCTGAGCAGACCTAGGGGGTCAGGGTGTTTCTACCCTGCCCCCTTTGTGCGTTTGCACACTTGCGATTTTTTTTTTTTTCTCGGCGGGATTTGCGCACCCTAAGCGCATCCCGCCGATTTAAAAAAAAAAAAAAAATGCTTTTTTCTGCCCAGGGGGTCCTTGTGGGACCCCCTGAGCAGACCTAGGGGGTCAGGGTGTTTCTACCCTGCCCCCTTTTTGCGCTTTGCACACTTGTTTCTGTCCCTCGGTTCTACCGAGGGACAAAATGGCTGCCAACACTTCCTGATTTGGAGTGTTGACAGCCAATTAGCATGCAGCTCGTGATCGGGAGGGTACGCAGACCCTACTCGGCCATAGATATATATGTGATTTTATTTGTGATTTTCTCAGAAACTACTGAACGGATTTACACCATTTAAGCAAAAGGCACGACACTGAACCAAGGGCTACCTCTTTGCCAAATTTGGTGTAATTCCGTTCAGCAGTTCGAGCTGTAGCCGCGATGAAAGGATCCTATGGAAAAATTAATGGGGAAAACGCGTTTTGGGACCCCCTTTTTCTCGGCCCCCGCTTGACGAATCAACCCGAGACTTTCAGGGTAGGAGCGGAGCGGAGCGCCCCAACAAGTTGGAAGCTTTCGCGAAGATTCGTCAACCGGCGCAAGAGTTATTTCAAATAGAATGTAGCGGATTTCCTATGGAAAATTGGTTTTAACTATAACTATCTACTGGCGACCGCCAGTAGATAATATATATATATATATATATATATATATATATATATATATATATATATATATATATATATATATATATATATATATGAAGAGATATAACTTCCAATTTCTCGGTAGAGCACGTCTGGAACAGGAAAAACTGAAAGTGCTCAGTGGAGACTCCCTAACACAACATGTGCTAGAAAAACTGAGGGGTTAGAGCTTCTCACAAGGGTTTTCCAGAGGGTGCTACAACCTGGTTGGTTGAAACTTAAGTTTGGTCTCTTTTTAAAAAAAGACCATGATAGGTTACTAAGCTAAGGGGCCATAGAGATGATTTGATTTATTTTAATTAAATTGCATTAATGGATATATATATATATATATATATATATATATATATATATATATATATATATATATATATATATATATATATATATTCACTGAAAAAACCATAGGTTTTAGGGACAGTTATAGTTAGTTGGACATTTCACTCGTACAAAACCATAGAAATTCCCCCGTTATAGTTAGTTCAGCTAACTATAACTCGCGCCCCGCAATGCACTGCTGATGACGTCACATATTACATCACTCATGACATGGTCAGTGACATCACTGATGACATCACTCATGACATCACTGATGACATCTCAAATGAAATCACTGATGACATCATCCAGTGACTGTGTGTTTCTGTAAAGTTTAAATATGTTTAATATATATAGGGAAAGGCGTATTGAAGAATGAGTGGGTGTATAAGTGTCTGAATGGATGATTTAGTACGTGCGTGACTGACTCTACAAGTGAGTGATTAAACGTATCTTACTGAATGCATGGGTTAGTGACTAAACTGTGTGAATGTCTGTATCCGTCTGTTTGTTGGTGTGTAAGTGGATGCATGGATTTGCGAATAGCTACATGAGTGTCTATATGGGTTATTGATTGGTTCTCTGAGTATCTGTATGGCTGCCTGAGTGTTTGTGTGGGTGGGGTGTGTGTGACTCTGTACATAGATGTGTGAGTGGGTGATTCACTGGGTGCATGATTTCAAGAGTGCATCTGTGATGGACTGCTTGGGTGGGTGAGTGTGTGTATGGGTGTGTTAGTGAGTGAATGTATATCTCAGTGGTACATGTGCGAGTAACTACATATGTAAAAGGCAGTATATATGCGTGTTAGAGTATTTAAATGGCTATAAGTGAGAGTGTGTGATTGTGAGAGTGGCTGTATGGATGCGTTTGTGCTTGTATCAGTTATTGTATAAGAGCGTAAGAATGTGCTAGTATTTGTATGAGTAAGTGAGCTGGTGTGTGTATAACTGTATAGGTGAGTAAATGGGTGTGTGATTAATTTTTTGCATGACTGACTAGGTGTGTGAGTACCTCTATGGATGAGTGGCGGTGTGTGAGTGTTTATATAGGTGTATGAGTGCATATGATAGTCCTGTACTGAGTGACTGTAAGTATGAGTGACTGTACGGGTGAGTGAGTAGATGTGTGTGTGTAGACCTAAGAATCAGTGAGTGGGTATGTAGTTATTGGTATTGGAGTGTGTATGGTTTTGAGAATGGCAGTCTGTAATTTAGAGTGGGTGTATCAAAAGCTATATTAGGGTGTGAGAAGATGCATGAAATTATCACATGGATGATGTCATCAGTGATGTCATTTGAGATGTCATCAGTGATGTCATCAGTGATGTCACTGACCATGTCATGAGTGATGTAATATGTGACGTCATCAGCAGTGCATTGCGGGGCGCGAGTTATAGTTAGCTGAACTAACTATAACGGGGGAATTTCTATGGTTTTGTACGAGTGAAATGTCCAACTAACTATAACTGTCCCTAAAACCTATGGTTTTTTCAGTGAATTTCAAAGGTTTTTTAAATGCTAATTTCTAACTATAACGTGTCTGAAACCTATGGTTTTTTCAGTGAATTTCAAAGGTTTTTTAAATGCTAATTTCTAACTATAACGTGCCTGAAACCTATGATTTTTTAAGTGAATTTCAAAGGTTTTTAAATGCTAGTTTCTAACTATGCCTACAGAGGTAGGACATGTGAAGAAAGAAGAAAAAACGCGCAGAAAGAAGCAAAAGAAATGCAGAAAGAAGCAACAGAAGTCCACAAAGACGAAGAAAAGTGCAGGAAGAAGCAAAAGATGTGCAGAAAGAACCAACAGAGGAGCAGAAAGAGGCCATGTTGCAAAATCATCCTGTGCCCACAACTTTTTCAGACGGGTACTGGTGGTAACTGACTCTGACTAACCAGAGTCAGTGCTATGCTAAAAGACACTTAGAATACAGTGAAAACACCTACATACACTAGGGAACACTATGCGTTGGGGTACCCCTGTGATTAGCATGACCTCCTCTGTAAGTCCCTAGTACATAATAGGGCAGGGGGATTAAAACTACCTCTTAAAACGCGTGTGCAAACGCGCCCCGTGGCGCGTTTTAAGTTGCGGGATTAAGTCCCCTTGAATCCTGAGGGTCCCTGGGGCCCAACTAGCCCCCAGGTACCTACAGTTAGGACCACAGAGCTGAGTTGCAGAGAGGCGTTCCGAGGCCACGCACCTTTTTCACCTCTCTGCAACGCAACTCTGTTGTGCTTACTGAAGGTACCTGGTGGGCTAGTTGGCCCCCAGGGTCCCTCAGGATTCAAGGGGCGTGTTTGCGCACATGTCACCTGAGGCCCCGCCCCCTCCCTTCACCACTGTGCAAACGCGCCCCGTGGCGCGTTTTAGGTTGGGGGATTAGGTCACCTTGAATCCTGAGGGTCCCTGGGGCCCAACTAGCCCACCAAGTACTTCCAGTAAGCACCACAGGCCTGCGTTGCAACGCCTGTAACAAATTGTGTAGTTGTGTTTAGGTAGTGAAGGGGGTCGTGCTGGGGGTAGTGTTTTAGGGTTTAGGGTAGTGCAGTGGTGTTTGTGTAGTGTAGGGGGTCATGCTGGGGGTAGATAATTAGGGGTTTAGGGTAGTGCAGTGGTGTTTGGATAGTGTAGGGAGTCGTGCTGGGGGAGTGTTTTAGGGTTTAGGGTATTACAGTGGTGTTTGGGTAGTGTAGGGGGTTGTGCTGGGGGTAGTGTTTTAGGGTTTAGGGTAGTGCAGTGGTGTTTGGGTAGTGTAGGGGGTCGTGCTGGGGGTAGTGGTTTAGGGTTTAGGGTAGTGCAGTGGTGTTTGGGTAGTGTAGGGGGTACTGCTGGGGGTAGTGTTTTAGGGTTTAGGGTAGTGCAATGGTGTTTGGGTAGTGTAGGGGGTACTGCTGGGGGTAGTGTTTTAGGGTTTAGGGTAGTGCAGTGGTGTTTGGGTAGTGTAGGGGTTCGTGCTGGGGGTATTGTTTTAGGGTTTAGGGTAGTGCAGTGGTGTTTGTGTAGTGTAGGGGGTAGTGTTTTAGGGTTTAGGGTAGTGCAGTGGTGTTTGTGTAGTGTAGGGGGTCGTGCTGGGGGTAGTGTTTTAGGGTTTAGGGTAGTGCAGTGGTCTTTGTGTAGTGTAGGAGGTCGTGTTTTAGGGTTTAGGGTAGTGCAGTGGTGTTCGGGCAGTGTAGGGGGTCGTGCTGGGGGTGGTGTTTCAGGGTTTAGGGCAGTGCAGTGGTGTTCGGGCAGTGTAGGGGGTCTTGCTGGGGGTGGTGTTTCAGGGTTTAGGGCAGTGCAGTGGTGTTTGGGTCGTGCAGGGGGTCATGCTGGGGGAGTGTTTTAGGGTTTAGGGCAGTGCAGTGGTGTTTGGGTAGTGTAGGGGGTCATGCTGGGGGGAGTGTTTTAGGGTTTAGGGCAGTGCAGTGGTGTTCGGGCAGTGTAGGGGGTCGTGCTGGGGGAGTGTTTTAGGGTTTAGGGCAGTGCAGTGGTGTTCGGGTAGTGTAGGGGGTCGTGCTGGGGGAGTGTTTGAGGGTTTAGGGCAGTGCAGTTGTGTTCGGGTAGTGTAGGGGGTCGTGCTGGGGGAGTATTTTAGGGTTTAGGGTAGTGCAGTGGTGTTCGGGTAGTGTAGGGGGTCGTGCTGGGGGTTGTGTTTCAGGGTTTAGGGCAGTGCAGTGGTGTTCGGGCAGTGTAGGGGGTCGTGCTGGGGCTGGTGTTTCAGGGTTTAGGGCAGTGCAGTGGTGTTCGGGCAGTGTAGGGGGTCGTGCTGGGGCTGGTGTTTCAGGGTTTAGGGCAGTGCAGTGGTGTTCGGGCAGTGTAGGGGGTCTTGCTGGGGGTGGTGTTTCAGGGTTTAGGGCAGTGGTGTTCGGGCAGTGTAGGGGGTCTTGCTGGGGGTGATGTTTCAGGGTTTAGGGCAGTGCAGTGGTGTTCGGGCAGTGTAGGGGGTCTTGCTGGGGGTAGTTTTTCAGGGTTTAGGGCAGTGCAGTGGTGTTCGTGCAGTGTAGGGGGTCGTGCTGGGGATGGTGTTTCATGGTTTAGGGCAGTGCAGTAGTGTTCAGGCAGTGTAGGGGGTCGTGCTGGGGCTGGTGTTTCAGGGTTTAGGGCAGTGCAGGCAGTGGTGCTCGGGCAGTGTAGGGGGTCGTGCTGGGGGTGGTGTTTCTGGGTTTAGGGTAGTGCAGTTGTGTTCGGGCAGTGTAGGGGTTCGTGCTGGGGCTGGTGTTTCAGGGTTTAGGGCAGTGCAGTGGTGTTCGGGCAGTGTAGGGGGTCATGCTGGGGCTGGTGTTTCAGTGTTTTGGGCAGAGCAGTGGTGTTCGGGCAGTGTAGGGGGTCGTGCTGGGGGTGGTGTTTCAGGGTTTAGGGCAGTGCAGTGGTGTTCGAGTAGTGTAGGGGGTCGTGCTGGGGGTGGTGTTTCAGGGTTTAGGGCAGTGGTGTTCGGGCAGTGTAGGGGGTCTTGCTGGGGGTGATGTTTCAGGGTTTAGGGCAGTGCAGTGGTGTTCGGGCAGTGTAGGGGGTCTTGCTGGGGGCAGTGTTTCAGGGTTTAGGGCAGAGCAATGGTGTTCAGGCAGTGTAGGGGGTTGTGTTGGAGGTGGTGTTTCAGGCTTTAGGGCAGTGCAGTGGTATTCGGGCAGTGTAGGGGGTCTTGCTGGGGGTGGTGTTTCAGGGTTTAGGGCAGTGGTGTTCAGGCAGTGTAGGGGGTCGTGCTGGGGGTGGTGTTTCAGGGTTTAGGGCAGTGCAATGGTGTTCGGGCAGTGTAGGGGGTCGTGCAGGGGCTGGTGTTTCAGGGTTTAGGGCAGTGCAGTGGTGTTCGGGCAGTGTAGGGGTCGTGCTGGGGGTGGTGTTTCAGGGTTTAGGGCAGTGCAGTGGTGTTTGGGCAGTGTAGGGGGTCGTGCTGGGGGTGGTGTTTCTGGGTTTAGGGCAGTGTAGTGGTGTTCGGGCAGTGTAGGGGGTCGTGCAGGGGGTGGTGAGTCAGGGTTTAGGGCAGTGCAGTGGTGTTCGGGCAGTGTAGGGGGTCATGCTGGGGGTAGAGTTTTAGGGTTTAGGGCAGTGCAGTGGTGTTCGGGCAGTATAGGGGGTCGTGCAGGGGGTGGTGTTTCAGGGTTTAGGGCAGTGCAGTGGTGCTCGGGCAGTGTAGGGGTCGTGCTGGGGGTGGTGTTTCAGGGTTTAGGGCAGTGCAGTGGTGTTCGGGCAGTGTAGGATGTCGTGCTGGGGGTGGTGTTTCAGGGTTTTGGGCAGTGCAGTGGTGTTCGGGCAGTGTAGGTGGTCTTGCTGGGGCTGGTGTTTCCGGGTTTAGTGCAGTGGTGTTCGGGCAGTGTAGGGGTCTCTGCTGGGGGTGGTGTTTCAGTGTTTAGGGCAGTGCAATGGTGTTCGCGCAGTGTAGGGGTTTTGCTGGGGCTGATGTTTCAGCGTTTAGGGCAGCGCAGTGGTGTTCGGGCAGTGTAGGGGGTCTTGCTGGGGGTGGTGTTTCAGGGTTTAGGGCAGTGCAGTGGTGTTCGGGCAGTGTAGGGGGTCTTGCTGGGGCTGGTGTTTCAGGGTTTAGGGCAGTGCAGTGGTGTTCGGGCAGTGTAGGGGGTCTTGCTGGGGCTGGTGTTTCAGGGTTTAGGGTAGTGCAGTGGTGTTCGGGCAGTGTAGGGGGTCGTGCTGGGGCTGGTGTTTGAGGGTTTAGGGCAGTGCAGTGGTGTTCGGGCAGTGTAGGGGGTCGTGCTGGGGCTGGTGTTTCAGGGTTTAGGGCAGTGCAGTGGTTTTCAGGCAGTGTAGGCGGTCGTGCTGGGGGTGGTGTTTCAGGGTTTAGGGCAGTGCAGTGGTGTTCGGGCAGTGTAGGGGGTCGTGCTGGGGGTGGTGTTTCAGGGTTTAGGGCAGTGCAGTGGTGTTCGGGCAGTGTAGGGGGTCGTGCTGGGGGTGGTGTTTTAGGGTTTAGGGCACTGCAGTGTTGTTCGGGCAGTGTAGGGGGTCTTGCTGGGGGTGGTGTTTCAGGGTTTAGGGCAGTGGTGTTCGGGCAGTGTAGGGGGTCTTGCTGGGGGTGATGTTTCAGGGTTTAGGGCAGTGCAGTAGTGTTCGTGCAGTGTAGGGGGTCATGCTGGGGGCGGTGTTTCAGGGTTTAGGGCAGTGCAGTAGTGTTCGGGCAGTGTAGGGGGTCGTGCAGGGGGTGGTGTTTCAGGGTTTAGGGCAGTGCAATGGTGTTCGGGCAGTGTAGGGGGTCGTGCTGGGGGTGGTGTTTCAGGGTTTAGGGCAGTGCAGTGGTGTTCGGGCAGTGTAGTGGGTCATGCAGGGGGTTGTGTTTCAGGGTTTAGGGCAGTGCAGTGGTGTTCGGGCAATGTAGGGGGTCGTGCTGGGGCTGGTGTTTCAGGGTTTAGGGCAGTGCAGTGGTGTTCGGGCAGTGTAGGGGGTCTTGCTGGGGGTGGTGTTTCAGGGTTTAGGGCAGTGGTGTTCGGGCAGTGTAGGGGGTCTTGCTGGGGGTGATGTTTCAGGGTTTAGGGCAGTGCAGTGGTGTTCGGGCAGTGTAGGGGGTCTTGCTGGGGGTAGTGTTTCAGGGTTTAGGGCAGTGCAGGGGTGTTCGTGCAGTGTAGGGGGTCGTGCTGGGGATGGTGTTTCAGGGTTTAGGCCAGTGCAGTAGTGTTCGGGCAGAGTAGGGGGTCGTGCAGGGGGAATGGTGTTTCAGGGTTTAGGGCAGTGCAGTGGTGTTCGGGCAGTGTAGTGGGTCATGCAGGGGGTGGTGTTTCAGGGTTTAGGGCAGTGCAGTGGTGTTCGGGCAATGTAGGGGGTCGTGCTGGGGCTGGTGTTTCAGGGTTTAGGGCAGTGCAGTGGTGTTCGGGCAGTGTAGGGGGTCTTGCTGGGGGTGGTGTTTCAGGGTTTAGGGCAGTGGTGTTTCGGGCAGTGTAGGGGGTCTTGCTGGGGGTGATGTTTCAGGGTTTAAGGCAGTGCAGTGGTGTTCGGGCAGTGTAGGGTGTCGTGCTGGGGGTGGTGTTTCAGGGTTTAGGGCAGTGCAGTGGTGTTCGGGCAGTGTAGGGGGTCGTGCACGGGGTGGTGTTTCAGGGTTTAGGGCAGTGCAGTGGTGTTCGGGCAGTGTAGGGGGTCTGTGCTGGGGCTGGTGTTTCAGGGTTTAGGGCAGTGCAGTGGTGTTCGGGCAGTGTAGGGGGTCGTGCTGGGGCTTGTGTTTCACGGTTTAGGGCAGTGCAGTGGTGTTCGGGCAGTGTAGGGGGTCATGCTGGGGCTGGTGTTTCAGGGTTTAGGGCAGTGCAGTGGTGTTCGTGCAGTGTAGGTGGTCGTGCTGGGGCTGGTGTTTCAGGGTTTAGGGCAGTGCAGTGGTGTTCGGGCAGTGTAGGGGGTCATGCTGGGGCTGGTGTTTCAGGGTTTAGGGCAGTGCAGTGGTGCTCAGGCAGTGTAGGGGGTCGTGCTGGGGGTGGTGTTTATGGGTTTAGGGTAGTGCAGTGGTGTTCGGGCAGTGTAGGGGGTCGTGCTGGGGCTGGTGTTTCAGGGTTTAGGGCAGTGCAGTGGTGTTCGGGCAGTGTAGGGGGTCGTGCTGGGGCTGGTGTTTTAGGGTTTAGGGCAGTGCAGTGGTGTTCGGGCAGTGTAGGGGGTCTTGCTGGGGGTAGTTTTTCAGGGTTTAGGGCAGTGCAGTGGTGTTCGTGCAGTGTAGGGGGTCGTGCTGGGGATGGTGTTTCATGGTTTAGGGCAGTGCAGTAGTGTTCAGGCAGTGTAGGGGGTCGTGCTGGGGCTGGTGTTTCAGGGTTTAGGGCAGTGCAGGCAGTGGTGCTCGGGCAGTGTAGGGGGTCGTGCTGGGGGTGGTGTTTCTGGGTTTAGGGTAGTGCAGTGGTGTTCGGGCAGTGTAGGGGTTCGTGCTGGGGCTGGTGTTTCAGGGTTTAGGGCAGTGCAGTGGTGTTCGGGCAGTGTAGGGGGTCGTGCTGGGGGTGGTGTTTCAGGGTTTAGGGCAGGCAGTGGTGTTCGGGCAGTGTAGGGGGTCTTGCTGGGGGTGATGTTTCAGGGTTTAGGGCAGTGCAGTGGTGTTCGGGCAGTGTAGGGGGTCTTGCTGGGGGCAGTGTTTCAGGGTTTAGGGCAGAGCAATGGTGTTCAGGCAGTGTAGGGGGTTGTGTTGGAGGTGGTGTTTCAGGCTTTAGGGCAGTGCAGTGGTATTCGGGCAGTGTAGGGGGTCTTGCTGGGGGTGGTGTTTCAGGGTTTAGGGCAGTGGTGTTCAGGCAGTGTAGGGGGTCGTGCTGGGGGTGGTGTTTCAGGGTTTAGGGCAGTGCAGTGGTGTTCGGGCAGTGTAGGGGGTCGTGCAGGGGCTGGTGTTTCAGGGTTTAGGGCAGTGCAGTGGTGTTCGGGCAGTGTAGGGGGTCGTGCTGGGGGAGGTGTTTCAGGGTTTAGGGCAGTGCAGTGGTGTTTGGGCAGTGTAGGGGGTCGTGCTGGGGGTGGTGTTTCTGGGTTTAGGGCAGTGTAGTGGTGTTCGGGCAGTGTAGGGGGTCGTGCAGGGGGTGGTGAGTCAGGGTTTAGGGCAGTGCAGTGGTGTTCGGGCAGTGTAGGGGGTCATGCTGGGGGTAGAGTTTTAGGGTTTAGGGCAGTGCAGTGGTGTTCGGGCAGTGTAGGGGGTCGTGCAGGGGGTGGTGTTTCAGGGTTTAGGGCAGTGCAGTGGTGTTCGGGCAGTGTAGGGGTCGTGCTGGGGGTGGTGTTTCAGGGTTTAGGGCAGTGCAGTGGTGTTCGGGCAGTGTAGGGTGTCGTGCTGGGGGTGGTGTTTCAGGGTTTTGGGCAGTGCAGTGGTGTTCGGGCAGTGTAGGGGGTCTTGCTGGGGCTGATGTTTCAGCGTTTAGGGCAGCGCAGTGGTGTTCGGGCAGTGTAGGGGGTCTTGCTGGGGGTGGTGTTTCAGGGTTTAGGGCAGTGCAGTGGTGTTCGGGCAGTGTAGGGGGTCTTGCTGGGGCTGGTGTTTCAGGGTTTAGGGCAGTGCAGTGGTGTTCGGGCAGTGTAGGGGGTCTTGCTGGGGCTGGTGTTTCAGGGTTTAGGGTAGTGCAGTGGTGTTCGGGCAGTGTAGGGGGTCGTGCTGGGGCTGGTGTTTGAGGGTTTAGGGCAGTGCAGTGGTGTTCGGGCAGTGTAGGGGGTCGTGCTGGGGCTGGTGTTTCAGGGTTTAGGGCAGTGCAGTGGTGTTCGGGCAGTGTAGGGGGTCGTGCTGGGGGTGGTGTTTCAGGGTTTAGGGCAGTGCAGTGGTGTTCGGGCAGTGTAGGCGGTCGTGCTGGGGGTGGTGTTTCAGGGTTTAGGGCAGTGCAGTGGTGTTCGGGCAGTGTAGGGGGTCGTGCTGGGGCTGGTGTTTCAGGGTTTTGGGCAGAGCAGTGGTGTTCGGGCAGTGTAGGGGGTCGTGCTGGGGCTGGTGTTTCAGGGTTTAGGGCAGAGCAGTGGTGTTCGGGCAGTGTAGGGGGTCGTGCTGGGGGTGGTGTTTCAGGGTTTAGGGCAGTGCAGTGGTGTTCGGGCAGTGTAGGGGGTCTTGCTGGGGGTGGTGTTTCAGGGTTTAGGGCAGTGCAGTGGTGTTCGGGCAGTGTAGGGGGTCTTGCTGGGGCTGGTGTTTGAGGGTTTAGGGCAGTGCAGTGGTGTTCGGGCAGTGTAGGGGGTCGTGCTGGGGCTGGTGTTTCAGGGTTTAGGGCAGTGCAGTGGTTTTCAGGCAGTGTAGGCGGTCGTGCTGGGGGTGGTGTTTCAGGGTTTAGGGCAGTGCAGTGGTGTTCGGGCAGTGTAGGGGGTCGTGCTGGGGGTGGTGTTTCAGGGTTTAGGGCAGTGCAGTGGTGTTCGGGCAGTGTAGGGGGTCGTGCTGGGGCTGGTGTTTCAGGGTTTAGGGCAGAGCAGTGGTGTTCGGGCAGTGTAGGGGGTCGTGCTGGGGGTGGTGTTTTAGGGTTTAGGGCACTGCAGTGTTGTTCGGGCAGTGTAGGGGGTCTTGCTGGGGGTGGTGTTTCAGGGTTTAGGGCAGTGGTGTTCGGGCAGTGTAGGGGGTCTTGCTGGGGGTGATGTTTCAGGGTTTAGGGCAGTGCAGTGGTGTTCGGGCAGTGTAGGGGGTCATGCTGGGGGCGGTGTTTCAGGGTTTAGGGCAGTGCAGTAGTGTTCGGGCAGTGTAGGGGGTCGTGCAGGGGGTGGTGTTTCAGGGTTTAGGGCAGTGCAGTGGTGTTCGGGCAGTGTAGGGGGTCGTGCTGGGGGTGGTGTTTCAGGGTTTAGGGCAGTGCAGTGGTGTTCGGGCAGTGTAGTGGGTCATGCAGGGGATGGTGTTTCAGGGTTTAGGGCAGTGCAGTGGTGTTCGGGCAATGTAGGGGGTCGTGCTGGGGCTGGTGTTTCAGGGTTTAGGGCAGTGCAGTGGTGTTCGGGCAGTGTAGGGGGTCTTGCTGGGGGTGGTGTTTCAGGGTTTAGGGCAGTGGTGTTCGGGCAGTGTAGGGGGTCTTGCTGGGGGTGATGTTTCAGGGTTTAGGGCAGTGCAGTGGTGTTCGGGCAGTGTAGGGGGTCTTGCTGGGGGTAGTGTTTCAGGGTTTAGGGCAGTGCAGGGGTGTTCGTGCAGTGTAGGGGGTCGTGCTGGGGATGGTGTTTCAGGGTTTAGGGCCAGTGCAGTAGTGTTCGGGCAGAGTAGGGGGTCGTGCAGGGGGAATGGTGTTTCAGGGTTTAGGGCAGTGCAGTGGTGTTCGGGCAGTGTAGTGGGTCATGCTGGGGCTGGTGTTTCAGGGTTTAGGGCAGTGCAGTGGTGCTCAGGCAGTGTAGGGGGTCGTGCTGGGGGTGGTGTTTATGGGTTTAGGGTAGTGCAGTGGTGTTCGGGCAGTGTAGGGGGTCGTGCTGGGGCTGGTGTTTCAGGGTTTAGGGCAGTGCAGTGGTGTTCGGGCAGTGTAGGGGGTCGTGCTGGGGCTGGTGTTTTAGGGTTTAGGGCAGTGCAGTGGTGTTCGGGCAGTGTAGGGGGTCTTGCTGGGGGTAGTTTTTCAGGGTTTAGGGCAGTGCAGTGGTGTTCGTGCAGTGTAGGGGGTCGTGCTGGGGATGGTGTTTCATGGTTTAGGGCAGTGCAGTAGTGTTCAGGCAGTGTAGGGGGTCGTGCTGGGGCTGGTGTTTCAGGGTTTAGGGCAGTGCAGGCAGTGGTGCTCGGGCAGTGTAGGGGGTCGTGCTGGGGGTGGTGTTTCTGGGTTTAGGGTAGTGCAGTGGTGTTCGGGCAGTGTAGGGGTTCGTGCTGGGGCTGGTGTTTCAGGGTTTAGGGCAGTGCAGTGGTGTTCGGGCAGTGTAGGGGGTCGTGCTGGGGGTGGTGTTTCAGGGTTTAGGGCAGTGGTGTTCGGGCAGTGTAGGGGGTCTTGCTGGGGGTGATGTTTCAGGGTTTAGGGCAGTGCAGTGGTGTTCGGGCAGTGTAGGGGGTCTTGCTGGGGGCAGTGTTTCAGGGTTTAGGGCAGAGCAATGGTGTTCAGGCAGTGTAGGGGGTTGTGTTGGAGGTGGTGTTTCAGGCTTTAGGGCAGTGCAGTGGTATTCGGGCAGTGTAGGGGGTCTTGCTGGGGGTGGTGTTTCAGGGTTTAGGGCAGTGGTGTTCAGGCAGTGTAGGGGGTCGTGCTGGGGGTGGTGTTTCAGGGTTTAGGGCAGTGCAGTGGTGTTTGGGCAGTGTAGGGGGTCGTGCTGGGGGTGGTGTTTCTGGGTTTAGGGCAGTGTAGTGGTGTTCGGGCAGTGTAGGGGGTCGTGCAGGGGGTGGTGAGTCAGGGTTTAGGGCAGTGCAGTGGTGTTCGGGCAGTGTAGGGGGTCGTGCTGGGGGTAGAGTTTCAGGGTTTAGGGCAGTGCAGTGGTGTTCGGGCAGTGTAGGGGGTCGTGCAGGGGGTGGTGTTTCAGGGTTTAGGGCAGTGCAGTGGTGTTCGGGCAGTGTAGGGGTCGTGCTGGGGGTGGTGTTTCAGGGTTTAGGGCAGTGCAGTGGTGTTCGGGCAGTGTAGGGTGTCGTGCTGGGGGTGGTGTTTCAGGGTTTTGGGCAGTGCAGTGGTGTTCGGGCAGTGTAGGTGGTCTTGCTGGGGCTGGTGTTTCCGGGTTTAGGTGCAGTGGTGTTCGGGCAGTGTAGGGGGTCTTGCTGGGGGTGGTGTTTCAGGGTTTAGGGCAGTGCAATGGTGTTCGCGCAGTGTAGGGGGTCTTGCTGGGGCTGATGTTTCAGCGTTTAGGGCAGCGCAGTGGTGTTCGGGCAGTGTAGGGGGTCTTGCTGGGGGTGGTGTTTCAGGGTTTAGGGCAGTGCAGTGGTGTTCGGGCAGTGTAGGGGGTCTTGCTGGGGCTGGTGTTTCAGGGTTTAGGGCAGTGCAGTGGTGTTCGGGCAGTGTAGGGGGTCTTGCTGGGGCTGGTGTTTCAGGGTTTAGGGTAGTGCAGTGGTGTTCGGGCAGTGTAGGGGGTCGTGCTGGGGCTGGTGTTTGAGGGTTTAGGGCAGTGCAGTGGTGTTCGGGCAGTGTAGGGGGTCGTGCTGGGGCTGGTGTTTCAGGGTTTAGGGCAGTGCAGTGGTGTTCGGGCAGTGTAGGGGGTCGTGCTGGGGTGGTGTTTCAGGGTTTAGGGCAGTGCAGTGGTGTTCGGGCAGTGTAGGGGGTCGTGCTGGGGCTGGTGTTTCAGGGTTTAGGGCAGTGCAGTGGTGTTCGGGCAGTGTAGGGGTTCGTGCTGGGGCTGGTGTTTCAGGGTTTAGGGCAGTGCAGTGGTGTTCGGGCAGTGTAGGGGGTCATGCTGGGGCTGGTGTTTCAGGGTTTAGGGCAGTGCAGTGGTGTTCGGGCAGTGTAGGGGGTCGTGCTGGGGATGGTGTTTCAGGGTTTAGGGCAGTGCAGTGGTGTTCGGGCAGTGTAGGGGGTCGTGCTGGGGGTGGTGTTTCATGGGTTTAGGGCAGTGCAGTGGTGTTCGGGCAGTGTAGGGGGTCGTGCTGGGGCTGGTGTTTCAGGGTTTAGGGCAGTGCAGTGGTGTTCGGGCAGTGTAGGGGGTCTTGCTGGGGGTAGTGTTTCAGGGTTTAGGGCAGTGCAGTGGTGTTCGGGCAGTGTAGGGGGTCGTGCTGGGGATGGTGTTTCATGGTTTAGGGCAGTGCAGTGGTGTTCGGGCAGTGTAGGGGGTCGTGCTGGGGCTGGTGTTTCAGGGTTTAGGGCAGTGCAGTGGTGTTCGGGCAGTGTAGGGGGTCGTGCTGGGGGTGGTGTTTCATGGGTTTAGGGCAGTGCAGTGGTGTTCGGGCAGTGTAGGGGGTCGTGCTGGGGCTGGTGTTTTAGGGTTTAGGGCAGTGCAGTGGTGTTCGGGCAGTGTAGGGGGTCGTGCTGGGGGTAGTGTTTCAGGGTTTAGGGCAGTGCAGTGGTGTTCGGGCAGTGTAGGGGGTCGTGCTGGGGCTGGTGTTTCATGGGTTTAGGGCAGTGCAGTGGTGTTCGGGCAGTGTAGGGGGTCGTGCTGGGGCTGGTGTTTTAGGGTTTAGGGCAGTGCAGTGGTGTTCGGGCAGTGTAGGGGGTCTTGCTGGGGGTAGTTTTTCAGGGTTTAGGGCAGTGCAGTGGTGTTCGTGCAGTGTAGGGGGTCGTGCTGGGGATGGTGTTTCATGGTTTAGGGCAGTGCAGTAGTGTTCAGGCAGTGTAGGGGGTCGTGCTGGGGCTGGTGTTTCAGGGTTTAGGGCAGTGCAGGCAGTGGTGCTCGGGCAGTGTAGGGGGTCGTGCTGGGGGTGGTGTTTCTGGGTTTAGGGTAGTGCAGTGGTGTTCGGGCAGTGTAGGGGTTCGTGCTGGGGCTGGTGTTTCAGGGTTTAGGGCAGTGCAGTGGTGTTCGGGCAGTGTAGGGGGTCGTGCTGGGGGTGGTGTTTCAGGGTTTAGGGCAGTGGTGTTCGGGCAGTGTAGGGGGTCTTGCTGGGGGTGATGTTTCAGGGTTTAGGGCAGTGCAGTGGTGTTCGGGCAGTGTAGGGGGTCTTGCTGGGGGCAGTGTTTCAGGGTTTAGGGCAGTGCAATGGTGTTCAGGCAGTGTAGGGGGTTGTGTTGGAGGTGGTGTTTCAGGCTTTAGGGCAGTGCAGTGGTATTCGGGCAGTGTAGGGGGTCTTGCTGGGGGTGGTGTTTCAGGGTTTAGGGCAGTGGTGTTCAGGCAGTGTAGGGGGTCGTGCTGGGGGTGGTGTTTCAGGGTTTAGGGCAGTGCAGTGGTGTTCGGGCAGTGTAGGGGGTCGTGCTGGGGGTGGTGTTTCAGGGTTTGAGGGCAGTGCAGTGGTGTTCGGGCAGTGTAGGGGGTCGTGCTGGGGGTGGTGTTTCAGGGTTTCGGGCAGTGCAGTGGTGTTCGGGCAGTGTAGGGGGTCGTGCTGGGGGTGGTGTTTCAGGGTTTAGGGCAGTGCAGTGGTGTTCGGGCAGTGTAGGGGGTCGTGCAGGGGGTGGTGTTTCAGGGTTTAGGGCAGTGCAGTGGTGTTCGGGCAGTGTAGGGGGTCGTGCTGGGGGTGGTGTTTCAGGGTTTAGGGCAGTGCAGTGGTGTTCGGGCAGTGTAGGGGGTCGTGCTGGGGCTGGTGTTTCAGGGTTTAGGGCAGTGCAGTGGTGTTCGGGCAGTGTAGGGGGTCATGCTGGGGCTGGTGTTTCAGGGTTTAGGGCAGTGCAGTGGTGTTCGGGCAGTGTAGGGGGTCGTGCTGGGGCTGGTGTTTCAGGGTTTAGGGCAGTGCAGTGGTGTTCGGGCAGTGTAGGGGGTCATGCTGGGGCTGGTGTTTCAGGGTTTAGGGCAGTGCAGTGGTGCTCAGGCAGTGTAGGGGGTCGTGCTGGGGGTGGTGTTTATGGGTTTAGGGTAGTGCAGTGGTGTTCGGGCAGTGTAGGGGGTCGTGCTGGGGCTGGTGTTTCAGGGTTTAGGGCAGTGCAGTGGTGTTCGGGCAGTGTAGGGGGTCGTGCTGGGGCTGGTGTTTTAGGGTTTAGGGCAGTGCAGTGGTGTTCGGGCAGTGTAGGGGGTCTTGCTGGGGGTAGTGTTTCAGGGTTTAGGGCAGTGCAGTGGTGTTCGTGCAGTGTAGGGGGTCGTGCTGGGGATGGTGTTTCATGGTTTAGGGCAGTGCAGTAGTGTTCAGGCAGTGTAGGGGGTCGTGCTGGGGCTGGTGTTTCAGGGTTTAGGGCAGTGCAGGCAGTGGTGCTCGGGCAGTGTAGGGGGTCGTGCTGGGGGTGGTGTTTCTGGGTTTAGGGTAGTGCAGTGGTGTTCGGGCAGTGTAGGGGTTCGTGCTGGGGCTGGTGTTTCAGGGTTTAGGGCAGTGCAGTGGTGTTCGGGCAGTGTAGGGGGTCGTGCTGGGGGTGGTGTTTCAGGGTTTAGGGCAGTGCAGTGGTGTTCGGGCAGTGTAGGGGGTCGTGCTGGGGGTGGTGTTTCAGGGTTTAGGGCAGTGCAGTGGTGTTCGCGCAGTGTAGGGGGTCGTGCTGGGGGCAGTGTTTCAGGGTTTAGGTCAGAGCAATGGTGTTCGGGCAGTGTAGGGGGTCTTGCTTGGGGTGGTGTTTCAGGGTTTAGGGCAGTGCAGTGGTGTTCGGGCAGTGTAGGGGGTCTTGCTGGGGGTGGTGTTTCAGGGTTTAGGGCAGTGGTGTTCGGGCAGTGTAGGGGGTCGTGCTGGGGGTGGTGTTTCAGGGTTTAGGGCAGTGCAGTGGTGTTCGGGCAGTGTAGGGGGTCGTGCAGGGGCTGGTGTTTCAGGGTTTAGGGCAGTGCAGTGGTGTTCGGGCAGTGTAGGGGGTCGTGCTGGGGGTGGTGTTTCAGGGTTTAGGGCAGTGCAGTGGTGTTCGGGCAGTGTAGGGGGTCTTGCTGGGGGTGGTGTTTCACGGTTTAGGGCAGTGCAGTGGTGTTCGGGCAGTGTAGGGGGTCATGCTGGGGCTGGTGTTTCAGGGTTTAGGGCAGTGCAGTGGTGTTCGTGCAGTGTAGGTGGTCGTGCTGGGGCTGGTGTTTCAGGGTTTAGGGCAGTGCAGTGGTGTTCGGGCAGTGTAGGGGGTCATGCTGGGGCTGGTGTTTCAGGGTTTAGGGCAGTGCAGTGGTGCTCAGGCAGTGTAGGGGGTCGTGCTGGGGGTGGTGTTTATGGGTTTAGGGTAGTGCAGTGGTGTTCGGGCAGTGTAGGGGGTCGTGCTGGGGCTGGTGTTTCAGGGTTTAGGGCAGTGCAGTGGTGTTCGGGCAGTGTAGGGGGTCGTGCTGGGGCTGGTGTTTTAGGGTTTAGGGCAGTGCAGTGGTGTTCGGGCAGTGTAGGGGGTCTTGCTGGGGGTAGTTTTTCAGGGTTTAGGGCAGTGCAGTGGTGTTCGTGCAGTGTAGGGGGTCGTGCTGGGGATGGTGTTTCATGGTTTAGGGCAGTGCAGTAGTGTTCAGGCAGTGTAGGGGGTCGTGCTGGGGCTGGTGTTTCAGGGTTTAGGGCAGTGCAGGCAGTGGTGCTCGGGCAGTGTAGGGGGTCGTGCTGGGGGTGGTGTTTCTGGGTTTAGGGTAGTGCAGTGGTGTTCGGGCAGTGTAGGGGTTCGTGCTGGGGCTGGTGTTTCAGGGTTTAGGGCAGTGCAGTGGTGTTCGAGCAGTGTAGGGGGTCGTGCTGGGGGTGGTGTTTCAGGGTTTAGGGCAGTGGTGTTCGGGCAGTGTAGGGGGTCTTGCTGGGGGTGATGTTTCAGGGTTTAGGGCAGTGCAGTGGTGTTCGGGCAGTGTAGGGGGTCTTGCTGGGGGCAGTGTTTCAGGGTTTAGGGCAGAGCAATGGTGTTCAGGCAGTGTAGGGGGTTGTGTTGGAGGTGGTGTTTCAGGCTTTAGGGCAGTGCAGTGGTATTCGGGCAGTGTAGGGGGTCTTGCTGGGGGTGGTGTTTCAGGGTTTAGGGCAGTGGTGTTCAGGCAGTGTAGGGGGTCGTGCTGGGGGTGGTGTTTCAGGGTTTAGGGCAGTGCAGTGGTGTTCGGGCAGTGTAGGGGGTCGTGCAGGGGCTGGTGTTTCAGGGTTTAGGGCAGTGCAGTGGTGTTCGGGCAGTGTAGGGGGTCGTGCTGGGGGTGGTGTTTCAGGGTTTAGGGCAGTGCAGTGGTGTTTGGGCAGTGTAGGGGGTCGTGCTGGGGGTGGTGTTTCTGGGTTTAGGGCAGTGTAGTGGTGTTCGGGCAGTGTAGGGGGTCGTGCAGGGGGTGGTGAGTCAGGGTTTAGGGCAGTGCAGTGGTGTTCGGGCAGTGTAGGGGGTCGTGCTGGGGGTAGTGTTTTAGGGTTTAGGGCAGTGCAGTGGTGTTCGGGCAGTGTAGGGGGTCGTGCAGGGGGTGGTGTTTCAGGGTTTAGGGCAGTGCAGTGGTGTTCGGGCAGTGTAGGGGGTCGTGCTGGGGGTGGTGTTTCAGGGTTTAGGGCAGTGCAGTGGTGTTCGGGCAGTGTAGGGTGTCGTGCTGGGGGTGGTGTTTCAGGGTTTAGGGCAGTGCAGTGGTGTTCGGGCAGTGTAGGGTGTCTTGCTGGGGCTGGTGTTTCAGGGTTTAGGGCAGTGCAGTGGTGTTCGGGCAGTGTAGGGGGTCTTGCTGGGGGTGGTGTTTCAGGGTTTAGGGCAGTGCAGTGGTGTTCGGGCAGTGTAGGGGGTCTTGCTGGGGCTGGTGTTTCAGGGTTTAGGGCAGTGCAGTGGTGTTCGGGCAGTGTAGGGGGTCTTGCTGGGGCTGGTGTTTCAGGGTTTAGGGCAGTGCAGTGGTGTTCGGGCAGTGTAGGGGGTCGTGCTGGGGCTGGTGTTTGAGGGTTTAGGGCAGTGCAGTGGTGTTCGGGCAGTGTAGGGGGTTGTGCTGGGGCTGGTGTTTCAGGGTTTAGGGCAGTGCAGTGGTGTTCAGGCAGTGTAGGCGGTCGTGCTGGGGGTGGTGTTTCAGGGTTTAGGGCAGTGCAGTGGTGTTCAGGCAGTGTAGGCGGTCGTGCTGGGGGTGGTGTTTCAGGGTTTAGGGCAGTGCAGTGGTGTTCGGGCAGTGTAGGGGGTCGTGCTGGGGCTGGTGTTTCAGGGTTTAGGGCAGAGCAGTGGTGTTCGGGCAGTGTAGGGGGTCGTGCTGGGGCTGGTGTTTCAGGGTTTAGGGCAGAGCAGTGGTGTTCGGGCAGTGTAGGGGGTCGTGCTGGGGGTGGTGTTTCAGGGTTTAGGGCACTGCAGTGGTGTTCGGGCAGTGTAGGGGGTCTTGCTGGGGGTGGTGTTTCAGGGTTTAGGGCAGTGCAGTGGTGTTCGGGCAGTGTAGGGGGTCTTGCTGGGGCTGTGTTTGAGGGTTTAGGGCAGTGCAGTGGTGTTCGGGCAGTGTAGGGGGTCGTGCTGGGGCTGGTGTTTCAGGGTTTAGGGCAGTGCAGTGGTGTTCAGGCAGTGTAGGCGGTCGTGCTGGGGGTGGTGTTTCAGGGTTTAGGGCAGTGCAGTGGTGTTCGGGCAGTGTAGGGGGTCGTGCTGGGGGTGGTGTTTCAGGGTTTAGGGCAGTGCAGTGGTGTTCGGGCAGTGTAGGGGTCGTGCTGGGGCTGGTGTTTCAGGGTTTAGGGCAGAGCAGTGGTGTTCGGGCAGTGTAGGGGGTCGTGCTGGGGGTGGTGTTTCAGGGTTTAGGGCAGTGCAGTGGTGTTCGGGCAGTGTAGGGGGTCTTGCTGGGGGTGGTGTTTCAGGGTTTAGGGCAGTGGTGTTCGGGCAGTGTAGGGGGTCTTGCTGGGGGTGATGTTTCAGGGTTTAGGGCAGTGCAGTGGTGTTCGTGCAGTGTAGGGGGTCATGCTGGGGGCGGTGTTTCAGGGTTTAGGGCAGTGCAGTAGTGTTCGGGCACTGTAGGGGGTCGTGCAGGGGGTGGTGTTTCAGGGTTTAGGGCAGTGCAATGGGGTTCTGGCAGTGTAGGGGGTCGTGCTGGGGGTGGTGTTTCAGGGTTTAGGGCAGTGCAGTGGTGTTCGGGCAGTGTAGTGGGTCATGCAGGGGGTTGTGTTTCAGGGTTTAGGGCAGTGCAGTGGTGTTCGGGCAATGTAGGGGGTCGTGCTGGGGCTGGTGTTTCAGGGTTTAGGGCAGTGCAGTGGTGTTCGGGCAGTGTAGGGGGTCTTGCTGGGGGTGGTGTTTCAGGGTTTAGGGAGTGCAGTGGTGTTCGGGCAGTGTAGGGGGTCTTGCTGGGGGTGATGTTTCAGGGTTTAGGGCAGTGCAGTGGTGTTCGGGCAGTGTAGGGGGTCTTGCTGGGTGTAGTGTTTCAGGGTTTAGGGCAGTGCAGGGGTGTTCGTGCAGTGTAGGGGGTCGTGCTGGGGATGGTGTTTCAGGGTTTAGGGCCAGTGCAGTAGTGTTCGGGCAGAGTAGGGGGTCGTGCAGGGGAATGGTGTTTCAGGGTTTAGGGCAGTGCAGTGGTGTTCGGGCAGTGTAGTGGGTCATGCTGGGGCTGGTGTTTCAGGGTTTAGGGCAGTGCAGTGGTGCTCAGGCAGTGTAGGGGGTCGTGCTGGGGGTGGTGTTTATGGGTTTAGGGTAGTGCAGTGGTGTTCGGGCAGTGTAGGGGGTCGTGCTGGGGCTGGTGTTTCAGGGTTTAGGGCAGTGCAGTGGTGTTCGGGCAGTGTAGGGGGTCTTGCTGGGGGTAGTTTTTCAGGGTTTAGGGCAGTGCAGTGGTGTTCGTGCAGTGTAGGGGGTCGTGCTGGGGATGGTGTTTCATGGTTTAGGGCAGTGCAGTAGTGTTCAGGCAGTGTAGGGGGTCGTGCTGGGGCTGGTGTTTCAGGGTTTAGGGCAGTGCAGGCAGTGGTGCTCGGGCAGTGTAGGGGGTCGTGCTGGGGGTGGTGTTTCTGGGTTTAGGGTAGTGCAGTGGTGTTCGGGCAGTGTAGGGGTTCGTGCTGGGGCTGGTGTTTCAGGGTTTAGGGCAGTGCAGTGGTGTTCGGAGCAGTGTAGGGGGTCGTGCTGGGGGTGGTGTTTCAGGGTTTAGGGCAGGCAGTGGTGTTCGGGCAGTGTAGGGGGTCTTGCTGGGGGTGATGTTTCAGGGTTTAGGGCAGTGCAGTGGTGTTCGAGCAGTGTAGGGGGTCTTGCTGGGGGCAGTGTTTCAGGGTTTAGGGCAGAGCAATGGTGTTCAGGCAGTGTAGGGGGTTGTGTTGGAGGTGGTGTTTCAGGCTTTAGGGCAGTGCAGTGGTATTCGGGCAGTGTAGGGGGTCTTGCTGGGGGTGGTGTTTCAGGGTTTAGAGGCAGTGGTGTTCAGGCAGTGTAGGGGGTCGTGCTGGGGGTGGTGTTTCAGGGTTTAGGGCAGTGCAGTGGTGTTCGGGCAGTGTAGGGGGTCGTGCAGGGGCTGGTGTTTCAGGGTTTAGGGCAGTGCAGTGGTGTTCGGGCAGTGTAGGGGGTCGTGCTGGGGGTGGTGTTTCAGGGTTTAGGGCAGTGCAGTGGTGTTTGGGCAGTGTAGGGGGTCGTGCTGGGGGTGGTGTTTCTGGGTTTAGGGCAGTGTAGTGGTGTTCGGGCAGTGTAGGGGGTCGTGCAGGGGGTGGTGAGTCAGGGTTTAGGGCAGTGCAGTGGTGTTCGGGCAGTGTAGGGGGTCATGCTGGGGGTAGAGTTTTAGGGTTTAGGGCAGTGCAGTGGTGTTCGGGCAGTGTAGGGGGTCGTGCAGGGGGTGGTGTTTCAGGGTTTAGGGCAGTGCAGTGGTGTTCGGGCAGTGTAGGGGTCGTGCTGGGGTGGTGTTTCAGGGTTTAGGGCAGTGCAGTGGTGTTCGGGCAGTGTAGGGTGTCGTGCTGGGGGTGGTGTTTCAGGGTTTTCGGCAGTGCAGTGGTGTTCGGGTAGTGTAGGTGGTCTTGCTGGGGCTGGTGTTTCCGGGTTTAGTGCAGTGGTGTTCGGGCAGTGTAGGGGGTCTTGCTGGGGGTGGTGTTTCAGGGTTTAGGGCAGTGCAATGGTGTTCGCGCAGTGTAGGGGGTCTTGCTGGGGCTGATGTTTCAGCGTTTAGGGCAGCGCAGTGGTGTTCGGGCAGAGTAGGGGGTCTTGCTGGGGGTGGTGTTTCAGGGTTTAGGGCAGTGCAGTGGTGTTCGGGCAGTGTAGGGGGTCTTGCTGGGGCTGGTGTTTCAGGGTTTAGGGCAGTGCAGTGGTGTTCGGGCAGTGTAGGGGGTCTTGCTGGGGCTGGTGTTTCAGGGTTTACGGTAGTGCAGTGGTGTTCGGGCAGTGTAGGGGGTCGTGCTGGGGCTGGTGTTTGAGGGTTTAGGGCAGTGCAGTGGTGTTCGGGCAGTGTAGGGGGTCGTGCTGGGGCTGGTGTTTCAGGGTTTAGGGCAGTGCAGTGGTGTTCGGGCAGTGTAGGGGGTCGTGCACGGGGTGGTGTTTCAGGGTTTAGGGCAGTGCAGTGGTGCTCAGGCAGTGTAGGGGGTCGTGCTGGGGGTGGTGTTTATGGGTTTAGGGTAGTGCAGTGGTGTTCGGGCAGTGTAGGGGGTCGTGCTTGGGCTGGTGTTTTAGGGTTTAGGGCAGTGCAGTGGTGTTCGGGCAGTGTAGGGGGTCTTGCTGGGGGTGGTGTTTCAGGGTTTAGGGCAGTGCAGTGGTGTTCGGGCAGTGTAGGGGGTCGTGCTGGGGATGGTGTTTCATGGTTTAGGGCAGTGCAGTAGTGTTCGGGCAGTGTAGGGGGTCGTGCTGGGGCTGGTGTTTCAGGGTTTAGGGCAGTGCAGTGGTGCTCAGGCAGTGTAGGGGGTCGTGCTGGGGCTGGTGTTTATGGGTTTAGGGTAGTGCAGTGGTGTTCGGGCAGTGTAGGGGGTCGTGCTGGGGCTGGTGTTTTAGGGTTTAGGGCAGTGCAGTGGTGTTCGGGCAGTGTAGGGGGTCTTGCTGGGGGTAGTGTTTCAGGGTTTAGGGCAGTGCAGTGGTGTTCGGGCAGTGTAGGGGGTCGTGCTGGGGCTGGTGTTTCATGGGTTTAGGGTAGTGCAGTGGTGTTCGGGCAGTGTAGGGGGTCGTGCTGGGGCTGGTGTTTTAGGGTTTAGGGCAGTGCAGTGGTGTTCGGGCAGTGTAGGGGGTCTTGCTGGGGGTAATTTTTCAGGGTTTAGGGCAGTGCAGTGGTGTTCGTGCAGTGTAGGGGGTCGTGCTGGGGATGGTGTTTCATGGTTTAGGGCAGTGCAGTAGTGTTCAGGCAGTGTAGGGGGTCGTGCTGGGGCTGGTGTTTCAGGGTTTAGGGCAGTGCAGGCAGTGGTGCTCGGGCAGTGTAGGGGGTCGTGCTGGGGGTGGTGTTTCTGGGTTTAGGGTAGTGCAGTGGTGTTCGGGCAGTGTAGGGGTTCGTGCTGGGGCTGGTGTTTCAGGGTTTAGGGCAGTGCAGTGGTGTTCGAGCAGTGTAGGGGGTCGTGCTGGGGGTGGTGTTTCAGGGTTTAGGGCAGGCAGTGGTGTTCGGGCAGTGTAGGGGGTCTTGCTGGGGGTGATGTTTCAGGGTTTAGGGCAGTGCAGTGGTGTTCGGGCAGTGTAGGGGGTCTTGCTGGGGGCAGTGTTTCAGGGTTTAGGGCAGAGCAATGGTGTTCAGGCAGTGTAGGGGGTCTGTGTTGGAGGTGGTGTTTCAGGCTTTAGGGCAGTGCAGTGGTGTTCGGGCAGTGTAGGGGGTCTTGCTGGGGGTGGTGTTTCAGGGTTTAGGGCAGTGGTGTTCAGGCAGTGTAGGGGGTCTTGCTGGGGGTGGTGTTTCAGGGTTTAGGGCAGTGCAGTGGTGTTCGGGCAGTGTAGGGGGTCTTGCTGGGGGTGGTGTTTCAGGGTTTAAGGCAGTGCAGTGGTGTTCGATCAGTGTAGGGTGTCGTGCTGGGGGTGGTGTTTCAGGGTTTAGGGCAGTGCAGTGGTGTTCGGGCAGTGTAGGGGTCGTGCATGGGGCTGGTGTTTCAGGGTTTAGGGCAGTGCAGTGGTGTTCGGGCAGTGTAGGGGGTCGTGCTGGGGCTGGTGTTTCAGGGTTTAGGGCAGTGCAATGGTGTTCGGGCAGTGTAGGGGGTCGTGCTGGGGCTGGTGTTTCAGGGTTTAGGGCAGTGCAGTGGTGTTCGGGCAGTGTAGGGGGTCGTGCTGGGGCTGGTGTTTCAGGGTTTAGGGCAGTGCAGTGGTGTTCGGGCAGTGTAGGGGGTCGTGCTGGGGCTGGTGTTTCAGGGTTTAGGGCAGTGCAGTGGTGTTCGGGCAGTGTAGGGGGTCATGCTGGGGCTGGTGTTTCAGGGTTTAGGGCAGTGCAGTGGTGCTCAGGCAGTGTAGGGGGTCGTGCTGGGGGTGGTGTTTCATGGGTTTAGGGTAGTGCAGTGGTGTTCGGGCAGTGTAGGGGGTCGTGCTGGGGCTGGTGTTTCAGGGTTTAGGGCAGTGCAGTGGTGTTCGGGCAGTGTAGGGGGTCGTGCTGGGGCTGGTGTTTTAGGGTTTAGGGCAGTGCAGTGGTGTTCGGGCAGTGTAGTGGGTCTTGCTGGGGGTAGTTTTTCAGGGTTTAGGGCAGTGCAGTGGTGTTCGTGCAGTGTAGGGGGTCGTGCTGGGGATGGTGTTTCATGGTTTAGGGCAGTGCAGTAGTGTTCAGGCAGTGTAGGGGGTCGTGCTGGGGCTGGTGTTTCAGGGTTTAGGGCAGTGCAGGCAGTGGTGCTCGGGCAGTGTAGGGGGTCGTGCTGGGGGTGGTGTTTCTGGGTTTAGGGTAGTGCAGTGGTGTTCGGGCAGTGTAGGGGTTCGTGCTGGGGCTGGTGTTTCAGGGTTTAGGGCAGTGCAGTGGTGTTCGGGCAGTGTAGGGGGTCGTGCTGGGGGTGGTGTTTCAGGGTTTAGGGGCAGTGGTGTTCGGGCAGTGTAGGGGGTCTTGCTGGGGGTGATGTTTCAGGGTTTAGGGCAGTGCAGTGGTGTTCGGGCAGTGTAGGGGGTCTTGCTGGGGGCAGTGTTTCAGGGTTTAGGGCAGAGCAATGGTGTTCAGGCAGTGTAGGGGGTTGTGTTGGAGGTGGTGTTTCAGGCTTTAGGGCAGTGCAGTGGTATTCGGGCAGTGTAGGGGGTCTTGCTGGGGGTGGTGTTTCAGGGTTTAGGGCAGTGGTGTTCAGGCAGTGTAGGGGGTCGTGCTGGGGGTGGTGTTTCAGGGTTTAGGGCAGTGCAGTGGTGTTCGGGCAGTGTAGGGGGTCGTGCAGGGGCTGGTGTTTCAGGGTTTAGGGCAGTGCAGTGGTGTTCGGGCAGTGTAGGGGGTCGTGCTGGGGGTGGTGTTTCAGGGTTTAGGGCAGTGCAGTGGTGTTTGGGCAGTGTAGGGGGTCGTGCTGGGGGTGGTGTTTCTGGGTTTAGGGCAGTGTAGTGGTGTTCGGGCAGTGTAGGGGGTCGTGCAGGGGTGGTGAGTCAGGGTTTAGGGCAGTGCAGTGGTGTTCGGGCAGTGTAGGGGGTCAGTGCTGGGGGTAGAGTTTTAGGGTTTAGGGCAGTGCAGTGGTGTTCGGGCAGTGTAGGGGGTCGTGCAGGGGGTGGTGTTTCAGGGTTTAGGGCAGTGCAGTGGTGTTCGGGCAGTGTAGGGGTCGTGCTGGGGGTGGTGTTTCAGGGTTTAGGGCAGTGCAGTGGTGTTCGGGCAGTGTAGGGTGTCGTGCTGGGGGTGGTGTTTCAGGGTTTTGGGCAGTGCAGTGGTGTTCGGGCAGTGTAGGTGGTCTTGCTGGGGCTGGTGTTTCCGGGTTTAGGGCAGTGCAGTGGTGTTCGGGCAGTGTAGGGGGTCTTGCTGGGGCTGGTGTTTCAGGGTTTAGGGCAGTGCAATGGTGTTCGCGCAGTGTAGGGGGTCTTGCTGGGGCTGATGTTTCAGCGTTTAGGGCAGCGCAGTGGTGTTCGGGCAGTGTAGGGGGTCTTGCTGGGGGTGGTGTTTCAGGGTTTAGGGCAGTGCAGTGGTGTTCGGGCAGTGTAGGGGGTCTTGCTGGGGTTGGTGTTTCAGGGTTTAGGGCAGTGCAGTGGTGTTCGGGCAGTGTAGGGGGTCTTGCTGGGGCTGGTGTTTCAGGGTTTAGGGTAGTGCAGTGGTGTTCGGGCAGTGTAGGGGGTCGTGCTGGGGCTGGTGTTTCAGGGTTTAGGGCAGTGCAGTGGTGTTCGGGCAGTGTAGGGGGTCGTGCTGGGGCTGGTGTTTCAGGGTTTAGGGCAGTGCAGTGGTGTTCGGGCAGTGTAGGGGGTCGTGCACGGGGTGGTGTTTCAGGGTTTAGGGCAGTGCAGTGGTGTTCGGGCAGTGTAGGGGGTTGTGCTGGGGCTGGTGTTTCAGGGTTTAGGGCAGTGCAATGGTGTTCTGGCAGTGTAGGGGGTCGTGCTGGGGCTAGTGTTTCACGGTTTAGGGCAGTGCAGTGGTGTTCGGGCAGTGTAGGGGGTCATGCTGGGGCTGGTGTTTCAGGGTTTAGGGCAGTGCAGTGGTGTTCGTGCAGTGTAGGTGGTCGTGCTGGGGCTGGTGTTTCAGGGTTTAGGGCAGTGCAGTGGTGTTCGGGCAGTGTAGGGGGTCATGCTGGGGCTGGTGTTTCAGGGTTTAGGGCAGTGCAGTGGTGCTCAGGCAGTGTAGGGGGTCGTGCTGGGGGTGGTGTTTCATGGGTTTAGGGTAGTGCAGTGGTGTTCGGGCAGTGTAGGGGGTCGTGCTGGGGCTGGTGTTTCAGGGTTTAGGGCAGTGCAGTGGTGTTCGGGCAGTGTAGGGGGTCGTGCTGGGGCTGGTGTTTCAGGGTTTAGGGCAGTGCAGTGGTGTTCGGGCAGTGTAGGGGGTCTTGCTGGGGGTAGTGTTTCAGGGTTTAGGGCAGTGCAGTGGTGTTCGGTGCAGTGTAGGGGGTCGTGCTGGGGATGGTGTTTCATGGTTTAGGGCAGTGCAGTAGTGTTCAGGCAGTGTAGGGGGTCGTGCTGGGGCTGGTGTTTCAGGGTTTAGGGCAGTGCAGGCAGTGGTGCTCGGGCAGTGTAGGGGGTCGTGCTGGGGGTGGTGTTTCTGGGTTTAGGGCAGTGCAGTGGTGTTCGGGCAGTGTAGGGGTTCGTGCTGGGGCTGGTGTTTCAGGGTTTAGGGCAGTGCAGTGGTGTTCGAGGCAGTGTAGGGGGTCGTGCTGGGGGTGGTGTTTCAGGGTTTAGGGCAGTGGTGTTCGGGCAGTGTAGGGGTCTTGCTGGGGGTGATGTTTCAGGGTTTAGGGCAGTGCAGTGGTGTTCGGGCAGTGTAGGGGGTCTTGCTGGGGGCAGTGTTTCAGGGTTTAGGGCAGAGCAATGGTGTTCAGGCAGTGTAGGGGGTTGTGTTGGAGGTGGTGTTTCAGGCTTTAGGGCAGTGCAGTGGTATTCGGGCAGTGTAGGGGGTCTTGCTGGGGGTGGTGTTTCAGGGTTTAGGGCAGTGGTGTTCAGGCAGTGTAGGGGGTCGTGCTGGGGGTGGTGTTTCAGGGTTTAGGGCAGTGCAGTGGTGTTCGGGCAGTGTAGGGGGTCGTGCAGGGGCTGGTGTTTCAGGGTTTAGGGCAGTGCAGTGGTGTTCGGGCAGTGTAGGGGGTCGTGCTGGGGGTGGTGTTTCAGGGTTTAGGGCAGTGCAGTGGTGTTTGGGCAGTGTAGGGGGTCGTGCTGGGGGTGGTGTTTCTGGGTTTAGGGCAGTGTAGTGGTGTTCGGGCAGTGTAGGGGGTCGTGCAGGGGGTGGTGAGTCAGGGTTTAGGGCAGTGCAGTGGTGTTCGGGCAGTGTAGGGGGTCATGCTGGGGGTAGAGTTTTAGGGTTTAGGGCAGTGCAGTGGTGTTCGGGCAGTGTAGGGGGTCGTGCAGGGGGTGGTGTTTCAGGGTTTAGGGCAGTGCAGTGGTGTTCGGGCAGTGTAGGGGGTCGTGCTGGGGGTGGTGTTTCAGGGTTTAGGGCAGTGCAGTGGTGTTCGGGCAGTGTAGGGTGTCGTGCTGGGGGTGGTGTTTCAGGGTTTTGGGCAGTGCAGTGGTGTTCGGGTAGTGTAGGTGGTCTTGCTGGGGCTGGTGTTTCCGGGTTTAGTGCAGTGGTGTTCGGGCAGTATAGGGGGTCTTGCTGGGGGTGGTGTTTCAGGGTTTAGGGCAGTGCAATGGTGTTCGCGCAGTGTAGGGGGTCTTGCTGGGGCTGATGTTTCAGCGTTTAGGGCAGCGCAGTGGTGTTCGGGCAGTGTAGGCGGTCTTGCTGGGGGTGGTGTTTCAGGGTTTAGGGCAGTGCAGTGGTGTTCGGGCAGTGTAGGGGGTCTTGCTGGGGTTGGTGTTTCAGGGTTTAGGGCAGTGCAGTGGTGTTCGGGCAGTGTAGGGGGTCTTGCTGGGGCTGGTGTTTCAGGGTTTAGGGTAGTGCAGTGGTGTTCGGGCAGTGTAGGGGGTCGTGCTGGGGCTGGTGTTTTAGGGTTTAGGGCAGTGCAGTGGTGTTCGGGCAGTGTAGGCGGTCGTGCTGGGGCTGGTGTTTCAGGGTTTAGGGCAGTGCAGTGGTGTTCGGGCAGTGTAGGGGGTCGTGCACGGGGTGGTGTTTCAGGGTTTAGGACAGTGCAGTGGTGTTCGGGCAGTGTAGGGGGTTGTGCTGGGGCTGGTGTTTCAGGGTTTAGGGCAGTGCAATGGTGTTCTGGCAGTGTAGGGGGTCGTGCTGGGGCTAGTGTTTCACGGTTTAGGGCAGTGCAGTGGTGTTCGGGCAGTGTAGGGGGTCATGCTGGGGCTGGTGTTTCAGGGTTTAGGGCAGTGCAGTGGTGTTCGTGCAGTGTAGGTGGTCGTGCTGGGGCTGGTGTTTCAGGGTTTAGGGCAGTGCAGTGGTGTACGGGCAGTGTAGGGGGTCATGCTGGGGCTGGTGTTTCAGGGTTTAGGGCAGTGCAGTGGTGCTCAGGCAGTGTAGGGGGTCGTGCTGGGGGTGGTGTTTATGGGTTTAGGGTAGTGCAGTGGTGTTCGGGCAGTGTAGGGGGTCGTGCTGGGGCTGGTGTTTCAGGGTTTAGGGCAGTGCAGTGGTGTTCGGGCAGTGTAGGGGGTCGTGCTGGGGCTGGTGTTTTAGGGTTTAGGGCAGTGCAGTGGTGTTCGGGCAGTGTAGGGGTCTTGCTGGGGGTAGTTTTTCAGGGTTTAGGGCAGTGCAGTGGTGTTCGTGCAGTGTAGGGGGTCGTGCTGGGGATGGTGTTTCATGGTTTAGAGCAGTGCAGTAGTGTTCAGGCAGTGTAGGGGGTCGTGCTGGGGCTGGTGTTTCAGGGTTTAGGGCAGTGGTGTTCGGGCAGTGTAGGGGGTCTTGCTGGGGGTGATGTTTCAGGGTTTAGGGCAGTGCAGTGGTGTTCGGGCAGTGTAGGGGGTCTTGCTGGGGCCAGTGTTTCAGGGTTTAGGGCAGAGCAATGGTGTTCAGGCAGTGTAGGGGGTTGTGTTGGAGGTGGTGTTTCAGGCTTTAGGGCAGTGCAGTGGTATTCGGGCAGTGTAGGGGGTCTTGCTGGGGGTGGTGTTTCAGGTTTTAGGGCAGTGGTGTTCAGGCAGTGTAGGGGGTCGTGCTGGGGGTGGTGTTTCAGGGTTTAGGGCAGTGCAGTGGTGTTCGGGCAGTGTAGGGGGTCGTGCAGGGGCTGGTGTTTCAGGGTTTAGGGCAGTGCAGTGGTGTTCGGGCAGTGTAGGGGGTCGTGGCTGGGGGTGGTGTTTCAGGGTTTAGGGCAGTGCAGTGGTGTTTGGGCAGTGTAGGGGGTCGTGCTGGGGGTGGTGTTTCTGGGTTTAGGGCAGTGTAGTGGTGTTCGGGCAGTGTAGGGGGTCGTGCTGGGGGTGGTGAGTCAGGGTTTAGGGCAGTGCAGTGGTGTTCGGGCAGTGTAGGGGGTCATGCTGGGGGTGGTGTTTTAGGGTTTAGGGCAGTGCAGTGGTGTTCGGGCAGTGTAGGGGGTCGTGCAGGGGGTGGTGTTTCAGGGTTTAGGGCAGTGCAGTGGTGTTCGGGCAGTGTAGGGGGTCGTGCTGGGGGTGGTGTTTCAGGGTTTAGGGCAGTGCAGTGGTGTTCGGGCAGTGTAGGGGTGTCGTGCTGGGGGTGGTGTTTCAGGGTTTTGGGCAGTGCAGTGCAGTGGTGTTCGGGTAGTGTAGGGTGTCTTGCTGGGGCTGGTGTTTCAGGGTTTAGGGCAGCGCAGTGGTGTTCGGGCAGTGTAGGGGGTCTTGCTGGGGGTGGTGTTTCAGGGTTTAGGGCAGTGCAGTGGTGTTCGGGCAGTGTAGGGGGTCTTGCTGGGGCTGGTGTTTCAGGGTTTAGGGCAGTGCAGTGGTGTTCGGGCAGTGTAGGGGGTCTTGCTGGGGCTGGTGTTTCAGGGTTTAGGGTAGTGCAGTGGTGTTTGGGCAGTGTAGGGGGTCGTGCTGGGGCTGGTGTTTGAGGGTTTAGGGCAGTGCAGTGGTGTTCGGGCAGTGTAGGGGGTTGTGCTGGGGCTGGTGTTTCAGGGTTTAGGGCAGTGCAGTGGTGTTCGGGCAGTGTAGGCGGTCGTGCTGGGGGTGGTGTTTCAGGGTTTAGGGCAGTGCAGTGGTGTTCGGGCAGTGTAGGCGGTCGTGCTGGGGGTGGTGTTTCAGGGTTTAGGGCAGTGCAGTGGTGTTCGGGCAGTGTAGGGGGTCGTGCTGGGGCTGGTGTTTCAGGGTTTAGGGCAGAGCAGTGGTGTTCGGGCAGTGTAGGGGGTCGTGCTGGGGCTGGTGTTTCAGGGTTTAGGGCAGAGCAGTGGTGTTCGGGCAGTGTAGGGGGTCGTGCTGGGGGTGGTGTTTCAGGGTTTAGGGCAGTGCAGTGGTGTTCGGGCAGTGTAGGGGGTCTTGCTGGGGGTGGTGTTTCAGGGTTTAGGGCAGTGGTGTTCGGGCAGTGTAGGGGGTCTTGCTGGGGCTGGTGTTTGAGGGTTTAGGGCAGTGCAGTGGTGTTCGGGCAGTGTAGGGGGTCGTGCTGGGGCTGGTGTTTCAGGGTTTAGGGCAGTGCAGTGGTGTTCGGGCAGTGTAGGCGGTCGTGCTGGGGGTGGTGTTTCAGGGTTTAGGGCAGTGCAGTGGTGTTCGGGCAGTGTAGGGGGTCATGCTGGGGGTGGTGTTTCAGGGTTTAGGGCAGTGCAGTGGTGTTCGGGCAGTGTAGGGGGTCGTGCTGGGGCTGGTGTTTCAGGGTTTAGGGCAGAGCAGTGGTGTTCGGGCAGTGTAGGGGGTCGTGCTGGGGGTGGTGTTTTAGGGTTTAGGGCAGTGCAGTGGTGTTCGGGCAGTGTAGGGGGTCTTGCTGGGGGTGGTGTTTCAGGGTTTAGGGCAGTGGTGTTCGGGCAGTGTAGGGGGTCTTGCTGGGGGTGATGTTTCAGGGTTTAGGGCAGTGCAGTGGTGTTCGGGCAGTGTAGGGGGTCGTGCTGGGGGCTGGTGTTTCAGGGTTTAGGGCAGTGCAGTGGTGTTCGGGCAGTGTAGGGGGTCGTGCTGGGGGTGGTGTTTCAGGGTTTAGGGCAGTGCAGTGGTGTTCGGGCAGTGTAGGGGGTCGTGCTGGGGGTGGTGTTTCAGGGTTTAGGGCAGTGCAGTGGTGTTCGGGCAGTGTAGTGGGTCGTGCAGGGGGTGGTGTTTCAGGGTTTAGGGCAGTGCAGTGGTGTTCGGGCAGTGTAGGGGGTCGTGCTGGGGCTGGTGTTTCAGGGTTTAGGGCAGTGCAGTGGTGTTCGGGCAGTGTAGGGGGTCTTGCTGGGGGTGGTGTTTCAGGGTTTAGGGCAGTGCAGTGGTGTTCGGGCAGTGTAGGGGGTCTTGCTGGGGGTGATGTTTCAGGGTTTAGGGCAGTGCAGTGGTGTTCGGGCAGTGTAGGGGGTCTTGCTGGGTGTAGTGTTTCAGGGTTTAGGGCAGTGCAGTGGTGTTCGGGCAGTGTAGGGGGTCGTGCTGGGGATGGTGTTTCAGGGTTTAGGGCCAGTGCAGTAGTGTTCGGGCAGTGTAGGGGGTCATGCTGGGGAATGGTGTTTCAGGGTTTAGGGCAGTGCAGTGGTGTTCGGGCAGTGTAGTGGGTCATGCTGGGGCTGGTGTTTCAGGGTTTAGGGCAGTGCAGTGGTGTTCGGGCAGTGTAGGGGGTCGTGCTGGGGGTGGTGTTTCATGGGTTTAGGGTAGTGCAGTGGTGTTCGGGCAGTGTAGGGGGTCGTGCTGGGGCTGGTGTTTCAGGGTTTAGGGCAGTGCAGTGGTGTTCGGGCAGTGTAGGGGGTCGTGCTGGGGCTGGTGTTTTAGGGTTTAGGGCAGTGCAGTGGTGTTCGGGCAGTGTAGGGGGTCTTGCTGGGGGTAGTGTTTCAGGGTTTAGGGCAGTGCAGTGGTGTTCGTGCAGTGTAGGGGGTCGTGCTGGGGATGGTGTTTCATGGTTTAGGGCAGTGCAGTAGTGTTCAGGCAGTGTAGGGGGTCGTGCTGGGGCTGGTGTTTCAGGGTTTAGGGCAGTGCAGGCAGTGGTGCTCGGGCAGTGTAGGGGGTCGTGCTGGGGGTGGTGTTTCTGGGTTTAGGGTAGTGCAGTGGTGTTCGGGCAGTGTAGGGGTTCGTGCTGGGGCTGGTGTTTCAGGGTTTAGGGCAGTGCAGTGGTGTTCGAGCAGTGTAGGGGGTCGTGCTGGGGGTGGTGTTTCAGGGTTTAGGGCAGTGGTGTTCGGGCAGTGTAGGGGGTCTTGCTGGGGGTGATGTTTCAGGGTTTAGGGCAGTGCAGTGGTGTTCGGGCAGTGTAGGGGGTCTTGCTGGGGGCAGTGTTTCAGGGTTTAGGGCAGAGCAATGGTGTTCAGGCAGTGTAGGGGGTTGTGTTGGAGGTGGTGTTTCAGGCTTTAGGGCAGTGCAGTGGTATTCGGGCAGTGTAGGGGGTCTTGCTGGGGGTGGTGTTTCAGGGTTTAGGGCAGTGGTGTTCAGGCAGTGTAGGGGGTCGTGCTGGGGGTGGTGTTTCAGGGTTTAGGGCAGTGCAGTGGTGTTCGGGCAGTGTAGGGGGTCGTGCAGGGGCTGGTGTTTCAGGGTTTAGGGCAGTGCAGTGGTGTTCGGGCAGTGTAGGGGGTCGTGCTGGGGGTGGTGTTTCAGGGTTTAGGGCAGTGCAGTGGTGTTTGGGCAGTGTAGGGGGTCGTGCTGGGGGTGGTGTTTCTGGGTTTAGGGCAGTGTAGTGGTGTTCGGGCAGTGTAGGGGGTCGTGCAGGGGGTGGTGAGTCAGGGTTTAGGGCAGTGCAGTGGTGTTCGGGCAGTGTAGGGGGTCATGCTGGGGGTAGAGTTTTAGGGTTTAGGGCAGTGCAGTGGTGTTCGGGCAGTGTAGGGGGTCGTGCAGGGGGTGGTGTTTCAGGGTTTAGGGCAGTGCAGTGGTGTTCGGGCAGTGTAGGGGTCGTGCTGGGGGTGGTGTTTCAGGGTTTAGGGCAGTGCAGTGGTGTTCGGGCAGTGTAGGGTGTCGTGCTGGGGGTGGTGTTTCAGGGTTTTGGGCAGTGCAGTGGTGTTCGGGCAGTGTAGGTGGTCTTGCTGGGGCTGGTGTTTCCGGGTTTAGTGCAGTGGTGTTCGGGCAGTGTAGGGGGTCTTGCTGGGGGTGGTGTTTCAGGGTTTAGGGCAGTGCAATGGTGTTCGCGCAGTGTAGGGGGTCTTGCTGGGGCTGATGTTTCAGCGTTTAGGGCAGCGCAGTGGTGTTCGGGCAGTGTAGGGGGTCTTGCTGGGGGTGGTGTTTCAGGGTTTAGGGCAGTGCAGTGGTGTTCGGGCAGTGTAGGGGGTCTTGCTGGGGCTGGTGTTTCAGGGTTTAGGGCAGTGCAGTGGTGTTCGGGCAGTGTAGGGGGTCTTGCTGGGGCTGGTGTTTCAGGGTTTAGGGTAGTGCAGTGGTGTTCGGGCAGTGTAGGGGGTCGTGCTGGGGCTGGTGTTTGAGGGTTTAGGGCAGTGCAGTGGTGTTCGGGCAGTGTAGGGGGTCGTGCTGGGGCTGGTGTTTCAGGGTTTAGGGCAGTGCAGTGGTGTTCGGGCAGTGTAGGGGGTCGTGCACGGGGTGGTGTTTCAGGGTTTAGGGCAGTGCAGTGGTGTTCGGGCAGTGTAGGGGGTTGTGCTGGGGCTGGTGTTTCAGGGTTTAGGGCAGTGCAATGGTGTTCTGGCAGTGTAGGGGTTCGTGCTGGGGCTGGTGTTTCAGGGTTTAGGGCAGTGCAGTGGTGTTCGGGCAGTGTAGGGGGTCATGCTGGGGCTGGTGTTTCAGGGTTTAGGGCAGTGCAGTGGTGTTCGTGCAGTGTAGGGGGTCATGCTGGGGATGGTGTTTCAGGGTTTAGGGCAGTGCAGTGGTGCTCAGGCAGTGTAGGGGGTCGTGCTGGGGGTGGTGTTTCATGGGTTTAGGGCAGTGCAGTGGTGTTCGGGCAGTGTAGGGGGTCGTGCTGGGGCTGGTGTTTTAGGGTTTAGGGCAGTGCAGTGGTGTTCGGGCAGTGTAGGGGGTCTTGCTGGGGGTAGTGTTTCAGGGTTTAGGGCAGTGCAGTGGTGTTCGTGCAGTGTAGGGGGTCGTGCTGGGGATGGTGTTTCATGGTTTAGGGCAGTGCAGTAGTGTTCAGGCAGTGTAGGGGGTCGTGCTGGGGCTGGTGTTTCAGGGTTTAGGGCAGTGCAGTGGTGTTCGGGCAGTGTAGGGGGTCGTGCTGGGGGTGGTGTTTCATGGGTTTAGGGCAGTGCAGTGGTGTTCGGGCAGTGTAGGGGGTCGTGCTGGGGCTGGTGTTTTAGGGTTTAGGGCAGTGCAGTGGTGTTCGGGCAGTGTAGGGGGTCTTGCTGGGGGTAGTTTTTCAGGGTTTAGGGCAGTGCAGTGGTGTTCGGGCAGTGTAGGGGGTCGTGCTGGGGCTGGTGTTTATGGGTTTAGGGTAGTGCAGTGGTGTTCGGGCAGTGTAGGGGGTCGTGCTGGGGCTGGTGTTTTAGGGTTTAGGGCAGTGCAGTGGTGTTCGGGCAGTGTAGGGGGTCTTGCTGGGGGTAGTTTTTCAGGGTTTAGGGCAGTGCAGTGGTGTTCGTGCAGTGTAGGGGGTCGTGCTGGGGATGGTGTTTCATGGTTTAGGGCAGTGCAGTAGTGTTCAGGCAGTGTAGGGGGTCGTGCTGGGGCTGGTGTTTCAGGGTTTAGGGCAGTGCAGGCAGTGGTGCTCGGGCAGTGTAGGGGGTCGTGCTGGGGGTGGTGTTTCTGGGTTTAGGGTAGTGCAGTGGTGTTCGGGCAGTGTAGGGGTTCGTGCTGGGGCTGGTGTTTCAGGGTTTAGGGCAGTGCAGTGGTGTTCGAGCAGTGTAGGGGGTCGTGCTGGGGGTGGTGTTTCAGGGTTTAGGGCAGTGGTGTTCGGGCAGTGTAGGGGTCTTGCTGGGGGTGATGTTTCAGGGTTTAGGGCAGTGCAGTGGTGTTCGGGCAGTGTAGGGGGTCTTGCTGGGGGCAGTGTTTCAGGGTTTAGGGCAGAGCAATGGTGTTCAGGCAGTGTAGGGGGTTGTGTTGGAGGTGGTGTTTCAGGCTTTAGGGCAGTGCAGTGGTATTCGGGCAGTGTAGGGGGTCTTGCTGGGGGTGGTGTTTCAGGGTTTAGGGCAGTGGTGTTCAGGCAGTGTAGGGGGTCGTGCTGGGGGTGGTGTTTCAGGGTTTAGGGCAGTGCAGTGGTGTTCGGGCAGTGTAGGGGGTCGTGCAGGGGCTGGTGTTTCAGGGTTTAGGGCAGTGCAGTGGTGTTCGGGCAGTGTAGGGGGTCGTGCTGGGGGTGGTGTTTCAGGGTTTAGGGCAGTGCAGTGGTGTTTGGGCAGTGTAGGGGGTCGTGCTGGGGGTGGTGTTTCTGGGTTTAGGGCAGTGTAGTGGTGTTCGGGCAGTGTAGGGGGTCGTGCAGGGGGTGGTGAGTCAGGGTTTAGGGCAGTGCAGTGGTGTTCGGGCAGTGTAGGGGGTCATGCTGGGGGTAGAGTTTTAGGGTTTAGGGCAGTGCAGTGGTGTTCGGGCAGTGTAGGGGGTCGTGCAGGGGGTGGTGTTTCAGGGTTTAGGGCAGTGCAGTGGTGTTCGGGCAGTGTAGGGGTCGTGCTGGGGGTGGTGTTTCAGGGTTTAGGGCAGTGCAGTGGTGTTCGGGCAGTGTAGGGTGTCGTGCTGGGGGTGGTGTTTCAGGGTTTTGGGCAGTGCAGTGGTGTTCGGGCAGTGTAGGTGGTCTTGCTGGGGCTGGTGTTTCCGGGTTTAGTGCAGTGGTGTTCGGGCAGTGTAGGGGGTCTTGCTGGGGGTGGTGTTTCAGGGTTTAGGGCAGTGCACTGGTGTTCGGGCAGTGTAGGGGGTCTTGCTGGGGCTGATGTTTCAGCGTTTAGGGCAGCGCAGTGGTGTTCGGGCAGTGTAGGGGGTCTTGCTGGGGGTGGTGTTTCAGGGTTTAGGGCAGTGCAGTGGTGTTCGGGCAGTGTAGGGGGTCTTGCTGGGGCTGGTGTTTCAGGGTTTAGGGCAGTGCAGTGGTGTTCGGGCAGTGTAGGGGGTCTTGCTGGGGCTGGTGTTTCAGGGTTTAGGGTAGTGCAGTGGTGTTCGGGCAGTGTAGGGGGTCGTGCTGGGGCTGGTGTTTGAGGGTTTAGGGCAGTGCAGTGGTGTTCGGGCAGTGTAGGGGGTCGTGCTGGGGCTGGTGTTTCAGGGTTTAGGGCAGTGCAGTGGTTTTCAGGCAGTGTAGGCGGTCGTGCTGGGGGTGGTGTTTCAGGGTTTAGGGCAGTGCAGTGGTGTTCGGGCAGTGTAGGGGGTCGTGCTGGGGGTGGTGTTTCAGGGTTTAGGGCAGTGCAGTGGTGTTCGGGCAGTGTAGGGGGTCGTGCTGGGGCTGGTGTTTCAGGGTTTTGGGCAGAGCAGTGGTGTTCGGGCAGTGTAGGGGGTCGTGCTGGGGGTGGTGTTTTAGGGTTTAGGGCACTGCAGTGTTGTTCGGGCAGTGTAGGGGGTCTTGCTGGGGGTGGTGTTTCAGGGTTTAGGGCAGTGGTGTTCGGGCAGTGTAGGGGGTCTTGCTGGGGGTGATGTTTCAGGGTTTAGGGCAGTGCTGTGGTGTTCGGGCAGTGTAGGGGGTCTTGCTGGGGCTGGTGTTTCAAGGTTTAGGGCAGTGCAGTAGTGTTCGTGCAGTGTAGGGGGTCATGCTGGGGGCGGTGTTTCAGGGTTTAGGGCAGTGCAGTAGTGTTCGGGCAGTGTAGGGGGTCGTGCAGGGGGTGGTGTTTCAGGGTTTAAGGCAGTGCAATGGTGTTCGGGCAGTGTAGGGGGTCGTGCTGCGGGTGGTGTTTCAGGGTTTAGGGCAGTGCAGTGGTGTTCGGGCAGTGTAGTGGGTCATGCAGGGGGTGGTGTTTCAGGGTTTAGGGCAGTGCAGTGGTGTTCGGGCAATGTAGGGGGTCGTGCTGGGGCTGGTGTTTCAGGGTTTAGTGCAGTGGTGTTCGGGCAGTGTAGGGGGTCTTGCTGGGGGTGGTGTTTCAGGGTTTAGGGCAGTGGTGTTCGGGCAGTGTAGGGGGTCTTGCTGGGGGTGATGTTTCAGGGTTTAGGGCAGTGCAGTGGTGTTCGGGCAGTGTAGGGGGTCTTGCTGGGGGTAGTGTTTCAGGGTTTAGGGCAGTGCAGGGGTGTTCGTGCAGTGTAGGGGGTCGTGCTGGGGATGGTGTTTCAGGGTTTAGGCCAGTGCAGTAGTGTTCGGGCAGAGTAGGGGGTCGTGCAGAGGGAATGGTGTTTCAGGGTTTAGGGCAGTGCAGTGGTGTTCGGGCAGTGTAGTGGGCCATGCAGGGGGTGGTGTTTCAGGGTTTAGGGCAGTGCAGTGGTGTTCGGGCAATGTAGGGGGTCGTGCTGGGGCTGGTGTTTCAGGGTTTAGGGCAGTGCAGTGGTGTTCGGGCAGTGTAGGGGGTCTTGCTGGGGGTGGTGTTTCAGGGTTTAGGGCAGTGGTGTTCGGGCAGTGTAGGGGGTCTTGCTGGGGGTGATGTTTCAGGGTTTAGGGCAGTGCAGTGGTGTTCGGGCAGTGTAGGGTGTCGTGCTGGGGGTGGTGTTTCAGGGTTTAGGGCAGTGCAGTGGTGTTCGGGCAGTGTAGGGGGTCATGCACGGGGTGGTGTTTCAGGGTTTAGGGCAGTGCAGTGGTGTTCGGGCAGTGTAGGGGGTTGTGCTGGGGCTGGTGTTTCAGGGTTTAGGGCAGTGCAATGGTGTTCTGGCAGTGTAGGGGGTCGTGCTGGGGCTAGTGTTTCACGGTTTAGGGCAGTGCAGTGGTGTTCGGGCAGTGTAGGTGGTCATGCTGGGGCTGGTGTTTCAGGGTTTAGGGCAGTGCAGTGGTGTTCGTGCAGTGTAGGGGGTCATGCTGGGGCTGGTGTTTCAGGGTTTAGGGCAGCTGCAGTGGTGCTCAGGGCAGTGTAGGGGGTCGTGCTGGGGGTGGTGTTTCATGGGTTTAGGGCAGTGCAGTGGTGTTCGGGCAGTGTAGGGGGTCGTGCTGGGGCTGGTGTTTCAGGGTTTAGGGCAGTGCAGTGGTGTTCGGGCACTGTAGGCGGTCGTGCTGGGGCTGGTGTTTCAGGGTTTAGGGCAGTGCAGTGGTGTTCGGGCAGTGTAGGGGGTCGTGCTGGGGCTAGTGTTTCACGGTTTAGGGCAGTGCAGTGGTGTTCGGGCAGTGTAGGTGGTCATGCTGGGGCTGGTGTTTCAGGGTTTAGGGCAGTGCAGTGGTGTTCGTGCAGTGTAGGGGGTCATGCTGGGGCTGGTGTTTCAGGGTTTAGGGCAGCTCAGTGGTGCTCAGGGAGTGTAGGGGGTCGTGCTGGGGGTGGTGTTTATGGGTTTAGGGTAGTGCAGTGGTGTTCGGGCAGTGTAGGGGGTCGTGCTGGGGGTGGTGTTTCAGGGTTTAGGGCAGTGCAGTGGTGTTTGGGCAGTGTAGGGGGTCGTGCTGGGGGTGGTGTTTCAGGGTTTAGGGCAGTGGTGTTCGGGCAGTGTAGGGGGTCTTGCTGGGGGTGATGTTTCAGGGTTTAGGGCAGTGGAGTGGTGTTTGGGCAGTGTAGGGGGTCTTGCTGGGGATAGTGTTTCAGGGTTTAGGGCAGTGCAGTGGTGTTTGGGCAGTGTAGGGGGCCGTGCTGGGGATGGTGTTTCAGGGTTTAGGGCAGTGCAGTGGTGTTCGGGCAGTGTAGAGGGTCTTGAAGGGGTGGTGTTTCAGGGTTTAGGGCAGTGCAGTGGTGTTCGGGCAGTGTAGGGGGTCGTGCTGGGGGTGGTGTTTCAGGGTTTAGGGCAGTGCAGTGGTGTTCGAACAGTGTAGGGGTCGTGCAGGGGCTGGTGTTTCAAGGTTTAGGGCAGTGCAGTGGTGTTCGGGCAGTGTAGGGGGTCGTTCTGGGGGTAGTGTTTTAGGGTTTAGGGTAGTGCAGTGGTGCTTGTGTAGTGTAGGGGGTCGTGCTGGGGGTAGTGTTGTAGGGTTTAGGGTAGTGCAGTGGTGTTCGGGCAGTGTAGGGGGTCTTGCTGGGGGTGGTGTTTCAGGGTTTAGGGCAGTGGTGTTCGGGCAGTGTAGGGGGTCTTGCTGGGGGTAGTGTTTCAGGGTTTAGGGCAGTGCAGGTGTGTTCGTGCAGTGTAGGGGGTCGTGCTGGGGATGGTGTTTCAGGGTTTAGGGCAGTGCAGTAGTGTTCGGACAGTGTAGGGGGTCGTGCAGGGGGAATGGTGTTTCAGGGTTTAGGGCAGTGCAGTGGTGTTCGGGCAGTGTAGGGTGTCGTGCTGGGGGTGGTGTTTCAGGGTTTAGGGCAGTGCAGTGGTGTTCGGGCAGTGTAGGGGGTCGTGCATGGGGTGGTGTTTCAGGGTTTAGGGCAGTGCAGTAGTGTTCGGGCAGTGTAGGGGGTTGTGCTGGGGCTGGTGTTTCAGGGTTTAGGGCAGTGCAATGGTGTTCTGGCAGTGTAGGGGGTCGTGCTGGGGCTAGTGTTTCACGGTTTAGGGCAGTGCAGTGGTGTTCGGGCAGTGTAGGGGGTCATGCTGGGGCTGGTGTTTCAGGGTTTAGGGCAGTGCAGTGGTGTTCGTGCAGTGTAGGTGGTCGTGCTGGGGCTGGTGTTTCAGGGTTTAGGGCAGTGCAGTGGTGTTTGGGAAGTGTAGGGGGTCATGCTGGGGCTGGTGTTTCAGGGTTTAGGGCAGTGCAGTGGTGCTCAGGCAGTGTAGGGGGTCGTGCTGGGGGTGGTGTTTCTGGGTTTAGGGTAGTGCAGTGGTGTTCGGGCAGTGTAGGGGGTCGTGCTGGGGCTGGTGTTTCAGGGTTTAGGGCAGTGCAGTGGTGTTCGGGCAGTGTAGGGGGTCGTGCTGGGGCTTGTGTTTCAGGGTTTTGGGCAGTGCAATGGTGTTCTGGCAGTGTAGGGGGTCGTGCTGGGGCTAGTGTTTCACGGTTTAGGGCAGTGCAGTGGTGTTCGGGCAGTGTAGGTGGTCATGCTGGGGCTGGTGTTTCAGGGTTTAGGGCAGTGCAGTGGTGTTCGTGCAGTGTAGGGGGTCATGCTGGGGCTGGTGTTTCAGGGTTTAGGGCAGCTCAGTGGTGCTCAGGGAGTGTAGGGGGTCGTGCTGGGGGTGGTGTTTATGGGTTTAGGGTAGTGCAGTGGTGTTCGGGCAGTGTAGGGGGTCGTGCTGGGGGTGGTGTTTCAGGGTTTAGGGCAGTGCAGTGGTGTTTGGGCAGTGTAGGGGGTCGTGCTGGGGGTGGTGTTTCAGGGTTTAGGGCAGTGGTGTTCGGGCAGTGTAGGGGGTCTTGCTGGGGGTGATGTTTCAGGGTTTAGGGCAGTGGAGTGGTGTTTGGGCAGTGTAGGGGGTCTTGCTGGGGATAGTGTTTCAGGGTTTAGGGCAGTGCAGTGGTGTTTGGGCAGTGTAGGGGGCCGTGCTGGGGATGGTGTTTCAGGGTTTAGGGCAGTGCAGTGGTGTTCGGGCAGTGTAGAGGGTCTTGAAGGGGTGGTGTTTCAGGGTTTAGGGCAGTGCAGTGGTGTTCGGCAGTGTAGGGGGTCGTGCTGGGGGTGGTGTTTCAGGGTTTAGGGCAGTGCAGTGGTGTTCGAACAGTGTAGGGGGTCGTGCAGGGGCTGGTGTTTCAAGGTTTAGGGCAGTGCAGTGGTGTTCGGGCAGTGTAGGGGGTCGTTCTGGGGGTAGTGTTTTAGGGTTTAGGGTAGTGCAGTGGTGCTTGTGTAGTGTAGGGGGTCGTGCTGGGGGTAGTGTTGTAGGGTTTAGGGTAGTGCAGTGGTGTTCGGGCAGTGTAGGGGGTCTTGCTGGGGGTGGTGTTTCAGGGTTTAGGGCAGTGGTGTTCGGGCAGTGTAGGGGGTCTTGCTGGGGGTAGTGTTTCAGGGTTTAGGGCAGTGCAGGTGTGTTCGTGCAGTGTAGGGGGTCGTGCTGGGGATGGTGTTTCAGGGTTTAGGGCAGTGCAGTAGTGTTCGGACAGTGTAGGGGGTCGTGCAGGGGGAATGGTGTTTCAGGGTTTAGGGCAGTGCAGTGGTGTTCGGGCAGTGTAGGGTGTCGTGCTGGGGGTGGTGTTTCAGGGTTTAGGGCAGTGCAGTGGTGTTCGGGCAGTGTAGGGGGTCGTGCATGGGGTGGTGTTTCAGGGTTTAGGGCAGTGCAGTAGTGTTCGGGCAGTGTAGGGGGTTGTGCTGGGGCTGGTGTTTCAGGGTTTAGGGCAGTGCAATGGTGTTCTGGCAGTGTAGGGGGTCGTGCTGGGGCTAGTGTTTCACGGTTTAGGGCAGTGCAGTGGTGTTCGGGCAGTGTAGGGGGTCATGCTGGGGCTGGTGTTTCAGGGTTTAGGGCAGTGCAGTGGTGTTCGTGCAGTGTAGGTGGTCGTGCTGGGGCTGGTGTTTCAGGGTTTAGGGCAGTGCAGTGGTGTTTGGGAAGTGTAGGGGGTCATGCTGGGGCTGGTGTTTCAGGGTTTAGGGCAGTGCAGTGGTGCTCAGGCAGTGTAGGGGGTCGTGCTGGGGGTGGTGTTTCTGGGTTTAGGGTAGTGCAGTGGTGTTCGGGCAGTGTAGGGGGTCGTGCTGGGGCTGGTGTTTCAGGGTTTAGGGCAGTGCAGTGGTGTTCGGGCAGTGTAGGGGGTCGTGCTGGGGCTGGTGTTTCAGGGTTTTGGGCAGAGCAGTGGTGTTCGTGCAGTGTAGGGGGTCGTGCTGGGGGTGGTGTTTCAGGGTTTAGGGCAGTGCAGTGGTGTTTGGGCAGTGTAGGGGGTCATGCTGGGGGTGGTGTTTCAGGGTTTAGGGCAGTGGTGTTCGGGCAGTGTAGGGGGTCTTGCTGGGGGTGATGTTTCAGGGTTTAGGGCAGTGGAGTGGTGTTTGGGCAGTGTAGGGGGTCTTGCTGGGGATAGTGTTTCAGGGTTTAGGGCAGTGCAGTGGTGTTTGGGCAGTGTAGGGGGCCGTGCTGGGGGTGGTGTTTCAGGGTTTAGGGCAGTGCAGTGGTGTTCGGGCAGTGTAGGGGGTCGTGAAGGGGTGGTGTTTCAGGGTTTAGGGCAGTGCAGTGGTGTTCGGGCAGTGTAGGGGTCGTGCTGGGGGTGGTGTTTCAGGGTTTAGGGCAGTGCAGTGGTGTTCGAACAGTGTAGGGGGTCGTGCAGGGGCTGGTGTTTCAAGGTTTAGGGCAGTGCAGTGGTGTTCGGGCAGTGTAGGGGGTCGTTCTGGGGGTAGTGTTTTAGGGTTTAGGGTAGTGCAGTGGTGCTTGTGTAGTGTAGGGGGTCGTGCTGGGGGTAGTGTTTTAGGGTTTAGGGTAGTGCAGTGGTGTTTGTGTAGTGTAGGGGGTCATGTTTTAGGGTAGTGCAGTGGTGTTTGGGTAGTGTATGGGGTCGTGCTGGGGGTATTGTTTTAGGATTTAGGTTAGTGCAGTGGTGTTTGGGTAGTGTAGGGGATCGTGCTGGGGGTAGTGTTTTAGGGTTTAGGGTAGTGCAGTGGTGTTTGTGTAGTGTAGGGGGTCATGCTGGGGGTAGTGTTTTAGGGTTTAGGATAGTGCAGTGGTGCTTGTGTAGTGTAGGGAGTCGTGCTGGGGTAGTGTTTTAGGGTTTAGAGTAGTGCAGTAGTGTTTTTGTAGTGTAGGGGGTCATGTTTTAAGATGCAACGCTCCAATACCTGACCAGTCTGCACTACATAAAACTACAAAAAAACTAAAAATAAAAAGTGTTTTGCACACTTTTGTCATTGGGCTATATGTGGGCTACATCTGGGTAATATTTGTGCTACATTTGGGCTCTTTTTTTCTCTGGTGGCCATCTTGGAAGACTTCTTTGTTATGAAGTTTCCTAATTTCCTCATTTACTGCAGTCTCCTCAGTAGGAAATGCTTTCAGTTTTTTACTTTGATTCCATCAAGAAGGCATTCAGATGTGTCTCACATTTGCCATAAATTCAGAATGTTAGCACTCTAGTTGCTCATTAGATCACTGTACTAAAGCTACTGCTCACCAGGGAGTTAACTGGAAGTCTGCTGCTGGTATTGAAAGTGATTGTTTCAGTCTGCATGTCAGAATTTTCTAATGAAATAGAAGAGGATTTGAGATCTCACTTAAAACATGCCCTCATTTTTCTTTCTGCAGCACTAACCATAATTTCTATTTAAAAAAGAACCCCCTCATTTTGTTCCTTTTTAAATTAAATGTTTTAAGTATTAACAGTTTATTCCAATCAAGATGGCTTCAGGTGTGCCATACTTTTATCATAAGTAAGGCTGTTAGCACTCTAGTTGTTCTTTAGAACACTCTGGGAAGCTGCAGTAGAACACAAAGGAATCAACTGACAGTCTCTGCCCTTGTTGGATGTACATGTTTTACTGAGAATGTCAGACTTCATTCTCACATGACTGAGAAAGATAATGTGAATTTACAGAAAATATGCTCTCATTTTAGCTTCTGGAGCACCTTCCAAAACTGTATGGGACAAGCATGTGAAAATAGTTTTCTCTCAAACATGATTCATGATATCCCAGCAGAAGGTTTTTCACAGGGTAAAATCACCTTAGAACACACCACAATTCCTGAAATTAGTATGGTACCATCAACAAATGAATTCTAATGTAACTAAAGTCTGTTATCACCCTTAATAGTTCTCCTTTTGGTAACCCTCAAAATCTTTGATTCACTACAAGGCATTTCAATGGGGTACTATCATGTATATTGGTCTCAAGATGGCTGCCAGCAATTCCAGGATGAAGTGCTGACAGCCAATCAGATCTCACGATGACATGTGTGGTTAGGCTCCGCCCAGATATATATGTGTTTTTACTTTTGATTTTCTCCGCAACTACTGAACGGATTTACACCATTTAACAAAAAGGGTTCTTTCTGAACCAAGAACTACCTCTTTGCCAAATTTGGTGTAATTCCGTTCAGCAGTTCGAGCTGTAGCCGTGTCTAAAGTTTCCTATGGGAAAATGAATGGGGAAAACACGTTTTGGGACCCCCTTTTTCTCGGCCCCGCTTGATGAATCACCCCGAGACTTTCAGGGTAGGAGCGGACCGGAGCGGGCCATAAAGTTTGAAAATTTCGCAAAGATTCGTCAACCGGCAAGAGAGTTATTTCAAATAGAATATCGCGGATTTCCTATGGAAAATAGGTCCTAACTATAACTATCTACTGGCGAGCCAGTAGATAGTTATAGTTAGGACCTATTATCCATATGAAATCCGTAACATTCTATTCCCAATAACTTTGGCGCCGTTTGACGAATCATCGTGAAATTTTCAAAACTAGTGGGGCGCTCCGGTCCGCTCCGGTCTTGAAAGTTTCGGGGTGATTCATCAAGCGAGGGCCGAGAAAAAGGGGTCCCAAACGTGTTTTCTCCATGTTAATTCCCATAGGAAATTTTAGCCACGGCTACAGCCGAACTGCTGAACGGAATTACACCAAATTTGGCAAAAAATAGCGCTTGGTTCAGAAAGCGACCTTTTTTTAAATGGTGTAAATCCGTTCAGTAGTTGCGGAGAAATTAAAAAAATAAGAGTGAAAAAATCAATTTCCCATAGGAAACTTTATGCAAGGCTACAGCAAAAACTGCTGAACGGAATTACACCAAATTTGGCAAAAGGTAGTGCTTGGTTCAGAAAGCACCCTTTTTAAAAATGGTGTAAATCCGTTCAGTAGTTGCTGAGAAAATCCAAAATAAAAGTTTCGATATCTATGGCCGCGGTGGATCCGCGCACCCTCCCGACCACGAGCTGCATGCTAATTGGCTGTCAACACTCCAAACCAGGAAGTGTTGGCAGCCATCTTGTTCCTCGGTAGAACCGAGGAACAAGAAAGCAGTAAAACAAGTGCGCAAAACGCAAAAAGGGGGCAGGGTAGAAACACCCTGACCCCCTAGGTCTGCTCAGGGGGTCCCACAACGACCCCCTGGGCAGAAAAAAGCATTTGTTTTTTTTAAAAACGCGGCGGGATGCGCTTAGGGTGCGCGGATCCCGCCGATTAAAAAAAAAAACACAAGAAACAAGTGCGCAAAACGCACAAAGGGGGCAGGGTAGAAACACCCTGACCCCTAGGTCTGCTCAGGGGGTCCCACAAGGACCCCTGGGCAGAAAAAGCAAAAAAAGACCGGCATCGTGCTGGAGGCCCCGCCCCCTCCCTGCAGCAGTCTGTAAACGCGCCCCTGGCGCGTTTTAAGAAAGGAAGTAATTCCCCTTGAATACTGGGGGTCCCTGGGGCCAACTAGCCCACCAGGAACCTCCGGTATGCGCCAGGGGCTGCGTTGCAGAGAGGTGTACAGAGGCCACGCCCCTTTTTACACCTCTTTGCAACACAGCTCTGTGGCGCTTTTTGGAGGTACATGGTGGGCTAGTTGGACTCCAGGGACCCTCAGTATTCAAGGGGACTTAATACCCCAACTTAAAACGCGCCACGGGGCGCGTTTGCACAGTGGTGAAGGGAGGGGCGTGGCTTCAGGTGACATGTGTGCAAACAGGCCCCGTGGCGCATTTTAAGATGGGGAATTAAATCCTCTTCAATCCTGAGGGTCCCTGGGGGCCAACTAGCCCACCAGGTACCTCCAGTAAGCGCCACGGAGCTGCGTTGCAGAGTGTTGTAAAAGGGGCGTGGCCTCTGAACACCTCTCTGCAACGCAGCTCTCTGGCGCATACTGGAGGTATCTGGTGGGCCAGTTGGCCCCTAGGGACCCTCGGGATTGAGGAGGAATTAATTCTCCAACTTAAAACGCGCCACAGGGCGTGTTTGCAGACATGTCACTTCAGGCCCCACCCCCTTCCTTCACCATTGTGCAAATTTTCCTCTAAAATCAGCCGAACTACGAATTCCGATTTACTCACCTGTTATCAGGAGAGACCTCAGTGCTGCATCTTTGAGCCCAGTACTGATCCTGAAAAGTAATTTTAACCGTACTTATCAGTAACTTGAATTTCCTTCCATAGGCTAACATTGACTGGTTTCACTTGGAAATTCTTCTAAGTGTGGAGTTTTGGAACTTTATAATATTCCTCTAAAATCAGCCGAACTACGAATTCCGATTTACTCACCTGTTATCAGGAGAGACCTCAGTGCTGCATCTTTGAGCCCAGTACTGATCCTGAAAAGTAATTTTAACCGTACTTACCAGTAACTTGAATTTCCTTCCATAGGATATCATTGCCTTCTTTTTGCTGAAAATGTTTCTGTCGATTTTTGAAACATACAAATATTCCTCTAAAATCAGCCGAACTACGAATTCCGATTTACTCACCTGTTATCAGGAGATACCTCAGTGCTGCATCTTTGAGCCCAGTACTGATCCTGAAAAGTAATTTTAACCGTACTTACCAGTAACTTGAATTTCCTTCCATAGGCTAACATTGACTGGTTTCACTTGGAAATTCTTGTGTGTGTGGAGTTTTGGAACTTTATAATATTCCTCTAAAATCAGCCGAACTACGAATTCCGATTTACTCACCTGTTATCAGGAGAGAACCCAGTGCTGCATCTTTTAGCCCAGCACTGACCCTGAAAAGTAATTCTAACCGTACTTACCAGTAACTTGTATTTCCTTCCATTGGAATCCATTGTCTGGTTTTCAGCAGAAAAGTTTCAAAGTGTCGATTTTCACAAACTACAAATATTCCTTAAAAATCGCCTGTATGACTTAAACGCATTCTTTCAACTGTTTACAGGAGATGCACCAGTGCTGGATCCAGGATCCACCACTGAGTAAGAAAAAGTAACGATAACACTACTTACCTGCTAAGTGAATTTCCTCCCATTGGATAACATTGGTGATTCTATGTGAAAAAGTTTCTGTGTCAACATTTAAAATACAATAATATTCCTTAAAAATCACTACTGTAACCAAAACGCTTTTACTCAACTGTTTACAGGAGATGTCCCAGGACTGAATCTAGGATCCAGTCCTGTGGTTAGAAAAGTAATCCATAAAGTAACTAATTGCATTTAACTAGAAATTCACATTGAGGTCAATGTTGCATTGTGTTTGAAATTGTGTTGCCCATTGCAACAACTGTAACTTCTGTACTTAAAAGTCTATTGCCTATTTGCAAAGTATTTAAACTAAAGTAATTCATTCTGAGAAAGTATATTTTGTAATGTAATGTATAATGTAATTACAATGTAATTTAAAAAATAAAATATCTAAAAATAAATAGTTTAAAAAAATGTAGTAAATCAGTATCAAAAAAATAAATATAACAATTAATACATTTAAAAATTGTCATTTACAAAACCTTTGAAATTCACTGAAAAAAACCATAGGTTTCAGACATGTTATAGTTAGGAATTAGCATTTAAAAAACCTTACAAATTCACTGAAAAAACCATAGGTTTTAGGGACAGTTATAGTTAGTTGGACATTGCACTCGTACAAAACCCGTGAAATTCCCCCGTTATAGTTAGTTCAGCTAAGTATAACTCGCGCCCCCGCAATGCACTGCTGATGACGTCACATTACATCACTCATGACATGGTCAGTGACATCACTGATGACATCACTGATGACATCTCAAATGACATCACTGATGACATCATCCAGTGACTGCGTGTTTCTGTAAAGTTTAAATATTTTTAATATATATAGGGAAAGGCGTATTGAAGAATGAGTGGGTGTATAAGTGTCTGTATGGATGATTTAGTAGGTGCGTGACTAACTCTATAAGTGAGTGATTAAACGTATCTTACTGAATGCATGGGTTAGTGACTAAACTGGGTGAATGTCTGTATCCGTATGTCTATTGCTGTGTAAGTGGCTGCATGGGTTTGTGAATAGCTACATGAGTGTCTATATGAGTTATTGATTGGTTGTCTGAGTATCTGTATGGGTGCCTGAGTGTTTGTGTGGGTGGGGTGTGTGCGACTCTGTGCATAGATGTGTGAGTTGGTGATTCACTGGGTGGATGGTTTCAAGAGTGCATCTGTGATAGACTGTATGGGTGGGTAAGTGTGTGTAAGAGTGTGTTAGTAAGTGAATGTATGTCCCAGTGGTACATGTGTGAGTAACTACATATGTGAAAGGCAGTATATATGTGTGTTGGAGTATATAAATAGCTATAAGCGAGAGTGTGTGATTGTGAGAGTGACTGTATGGATGAGTGTGTGCTTGTATCAGTGATTGTATAAGAGCGTAAGAATGTGCTAGTATTTGTATGAGTAAGTGAGCTGGTGTGTGTATAACTGTATAGGTGAGTAAATGGCAGTGTGTTTAATTATTTGCATGACTGACTAGGTGTGTGAGTACCTCTATGGATGAGTGGCGGTGTTTGAGTGTCTATATAGGAGTATGAGTGCATATGATAGTCCTGTACTGAGTGACCGTAAGTATGAGTGACTGTACGGGTGAGTGAGTGGATGTGTGTGTAGACCTAAGAATCAGTGAGTGGATATGTAGTTATTGGTGTTGGAGTGTCTATGGTTTTGCGAATGGCACTCTGTAATTTAGAGTGAGTGTATCAAAGGTTATATTAGGGTGTGAGGAGGTGCATCAGATTATCACGTGGATGATGTCATCAGTGATGTCATCAGTGATATCATTTGAGATGTCATCAGTGATGTCATCAGTGATGTCACTGACCATGTCATGAGTGATGTAATATGTGACGTCATCAGCAGTGCAATGCGGGGGCGCGAGTTATAGTTAGCTGAACTAACTATAACGGGGGAATTTCACGGGTTTTGTACGAGTGCAATGTCCAACTAACTATAACTGTCCCTAAAACCTATGGTTTTTTCAGTGAATTTGTAAGGTTTTTTAAATGCTAATTTCTAACTATAACGTGCCTGAAACCTATGGTTTTTTCAGTGAATATATATATATATATATATATATATATATTATCTACTGGCGGTCGCCAGTAGATAGTTATAGTTACAACCTATTATCCATAGGAAATCCGCGACATTCTATTTGAAATAACTCTCTTGCCGGTTGACGTATCTTCGCAAAATTTTCAAACTTTGTGGCCCGCTCCGGTCCGCTCCTACCCTGAAAGTCTCGGGGGATTCGTCAAGCGGGGGCCGAGAAAAAGGGGGTCCCAAAACGCGTTTTCCCCATGCAATTTTCCATAGGAAACTTTAGACACGGCTACAGCCCGAACTGCTGAACGGAATTACACCAAATTTGGCAAAGAGGTAGTTCTTGGTTCAGAAAGAACCCTTTTTGTTAAATGGTGTAAATCCGTTCAGTAGTTGCTGAGAAAATCAAAAGTAAAAAGATAGTGATATCTATGGGCACGGAGGATTCGCGCACCCTGAGCGCACCCTGCGCGCACCGTCCCGATCACGAGCTGCATGTTAATTGGCTGTCAGCTGGCTGTCAACATTCCGATTCAGGAAATGTTGGCAGCCATTTTGTCCCTCGGTAGAACCGAGGGACAGAAACAAGTGCGCAAAGCGCACAAAGGGGGCAGGGTAGAAACACCCTGACCCCCTGGGTTTGCTCAGGGGGTCCCACAAGGACCCCCTGGGCAAAAAAAAAAAATTTAAAAAAAAAAAAAATCGGCAGGATTCGCTCAGGGTGCGCGAATCCTGCCGAAAATAAAAAAAAATCGAACCGCGCTTCGATGTTAATTGGCCGCCGGGTGGGCCAAGTCCCGGGGGCATGCTGGGGGGGTTAATTTTATGTGTGGGGGCCTCTAAGGGCCCCCAAGCCCGGGGACCACCACCCCCGGGGCTTTATGTATAATGGTGCGGGAGGGCTCTGAGCCCTCCCGCAGCCCGAGGACCGCCACCTCCCCGGGGCTTCTTTTTTATTTAACAAAAACCTGTGTGGGGGGCTCCAGCCCCCACACGCCCGGGACCACCACCTCCCGGGGCACTAAGAAAAATTACAATGGGGGTCCGTTTTGGACCCCAAGCCCCGGGGACCACCACCTCCCCGGGGTTTTCAAAATGTAGGGAGGGGGCCGCGCGGCCCCCTCCTGGAGCCTGTGGTGGCCCTGGGGACCGCCACCCCCAGAGGCCGGCTCCTGCAGTGTCCCGGGGTGCCTACCCCCGGGACACTGCTGTTTGCAATGACAGGACGGGAGCCTCGCGGCTCCCGTCCTGTCATTGCAAACTTGCTTTGGATATTGGAAGATAGAGCAGGAAACCTGCTCTCTCTTCCAATATCCAAAGCCGACTGCTTTCCACATGGGGAGCTGCATCTTAGCAGCTCCCCATGTGTCAAGCATGCCGGCTCCCGTAGGACACGGGGAGCCGGCGGGACTGTGGGGGCTTGGGGACCCCCACAGTCCCCAACGAGAGGCCAGGCCCCGGGGATGGGGTCCCCGGGGCCATAGGTGGCCACGGAGGGGGCCACGCAGCCCCCTCCCCAAAGTAAAAAAATTGAATTTTTTTTTTAAAAAGTGCAAGGCCGGCCCGGGGGATGGGGTCCCCGGGGCCTTAAATGGCCTGAGGAGGGGGGCCACGCAGCCCCCCTCCAAATAAAAAAAAAGAGGCCATGCCCCGGGGGATGGGGTCCCCGGGGCCAATACAGGCCCAGGGAAGGGGGCCAAGCGGCCCCCTTCCCGGTTTTTTTTTAATTTTAATTTTAAAAAAGGGGTAAGGCCCTGGGGGATGGGGTCCCCAGGGCCTAACAATAGGAAAAAGGAAGGGGGGCCACACAGCCCCCCTTCAGGGGGGAAAAAAAAACAAAAAACAAAAAACGATCGGGCCCGTAGGCCCCGCCCCTTCCTTCACCACTCTGCAAACGCGCCCCTGGCGCGTTTGCAGAGAGGGAACGAATTCCCCTTGAATACTGGGGTCCCTGGGGCCAACTAGCCCACCAGGAACCTCCAGTATGCGCCAGGGAGCTGCCTTGCAGAGAGGTGTACAGAGGCCACGCCCCTTTTACACCTCTCTGCAACGCAGCTCTATGGCGCTTTTGGAGGTATATGGTGGGCTAGTTGCACCCCAGGGACCCTCAGGATTCAAGGGGAGTTAATCCCCCGACTTAAAACGCGCCACGGGGCGCGTTTGCACAGTGGTGAAGGGAGGGGGCGGGGCTTCAGGTGACATGTGTGCAAACAGGCCCCGTGGCGCGTTTTAAGATGGGGAATTAAATCCTCTTCAATCCTGAGGGTCCCTGGGGGCCAACTAGCCCAACAGGTACGTCCAGAAAGCGCCACAGAGCTGCGTTGCAGAGAGGTGTAAAAGGGGTGTGGCCTCTGTACTTGTCTCTGCAACGCAGCCCCTGGCGCATACTGGAGGTTCCTGGTGGGCTAGTTGGCCCGTAGGGACCCTCATGATTCAAGGGGACTTAATCCCCCAACTTAAAACGCGCCACGGGGCGCGTTTGCACAGATGTCACCTCAGGCCCCGCCCCCTCCCTTCACCATTGTGCAAATATTCCTCTAAAATCAGCCGAAATACGAATTCTGATTTACTCACCTGTTATCAGGAGAGACCTCAGTGCTGCATCTTTCAGCCCAGTACTAATCCTGAAAAGTAATTTTAACCGTACGTACCAGTAACTTGAATTTCCTTCCATAGGCTAACATTGACTGGTTTCACTTGGAAATTCTACTAAGTGTGGAGTTTTGGAACTTTAAAATATTCCTCTAAAATCAGCCGAAATACGAATTCCAATTTACTCACCTGTTATCAGGAGAGACCTCAGTGCTGTATCTTTCAGCCCAGTACTGGTCCTGAAAAGTAATTTTAACCGTACTTACCAGTAACTTGAATTTCCTTCCATAGGCTAATATTGACTGGTTTCACTTGGAAATTCTTCTAAGTGTGGAGTTTTGGAACTTTAAAATATTCCTCTAAAATCAGCCGAAATACGAATTCCGATTTACTCACCTGTTATCAGGAGAGACCTCAGTGCTGCATCTTTCAGCCCAGTACTGATCCTCAAAAGTAATTTTAACCGTACTTACCAGTAACTTGAATTTCCTTCCATAGGATATCATTGCCTGCTTTTTGCTGAAAAAGTTTCTAAGTGTTGATTTTTGAAACATACAAATATTCCTCTAAAATCAGCCGAAATCCGAATTCTGATTTACTCACCTGTTATCAGGAGAGACCTCAGTGCTGCATCTTTCAGCCCAGTACTGGTCCTGAAAAGTAATTTTAACCGTACTTACCAGTAACTTGAATTTCCTTCCATAGGCTAACATTGACTGGTTTCACTTGGAAATTCTTCTAAGTGTGGAGTTTTGGAACTTTAAAATATTCCTCTAAAATCAGCCGAAATACGAATTCCGATTTACTCACCTGTTATCAGGAGAGACCTCAGTGCTGCATCTTTCAGCCCAGTACTGATCCTCAAAAGTAATTTTAACCGTACTTACCGGTAACTTGAATTTCCTTCATAGGCTAACATTGACTGGTTTCACTTGGAAATTCTTCTAAGTGTGGAGTTTTGGAACTTTAAAATATTCCTCTAAAATCAGCCGAAATACAAATTCCGATTTACTCACCTGTTATCAGGAGAGACCTCAGTGCTGCATCTTTCAGCCCAGTACTGATCCTCAAAAGTAATTTTAACCGTACTTACCAGTAACTTGAATTTCCTTCCATAGGATATCATTGCCTGCTTTTTGCTGAAAAAGTTTCTAAGTGTTGATTTTTGAAACATACAAATATTCCTCTAAAATCAGCCGAAATCCGAATTCTGATTTACTCACCTGTTATCAGGAGAGACCTCAGTGCTGCATCTTTCAGCCCAGTACTGGTCCTGAAAAGTAATTTTAACCGTACTTACCAGTAACTTGAATTTCCTTCCGTAGGCTAACATTGACTGGTTTCACTTGGAAATTCTTCTAAGTGTGGAGTTTTGGAACTTTAAAATATTCCTCTAAAATCAGCCGAAATACGAATTCCGATTTACTCACCTGTTATAAGGAGAGACCTCAGTGCTGTATCTTTCAGCCCAGTACTGGTCCTGAAAAGTAATTTTAACCGTACTTACCAGTAACTTATATTTTCTTCCATAGGAATCCATTGTCTGGTTTTCAGCAGAAAAGTTTCAAAGTGTCGATTTTCACAAACTACAAATATTCCTTAAAAATCGCCTGTATGACTTAAACGCATTCTTTCAACTGTTTACAGGAGATGCACCAGTGCTGGATCCAGGATCCAACACTGAGTAAGAAAAAGTAACGATAACAGTTTTTACCTGCTAAGTGAATTTCCTTCCATAGGATAACATTGGTGATTCTATGAGAAAAAGTTTCTAAGTGTCAACTTTTAAAATACAATAATATTCCTTAAAAATCACGACTGTAACCAAAACGCTTTTACTCAACTGTTTACAGGAGATGTACCAGGACTGAATCTAGGATCCAGTCCTGTGGTTAGAAAAGTAATCCATAAAGTAACTAATTGCATTTAACTAGAAATTCACATTGAGCTGAATGTTGCATTGTGTTTGAAAATGTGTTGCCCATTGCAACAACTGTAACTACTGTACTTAAAAGTCTATTGCCTATGTGCAAAGTATTTAAACTAAAGTAATTCATTCTGAGAAAGTATTTTTTGTAATGTAATGTATAATGTAATTACAATGTAATTTAAAAAATAAAATATGTAAAAGAAATTGTTTCTAAAAATGTAGTAAATCAGTATGAAAAAAATTAATATAAAAATTAATACATTTAAAAATTGTCATTTAAAAAACCTTTGAAATTCACTGAAAAAACCGTAGGTTTCAGGCACGTTATAGTTACAAATTAGCATTTTAAAAACCTTTGAAATTCACTGAAAAAACCATAGGTTTCAGACACGTTATAGTTAGAAATTAGCATTTAAAAAACCTTTGAAATTCACTGAAAAAACCATAAGTTTTAGGGACAGTTATACTTAGTTGGACATTGCACTCGTACAAAACCCGTGGAAATTCCCCGTTATAGTTAGTTCAGCTAACTATAACTCGCGCCCGCAATGCACTGCTGATGACGTCACATATTACATCACTCATGACATGGTCAGTGACATCACTGATGACATCACTGATGACATCTCAAATGACATCACTGATGACATCATCCACGTGATAATCTGATGCAGCTCCTCACACCCTAATATAACCTTTGATACACCCAATCTAAATTACAGAGTGCCATTCGCAAAACCATAGACACTCCAACACCAATAACTACATACCCACTCACTGATTCTTAGGTCTACACACACACATCCACTCACTCACCCGTACAGTCACTCATACTTATGGTCACTCAGTACAGGACTATCATATGCACTCTTACTCCTATATAGACACTCAAACACCGCCACTCATCCATAGAGGTACTCACACACCTAGTCAGTCATGCAAATAATTAAACACACTGCCATTTACTCACCTATACAGTTATACACACACCAGCTCACTTAATCATACAAATACTAGCACATTGTTACGCTCTTATACAATCACTGATACAAGCACACACTCATCCATACAGCCACTATCACAATCACTCACTCTCGCTTATAGCTATTTATATACTCCAATACACATATATACTGCCTTTCACATATGTAGTTACTCACACATGTACCACTGGGACATACATTCACTCACTAACACACTCTTACACACACTTACCCACCCATACAGTCTATCACAGATGCACTCTTGAAACCATCCACCCAGTGAATCACCCACTCACACATCTATGCACAGTCGCACACACCCCATCCACACAAACACTCAGGCACCCATACAGATACTCATAGAACCAATCAATAACCCATATAGACACTCATGTAGCTATTCGCAAATCCATGCATCCACTTACACACCAACAGACGGATACAGACATTCACACAGTTTAGTCACTAACCCATGCATTCAGTAAGATACGTTTAATCACTCACTTGTAGAGTCAGTCACGCACGTACTAAATCATCCATTCAGACACTTATACACCCACTCATTCTTCAATACGCCTTTCCCTATATATATTAAACATATTTAAACTTTACAGAAACACGCAGTCACTGGATGATGTCATCAGTGATGTCATTTGAGATGCCATCAGTGATGTCATCAGTGATGTCACTGACCATGTCATGAGTGATGTAATATGTGACGTCATCAGCAGTGCATTGCGGGGCGCGAGTTATAGTTAGCTGAACTAACTATAACGGGGAATTTCACGGGTTTTGTACGAGTGCAATGTCCAACTAAGTATAACTGTCCCTAAAACTTATGGTTTTTTCAGTGAATTTCAAAGGTTTTTTAAATGCTAATTTCTAACTATAACGTGTCTGAAACCTATGGTTTTTTCAGTGAATTTCAAAGGTTTTTAAAATGCTAATTTGTAACTATAACGTGCCTGAAACCTACGGTTTTTTCAGTGAATATATATATATATATATATATATATATATGCACCAGAAAACTCATGCAAATTCGCTGCATGAGAGTCAAGCCCTCCAATCGAGAGTGGTTTAAAAACTTCTTTATTTAAGCAGGTAAATCAGCAGCATAGCAAGCATAACACGTTTCAATCCATCCGGATCTTAGTCATATGCAAATTCGAGGGGCAGGTGCTCGAAGGTCTTAAATACACTGCAGAGTCATACAGAAAGGAAGGACTCAAGTGCGGATGCTTTCTTTGTATGTAAAGTACACTGACAATTAGTACGTGAAATTCACTGTATCTCATGTTTTAACTAATCAAATGACCTTTAATGGACATTTGTAATTAAATAAATGAACGCACGAGGAGGAGAGCTTTAGAAATGATCTGATTTGAACTTTACCACTTAGCCCTACATGGAATTTACTCCACATGAGGCAATACGAAGGGTAATGTTCCTTTGAAGATGACGAACAAGGCAATTGAAGATTATGGACCAAAAGGAATGATGCAGTGATGCAGAGTTACAGGCGCAAGGCATTATGGACATTGCAGTCCTGGCAACATTGGGATATTTTGATCAGTGACTAACCAACTCGACTAGTATGACAAAGAGTGCATTTGCAGTATATTTAACAGAGTTTTGGGTTATTACAAAGGTCATCTGATCTGTTAAATCGCACTCCATAAGCTTAAGTTAATTCCTAGTCATATATAGCTGTCTACCTATTTCAAGCACTAAATGGGCATAGATAATTTCCTATCTCTTTAATACCTGTCTTCATTCTGATTCCTTGTGCGAACATGATTTCCTTCTATCACTAAGTCATCTTAATTTAGCCTATGTGAGCCTCCTAATCCTGTTATGTATGCTCTAGCTCGATGGAAATTACAGGTGAATTCCTAGTTCTTTGCTCCCTTTAGGTGTTTTTGTTTGCATGTCAATAATATATCTGGACTCGAGTCGTCGAAGCTTCAGCTCTAGATCCCCCCCACTTACCTCTCGTGGTAAATGGTCCAAACAGAAGAATTGTAATAGATTCCTGTTGCTATTATGGTACAGCTCGCAGTGCCTTGCAACTGGGTACGAGCTATCCCTATTGACTATAGCTCTCATATGCTCTATTATGCACATCCTTGTGGGGTGTCCCCACGTACCTCAGTTTACAGGGACATACCAGACAGTATACTGTATACGTGGTATTACAGTTCATGAACTTACTGATCTTCTTAGGTTCTCGAAGACCAGGAAGTTCGTAGGTGAGGACCTTGCTGCTATTAATGCAGGCTTGCATTTCTGGCAAGGGTAGAACCCTTTTACTGGTGGCAATAGCGTTTCCGTTTGTCCACAGGATAAATGACTTCTCACTAGGATGTCCCTAATAGATCTTGACTTCCTAAAAGTCAAGTCATTAGCGGGAAACTGGGGATATCCTTGCCTATAGTGGGATCTGATTTTAGGATTCCCCAGTGTTTCTGTAGAATACTCCTCACCACGTTAGCTTTATTTGAGAAGTTAGTGATCATCCTGAAAGAGTTGGTTGTATCCTTTACTTGCTTGCTTGAGTCCTCCTGCAGCATTTCCCTCCTACTCTTCATGTCTACTCTTTCTTTGGCACTCTGCAATGTACCCCTGCTGTACCCTCTCACTCTGAATCTCTCCATGCATTCATGGGCTGACGGTTAGTAGTCTGTTTCTTGTGTGGTATTTCTTTTTATCCGCAGCAGCTCACCATATGGTACTTTTGACTAATTTTATAGGATAACTACTATTGGCATGGAGGACCGCATTCCCTGCTGTTGGCTTTCTGTATAGTGAGGTGCAGAGCTTGTTCTCACAGACAAAGACCTGTAAATCTAGAAAGTTTACCCTAGTGGGACTAATTGCACAAGTGAATTTGAGATTGATTTCATTATTATTTAAATCCGCTATATAGCTGTAAGCCTGGGCGTAGTTCGCGAAGTAGCGCTACGCGAAGCTACGCAAAGTGCAGTGTTCGCAATGATTGCACAGTGCCGGATGCTTGTCCGCACTGTGCAATCATTGAAAACGGCATCTTGCACAGTGCGAGCTGTCTTTTACTGCCGCTCGTGTAGATTTTTACTCGAGCGGCAGCTTTCTCATCGCGGACTGGTAGTTTCTCATCGCGAGCGGTCGCGAGCATACGCGACCACTCGCAATGAGAAACCTGACCTCCCGCGTTGAGAATCTCGCCGGGAGGTTTATTTTCCACGCTCGCGATCGGCAACTTGATGTTGCTGATCGCGAACGAGGAAAAAGTCTCGCCGGGATGTCATTTTGCTTGCTCGCGGTCGCCAACTTGACGTTGAGGACCGCGAGCAAGCAAAAAATGACCGCTGCACTACGCTACGCTACGCGTGTTTGCACTGTGCTATGTGCAATTCTCATTGTGCGAAGTAGCGCAAACTTCGCAAACTACGCGAGTGTAGCGTAGTGCTTTGCCCAGGGTTAGCTTCTAGCTGATTCCTCTGTCCCCCTCCAGATGATAAACAAATCATCTATATATCTTCTCCAACTTATAACGTTCTCAACCCAAACATCATAGGAATCCGACCAGGCCACCTGCTTCTCCCACCAGCCCATGAATAAATTCACATAGCTGGGGACAAAGCAGTTTTATATTTCCAAATCAATAAAAATTGGTGAATGTACCCCCATGAGTGCTGAACTTTTGTTTATGGAGCTGGGATATATATATATATATATATATATTAGAAAAACAAGGCAGACCCTTTTGTAGCCAAGTGGAAAGCACACAGGGAAAGTAATTCAATGCAGGGGGGTCTGCACAATAAAGCACTTTACTTGAATTATTTTCCGTGTGTGCTTTCCACTTGGCTACGAAAGGGTCTGCCTTGTTTTTCTAATCATTAGCGGTTCACCACCGCTGGAGTGAGCACCTGGGACAAGACGGAGTGGCGGCGTGCTGTTTTTGTGATATATATATATATTAGTTATAGTTAGGACCATGTTTCCATAGGACAAGCGTTTGTTTGAGTTGCCTTTATCTTTGGCGCTGGCTGCATGTACACACTTTTACAAAATAAAGGTGGGGGGGCAAGGGCCCCCCTCCTAGCGCTGTTTTTAAATTTTGGAGGGGGGCATGCAGATCCCCCTCCATTGGGCTTTTTGAGCCCCGGGTACCACCACCTCCTTGGGGCTTTTTGAACATAGTGGAGGGGGCAGTGCGGATCCCCCTCCAGGAGCTTCAATATACCGCTGGGACCACCACCTCCCTGTGGCAAAATAAATAGTAATGGGGGCAGCATAGACCCCCCGGGGCCAAATAACTTTAAAAACTGGGAGGGCCCCCTCCCAGGCCTTATACTGCCCGGGGCCTGCCTGTGCATTCTAAAGAATGGGGGCCGCGTGGCCCCCCTTCTGGTACTATTAATGGTCCTGCGGACCGCTCCCCCAGGACCGGCTCCTGCTATGTCCTGGGGTGCCCACCCCTGGGACATAGCAGTTTGCTTTCACTTGGTGGGAGCTGACAGCTCCGGCCAAGCGAGAGCAAACTCTAACTCTGCTCACATCAAGCGGGAGCTGTCAAACCGCTCCCGCTTGCTCGGAGCGGAGTTTTCATCTGTTTCCAAACCCACTGTCATGCGGGCAGGGAAAAAGATGAAACGATTGCTCCTGCACACAGAGGCTGCATTTCTAGCAGCTTCTTGTGTGCTGGAGCAATGCCGGCTCCCACAGAAGGAAGGGGGCTGGCTGGGACCGCAGGTGGCTTGAGACTCCTCCTACGGTCCTCATCACAGCACTCTGGGTGCCCTGGGTGGGCTCAAGCGCATCCAGGGAGTCGTGGCCGGGCCCTGGGGATGGGGTCCCCAGGAGCGAAATTAGCCCGGGAGGAGGAGTCGCGTGGCCCTCCTCCCCCATTAAGTCTTGGCTGGGCCCCTGGCGATGGGGTGCCCGGGGCTGAAATCGGCCCGGGGAGGAGATCATCTCCACCAAAAAAAGATCACTTACATCATTTACTTTAGATGAAGTGCCCCTGTTTGGTGGAGAGTCACCTCTTTGTAGTCTCGCTGTCCACTCTTGACGAGGATTTATGTTATCACAGATCAGTGGATGAAGATGCTCGAGGAATAATCACATTGCCAAAATTACATGCACACCTCCTGGTACTTTACACAGCTGTAGTGTAGAATATGCATGAGACATTTACTGAATGAGGTAGCACTTACTTATTAACCAAATGAAAGTACTCCAATTGGGTAGATGTTTTCGGCAAAACTGGGGACTCTTGGAAAAAATGAGGTTTGGTTCTGGCCCTGGTGCTGATTTCACAGAAATTAAACCTCAGCGGGAAGCACTTACAATTATAAACATAGCAGGTGCCCCAGTTAAAGCTCCACTTCAGTAAAGCACAAATGATCCTAACTTCTTGGGCTTGGCGAAGGCAAAGCAAGTGTGTTTTCTCTCGTATTCCACGTTGAAAAATGATATGAAATGCTTAATGGAGGTGAATCAATCAGTGACTTATGACAGCACATGCTGATCTGTAGTGACTGTGATGAGTGGTTTCTTATTTGTCGTCTCTTGGTGAGAGCAGAGTCCATGGTTCGCCCTTTTAAATACCCTAAGTATGCAAATGCCCAAAATGTATTGCAACCACTCACACACCCACTCGCAGACATACACAGGCACTCACACACCCACTCAAAGACCCACATAGGTACTCACAGAACCACACAAGCACTCACACACACACTCAGACACTCACACAGGCACTCACAGACCCACACAGGCACTCACAGACCCACTCACAGACCCACACACAGGCACTCATATACCCACTCACATACTCACACATCTACTCACACACCCACTCACAGACCCACACAGACACTCACAACCCCACTCACACACACACAGGCACTCACAGACCCACTCACAGACCCACACAGCCACTCACACACAGGATTAAAATGTTTTAAAAACGTAGAAATTCACTGAAAAAGACATAGGTTACAGGGATGCTATAGTTAAGAAATAGAATTTAAAAAAAGCTTTAGAAATTCACAAAAAACACAAAGGTTACAGGGACATTATAGTTTGGCTCAAATTTCACTCGTACAAAACCATTGAAATTCAGCAGTTATAGTTACCTGAGTTAATTATAACTTACACCCCCAATGCACTGCTTAGGACCTCACATATTACATCACTCATGATATGGTCAGTGACATCTCTGATGACATCACTGATGACATCTCAAATGACATCACTGATGACATCATCCACAGAACCACTCACACTCACACACCCACTCACACCCCATACAACCTCTCATACGTTCACCCATACACCCACACAACCACTCACATGCTCATTCACAAACCCATTCAATGACTGACGCACACCCATTCACTCACTCATACAACCACAAACAGCCAAATCACCCACCCATACAGTCACTTACACAGCCACTCACTCACCATACAGCCACTCACATACCCATACAGCCACTTACACTAGCATTCACTCACCCATAGTTCCACTCAAAGTGCCACTCACTCACTAATACAGTTACTCAGACAACTATTCACTCACCCACTCAGCCACTCACACTAGCACTCACTTACCCATACAGCTACTCACACAGCCACTCACTTACCCATACAGCTACTCACACATCCATCCTCTAATCCAGTTAACCACTTACATACACATTCACACATTCATACAAGCAGTCACACACCCATTCACTCACCTATACAGCCATTTACAAAGACACTTACTGTGCAAAACAGCCACTCACACACACTCACTTACCCATAAATCTATTCAAACAGCCATTAACTTACCCATACAACCACTAACACACCCACTCACCCACCCATAGAGCCACTCACACAGCCATTTAGTCACCAAAACAGCCACTCACACAATCCCCCACCCATATAGCCACTAAGGCAGCCACTCACTCACCCATACTGCCAGTCACACTCAATCACTAATACAGCCTCACACACCGTCACTCACACACCCATACAGCTACTTACACACTCCCTTATTCACCTCTACATTCACTCACACACCCACTCACACACACAGCACTCACACACCCACTCCCACACTGATACAGTCATACACCCACTCAGACATATGTTAGAAACAGTATTACTCATTACTGGTTTAGAAAGAATATTAATTTAACGTATGCAGTAGCTTACTATATATCTTTGGGTCTCAGAAACATTTATGAAACACTTTCACTCAGTGGATGATGTCACTGACCATGTCCTGAGTGATGTAATATGTGAGGTCATAAGCAGTGCATTGTGGGGGCGTAAGTTATAGTTAGCTCAGATGACTATAACTGCTGAATTTCAATGGTTTTGTACAAGTGAAACCTGAGCCTAACTATAACGTCCATGTAACCTTTGGCTCTTTCAGGGAAAAACACACACATATATATATATATATATATATATGCAAAAGACCATAAAGATTCTCCGTTTATCAGCGCTGTCGTTTTCGGCAAACAGAGAACCCCGAACCACCGGAAATGTAGGCAATCAATCTTTATTCTTCCTCAAATGACGCGTTTCGGGCACCACTTGCCCTTGATCACATATTCGAGAGAGCAGTACGCCATCTTTTTTAAATGCAGTGAACTCAACCCACGTGGTAAAACAGACACGATGAACATAGAAAACACACTGGCACATTATTCTGCTGGTTATAAAGTCTGTTTTCTTACCCTATAATGTAGTGGCTTACCAATATACAAAATCATTTTTATAAGTGGCATTGAAATGCACATAGTTGAAAAGAAACATACAGTACGTATTTATATATGCTCACGATCAAACCATGTGGACACCAAATGATGAATTCATAATTATTTTAAAATACCCCAATGTATAATACATCACGGTTAAATGTGTTTGTGTAAATACACTACAACCTCAAGGATATAAAATAAAGAATTCAATATCGTGCTCAGCCATACACAAAAAAGTCATTAAAATACATGATATTATTTTTGACCCAAAATATTTGTGCAAACCATCGCTAATCGTACTGTAAACTGTCACTCTGTGTAAACAATAGACCAAGTATGTTTCATCTTTTGATGTTTTATTTCTCCTGCATAAATGCTGATATACTAGGATGAATCTTTACTAAGCCACATCTCCCCTATATATTAGAATTGATCTCAATAATAGACACAATAAAAACCATGCAGAATTCATTCAAAAGTGCTGAGTGCTAAAGTGCTACCCAATGTGCATATCTAAAACATTATTAAAGTGCAAATGCAAAAAATACCATTGTTAAAATATTAAATCGCAAAAAAACCATGTACAAACAATGCGAGCCTTAAATAATTAAATTCAATTAAAATTGAATTAAAATTCAATTAAAAATCAATTAAAGAGGCCGCAGCGAGAACTGATTCTTATTTACAAAAAAGATTGTTTCTCATATATACAGAAGTCATGGAAAACCAAAGTGCCAACCATCCAGATGAACTTAAATGGCTCGGTTTCGATATGTTCAGAAGGTTTATAGAACATGATGCAAGTCCTCCGTGTTGTTAAGACCATATGGGAACTTGCTATCCAATTCTAAGATCATTCTGGACTCCATCTGCCTTAGAATTCTTTCTCTGTCTCCCCCTCTACGAAGTTTAGGAACGGCCGCCACTACAAAATATCTCAAACAATTGAGATCATTGTTGTGTACCTGCTTGAAATGGCGAGCCACCGGATAGGTTGAGTCATTATTCACGATGGCTCGCAGATGTTGCAGGATTCTGACATGCACCTGCAACTTGGTGCTGCCCACGTATCTTAAGCCGCAGGTGCATGTCAGAATGTACACAGCAAACTCTGTCCTGCAGCTGAGGTTGCCCCGAATAGCTATTTTATCTGGGCTGAATGGGGTAGAGTAGTGTGTAGTGTTTACCCCGAACTTGCACGCTCTACACGTGGAGCATTTGATGAAACCTTGTTTAGGTTGCAGCCACATTTTGGCAGTGGACAGCTCAGGACTGGACTTTCCAATTTGCAATAAGCAAGGATTCCCTAGTTCTTTTATTCATTTTATTAACTGCCTCTTTCAAGATATCTTCACTATATCCCCTTTGTCTGAATCTGCAAAGAGCCTCTTCTGTGCATCTTTTTAAATCCCCTTCTGTGCTGCAGATCCTTTTGAGACGTAACAATTCCCCAAAAGGGATATTCCTAATCAGATGCTTGGGGTGTGCACTGCTGGCATGGAGTGTTAGATTTCCAGCAGTGGCTTTCCTAAATAGCGTCGTCGCTAATTGCCCCTGCTTCAGATACATTTTTACATCAAGGAATTCAATGCAGTTTTTATCCACATGAGAGGTGAATTTAAGATTAAAAGTGTTGTTGTTAATCTGACTGATAAAATTAGTTGCACTTATTTCATCTCCTTGCCATACAATAAAAACATCATCGATATATCTTAACCAGTACAAAACATGATTATTAAAATCATTGCCATGAGTTTTTTTGAGGACCTGCTCCTCCCACCATCCTACATGCAAGCATGCATAGCTGGGGGAGAAGCAAGCCCCCATAGCAACTCCTCTCTTTTTGTAAAAAGATGTCATTACTAAATGAAAAGTAATTGTTGTGCAAACACCATGAGACCAGACTTAAGAGCATCTTGTTGTGATGGTAATAGTCAATGGGTCTCGAGTCCAAAAAATACTTGATTGCATTTAACCCTGTAGAATGCTCGATGCTCGTATATAAAGATTCAATATCTAAAGTGATGAACAACAAATCTTCCGACCACGTGATAGCTTGAACTTTTTTCAGGAAGTCACCAGTATCTTTTACGTAGCTTGGCAGTTGTTTTACATAGTCTTGAAGAAAGAAATCTACATATTGTGTTATTTTCTCCCCCACACTATTAATGGCCGATATAATGGGCCTGCCCGGAATGGGTGTTACATTTTTGTGGACTTTTGGAATAAAATACAATCTTGGTAATACTGGGTGTTCTACATTTAAAAATTTGAACTCTTCCGGGGAGATCACCCCTTCTCGTTTCCACCCAAGTAGATCTTTTTTCAAATTTTCTTTGGCCAAATTATATTTGCTATGATTGGTCTTCTCATAACACTATAAGTCATTTAGATGTCTGCGTGCCTCCTTTATATAGTCACTCTGTGGCCAAATTACCATATTGCCCCCTTTATCTGATTTGGCCACAATGATCTCATGATTGCTGCTGAGTTTCTTTATCAATTTGGTGTACCCCATTTCACATTTGCTTTTGCACCGTTTCCTATGTTTGGTTTGATGATGCAACTTTTTATATCTTCAGTAACCACCTCGTGAAAGATATCGATCGCGTCTTTCGGCATTGTTGGAATAAACTTGGACTTAGGTTTAAAATATATATATATGCAAATAGTTACATGCCAGACATAGACATCGAAGCAAGGCAAAAGGCTTTAGACCTACTTTTATGTCTGGCCTGTCCTGAGTTCTCCTTCTCAAAATCTGGTCACCCTAGCTGCCAGTCAGTATAGGTGGTGCAAGCTGCACTGACCTCCTCAGAAATATCTTGAGCCCCGGCACTAATAATTTTACAAATTAAGCACTAGATATAGAAAGGTATTTCTAAACACTGAGGGGCCGATTCCGATCTCGGTCGGAAGCTCTCCGAACGGGATCCGGCCGGAAAAAATACGAGCCGTATGCGTTTTTTCCGACCGAGCGAGTACGATGGGAATGTACTCGTGTGTTCCGACCGAACCGTTTCTGGATCCGAACCGCTCCGACCGACTCGTACGGAAACGAATCGCACCACGCAATGGAGACGTTATCCGACCGAGCGAGTACGATGGACGCGTCGGACAGCCGGATCGAGTTGGAGCGTCCGGCTCGAAAAAGCTCCTGGAGCCGGACTTGGGGCGTCCGTGCCGGACCCCCCTTCACCCGTAGCCCTATGAGTCGAACACAGGGGGGACCCAAGGGTCCCCCTAAACATGCATGTACGGTGCGTGTTGCACCGACGCGTATACACTGTAGGGGGCGCACTTGTTTGCGACGTACCCATTCAGTCACTGGGAGCCCATGTACGCGCCGTACGACCGGCTCCCATTAACTTCAATGGGAGTCCGACCGAATCGAGTCCGGCAGCATGCGGCCGCATCGTACTCGCTCGGTCGGACTGCAGGAGTCCGGCTCGGTCGGAAATCTCTCCGGATCCGGCTCGGTCGGAGAGTTTTCCGACCCAGATCGGAATCGGCCCCTGAGTCTCTGTACAAAGAAGGACATGGACTGGAAGATATCATAGACTTAAGTAATTATTGTGAATGCCCTTCACCAGGAAAGGTCCTTGAATTCTGCCAGCAGGAACTGGAAAATGCTATGCAAGTTCAAGGTTGTGCACAAACCCTGCATACAAACAACTCTGTAAGACAGGTAGGGAGACTTGAAATATTCGGAAAAACCAGCAGTGCAGCCCAAAGCAGTGTCACTGGATCTCACATAAGTAAATGCAGGTCTGCATTTGTCTCATGATTAGTCATTGGTTCTTTGGTACAGCCAGTGGAGTTTCCACCACAACCATCACCTCTAACTACCTGGCTGACAATTTCACCATGTCCTGTGGCTCGCGGCACATCTGTAGAAAAGGCACCATCAGACTGGAGACGAAGAAGTGAAATAAAGAAAAAACAATGCAATAGGCTTTCTCCGTCCATGCACCTAGATCATGAACAATATCCCTGGATCCATCAGGACTGCTGAACCCTACTACAATTTAGGAAAGAGCTGAAGATTCACCTCTTTAAAGTGCACTACATCGTGATACAATAACTGTTTAAAAACCAACTACACTTCTTATCACTCGCTGACTGTGTCCGCTGCCTTTTGGCTAGGTTTGACCTACATAAATATTGCACACATACATACATCTATGGTGGCCTACTGAATCATCTTCCTCCTTGGCACAGGCGAACATTGGCAGGATAATCATAATGTGCCTTCCATACAATAAAATGGTCAAAATTGATTTTTACACCTACAGAAAGTGTAACAAATTTTGTAAAGTTACACTCGTTAATGCAGTGAGAAATAGAAACAGGTGACCCCTGTTTTGTGGGAAAGAAGGCTCAGGTGCACACCTAGTTTCTCTCTCTAACTGTCTAGATGTGCATGTTCACTGAGGTGGATGACTTCTGAATCCCATGATCTGCCACTGATCTACAGCGTGCAAAGAGACCCAGTACTGATGACTTTGCACAATCAAATAGTGATCTGTGCGTAGATATAAGCATCCTTATTAATAAATGTGCATGCACAATTCTATTTGGTCATTTGGAACAGATCTGTGAATTTCCACAATAAACACTTGTTTACTGAATTGGGCCTTCTTTCACCACTCCTTCAAGCCAAGGGCAGTCCCTTAGCACCTGTCACCAACCTATTCGTCTTCTTCCCTCTTCGATCAATTTATAGAATTAAAGAAGATCATTTGGTGGGACACAAGGCTCCTTGGGCAATAGGTTCTAGTCTCAGGAACCTAGGTTATTAAGGTATGCTATTTCCTGAAAGTCTAAAGCTAAGACAGAGATAAGAAGAGACCAGATGTTTGTTATCAATCAATCAATCAATCAGGGGTTTGTTAAGCGCAGCTACTCACCCGAAAGGTCTCAAGGCGCTGGGGGGAGCGGGGTGCAGCTCCTAGGCACTCCCGGAGTGTCATCGGAGGCCAAGTGGGTCAGAGGCCTTCCCTGGCCTTTAAGGGTACGTGCGGTGCTGGACGCTCATGGTGATTCGTCGAAGAGCCAGGTCTTGAGGCCCTGCAGGAACTTGGAGAGAGTAGGTGTCTGGCGGAGGTGGAGAGGGAGGGTGTTCCATGCCTTTGCCGCAAGGAAGGAGAAGGAACGACCTCCTGTTCTGGTCTTCTTGATGCGTGGTACCATGGCGAGGGAGAGCCGGGCTGAGCGGAGGGATCTTTGGGGTGCGTGGAACGAGAGGCGGTGGTTCATGTTGTGGAGGGCTTTGTGGGCGTGGGTGAGAAGTTTGAAGGTGATTCTCTTCTCGACGGGGAGCCAATGCAGGGTCCGCAGGTGTTGGGTGATGTGGCAATGGCGCGGTAGGTTGAGGACTAGTCTGGCTGCGGCGTTCTGGATGTTCTGGAGTTTGCGGGTGAGGTTCTTGTTGATCCAGGCGTAGAGTGCATTGCCGTAGTCCAGTCTGCTGCTGATGAGGGCGTGGGTGACGGTTTTCCTGTGTTCGAGGGGGATCCAGTTGAAAGTTTTTCGTAGGAGACGGAGGGTGTGAAAATAGGCAGAGGTGACAGCTTTGATCTGGCGGTCCATTTTGAGTTCGGAGTCCAGGATGATTCTGAGGTTGCGTGCGTGGTCAGCGGGTGGGTTCCCGAGGGCTGGGAGCCATCAGGTGTCGTTCCAGGCATCAGGATGTGGGCCTATGATGAGTACTTCGGTTTTGTCTTTGTTCGGTTGTAGGCAGCTGTTCTTCAGCCACCCGGCAACTGCTTCCATTCCTTCTTGAAAGTTGCTTTTCAAGATGTTGGGTTCGTTGGATAGTGAGAGGATGAGTTGCGTGTCGTCTGCGTATGATACGATGTTGAGTCCGTGTGATCTGACGATGGAGGCGAGAGGGGCCATGTAGACGTTGAACAGAGTAGGGCTGATGGAGGATCCTTGGAGGACCCCGCAGGTGGTTGGCGTGGGCTCCGAGATGAAGGGAGGTAGTCTGGCCCGCTGCGTTCTGCAATCCAGTCGAGGGCTTTGTTCCGGATTCTTGCATTGTGGAGTCTGCGGGCTAGGGTGCGGTGTGAGACTGTGTCAAAGGCCGCGGAAAGGTCCAGGAGGATGAGGGCCACAGTCTCTCCTCTGTCGAGGAGGGAGGGATGTCGTCTGTCGTGGCGATGAGGGTGGTTTCTGTGCTGTGGTTCTTCCTGAAGCCTTATGATGCCTGTTATGATGTATGAGTCATCTGCTAGCAAAATGTTTCTATTGGCTGAAAGTTTTCATAGTTTACCAGTCAATCCATTGTCATGTAATCCCTTCTTTCTTTCATAGTTCTGTTATGTCACACGTTTCTGGTGTAAATAACTAGGATATACCTTTCCCTCTAATGGAGACATCAATCCTGACTATTTGGGAGGCCAGGGATGTCAACCTCAGGTACCCTCAGCAAAGCAGTATTGAACACCAGATTGACATTACTGATCAACTCTTCCTAAAATTGAACAACTTTAGGAGAAATTCAGAATACATGCATCCTGGTCCCCTGATTTTCATAGCCCAAATCATCCATCTTATTTAAAGTTATCGGACATATGGAGTTTGGCTGATTATAGTGTTGTGTATTAATAATTTTTATATGAATTTTAGCGATGTTGTTTAGGTACAGAGTATTTTGGAAAAGCACTGAGATAGAAAATTCAATTTTCGAGCAATGTCCATAATGTTTGGGCTTAATTCTTACACTACATTGTCTGTGCACTTGGCTGGTAGAAAGAACAACATTAACTGAGAGTTACTAGTATTTAAATATGTCCACCACTACTTGTAAAAAACAGTACACTGTGCACTTTAACGGCCTAGCATTTTGTCAATGTTATTGCCATACCTTAAAAAGTAGTGAAAGAAGAGCAAATGCATTAATCACATAGAACATTGAAAATGAGAAACCAAACAAAAAAGAGAAGAGAAAAGTGGAAAGGAAAGGGAGAGAAAATAAATTACACAATATTGTATAACTGATAAATAATACCAACAATGTTCAATAATTTCCCTAACAGTTCTATATGTCTTTAGATTCAGCATATATATAAATTATCGCATGTTTCTTATATCCTTCAGTCATCTGACTATCATATTCCTTGCTGCATATCCGAATACACAGATAAATAAAAGACCTTACATGTGTAAGACGCATTGAGTCAAACCCAGCAACACAGCTTTAGTTTTCAATGTATTCTGGATGTTAGAACACCACCCCAGAAGGGAGGAGATACTTGACCAAAATGGATTGAGGAGGGACACAGAAAAAAACATATGTGTTTGATCAGCATGTCTGCTCTTTCATCGTGGCCAGCAGTAGAGTTTTTAACAGAAAGTTTAGAAAGTTCTACAGGGATCAAGTAAACATGATGATTAGCCATTAAAATAGAGGACTGTTTTTTAGTACAAGTTGAAACTATATTTGACAAAGCTTCACTTCACTTGTTTCTAACAATGTCGAGATCCCCTCTGTTTCATCTAACCTCCAGATCAAGATTTTATCCAGAAGCATCAGATCAGATTACAGTGTTTGAATGAATCGTGCAACAACCTGAGCAGTGTATTCCGCTGAGAAGGTCACTACATAAAAAACAAAAGTGAGATGGATGAGCTGGTACTTGGTGCACCGTAAAAAGCTGGGACTTCTTTCAAGTTGTCCCACCTATCAAATACATCTTGACTGCTTAGATAATTATAAGTGACACAAGGGGGGTTTTCGTCCAAAGGCAGACGCCAGGTATAGACGTATAATTGTAATGTAAAGGAGAAAGGAACCTGGCTGTCAATTTTTAGTACCGCTATTTTATTTAGGGCGGACTAAAGCTAAGACTTTTCAGTTCAATAGCATTAAGTGTAAAATAGATAATTATGGCACAATACTGAATTCCTATTAGCTTTTGCCAAGGGAAATAGAATACCCCACATGATGCTAGATTTTGTACATTTCTGAAACTTCAGAAGCAAGCTAATGCCATGCCAGAGATGAGCTTTGTCACAAATTAGCACTAATTAAATTACTTTTAACAAATATAGGACTATTGAATTTCAGATTCCAAATTGATGTCCTTGTTACCGAGGGGAAGTTTTCCTGAAGGAGCTCATGTGCAAAGTTCTTCAATTTTTTGTGAATTTCAAATTGGCTCGGCACCCGCATCATGTGAATGTTTCTGTGTGAATGGTTCTCCAACCATCCAGTGGGTGTGGAAACCAGTCTGTTCAGGATATATGATGTTAGTTTCAAGCCAAAAAGCTTTATTCGACAGATTAATGTCATAAAAGCAAATTACATTTAATAAAAACTCATTTTTGATCACAAAATTTCAATACAGTGATTTTAAAAACTGCTATAAAATTATTAATATATATACAGCAAACATGCACTCAGTTAAAATCTGATTAAACAACTAGAATAATACATTGAATAAAAATATTGGATTGCCCTGTATAATACAAAAATCTCTGGTTAAGAATACTATAAGTAATTAGACATACACTTTAGTTCAATAAAGGATGATGTTAGTTTCTACAAATGCTGCATTTACTTACTGGTAATCTTTATTACTCCGAATCCTAGTCTTTCTTTTCACAGGCTTTACGCCCTGAGGTGTGTCTAACACCCAGACAGGATTTTACCACCCTACCCTGTGCCTATTTCCTTCTCTAACCCTTTCATTAAACTGATGCCTTCAAAGCTTGGACCTATCAAAGCTCCACTACATGGTGACATTCATAAAAGTAAAGACTGATGTTCTTCAACAAGTTCTAACAAATTTCACCAGGTGAAGCATTATTTCAACGTGTTTCTGTTTTTTATTGGTTTATGTTCTGTGGTCAAATAAACCGAGGTGTGTCCTCATGACGTAAGGACTGGGGCGAGGAAGATGGATGAGGAAGTAATGCTCTGATTACATATTGGTAATCTTCAGCACTCCAGTTCCTGGTCTTTCTTGTAATCTCTTAGTCCCCATATCCAGATACTTATTTCAACCACCATATAGTTTGCTCGTTGTACACGACAGTCTAAATTGAGATGGATGTTGCAGCACATCCGAAGGGTTATCACCTTTTCTACTCAAGGCCCTCCCCTGAACTCTCCACTTCTGGTTCCACCAAGCCCTCCTATTTGCCTTGTTCAGAAGAAGGATCCTCTCGAGGTCTGAAAGCTACCTCCTCAGTTTGATTGATCAAGTCTTGGAGGATATTTACTTAAGGAAAGCCAGCATTTGCTGGTTTACACTCAGGGTTACAATGATGCAGTCTCGCTGAGCGCTTCTTGTCTTCCATTGCAATAAGCAAAAGCGATTGCAGGGTGAAAACAATGCTGCTTGCCCCAGAAGCTTACCACTTTGATGTGTTGCTCAGTAGTGGAACTACACGACACCGGCAAAGTCTCGCGATACCACCAACAGGGCTGACAGTCAAGGGATGCCAGGGAACTCGATGAGAACCTGGGCCCCAGCATTCCATCAATCCTATCCCCAACTCAATCTGCAGGTAGGATAGACGGGAATCAACATGAGCGCAGGTTGTGCTCTCACCCGTGTTCTACAAGTATCAGTCCCCATATCTAAGCCTTACTCTACAAAGAGAACATGTAATGTGATGGGTAAAGGACGAGAAATGGGCGATGGAAAAGGCAGAAAGCACTGGTCTCACATGATCTATCTAAATAACGCTCTATATTTTACAGTCCCTGCACTGACCATAGCACAGTCGTAGGGACTACACAACAGATTCTATTTTAGAAAAAAACTAATGAAATATACTTACTTCTACAAGGAAGGGGTAGGAACTATGTGCTTACAGCTTGACAGGGAAAAAAACAGGAAGTGTTCATAGGGCTTTTTCCTTTTACATATTGTTCAAGGGGTGGAGTTATGTTAGCTCAACCACTGGGGCATCAGTTAAAAAATAAGAAAAGAGAGAAAAAAGAATGGGATAGTGTAGGAAAATCATGTGTGGCCCGCTAGGCGCACCTCATGACATAAGCACTATGATAAGGAAGACTGATGAGGAGGAGATGCTTGTACCACTGGCCACTCCAATAGCATCAGTAATTAGTGCAGGTTATACATTAGGGGGTAGGTAGCAGACAGAGAGTTACCTTGCTGCTTCTTAACTAGTGGTGTTAAATAGTCTGTAACATGCCGAAAGCGAGGCATCCATGCACAGCTTGGTGGACAAGAGTTTTAGAAAACAGCAGCGAAAATCCAAACGCTTTTTCTAATTCACTAGAGTGGTAAATTGTTCAGCACACATGTGTTTACATTTCTTTAAGAGATTGTTGCATTGTGCTAGCACTATATCATGATCCACAGTGTATTTGGGCTTCTTATACAATTTTGTTTATAACAGTTGCGAAGGAATAATGGCAGATAAGGAAGCAAAGCACTTTTGGAGGTCATTCAGAATTTAAAAAGAATCTTACTAAAATTAAAACTAAGTGGTAATATGGCGGCTTATATATGCCTTCTTGTTATTATGTCCCTCAGCCTTCTAAGGACCGACAAAACTCAAGCAGCTGATTATGGCTGAAGGCTCAAATTTGCTCCTCAACAAGCAGGTCTGAGCGTACCAAACTGAGTGAAACATACAGTGGCAAAGGAACCTCATCTAGTTCTACGAAGATGACTACCGGAGCATCCCAGAATTCAGAGATAACGGATATAGGTAAGCAACCCTCTAAGCCAATCTAGAGGTAGCAAGAAAACAGCTGCAGCCTGACTGGTCAAAGAAGCAAAACCACAAAAAAGAAATCAGATGCAAAGAAACGTTATTTTGGTTCTATGCATCTACGTCCAGTTGGAGTCAGGTGAACGTAATTGCTTTCTTACTAGATGTGTATAAGGAAGGAGGAAGAACCAGCAAGGCAGATGCTGACTGATACAGCTGAGGCATAGACCAAATCATATGAGATGGACTTTCTTTACCCTAAATTAACTTGACTTAGTCACCTTATTAAATTGACTTAGTCACCATATTAACTAAGTCTTAAGCACCTCACTGAGAAACACAAGACAGGGTTGGAGTGTTTCCACCAGTGGAAGTCACAGAGGTTCAGTACATCGCTTTAGGGGTACAAAGTCAGAGGTACCTTCTTGCTTGTTGAATGCAGGCACAGGCTTGCTCTCCTCGGTTGGCCGCGGTCTCGCTCCTTCTTCTGCATTCAGGGAGGAAAATAGTTTGAAGGCAACTATTATTGAGGTTAGTGCTATCTACTCTAATAAATTTGTGAAAATCACAATCACAGGAAAAAAACATATTTTGCAACAAAATATTACAACAGAAATACACATGCCTTTTCTTTCCATTGGCCAATATAAACTTCTCTGTGTGAGACTTCCAGCAGAACATATACTGTATTCCCAAATCACAAACTATATTATATTCCCCAACATAGGACCAGGCATTCTCCACAGCCGCAACCAACCCACAGCAAAACAATCATGTATATTTTCCTCAAACTCATCCAAGCAGCAATTGCACCACTTAAATGACATCCTCATCGTTAACAGTAATTAACTGATACAGCAATCACATTAGCCATCCAACATAAGAGTTTCACTTTAACATTACCACTTTTCAACCTACCTCAAATTATCTTCTGCAACAAGCAACTTCACCTCACCTGCAAAATAACAATCATATTCTCCAAATTGACATGATACATCTGCAGCAAGCAATCACAAACCTGCCACAGTTCCTTCCATATTACTAGGATTATCTTTCCAAGTTATTATGAGCATTGACAAGTGCCAATGTTACCTCTAAGATCATACCATTCCTTTCATTATCCATTCTATAACGGCATTCTTCACATTTTCCTCAAAATAAGACAGCGAAGAGTAACTCAACCAAAGCTGCTTTCATGAAGCACTCTTACATACAGTACTTTTTAGGTCGAGCTTGGGCAGCGCATGCGTTGCTCTGCGAGGCATGCTGTATTCGAGTATGGACTTGAAGCTCCACCCACTCTCTGCCCATATTTTTCATTGGCTTGTGTCATTGTCCTTTGTAAATGCTGGCTTCTGATTCGTTAATAGGCTTATTAGTCCCTCCTTAGTACCGCCTTGTTTTCATTTGTAACCTCCCATGAGGACTGGCCCTTTTACTTCTGTTGTTACACTGTATGTCTTATGTAGTCTGTAAGCACTATTTTCTTTAATGAGTTTCTCCTACTGCAGGCACGAAATCCCTTCCTGCAACATTCAGCGCGCTATGTGCGCTTTCACTTTAAAAGCAGCCCGGGACAATGGCGGACGCTTCTTTAAAAATTAAATAGGTCTCGCATTTACAAGAGTTTGAGCTATTGGCATTGTAAACGACAATGCCTTTTATTTATGTGTTAATTATCAAAACAGATAAGTAAAAGGCATTGTCACTGACAATGCCAACAGCTTAAACTCTTGCAAATGCAAGACCTATTGCATTGCAAATGCTTGTTTCATCCAGCCACTAGTTTTATCTTACTCACAAATTCACCACTGAGTATATTTAGACGTGTTTGCCCCAGTATAACACACTCTTGATAATATGGATCAAGGATTTTTAGAGATGAGACAATAAAAAAGCTCAAATAATGAAATGTGACCACAACATTCATCTCCTCGAAAATAACCATCAAATCCTCCAAAGAAATAACAATCACCCACCTGCCTCACTTCCAGCTGTAATACCAGGAGTGACTTTCAATAGCATCAGAAGTTACCATCATTAAGAAGTGCTTCCTTCGTTGTATATCCTTGCCTTTAAAAGCGAACTGAAATTCAACAACCCATGCTTTCATTTCATATGCGTATGCATATAAGACATTGAACATACCCCAGCCAACTACAAGGTCACCCATATGTACTGCAGATAGGGCACTGCACTTCATACATTGCTTTGTTCCTTGTTTCACGCTTACCCAAACATTTACCACTTGGCACCAAATTATTGTGCAAACTGAAACTCCTGGGTCTATAAGAGAAGGAAGAGGTCTACCGGAGGGTCACTTTTAAAGAATGGTTTCCCTCACCCACCCGAGGGTGGCATGCTTCCTCATAGGGTTACCTCCTCGCATTGTGAACCTAGTCATAATGCGGGCTACAACCCCCTCTCTAGGAGGGAGGAACTCAGGGATGTTTTTTGGTAGAGAGAGTAATATTAAATACCATAGATTTGGTGAGGGGTGCAGAGCAAAGTGAATGTGAGATAAAACTAGCTCCAGGGTACGCAATAGACTTTATTAGGGCTCCCCTGGCCCAGGATTAAAAACCAAGCTATAACAGAAGGGAATTCAACCTGCCATTGAGCGAAAAATGGGTCGACACATTTCAGACTAATACCCTCGACAGAGGTGTGGGGGCCTTCTTCAGGACCGTATGGAAGCGTTACATATACTCAACCATATCTGTGTGCCCAACTTTATTAACATGGAGTGAAGCATTCAAATGTAATCCTGAAGTGTATTCACTGTAGAAAACTAGAGACTCATGAATGTGTGCACGTCAATGTTTAGTGTAATTATGAAACCATGCCGTTCTCATTTATATTTATACTTACATCTCAAGTCTTATTGTATTTACTTGAAAGTGCATGACATATGTAACCATGAATTCCTTTATTCTTGTTGCATTTATTCTGAAGCTGTACCTGCACATATAATCATGTATTCGAAGTGCACATTGAAATGGTTGGCTAAGGTTGACTTAACAAGGCCTTAATTTAAAATGAATTTTGCATGCTTTGCATGTTTTCTCCTCTGCAGGTGCGGTTGCAAGGTTTCATAGCTAGAAAAAGGAGTGTTGTTTTATTAATGATAGAGAGGTTTGAGAAGAGAAATCTTGGCAAGGACAAGAGGAGCTAACGAGCAGAAGAGAACGAGCAGAAGAGACCTTCTATTCATCTCGTATTAGAAACCAGGAGATACCCAAGGTCGCAGAAACTGTCCAAGTTTGTGGAATGGGATTTTTTTTTTTTATAAATCTTTTTATTGAAACATACATCGGTTCAAATAAACAATACAGAGGACACAGACAGGAGATAAATAATGATGGCGTGCAATGGAGGAGGGATACAGTTCGACATAAGAGGGGAGTATCACGGGGTGAGGGGGACACTTGGTTCAGAACAATAAGGAGGTGCACAGATTTCTCCACGGTATCTATTCCAAGGGCTCCAGATACGTGTCCATTTTTTGGGGCATCCCCTGGCAACATAGACCGTCTTCTCCCTGAACATGCACCAATCAAGATCCTTCTCCCAGGCCTCCAGCGTAGGTGGTTTACTAGCGCCCCACAATTGCGCAATGTTTCTCTTGGCTATCATAAAACCCAGGGTAGCCCATTGTGTCTGGTGAGTGTTGAGGTCTGTGGGTTCCCATATGTTTAGGAAGCAACGCCTCGCCTCCGGGGCGAGAGGGTGGAATGGGAAATTTAATGAATGTTGCTGATACCTACAGTGGGAAGGAAAGAATAATTGGGTGTCTGGTGATGTGGAATGGGATGATCGTTCTTGAAACTTATTTAATTTAACTGGTGTTCACAGACTTAGAGAGAAGAACATTCCGAGAGGTGCAGCCCTCATTGCTTCTTCCTTTCTTACAGATGTATGGCTTTATGCTAAACACTTGTTCCCTTTTAGAAGATTTCTACTAAAATATTCACCGTGCTGACACTTTCCCATTTTTCCGTATTTTTTTAGATTTTGCCTTGTTACCCGATTACAATTTAGATTCAGAGACCCATTCAAGTTTAGGAAGGAGGAGTGGAGTTTCTTAAAAGAACATCAATTCCTAATTCTTGCCATCAATATTGTTCTGACTGTTGCTATTGTATCCTTTATGCTATCGAGTTGGAATTTACTTCAACGCTTTAATTTTATGGATGTTATTCTTTACTTTCCTAACATGTGCGTGATTTTTGTATTTCCTGGAATGATTATTAGCTTGTTATAAACCCATTTAACTTTAGTTACCGATTCCTAGTCCTTATTCTGTGGCCAAATGGGCTACAAGAACTTTCAATTGTTTATTTGAATGTCGACTCCCTTTTGCCTCTCAGTTAACCAAAAAGATCAATCAGGTGAGAAATGGTAACCGCTTCCTGCATGCTCCCAAAAGCAACTGAGACATTAGAAGAAACTCATTCTCACTTTCCTCTTTACAGCCTCTACTTATGCTGGCACTATTGTTTCCATTAGACAAACTGCTACTGGAATCATAACTGCCTCCACTGGAACTATTACCATTCCACACAATAGAACCTTTATAAACAGTATTACTGCCCATATTCAACAATTTTCCACCTTCAATTCTAATAGAATTTGAACATAAGTCAGTATCTCTGATGGAATCAGACCATACAGCTGCCCCTTTATCTGAATCCTTTGATTGTTTAATCCTGACAAATTGGTTGACCTTCATCTATTCCAAGCTTTTCTTACATCTCTTTTCACATATGTAAGACTTCATCTTATTTTGTACATGTTTACTTTCTGGTAAATACTAAATAATCAACTCAGTGCTCCATCCTAGTCACGCAAAGACTAACAACAATGTCTCAACCGGTATTATTAATAGAGGCAAGTATATATGCATGTACAAAACATTGCAAGGAAGGAAGAAGGGAGACTCGTGGTTTGTTTTAAAACGTGCTCATGGCATCATATAATTAAAGTAAATTGAACAAAATTATACAAAACAGTTATATCAGCACTGTGGGCAAAAAATGCATAGGCAACCCAAAAGGAAATCTTTGTGCACTGACGTGCTCGTGACACACAAAGGTGACGGCGCAAGTGACAAGTGAGAGAACAGCGGAAGGCGCGATGTGACCAGGTGAAGAAATATATACAGGAATATATGGTTCACAAAGGATTATTTACACAAGTTTGACATGGTTTTGTAGACATTTTGTGTGAACCATAGTTGAAATATGCGCCGCGAATTACGCTGAGATGTCGACGGCGTTTCGATCCTATTTATTCAGGATCATCTTCAGGACCGGGTTGCCAAGTTAGGGGTGCTGTATAAGGGAGGAAGAAGGAAAGATCAGAGGGGGGGGGCCTGGGATCGGGAAGGTCGCGCGCGTGGGAAAGCGGAGTGCAAAGGGTCGCCTGTCTGAAGGAGGCAGGAGGCGAGCCGATGGGGGAAGCAAGGCTTTCCCATGGGGGTCCTGGGGGAGAGGAGAAGGCCAGTGCGCGGAGCGTCACCGTCGCGACAGGTCACATAAGTGTAATTGAAAGGGGGGAGGGGGGAGGTAGCGTGACTGCACATGCAGAAGCAAGGGGCCTGCGAGGGAGCGGTGCCCAGAAGGTACAGGAACTTACCTAGCTGAGGGAATGGTCTCACGAGGGAAGACCGGGGTCAACGACGAAGCGCAAGAGCGTCAACGCAGTGGCAGGTGCTGGGCAAATTTGGCAGTTACTAGGAGTGAGAAAGGCACGAGTGAGGGAGCCTAGTGGCAGAAAACCACGTGAAAAGAGAGAACCGCGGGAGCACGAACTAACCAAGCCGTGGAGGTGACTCAACGTGGGACACCGGGGAACCAACAACGAAGCGTCGTGGGGAGGAGCGTCAACGTAGTGGCAATGGCTCAGAAGATAGGTGGAGGCTAAAGGAGATTGACGGGGCATGATTAGGGCAGGCAGGGTAGCGGGGAAGCACGTGGAAAAATGCGCGGCGGTGGAGCGGACTTACCTAGCTGAGAGGCAGTCCGAATGTACGATACCTCTAGACAGGGTCGGAGCCCTGAACCTCTGTCAGAAGGGGGAGGGGAAAAAAAAAAAAATGGTCCGTGATTTGGTCCTGTATTAGGACGAAACAGAGTGGGAAACGATTAGTGTGATCGCCGCGTTCGGAAAAAACCAAACAATGCGGTGGCATTGTGGTCATGGCCATTGACAAATATGACCATGAAATTAAGAGACAATTGGCCAACACCAGCCACTACCGTCCACTCAACAAAGACCCCTTACCTGAACTAAAAATTTAAATCCAGCAAGTCACCAGCCAAGCAAGATCAAATGACATCATCTCATCCAAGGAATTCGCCTTTCTGAATAACCAACATCCCCGGAAGCCAGTGATCTATGTATTACCTAAGATACACAAGGACAGTACCAATCCACCTGGTCGTCCAATTGCATCTGGGTGTGGCTCCATCCTTGAGCCACTGGGCAAGTACATCGACGCCATCATCAAGGAATTCGTACCCCTTACAGAAACTTTCATGCGTGACAGTATGGACCTCATTAATACCATTGAGGACAGACCCTTTGATACCAATACCGAACTCATGGTGGGACTCGACATAGATCTCTTTACACCAACATCCCCCATGAGGAAGGCCTCATGGTCATTGAAAAACTGCTGAAGACCAGACCCAGACCTACTCTGATCCCGACAGATTTCATTATGGATTTACTTCGCATTGCCCTGGAGAACAACTACTTCCTATATCAGGACACATTTTATCTACAAATCAAAGGTGTATCGATGGGGGCTTGCTTTGCCCCCAACTTTGCCATCCTCTTTGTATATAACCTTGAGATGAATCATATACTTACCTCCAATAATCCCTTCCTAGCCCAGATCTCCCTCTGGCGCCGCTACATAGATGACATTCTTCTACTATGGAAGGGTTCCATTGACTCATTGAACTCCTTCATCCAATGGCTCAATCAGTCACAACCTCATTTGAAATTCACTTCTGACTACAAATCCAACGACCTACCATTCTTGGACATCACCATCCATGCGGAGGATGGAAAAATTGGAACCACCCTGTACCGTAAACCGACGGAACATAATACTCTACTTCACTACTCCAGCTACCACCCACGCAGCCTCAGAGATGGTCTTCCCTACGGCCAGTTCCTGCGCATCCTGCAGAAACTGCAAATGGCGCCAAGACTATTTCCGGGAATCAGACATCCTCCTCAGCAAATTGATCTTCAGAGGATACCCACCACGATTGGTCTCTCGTGCCCGCAAAAGAGCATGGTACTGCCACCGTGACCAGCTCCTGACGCCCCAAACCAAAAAAGTCAACACCAGGATTCCTTTTGTTACCAAGTTCAGCCCCTGCAGCAACCAAGTCAGTAAAATTATCAAAAGCAATTGGTCCATACTGAGATCACACGAAGCATTCAGAGAACCTCCGCTCTTCTCCTACCGACGTGGCGACAACCTCTCCAATCACCTCGTTCACGCCATTACATGGCCCACGAAACCAGAACTCAATCACTGCCACATGGGGCCTTCCCCCAATCATTGGCCATTACAGATGCCAGACCTGTGTTGTGTGTGGCCTTACATCTAACACCAAAGAATTCAAGGTCAACAACAAAACCTACAAACTAAAAACCTTCACCAACTGCAGGTCGCACAATGTCATGTACGCCATTCGTTGCCCTTGTGACCTTGTATACATCGGCCAGACCACCCAAATGGTTAAACAAAGAATAATCCAGCATAAGAGCCGCATCCATTGCAAAGTACTGACTGCCCCCCTGGTAGCACACTACATTGAAAAAAACCACAGCGAAATAGACATCACTTGGCACTAGCCGTCCCTGCCTACCAGAGGAGGTAACCTCCAATTGCTACTCAACAAGAGCGAGTGCAAATGGAGTACCCGCTGTAATTCAGTTCACCAGGGTCTGAATACCATTGATGAGTGGAACAGTACAGTACAACTGTGAACCCTGCAATTTCCCATTTGTACCTCCCCCCTTGGTACACCACCCCATTGTGAGATCTGTGACCCCTCCACTGGGTCCCCTTTTCCTCGCCCTTTCCTTTTTTTCCCCATGGCAACTGAACCCTCCCCCGACCTCCATACTTCACCCAAGCTATACTCACAATACTACCCATTGAGTCTGGATTGATTCCACCTTTTTGCATTTTTGTATTTATGTACCCTTCTGTAACTACTTGGTACATGGCACCAGTAATCACCATGTTTTCTATTATATGCCAGTTTCATTGTTGTTATCGCATCTTTTCTTTGTAGGACTGTTTGGTCCGTTTCATGGCCAAATTAATGTATTGAATAAACCTGTTCCAGTGCTTATATTGTGTTCGGCCTTTACATGATAGTAGTGATGTGACTTCACATACCTACCCTCTGGCACACCCAACCACTGTACTTATTCCTTGCAGTGATCTCCTCCTGTTTCATTTCCCTTCCTACCCTCTCCCTCCCCTCCTCCCCCTTCCCTGCGCTCTCACTATGGTCACCCCCGCACCGGTGCCACAGCGTCCGTGAGTTGCCTGGACAACCCGGACCACTCCCCCAGGCGCCATCACGCCTGGTCACATGACGCTTTCACTTTCCACATCCGGAAACGCGGCGTCTACATCACGCGCTGGGCATTTCCCTTCGGTTAGACACCGGATTGACCGCACACGACCGCTACTCAGAGCGCCCCTCCTACCCACGGATTCCTCCTGGCTGCTACAACTTACACAACGGTAAGCTAGCTCCCAGCCTCCGCTACCAGCACCCTGACAGCTCCCTTGTTTGGTTTTTTCTGAACGCGGCGATCACACTAATCGTTTCCCACTCTGTTTCGTCCTAATACAGGACCAAATTTCAGACCGTTTTTGTTTTCCTCCCCCTCCCCCTTCTGACAGTGGTTCGGGGCTCCGAGCCTGTCTAGAGGTATCGTACATTCAGACTGCCTCTCAGCTAGGTAAGTCCGCTCCACCGCAGCGCATTTTTCCACATGCTTCCCCGCTACCCTCCCTTCCCTAATCATGCCCCGTCAATCTCCTTTAGCCTCCACCGATCTTCCGAGCCATTGCCACTACATTGACGCTCCTCCCCACGACGCTTCGTTGTTGGTTCCCCGGTGTCCCACGTTGAATCACCTCCACGGCTTGGTTAGTTCGTGCTCCCGCGGTTCTCTCTTTTCACGTGGTCTTCTGCCTCTAGCCTCCCTCACTCGTGCCTTTCTCACTCCTAGTAACTGCCAAATTTGCCCAGAACCTGCCACCGCGTTGATGCTCTTGCGCTTCGTCGTTGACCCCGGTCTTCCCTCGTGAGACCATTCCCTCAGCTAGGTAAGTTCCTGTACCTTCTGGGCACCGCTCCCTCGTAGGCCCCTTGCTTCTGCACGCGCAGTCACGCTACCTCCCCCCCTCCCCCCTTTCAATTACACTTATGTGACCTGTCTCGACGGTGACGCTCCGCACACCGGCCTTCTACTCTCCCCCCAGGACCCCCATGGGCAAGCCTTGCTTCCCCCATCGGCTCGCCTCCTGTCTCCTTCAGACAGGCGACCATTTGCATCCGCTTTCCCACGCGGCCGACCTGCCCGATCCCAGCCCCCCCTCTGATCTTTTCTTCTTCCTCCCTTATACAGCACCCCTAACTTGGCAACCCGGTCCTGAAGATGATCCTGAATAAATAGGATCGAAACGCCGTCGACATCTCAGCGCAATTCGCGGCGCATATTTCAACTATGGTTCACACAAAATGTCTACAAAACCATGTCAAACTTGTGTAAATAATCCTATGTGAACCATATATTCCTGTATATATTTCTTCACCTGGTCACATTGCGCCTTCCGCTGTTCTCTCACTTGTCACTTGCGCTGTCACCTTTGTGTGTCACGAGCACGTCAGTGCACAAAGATTTCCTTTTGGGTTGCCTATGCATTTTTTGCCCACAGTGCTGATATAACTGTTTTGTATAATTTTGTTCAATTTACTTTCATTATATGATGCCATGAGCACATTTTAAAACAAACCACGAGTCTCCCTTCTTCCTTCCTTGCAATGTTTTGTACATGCATATATACTTGCCTTTATTAATAATACCGGTTGAGACATTGTTGTTAGTCTTTGCTTACCTACCCAGATCTCAACCTGGTCTATCAATCAATCAGGGGGTTTATAGAGCACGCTACTCACCCGTGAGGGTCTCAAGGCGCTAGGGAGGGGGTGCAGCTCCTACTCAGTCGAAGAGCAGGGTCTTGAGGTCCTTCCTGAAAGCGTGCAGGTTCGGGGAGCGTCTGGTGCTGATTGGGCGCTCGTTCCAGGTCTTGGCTGCGATGTAGGAGAACGCCCTTCCTCCTGCTCTGCTTCTGCGGATGCGGGGGATTTCTGCTAGGGCGAGGTCGGCGGACCGGAGGTTCCTTTTGGGTGCGTGGAAGCAGACTCTTTTGTTGAGGTATTTGGGTCCGATGTTGTGGAGGGATTTGTAGGTGTGTGTGAGAAGCTTGAAGGTTATTCTCTTCTCGACGGGGAGCCAGTGTAGGTCGGGGAGGTCGCGGAGGTGTTGCGTCATGTGTTCGAGCCGAGGAGTCCCGAGCACGAGTCTGGCCGCGGCGTTCTGGATGGTTTGGAGCTTGTGTAGGAGGGTCTTGTTGATGCCGGCGTAGAGGGCGTTTCCGTAGTCCAGTCTGCTGGTTATGAGTGCGTGCTTGACGGTTTTTCTGTGCTCGGGGGATCCATTTGAAGGTCTTTCGGAGGATGCAGAGGCAGTTGTAGCTGGTGGAGGCGACGGCGTTGATCTGGTGGGTAATGGAGAGGGAGGAGTCCAGGATGATGCCGAGGTTCCGCGCGTGGTCTGTCGGGGTGGGGGGGCTCCCGAGGGTGGAGGGCCACCATGTGTTGTCCCAGGCGGAGGTCGAGGGTCCCAGGATGAGGACCTCTGTTTTCTCTGTGTTGAGCTTCAGGCAGCTGTCCTTCATCCATGCCGCGACGTCCTTCATTCCTTCCTGGAAGCTGATCCTGGTGTCATCGGGATCCTTCGTGAGGGAGAGGATGAGCTGGGTGTCATCGGCGTAAGATACTATGTTGAGTCCGTGCTGTCTGACGATGGCGGCGAGGGGGGCCATGTAGATGTTGAACAGTGTGGGGCTGAGCGATGATCCCTGTGGTACTCCGCAGTTGATCTCTGTGGGTTCGGAGATGAAGGGGGGAAGTCTGATCCTCTGGGTTCTGCTGAAGAGAAAGGAACGGATCCAGTTGAGGGCGGTTCCCTGTATCCCAGCGTCGTGTAGTCTGGCTGCGAGGGTGGGGTGTGAGACGGTTTCGAACGCTGTGGAGAGGTCCAGTAGGATGAGGGCTGCGGTGTGTCCCTGGTCGAGTAGCATGCGGATGTCGTCGGTGGCGGCGAGGAGGGCGGTCTCGGTGCTGTGGTTGCTGCGGAATCCGGGCTGGGAGGTGTCTAGGATGGCGTTTTCTTCGATGAACGCGGTCAGCTGGGCATTCACGAGTCTTTCGGTGACTTTGGCGGCAAAAGGGAGCAGGGAGATGGGCCGATAGTTCTTCAGGTCCGTGGGGTCGGCCGCGGGTTTCTTGAGGAGGGGCTTGACTGTGTGCTCCACGTAGTCGGCACGGTTGGATACCAAGCCGAGTAGCCCCCATGTTTCGCAGGGTGGTGCATGCTCGACGGCAAGGCTGCCGTCTAAATATTCACGCTCCCAAGGTTGCCCAAGCTTTAAGCAGCACTCCGCACAGATGAAAGCTTGGGCAACCTTGGGAGCGTGAATATTTAGACGGCTACGTGGAGCACAGATGTAGGATTTAGGAAGGGTCCTGCCTGTTGAGGCTCATCCATGAGCTTTTAAATTTTGTTTTGCAGCTACGAGAGCGGCGATGGATGCCAGAAATTTCCGTGGACTTCATTTCCCATAATGCCCCACATAAAGGAGAAGCCCATTCGGGCCGTGTAATCTGCATTTAAGAAGCGGTATGAAGACCGGAACTGCCGTCAGTGCACCTCTGAAGAAGAAGGCAAGCCCTTCGAAACGCATCAGGTTACATGGACGGAGCAGCTGCTGTAATGTATTGACAGTCAGGACGCTTTCCATACCTCAAAATAAAGGCTTTACACCTTTCATCTGTGCGGAGTGCTGCTTAAAGCTTGGGCAACCTTGGGAGCGTGAATATTTAGACGGCAGCCTTGCCGTCGAGCATGCACCACCCTGCGAAACATGGGGGCTACTCGGCTTGGTATCCAACCGTGCCGACTACGTGGAGCACAGATGTAGGATTTAGGAAGGGTCCTGCCTGTTGAGGCTCATCCATGAGCTTTTAAATTTTGTTTTGCAGCTACGATAGCGGCGATAGATGCCAGAAATTTACGTGGACTTCATTTCCTATAATGCCCCACATAAAGGAGAAGCCCATTCGGGTCGTGGAATCTACATTTAAGAAGCGGTATGAAGACCGGAACTGCCATCAGTGCACCTCTGAAGAAGAAGGCAAGCCCTTCGAAACGCATCAGGTTACATGGACGGAGCAGCTGCTGTAATGTATTGACAGTCAGGACGCTTTCCATACCTCAAAATAAAGGCTTTACACCTTTCATCTGTGCGGAGTGCTGCTTAAAGCTTGGGCAACCTTGGGAGCGTGGATATTTATATATATATATATATATATATATATATATATATATATATACATAAGCATAAGTGTGTGTCTATATATATATATTATCTACTGGCGGTCGCCAGCAGATAGTTATAGTTAGGACCTATTTTCCATAGGAAATCTGCAACATTGTATTTGAAATAACTTTGGCGCCGGTTGATGAATCTTCGCGAAAGTTTCAAACTTGTTGGGGCGCTCCGGTCCGCTCCTATCCTGAAAGTCTCGGGGTGATTCGTCAAGCGGGGGCCGAGAAAAAAGGGGGGTCCCAAAACGTGTTTTCCCCATGCAATTTTCCATAGGAACCTTTAGTCGCAGCTACAGCCCGAACTGCTGAACGGAATTACACCAAATTTGGCAAAAAGGTAGCCCTTGGTTCAGAGTCGTGCCTTTTGCTTAAATGGTGTAAATCCGTTCAGTAGTTCCTGAGAAAATTAAAAGTGAAATCACATATATATCTATGGCCGCGTAGGGTCCGCGTACCCTCCCGATCACGAGCTGTATGGTAATTGGCTGTCAACACTCCAAATCAGGAAGTGTTGGAGTGTTGCCCACCAGGTACCTCCAGTAAGCGCCACGGAGCTGCGTTGCAGAGTGTTGTAAAAAGGGGCGTGGCCTCTGAACACCTCTCTGCAACGCAGCTCTCTGGCGCATACTGGAGGTACCTGGTGGGCTAGTTGGCCCCTAGGGACCCTCGGGATTGAGGAGGAATTAATTCTCCAACTTAAAACGCGCCACAGGGCGTGTTTGCAGACATGTCACCGCAGGCCCCACCCCCTTCCTTCACCATTGTGCAAATATTCCTCTAAAATCAGCCGAACTACGAATTCCGATTTACTCACCTGTTATCAGGAGAGACCTCAGTGCTGCATCTTTGAGCCCAGTACTGATCCTGAAAAGTAATTTTAACCGTACTTACCAGTAACTTGTATTTCCTTCCATAGGCTAACATTGACTGGTTTCACTTGGAAATTCTTCTAAGTGTGGAGTTTTGGAACTTTATAATAGTCCTCTAAAATCAGCTGAACTACGAATTCCGATTTACTCACCTGTTATCAGGAGAGAACCCAGTGCTGCATCTTTTAGCCCAGCACAGACCCTGAAAAGTAATTCTAACCGTACTTACCAGTAACTTGAATTTCCTTCCATAGGAATCCATTGTCTGGTTTTCAGCAGAAAAGTTTCTGTGTCGATTTTCCCAAACTACAAATATTCCTTAAAAATCGTCTGTATGACTTAAACGCATTCTTTCAACTGTTTACAGGAGATGCACCAGTGCTGGATCCAGGATCCACCACTGAGTAAGAAAAAGTAACGATAACACTACTTACCTGCTAAGTGAATTTCCTCCCATAGGATAACATTGGTGATTCTATGTGAAGAAGTTTCTAAGTGTCAACTTTAAAATACAATAATATTCCTTAAAAATCACTACTGTAACCAAAACGCTTTTACTCAACTGTTTACAGGAGATGTCCCAGGACTGAATCTAGGATCCAGTCCTGTGGTTAGAAAAGTAATCCATAAAGTAACTAATTGCATTTAACTAGAAATTCACATTGAGCTCAATGTTGCATTGTGTTTGAAATTGTGTTGCCCATTGCAACAACTGTAACTACTGTACTTAAAAGTCTATTGCCTATTTGCAAAGTATTTAAACTAAAGTAATTCATTCTGAGAAAGTATATTTTGTAATGTAATGTATAATGTAATTACAATGTAATTTAAAAAATAAAATATCTAAAAATAAATAGTTTAAAAAAATGTAGTAAATCAGTATCAAAAAAATAAATATAACAATTAATACATTTTAAAATTGTCATTTACAAAACCTTTGAAATTCACTGAAAAAAACCCATAGGTTTCAGACATGTTATAGTTAGGAATTAGCATTTAAAAACCTTTGAAATTCACTGAAAAAACCATAGGTTTCAGGCACGTTATAGTTAGAAATTAGCATTTAAAAAACCTTACAAATTCACTGAAAAAACCATAGGTTTTAGGGACAGTTATAGTTAGTTGGACATTGCAATCGTACAAAACCCGTGAAATTCCCCTGTTATAGTTAGTTCAGCTAACTATAACTCGCGCCTCACAATGCACTGCTGATGACGTCACATATTACATCACTCATGACATGGTCAGTGACATCACTGATGACATCACTGATGACATCTCAAATGACATCACTGATGACATCACTGATGAAATGTGTACAAATGCGTCATATTGTAAGTTTTTAATAACTGAACAAAAAATGCCATTCATTCACTGAGACACCTAATCACTCAATTATACAGTTAGTCACGCACCCACTGAACAATCCATACAGGCACTCATACACCCACTGAGTCACCAATACACCTTGGTATATATATTTAACACTCAGAAACTTTTTTTAAACGCTCACAGTCACTGGATGATATCATCAGTGATATCATCAGTGATGGTTTAGATCTGTTAGAAGTAACTGACCTTAACAGGGCAACTGTATCTAAGGTGTTTGTGACCCATGAGTTGAAACAAGATGAGTCACCATCGGGGTTGCCTGTCAGCTATAGCTCAAATTCTTGAAGCGCCGGCCCTAAGATCTCTTTAGTGACTTTTCCCCAATTCCTCCTTGTTTCCACATTTTTTCTGTTTATTAATGACTTAGCCTTGAAACTAAAAGTGAATGGGACCAGGAAGTGGTCCGTCCATACCAGGTGAAGAGGGTCCTCGACTCTAAGGTTTTGATTATTTGTACACTTATGTATGGGTGAATAACTGGGTGTGTGAGTAGCTGTATGGGTGAGTGAGTGGCTCTGTGAGTGGCTGTATGGGTGTGAGAATGGTTGTATGGAAGTGTAAGTGGGTATGTAAGTGGTTGTGTGGGTGAGTGAGTAGATGTGTGAGTGGTTGTATGGGTGAGTGAGTGGCTGTATGGCTGAGTGAGTAGCTATATGAGTGCTGTATGGATAAGTAAGTAGGAGTGGTTATATGGGTCTGTGAATGGGTATGTAAGTGGTTGTGTAGGTGTGAGTGGGTGTATGAGAGGTTTATGGGGGTGTGAGTGGTTCTGTGGATGATGTCATGAGTGATATCATTTGAGATGTCATTGGAGATGTCATCAGTGATGTCACTGACCATGTGATATGTGAGGACATAAGGAGTGCATTGAGGGGGTGTAAGTTATAGTTAGCTCAGGTAACCATAACTGGAGAATTTCTATGGTTTTGAACGTGTGAATTCTGAGCCTAACTATAACGTCCCTGTAACCTTTGGTTTTTTCCAATGAATTTCTAAGTTTTTTTTAATTTGATTTCCTAACTATAACGTCCCTGTAACCTTTGGATTTTTCAGTGAATCTCTATGTTTTTTCATTAAAATTTCCTAACAATAAAGTTCCCATAATCTTTGTTTTTTTTCAGTGAATTTCATGGACACTTCTAGCCACACTCCTCTTGACTCGAACTCACACCGATGTCTTGGAACCTAGAGGTCGCTTCTAATTAACAGCCAACCTCCGTATCCAATTGGGACGCCGCCCACTCTACAATCATAGTCCCTAAACCGGATGTCTACATCGTGATGCCAGCCGCATCCTAAATATGCTCCTCCTCCCCAATCTTCTTAAGTGTGACATGGATCTTGGACACCTGGACGCTCTCGCCGGCCCCAACTCTCCATTTGGATTCCCTTGACACACCATTCTGTTTGAGTCTTCCTGGACAATTCACTTACCATACCTTGGGTGCATACCTGGAACTACCATTGCTTGGCACCTTGTCCCACCCCTAAACAGCACCGATAAATTTAGTTGTAACGTGGTCCTGACTTGATGACTTGAATTGACTTGAATTGATCCCAGGTCGAAATGCCATTGACCACCCTGCGCAACCTTTGGTGCATTTCTGGTTCTTTAACTTGTTCACGACTCAGAATGTCCATAACAATTGCATTGGAACTTCTGTAAATTAGAAACCATCTAAGTGATTGTATATTATATATTTCTTTCCTTGCGCTGCTTCCACTGTTTTTTCTTATCTCACTTGTCACTTGCGCCGTTCACAAACTTGCACGAGCTCTGATTGTGCACAAGATTCTGGGCCAGATGTACGACCGTGGAAATAGCGCCTCGCAAATTGCGAGTTTTTTGCGACTCGCAATTTGCGAGGTGCTATTTCCAATGTACAACAGTGTATTTCACACTGTTAGCGATTCCCAATGGGGTCACAAATTGAGAGGCTCATGAATATTAATGAGCCTCTCGCAATTTGCGACCCCATTGGGAATGGCAGGCCCTCCCAGGTATGGTGGCCTGCTGGGCTCAGCAGACCACCATGTCTGGGACTGCTTTTAAATAAAGCAGTTTTTTTTAATGCAGCCCGTTTTCCTTAAAAGAAAACAGGATGCATTTAAAAAAAAAAATTGAAACGTTTTCGTTTCATTTTTTAAGGGCAGGCAGTGGTGGGACCACTGCCTGCCCTTAGAAAATAATTTCCCCTGCATTTGCAAAGGGGAAGGGGTCCCCTGTGGACCCCTTCCCTTTTGCGAGTGCATTACCACCCTCTTGAAGAGGGTGGTAATTTGTGAGTGTTTTGCGCCCGCAATTGCGGACGCAAAACATTCTTACATAGGGCTGCGCTCGCTATTAGGAAGGGAACGCCCCTTCCTAATAGCGAGTCGCAAAACCCTATTTTGCGAGTAGCAAAAAATTGCGACTTGCAAAATAGGGTTTGTACATTCCCCATGCCGTTTGCGCATGCAAAAATGGTCGTACATCTGGCCCTAAATGGGTTACACCCACATTCAATGTAAATAGTGCTGATATTGTTTTTTGTACTCATTCCCCTTAACTACAGACTGCTTTTTACAATTTCAAATAATCATTGATGTCTCCCTGATTCTCCCTTTTTGCAATTATTGTGTATGATTTACATAATTGTCTATGAATATTACCTGTTGAGACATTGTTGTATGTCATACACAAAGGGCTGCATAACCCTCTGTTGTGAGTCTGGAGCCACAGCAGGAAGGGTGGACTTCTTTGCACTTCAAAGCTCTCTTTGAAGTCTCCCTCACTTCAAAGGCACAACTGGGTATAAGTACTGGACCTCTAAAACCATAACTTCAGTACACTTCTGGACGTGTGGCCACTCTGCCAGAAAGAAGAACTGCTCTGCTGCTGAAAGGACTGCCAGTCTGCTGGACTGGTGCTTTGCTGGATTTTTGACTTGCTGAGCAACCCTGCTGCCTTCTGTTCTCCTACCTGGGTCAGAAGGACTGGACCTGTATCACTTGAACCCAGAGTGAATCCAAGGGCTTGCTGGCTTGCCTACTGTTTTAAGTCTCAGGGATATCAAAGTCTTCAACTACCTGCTTCTAGACTCTACAAGCTGTGAGTCTGCCCTGCCAAGTTGTGTCACCCCAGTCCTGGACCCCTGGAAGTGAAGCCTAAGGTGCTTCTACAACCAGAACTCAAGCATCCTCATCGGAACCAGCGCATCTTCACCTTTTCATGGATCAGAACTGGCGCATTCTCGCTGAAGCGTGGAACAGAGCAGGCACATCACACTTGGAACCAGACCATCGCCTTCAAAATCAATGCATCGCCTGCTGCAGGAGCAGTAGTCGCACATTGCCTTTGGAACCGGTGCCTCGCACTTGGAACTGACACACCACCACCAGTCCGTGAAGAATCTTAATGCATCTCACCCACTGTGTGGCTCGACACCGATGCTTCGCTTCGGCTGAACCCCGCATGTTCTTCACTGTAGACGTCAGCCCGTATCAAAGTACTTTAGTTCAGCGGGCCCAAGTGGGTCCCTGTTTCCAGACTGCACTCCATTGTGGGGGGCCTGAACCTTTGACTTTCCCCTGGTCCAGCACGACCAGATAACCTATTGAAGAGCGTATTGCTTTTAAGTGCTATTTTACATTTATTCTTTGAAAATTCACATCTCCACTTCTACTTGTTGGATTTTTGTCATTTTGGTCTTGTTTTCACTGTGTTCTTGTTTGAAGTGTTGCACAAATACTTTACACATTGCCTCTAAAGTTAAGCCTGACTGCTCTGTGCTAAGCTACCAGAGTGTGAGCACAGGGTACTTTAGGGTGTGTTGTGACTTACCGTGACTAGGATTGTGGCTCCTCATTGGACAGGGTTCATACCTCTGCCAACCAGAAACCCAATTTCTGATATTGGTGTTCAGCGGTGAGGATAGGACTTGTGTTTGTGCAGTGCTATACAGTGATTGGTGTACACTACCATTCCACACTTAAAACCACTTAGAATTTTAAATTCTCCTTTTTTTCTCTCCATTGGTTATTTTTCCCAAATGTGATTCCTGTCTCACCTTCATAAACTTGGAACTATTTTATTGTTGCATCTCTGATACCTTAACAGATTGGAAATGGATTCCGACTTCCTGGCAGAATACAAAGAGATGGACCTGGTCTCCATTGAAGCCCTCAGCAAGGCTAAGCTGAGGAAGTTCTGCAAGGATAGAGGGCTGGCTGTGGGGTCTCTAGTTGGCAGAGGTATGCACCCTCTCCAAGTAGGGACCCACAATCCTAGTCAGGGTAAGTGTAGTACACACTAAGTTTACCTGTGCTCACCTTCAGATAACTTGGCCCAGAGCAGTCAGGCTAAACTAAAGAGGCAATGTGTAAAGTATTTGTGCACACACACACACAGTGACAAAGTGAAAACACCACAAAAGTACGCCACACCAGTTGTTCAGCCTGACCGTGATGGAGCGCACGCCAGCTACAGGAGTCATCTGGCCCCGGCACAGTATATTGAATGCGTCAAAAGTCAAAGACGGTGCGATGAGAAGAGGAGGTGAGGCATCGCGGATGCAGGTGATGCATCGGTTCCTTACTGCTATGCAGGTCGTTGGCACGTTGGTACTTGGGGACAATGCGTTGCGCAAAGGAGGTGAGGTGTCACTGTGCAAAGTGATGCGTCAGTTCCTGGAGGCAGTGCGGGGTTGTTGTACCGCTAATGCTTGGGGACGATGCGGGCACAGAGGAGGTGATGCGCCGTTTGCAGGTGCAAGACTTGAAGTCCTAAAGGCAATGTGGTGTCGATGATGCGTTGATGTCACAGCGCAGTGCATTGATTCCTCAGTATCTTGGTCGCACCACCAGGCCGAAGGCGTTACGTCGGAGTCGGAGTCTGAAAGGTGCATCACGGACTTCAGTGAAGTGGTGCTCGAGACTCACGCAGCGGCGGTACTTCAGAGGCGCTACGTCAAAGTCGGAGCTTGCATTGTAAGTTGCGTTCATTGTGTTGTGCACTCAGCGAGCGGGGACCATGGCTTCGGTGCAGGCAGCGGCGATGCATCGATTTCATAGTGATGCGCCTGTTCCGAAGTGACGCTTGGAGTCGATGCGTCGATTTCTTCTTCTTTTAGCACATGCCTCACTTCCAAGGGCCCATGAACTGGATTCGGCACCACTTGTCAGAGTAGGGCTCTCAGCAGAGAAGCCCAGGTGCTGCAGGTGAAGTCTTTGATGGCCCTGTGACTTCCAACAGGAGGCAAGTTCAGCTCAAGCCCTTGGAGAACCTTTAGAAAGCAGGATGCAGGGAGCAAAGTCCAGTCCTCTCTCTCCCAGGACAGAAGCAGTAGGCAACAGGCCAACACAGCAATGCAAACAGCAAAGTTGGAGACCCTCCTGGCAGCACAACAGCTCTTCTTCCTGGCAGAATGTCCTCAGTCCAGAAGTGTTCCGAGTATATGGTGTCAGAGGTCCAGTACTTATACCCATTTTAGCCTTTGAAGTAGGGAGACTTCAAAGAAAGGTCTTTTTAGTGCACAAGACCCTGCCCTTCCTGCCCCGGGCTCAGACAAACTACAGGGGGGTATGCAGTTCTTTGTGTGGGGACAGGCACAGCGAGTTTCAGGTGCAAGTGTCAGATCCTCCCACCACGCTAGCTCGACGGGCCATCAGGATATGCAGGGCATACCTCAGCTCCCTTTGCGTTGACTTTCTGGAGTGAATTCACAAAGCCCAACGGTCATCCAACCCAGACGTGTATTCTAGGGGCAGGCAGAGGCACAGATTGATTAAAGTAAGAAAATGCCAACTTTCTTTGGATTTATTGGACATTTGACAGAAGAACAATTTTCATCTTATTTATGAACAGTTGGTCTTTGTTTATGTACACTTTATTTTTGCATCATTTATTTTTGCATCATATATTATTTGTTGTAGGCAGGATTGATGTTGACACACGTAACAATGGAGAAATGGATTTATTTGTTGTGAATTAGGTATCACAGCATTTTCAAATGTTGGTTTGGGAATCACATTGTTGCTTTAGCTCACATTTATATAGCACACAGAAGGTTAGGTAGAGATGGGGGTTTTATTAATTTGATTGAGGGTATTTTATCATTTTTGGGTAGTGGAGGGTGCATTGTGGGGTTAGTAGTTTGGGAGCAGCATTAGAACAACTTGGTGCGATGTATGAGAACAGATCACAGGGTTAACAATCACGTTAGGATTGGGTGGAAGCAGGTGAGGAGTTGGTTAAAATCTAACGGACCGAGCTGATTATTTGAGATAATGGGGAAGGTGGATGAGGAGGTTAAGCCGCCGGCTGCGGTTTCATCAAGGTATTTTATAACTATCCCGCATGATGGAGCACCGAAACGTGGGGGGTTTACGTAGTCATAATGGGGTGGCAATTTATCTGTTTAAAAGTGGGTTCAGTATATAGAAAATCGGGAATGACACTTTAGTTCGATTTGTTTTTTAGGATGTTTAGTGAGGGAGGGCACGCATGGTTGGAAAGGGGAGGGAGGGGATTACTTGCTGTTTGATCAGTTGGGCTAGATATTTAGGGAATCACGGCATGTAGAAATAAGTGGGAGGTAGTAGATTTGAGCACATAGTGAGCGTATTATGGTTGTTTTTATGATCGTGATTTAACAGCGAAGGTTAGCAGGGTACAACTGGCTGAATTGTCTTTTGTTTTTTGTAGAAACCCCTGACGAAGAGCCCATGAGGCTCGAAATGCATTGGGAATATAACGTGATGAGCCTACTCTGTTTTGTTTCACCTGTGATTTATGGAGTTACTGTGAAAAAGCCTTGAAGGGCACTCAGTAAACATTTTAAGACGCTAAAATAAAGATTGAAGGTGAAAGGACGCTGTCTCTGCAGTGTTTTGAAAAATTGGAAAGTGTTTAAAACAATGATGACGATGGATGCTTCAAGATTACATTTGATTACATTGGATAACGTTTGAAGAAATGAAAAAAAAGGGGAAGGATTCCCATGTTTGCAGTGCAGCAGGTGGGGCGCGCATCAGCGCCCCTGAATGTATTGTTTATATAGGCTGTGCTTGGGACGGTACACAGCACCTGTTTCGCACGCACCAAAAGGACGACAAAAACATTTTGAATAATGAATTCACAAGGGAATGAGTGCATTCTCTACATATTTCTCTAACTTTCTAAAAGTGGCATTTTCAGACCTGCAATTTAAAAACCAACTTCACTAAAATAAGTGTTTTTAAATTGTGAGCCCAGAGACACCAAACTCCAATTTTTTATCTGCTTCCAATTGGAAGATACACGTGTAAGATGTTACAAGGCAGCTCCAATGCTAGCATGTGGGAGAGATAGGCCTTGCTGTAGTGATAAACAAATGTAGCCATTTTTCACAATCAGGACATGTAAAACTCAAAAGTACATGTCCTACCTTTTAAATACATTGCACCCTGCCCATGGGGCTACCTAGGGCCTAACCTAGAGGTGCCTTAAATGTAGTAAAGGGGAAGGTTTGGGCCTGACAAGTAGATGAACTTGCCAAGTCGAAATGGCAGTTTATCTGCACATAGGCTCTGCAGTGCCAGGCCTGAGACATGTTTGAAGGGCTACTCATGTGGTTGGCACAATCAGTGCTGCAGGCCTACTAGTAGCATTTGATGTACACGCCCTGGGCACACATAGTGCACTGTTCTAGGAACTTATTAGTAAATCAAATATGCCAATCATGGAGAAACCAAATGCCATTACATTTTAGACACAGAGCACTTTAGCACTGGTCAGCAGTGGTAAAGTGCCTAGTGTCCTAAAAAGAAGTTCAGCACACAGTCAAAAACAGGAGGTCAGAAGCAAAAAGAATGGGAAACCACGCCAAAAGATGCCAGGTTTAACAGGCGTCCACCAAGCAGGACCTGCAAGACGCCCTGTGAGTGTTTGAGGAAGCTGCTGGCTGAAGGCTGCATCAGTGGACCAAGAGGGCGATGGCCCTGAGAAGGATGAGGAGGAGGATCAAGAAAATGATTTAGCAGTGATTCCAGAGGAGAGGAGGAACCACAGAGGAATTCCCTTGCTGGATCATATGCAGGAAGCAGTGTCTCCTCCCAAACCCTGTCCCCTTAGGAGTTGCAAGATGGACATGCTGAGAGGGACCTGAGGCTGCATCTGGCCCCACTGGCTGCAGAGGAGAGAAGGGCCGAGACTGACAAAGTCCTGGCGGAGGAGAGGAGGGCTGAGGCTGAAAGAACATTGGAGGAACAAATATCTTGTTGGCTCATGAACTGAGTCTTAATGAGCTGGATTTGAAAGCCAAACATCTGTTAAAGTCTAGCAAAAATTGTGGCAGCAAAAGTACAGTATCCAGTGCTGAAGAAAGAGACCATGTACCCATGGACTTGGTGCCTGATGTCAAGGAGGGGATGACAAAGGTAGGTGGTTTGAGGCATATGAGATTACTCTAGAAGGGCACAGGATACCTGAGGAGTATTGGGGAGCTGGCATATGGAGGCATATACCTAGAGATGGTAGGGACGCCCTACTGACCCTAAAGAAGGGGGACAGGCTGAGGTATCCCACCATGAAGGAGACCCTTGTCAGGAGATATGAATTCACCCAAGAGGAGTGCAGGTTGAGATTCAGGGGAAGTCAGAAACTGTGTCACCAGTCATTGGAGGATTTTGCAAGGTACATTTGCAATGCACTGAATGGTTGGGTGAAGGGTAGTATGGTAAAAACCTATGATGGCTTGTTGCTAGAGAGCACATGTTCAGTCACTGCTTTCCATAGCTATGCCAGCACATGGTTGATTGCAAATTCACTGATCCCAGGGAACTTGCAAAGGAGGCAGACCTCTGGGTGAGTACCAGAGTGTCTGAGAAGGCATGGAGAGTGATCCGAGGAAGGGTGGCTCAAGCTCTCCTCAACAGAATGAGAGGGAGGAACGCAGTGACCCAGACAGGTCCCAGTATAGTAACGGGGAAAAGGGTTCCATATCCCTTCTAAAAGGAGGAGGGGAAGTGGGGGTGGGCATAGGCCTGGAGTGCCCTATTTCCAGCCCCAGAGCTTGGATTGTTCCCAAAGGGGGCACAAGCAGTGTAACCTGGTCTGTACCGAGAGACCATCCACGGATGGGAGCTCCATAGTGTCAGGAGAGCTGAGGGGGGCTGCCACCACAGGTGCCCTACCAGTTCTGTGCACTTGGGTACCACTCCAGGGAACACCCTTAACAATGAGAACCTGCGACAGGCAGACTCCTGCATGACACAGACAAAGTGCGTCACCCTCGAGGTGGGTGGTTGTACGCTCCTGTAAGTCCTGGCTCCCCAGGCACATGTTCAGCCTAAAGGTACAGATCCTGGGTTGAAGGGCCCATTTCAGGATATCACCCCGGAAATGGTGGGAGGGATAGTGGAGAAATGATGCAAAACACCTGGGGCTACTACCCTCCACTCTAAGAAACCTTATTCTTGTTGAAGTGTGGAACGGAGCCAGTGCATCGCACTTGGAAACAGCGCATCGACTTCTAAATCGATGCATTGCCTGCTGTGGGAGCAGTAGCCCCGCATCACCTTCGGAACCGGCGCCTCGCCTTTGGAACTGATGCATCGCCACCATTGCGCGGAGAATCTCGATGCATATCGCCCATTTCGTGGCCCGACACCGACGCATTGCTTCGTCTGCACCTCGCATCCTTGACGTCGACGTAAGCACGGATCAAGGTACTTTGGTTCAGCGGGCACAAGTGGGTTCCTGCATCAGGCTCACGCTCCATCGCGGTCGGCATTAACTTTTGACTTTGCCCGGTCCAGCGCGACCAGCTATTTCATTTAAGAGCTTATTGCTTTTAAGCGCAATTTTACATTTTATCTTTCAAAATTCATATCTCAACTTCTACTTGTTGGATTTTTGTCATTTTAGTCTTGTTTCATTTACAAAATTAAGCTCTATTTTTCTAAGCTGGTGTGGAGTCTTTTTGCGGTGTTTTTATCGTGTTACTGTTTGAAGTGTTGCACAAATACTATACACATTGCCTCCTATGTTAAGCCTGACTGCTCTTTGCTAAGCTACCAGAGAGTGAGCACAGTATAATTTAGGGTGTGTTGTGACTTACCCTGACTAGGGGGCCCATTAGGATGGCGGGCGGATCACCCCCGCCGGGGCGGCGGTAGTCACCGCCGGCCCGGCGGGGGCGATCTGCCCGCCATCCACACAGCAAAGACCCCCGCCATATTATGATGGCTGGGGGGTCCGCGGTGGACGGAAAGACCGTCCGCCGCTTTTCCGCCGGTCGACTCGTCGACCGGCGGAAAACAAGGTTAATATGGTGGCGGTGTCTGCAAGACACCGCCATCCATATTAGGATGATTGCGGAGAGCAGCCTTTCCATGGCGGCGTTGCTGCCATGGAAAGGCATACGGTGTTTGCTGTTGGGGGCCCGTAGCGGGCCCCAGGAGGTGGGGGGAGGAGGGTGCACATGGGGGTACCTGTGGTACCCCCTGCATTTGTATGCACAAGGTGGCAGGCACCGCGCGGTGCCTGTCACGTTGTGCATGCAAACTCGCACGACGTGCATTCACAGCATTGTGGCGGGCGGTGCTCACCGCACCGCCCGCCACAATGCTGTGAATAGGGCTTGCCGTGGCGGTGGCATCCTAATATCATGTGCGGGACCGCCGCGCCCCTTGCGGACGGTCCCGCATTCCGCTGCGGTGGCGGGCAGACTTTCTCCGCCCGCCATCGTAATGATGCCCTAGGATTGTGGTTCCTGCTTGGGCAGGGTGCATACCTCTGCCAACCAGAAACCCAATTTCTAACAAACGTGAACCATCAAAGAGGGAATTTATTTCTGAAAAGCAAAAAGTAATCTCCCTGTTATGCAGGACTTTTCCTACCTCCCCTATTGGAAGAAAAATCGGTGACCAATGCCCAGCTTTATTATGGTACAGCGGTCAGGTTGTGAATGGAAGCCTTGGGAAAGTTTTACTTGGGTGGCATTAACATGAGGCTCCACTGCTGAATATCGAGTAGTTTCCCACTTCTAAAATTATTGGAGGAAACCACAGGTTTAGCCTTTTACCAGCAGAGGCCCCCTCCTTAGGACAGAGGAGTGTCGCCCCCTCTGCTGCCAGTGCAGCAAAGTAAAAAATAAAATGGTAATAAAATGAATTGCCATTTTATTTTTCACTGCTCCCAGCCCGAGCAGTGATTGGGGGCGGGCTGCCTGCTGACTGGCAGCAGGGGAGTGGTGCTCACTCCACCAGTTTATGGCCGGCTGTCTTGCGATGGCCAGCATGACATGCGCAGTGTAAACCTCTCCATCTAGCTGTCTTAAACAGCTGGGTGGAGAGCACGCAGAGGCCCCCTGTGCCTGCTGGAGGGTCGAGGCAGCCCGCTCCAGCCAATCCTGGCGCTGCTCTCATGCTGCTCATCTGAAGCATGAAAGCAGCGTCTGGATTTGGAGAGGGAAGCTGGCTGGGGCTCCAGGAGGATTCGCGCTGACAGCAATCAAGACCAAAAAGGTAAGTTTGTTTTCATTTTATTTTTACCTATTTTCGCCCACTGACAGGCACTGTGAGAAACTCGCATTGCCTTCAGCCTTAATTCCGGAGCCCTCAGTCCGTTATAAAATCTGTTAACATGCCATGATCAGTGGCGTAGCTAGGGGGGGGCGATGGGGGCGGACCGCCCCAGGCGGCACGAGTTTTCGGGCGGCAGCCGGCCCCCCTTCCTCCCGCTCTTACCTGCGGCCGTTGCGGCCGCAAAAATCGGCCGCTACCACCCCCCCCCACCCCCCGCTCTACTAGGATTTTGCCGAGGGCGGCAAACGCAGGGGCCGCCACGGGCAGCTTAAGGCCTAGCTACGCCCCTGGCCATGATTGAGAGCTTTGGAATGTGAGTCTAAAGGAATTATCATTTATCACAGTGCCTGCCACTGGGTTTGGTACTGGCTCGGCGATCCTTCACTTTGAGGGTCACTGACAGCCACAGCCTTTGACCTGATATGCTTGTAGTGCAGGAGCAGTTTGGTCGGTGTCCCATTGAATTTGCATGGTGGGTATACTGATGACACCAATCCTTGTGATTGGTAAATCGAGTGAAGGGATGAAGGTAAGTGCCTCACTGGCCAACGGAAAACCCTAACCAACTAGTATACCCGTTGTAGGAGAGTGTAGAGACAGCAATCCACCAGAGACATCACACGTACTTCCAGATTTAATTTATTTTTATGGGGTGTACAGAGTGCAGTGGAGGACTGCACAGAGGGCACACAGTCATCATGTGAGGTTGCAGGTATCTTTACAATAGACACTCAGAATAATAGTTACAAATAAAGATGAAATACAACATGAAAGTTGTATGCAGGGGTGGCTCCTCCACTTAGGCGGAGGAGCGTCGCCCCACTGCTTTCTCACAGTGCGAGAATCAGAAACATAAAATGGTAATAACTTCCTGTTATTTCCATTTTATGTTTAGTTGCGGGGCTGCTCTGCTAGCAGGGGAGGAGTGGTGTGCCCACTCCTGAGGGCGCAATGACTGTTTGGTCGGCCCTCTGGGGCCGCCCAAACCAGTCATGCGCACTCTGCCCTTTCTCCATGGAGAACATGGCCTACCCGTAAGCCCCTGGCTGGGCGGCGTCCCCACCAATCACAACGCTGCCATAGCAGCGTTGGCTTAGGGGAGGGGAGGGAGGCTGCCTGCTTCCTGTTCCTGCCGGAAGCAGGGGAGTAGAAGCAGGAGCCGAGAAAACGCGGGACCCGGCCAGCAGACAGGTACGTTTTTTATGTATTACTAAATTAACCCCCCCCCCCTCCTTGCGCGACCCCCCGCACCCCAACCCGCGATTAATGCCGGCCGTGACTGGTTGTATGAGGTGCTGATGGAAGGGATAAAGGTAAGGATTGAAGGAACAGTGTGAGAGGTGGGTTTTGAGACCCACAATACAGTAGCCAGATGGCCCCCGTCTGGAATGCAACTTTTTGGATCCTGACTTTCTGAAAAGTAGCCCTTCCACTGAGCAGTTTTAGGCAAGATTTTTGCTTTCTAATGAGCAGGGCATCTAGAAAAGGTACAAGATTTAGATGTCCACTTCTGAGTCTGATGAAAGAACTCAATTTTTCCTACTAGTACTACTAAATAATAGCACCTTCTTTGTACAATTTGAGCATGCTCCAAACAATTCATCTATATTATGTGGGAGATTGTAATCTCCCTATAGAGCTTTGTGTTTTATTTTCTTATTACAGTTGTGCTCAATTGCTTGCAATACTGTATTGATGGCGACTAGTTAACTGTGCAATAGTCCTTACAATGGCTGCTTTCATAGTGCGAGGATAGCTGGAGTGCAGCACTTCTGACACTGTCTCTCTGCCATGGAACCAAAGTGTAAAACACTCCATCACACCCCCCCAGGACCCAGAGATATTACTTTCAGTTCACGCATCACCTTTCCTTATTTTCTATCATAACTGGCTGTGATATACAGCTGCACAGAACACATAAAACACAGGCATTACATAAAAAACCAAAGCAGTGACATTGTTCTACAATGAAAAAAATTAATCTGCCAAGGCAGGAGGAAGGAGAAACAATAACGATGTGTGAAAGCCCCAAGTGCTAGGGAAAGAAAACCAGCATTGGCAACGCCAGTTGATCGCAGATTTTAAATTCAATGCTGCTCTGCATCGGTAAAAAGAAAGTGCGAAGGACAATACGCATGCTTGTGCTATCATGCATTTGTATCTTGGGGCTACGGTGGCCCAGCATGATGACCTAGACGTGCCCACGCATCACAACCCATACATACCCAAATGGCATGATGTGGGCACCATTTTGAGTATTTTTTCTAAAGTACAGTTCCGTGATAGCAAATGGCTATCTTGGAACAGTAAATAAAAAAAAATAAAAAATGTTTGTAAAAGTGCATGTTAAGAAAGGAGCAGCCAAGCAGCAAATTGTACCTACTGGAACCCCACACGCCCATTTTTTTTTTTTTTAAAAAGAACTCGATGGGAGGGGGGAGCAGAGGAGCAAAGTAGAAATAGGTGAGTTAAAAATTCAGCAGGGGTAGGGGGTGGATGAGGAACAGAAAAGCGATGGTTGAACTTATTTTTTTTAAAGCCACCTTGTTGACTTGAAATATTGTTCTAATGTACAGTAGGCGGTACTTTATCCCATATATTACACCCTCGACAATGAGTTGTATATTTAAAACCGGATTTACCTTACAAGGCAGTATTTATGGTTTCAGAGGGAGAGAAACTAAACAATTTTTAATTTGGTAGGCAAATGTACTGTATGATTTACCAATTCTGCATTCACACTCAACCAGTTAATAATAACTAGTGACTGTATTTATGTATTAAGATACACTTACCTCTCTTCGATGAATTAGGGTCTGTCCATGGTAGCTTGACAGAGTAAGAGCCTGCATTAAAAAATAATCAAATACATTAACTAGGGAGAGGAAGAGCAAAGAGAAAATGGAACAGAAGGAAGGAAAGGAAAAGAAGACAGGGCTAGCCAAATAAAGTCCAGTAAAGAAGGAAAGGAGAGGGATGAAAAGAAAGAAATAGGAAAGGAGCTAGGGACATCAGAAATGTTCAAATCTGCACAATTGAGCACTGTAAAAATTGAAGTTGTGCGATATTAGGCTTATCTGAGAATCTTTAAATTCAAAGTCTAACTATACTCAAAAACGTTCGGCCTAATCAGTTTTAATCGGTATTAACAATTTGGAAACAATTGAGTGTGTTGAACGTAATGGTTTTAACAACCAATTGGAAAAATATATTTTTGTGTATGTATGGCTTCTATAGCAAACACTGTGACATTAACTTTAGAAACAGTTGAGTATTTCGTGACTAAGGTCTTGTTTGTTATTAATCGTGCCAATAGAGTACTCCATGAAAAACTGGGATTTTATTTTCTATATTTAGACACAGAATTCCTCTTAGCAAATTCGCCCAAGGATAGCATTCACTTGTTTGTACGGTTTCTATTAAATTCACAAATAATTATTTCATAGACTAATAACTTTATGAGAAAAAGAAAAAAGAAACAAGGAAGGAATACAAAAGTAATGGAAGGAAGGATGTGACACAAATAGTTTACAAGAGTGTGAAGAAGACATAGAAGAGTATTGTGAGAAATTGGGTTGCTGGTTGAGGGGGATAGGAGCTCTCCTCAAGCAACAGCCACAATACTTGTCAAGGTGAAGCACAAAAAGTCCCTAAATTAACCTTCGCTTAACCCTCTGGTAGCTTGGCACAAAAGCAGTCAAGCTTAACTGACAGGCAATGTGTAAAGAACGAAAGCAGCATTTGAACAGTAATAATGTGAAAACACAACACAATACAAATCCCACACCAATTTAGAAAAATAGAGTAAATAAATTATTTGACACCAAAATAACAAAAATCCAATCAGTAGAATAGGAGTTATGAATTTGTAAAGATTAAAGAGAAAAATAGCGACTATAGGATTAAAGCACCAACTGCGGACATCTAGTCATGCGAGACTGGGGCAAAGTTGAAAGTTATGGCCAACTACGATGGAGCGCGATTCAGATACATGCAGTGGACTGGGCCCGGTCTCAGCTTACCTTTAGACTTAGAATAACTTTTGGAAAAAATAAATGTCTGAGAAGGTAAAGTTCAGCGGGGCAAGGCATCCGGTGGTGGCTGAGGAGGAGACGTCGACATCAGGAAGCCGCTGGACGAAGTTGCGGTGAAGTTTTCTACATTCAGAATTAGTCTCTTTTATGGAAGTCAAAAATATCCAGTGGGACAAAGCTACAGGCTGAAGCCGACAAAGACTTCTCGAAGGCAGATACCCCTTCTGCGAGGAACTGCTGCACAGGATTTGCTGCTGCGGAGAAAAACGTAATAGGCGCTGCCACGAAGTCTGGCCAACCGGCGATGCACCTTGGGTGGATGGCCGAGCAGGTAGGTCCCGGTCTCCTCTCAGGTTTCAAGGCACTTTGTGGCTGAAAATTTTCTTGGTCCCAAGTTTTGGATTTGGGCTATCTGGGCACCTTTAACACCATTTCCAAGGGTCCAAGACTAGAGGGACAACGCTTGGATGGTCAGGACACTCTCAAACTGGGTAAAGGTGTGGGTTTAAGATTGTTGGAGCATTTTCTGTCCCTGAGGCTCTGATCAGGGGGCCAGCCAACTAGCCCTTGGAGTACATCTAGAAGTCCTGGGTTCAAGCAGAAAAGCAGGTCTCAAGCAGCAGGGCAGTCCTCTGAGGGCACTGGGTTGGCTTCAGGCAGCAGGGCAGTGCTCTCAGTGTAGCAGGGCAGTCCTCTAAAGTACACAGCAGGTCATAGGCAGCAGGGCAGCTCTTTGATAGTCCTTCTGAGGTCTAAAAGTGAACTGAAAAGTGGGTCTGAGGGTCCACATTTTTTACCTGGTGTCAGCTTTAAAGTGGAAGAAACTTCTGGAGTCCCACCCCCCCAGAATTTTCTGCCTCCCTGCCCTGGTTGCAGGATGTCTGGGGGCACAAAACGTTAGTGTGAAGTTCTTTGTGTGAGGATTGAGGCAGCTGCTTTGAAGTGCAAGTGGGTCTGTGCACAGCTCCGCTCCCCCTATCCTGTTCGGATTGCCCACCCTGCCAACTCCCAGTGCCCCTATAGTGTGCCTGTCTGGGAGGAATACACGAAGGCCAATGACCACTCGCACCTAGTCATGTGACCCAGGATACAGGCTGCAGGCACCAAATGGCTAAGACAAGAAAATGTCAACTTTTCAAAAGTGTCATTTTCAGAATTGTGACTTAAAATCTGGCTTTACCATTAAAGAGTCATTTTAATTACAATTCCTTGGACACCAAACATGACATTTTTACCTGCTTCCAAGCAAACGTTATTATTTATTAAATGTAATATGATAACCCAATGTTATTCAATGGGAGAAATAGGCCTCATAGTAGTGAAAAACTAATTTGTGAGCTTTCACTACCAGAACATGTAAAACTTGTAAAACTTAAATGTCCACCTTTTTAAATTAAATGCTCCCTGCGCTGTGGGCTGTTGAGGGCCCACCCTAGGGCTGACTTATATGTATCAAAAACAGAGTTTTAGACATATTTTAAAGGGCTATGTAAGTGGGTGACACAATAAGTGCTGCAAGCCCACTAATAGCATTTAATTTACCTGTGCTAGGTATATATTAGACTACTTTACTAGAGACCTATAAGTAAATTAATTTTGCCAATCGGGTGTAAAGCAATTTTACCATGTTTTAGGGAGTGAGCACAAGCATTGGTTAGCTGCGGTAAAGTGTGCAGAGTCCTAATGCAACAAAAACGAAATTCAGAAAAAGAAGAGGGCTGAAGGCAAAAAACGTTTGGGGATGACCCTGCAGAGGGGGCCAAGTTCAACGAGTATGAAAAGAAAATTAAAGATAAATGTAAAATAAAATTGGTGAAGTACGTGAGTAAAGGTTGGAGCAAAGAAGCAGAAAAAATGAAATGGCTTTGTTGTTTTTCATTTGAAAATATCACAGACTGTAGCTTCCTCATGCAATTTGATGGGAAGAATTGATGAGGCAGAAAAGGGGTAAGAAGAGCTGGTAAGTCTATGTTAATAAATTTCTTAAGCGCGCAAATGGCCGGGGCATTAAGGCGCTGGTTAAAATTACAACAGGGTGCAAACTAGGACAAGGACTGATTCAGACAAATAGCCACGTCTAGATGTGGCCTGTAGCTTCCTGTATCTGTCCTTTTGTCCTTGTTCAATGCAGAGGCATGCCTAGTGTGGGGAGCAGCTCTGTTTAATATAGATTAGTGCAGGAAATTTTAAGAGTTTAGTACAAAGACATAAAGTAGATATTAGTTGTACCGGTACAGTTGGGGGTCTGGTTGACAACGGATGTCCCACTGACTGGCTTTCCATCTGCAGTGGAGCACCAACAGTATCCGGTCTGCTTATGGCACTGCACCTGTAACAACCAGGGAGTTGAATAATGTATAACATACACAAACACAGACTTGACAATATTTCTTGCCACATCATTGAGAAAGCAATGAATTTTTATAATGCTGTCATCACCAGAGGATGCAGGAACGCAAATGAAAGTCAGAAATATCATGATACAGTGCACCAACTGCAGCAATTCTGTGTAGCTGGGGTTGTATTTAATCAAGTAATACACATTTTGACCACAGACAATAAAACAGTATCATGAAGGTGCATGAGATGAGTGTAAGAGTGGAAACACAGATAATGGCGAAGGTGATTGCTGTAGTGAGGTTAATGCAGCGATGTTCCATACCATATAACTACTACGCAGTTTCTGGACACCAATAATGAAGAATAGGGTGAGTTGTCTTTTGAGATGCTCAACCTCCCGTATACTCAAGACTGAAAAGGTGGGTCTCAAGGATGACCTCGCATACTGGAAGGGCGGGTTTAGCTTGAAGATCTCTGGGGGAGCAGGGAGGTGCAGGGGTGCCAGTAGATCAAGGCACCTAAAGCTAGATGGTGTAATGAGTGGTTTAGGGGGGTAAGGACAGGTAGCAGAGGTTTGCAGAGGGAAATGCTCATGAAGGCACATGAGGGCTTTTTTTTTTTTTAGAAGTAAGAACGTGAAAGGAAGAAGTTCCCACACTAACTACTCCTATATAAAGCACATCAAAATGGAGGGTCCCGCGTCTCTGCCCCTGCTCTCCTTGTTGAACTCGAGGAACAGGAAGCACAGCCAGGCCCCACTGACCAATCACAATGCTGCAATGCAGCGTTGTGATTGGTAAGCACCCAGGCTCCCCTGGCCAATCACAGCACTGCAATGCAGCGTTGTGATTGGTCTGAGCGTCCTGGTTCGACGCTCAGCCAGGGAATGGGGGCCTGGGTACGTTCTCCACGGAGGCTGTAATGTAGCCTGCATGGAGAACAGGGAAAGTGTGCATGACTGTTTTGGGCGGCCTAAGAGGGCCAGCCAAACAGTCATGTGCACTTAGGAGTGGGCAAACCACTCTTCCACTGCCCTGCTCTGCGAGCAGTAACAAAGCTAAGGGGTTTGCTCTAATCCTCCTCAAACATCTGGGCTAAGATCATCAAATAGAAACCAAGGGGGGTGATGTGGAGGAATCGATAAGAAGCTTTCAGTAGGTACTACATAAATTGGTTCCTACTCACAGGAAAAAAATCCCAACTATTAATGAAGCTAAGTATTAAGTTACATACCACCTCCAAATCCAATTGGAAGAGGTTTCAATCTCTTTTTATGAATTCTTTAATTCATTATCCATTTAGAAAACATGTAAGACATAAAGTCACAAAACAACAGCATCAATAATTGAACAAATCGTTTCTCATTCCTTCCTACCCATTCTTCAAACTAAGGATTGCTGCATATTTTTGAGCAATTTAACCATGAGGTAGTCCCATTCACAAAAGAGGGGAAAAGTCAAACCTCTAATAAGTCCGAAATGTGTGTAACCAATTTCTTTATTGGTGTTCAAGTTCCGTCGGACTCCTCGAATCTGTGGGGTCGACGCATTCCGGCCCAGGCATTCGGGCCTCATCAGGACTCTCCGCGAGCAGAGCAGCCCAGCCCACCCACCCGAAAAGCAGCACAAGCATAAAAGTAATTATCATTTTATTTTTATACTTCGCACTGCTTAAAAGCAATGGGGCGACAGTCCTCCACCATAGCGGAGGAGCCGCCACTGATAGATTAAAAAAAGGAGAAAAGATACAGCCAGGGGCTAATGAGAGGGGAGAACATTATAAGAATAGGCACCTGCATGGAGCGGTGAGGAAGTCATACTGGAGATCATGTGCTGGACTGCCTGCAGATTTGTTTCTCCTTCAGGAATCTGGGGCAGATGAGATGTGACATATGCATCCTGGATACAAAAGCGTTGGATACAAAAATCTTTAAAAAGTTAAGTACTTGCAGCTGAGGGATGTTGGTGACAATGGCACCACTGAGACCATATATCAAGAACCTTGGAGATGAGGGATCCACTGAAGCTATGGATTAGGAGAGAAGGGGATTCACAAAGATTTTGATTCATGGGCTCTGGCAAAAGAGAAAAACTAGATGAAAGCAAGCTTTTAGAAATGAATCTGTGAATGATGTGCTGTAATAGCTTTCTACATGCCATCTTTCCTTCCAAATACTATATTGCAACTAGCAGTCTGCTTGGCATATCATTTCTGACACACACATCCCCTAAGCAGACATATGCCTTTGAATAAATATAATGTACTCCAGATTTCTAGCATTTTCCTCTCAGCCCATGATGGGCATGCGTGGACTTTTCCTCTCTGTTCCCAACCAAAACACACTGGTGTGGGATTAATGGGGGTATGGCACTAAATGTGGTATCCTAAACAGGGTAGCCCTCCAACGATATTCTCACCAGTTTTGGGTCCCCTGAGAGGGTTTTCCTGAGAGTGGAGCTGATGACAGTAAACCACCACCCCCTGCACTCTAGATTACGCAGGGCGTAAAACAGGCAGGTGATACAATAACAAGTATTTTAGCAGCTGTCCCATTACTGCCTGCTTCTATATCCTAGATCCTAAGACCCTGGATCCTTTGAATTTCAGGAGGTAAGGCATTTTTATAAGAAAAAGTTAACAGATAGGCCAACAGTTTGGAAAACGGGGAAAAAGATCAGCCATTGCTTTTTCAGCTGGGTAGTACCACTCACCCCCAACTAAGAACAAAGTAATGGATAAAAGTGCTAGAGAGTAAAAACGGATCGAACAGTTTGGGCAGCTAAACAATACCCTGGAAGAGAGGGTTAGGAGTATGATAATTTGGAAGGAAAATGTATTAGGGCTGCACAAGAGAGGTTAGCCGATCAGGATATGGGAATTTGTTTGCTGGAGTCGTGAAGAAAGGGTGCTAGTTTAGCAAAGCGAGCAGGAGATGAGTTTAGGGGGATAGAGGCATTGGTGTGTTCTAATCTGAATGCTTATGAGGAGAAACTGGAGGTTAAGTCACTGGCCAATAGGCTGGCGTTAATAGGTATAGTGTGAGGGAGTGTAAGAAGAGAATGTTACATTTGTGATTACTACTGGGTCCAGGTAGGATGGAGATGATGAGGTCATGATCGAAGTTTGAATTACCTGAGTCAAGGGCAGAAGTAAGGGCATAAAAGGGCTAATTACAAGTTTCCAGGTTCTAGGGGTATGTAGGTGAGTGCACAGAATATGAAGGGGGTGCGGTGTCTGACAGTGTGTTTAGAAAGAGGCGAGTGGTTTGTTAATGTTTATGATTTGGGTGAATTTGCAAGGGTTGTAAAATAGATATGAAGGGTCTTTTGGACAGGGGTGCTGTAACTAAGGGTGCGGCAGGTGCTGGGGCACCCCGAGTCCTGGACAAAGTTCAGAAAGATACTGAAAACAGCAAGGTCTTCTAATCAGTTTTTTTCATAAAGCATTAGCTGTTGGATCGAATGCAGTGAAATGTCAATAGTAAATAAGGAGAGCCCACAGAACAACATTTAACATATCACTGCACATTCGATCCTCATGTATATCTAAGTTTACATTCTGTGACTTCAAAGAGACAGGATTTGCTAACAAACGCTTGTCATTCTTGTGATCACAAACGTTGAATGAGACTCATGACATCCATGTAAACAACAGATCCTCTTTTATGTTTACAAGTCTTAAAAATAAGGCCCAATTGATCTTTGAATTGAGAAATGTGGTGACCGGCCATTTTGAAAGTAGGATGAGAAAACAAACTAAAATTCCCTTTAGCCGTTATCCTATCAGTCGTAGATTATATGAGGGAAGAAGCGGACAAGGGTAACTCTCAGGTACTGGTATTTCTCGACCTTTTGGCAGCTTTCGACATAGTCGACCATGAACGTCTGGTCAGCCATGTCAGAGCTGCAGGCCTTTGGGGCTCAGCATTTGACTGGATCATTTCTTTCCTAAAAGAGTGTCGCCAGTCAGTCCATCTATCCCCCTTCAGCTCCCCCAAGGTCCAACTTTCTTGTGGAGTGCCCCAGGGGTCCTCTCTGTCTCCCCACCTATTCAATATGTACATACGCCCTCTTGTATACTCCCTGGAAAAGATGAAGGTTAAGAACTACAACTATGCAGACGATATGCAATTGCTCTTTGAGATCGACAACTCGCCTGACCCTAAAGCTGCCTTCAAAATACATTGCTATTCACCCGTAACTGGATGAATAGCAATCTGCTCAAACTAAACTCTGATAAGACGGAAATCGCTATTACCAGTACCAAGCTTGACTTGTGGAATCACAGTTTCTGGCCAGCAGCAATGGGCACCCCTCTCCAGCCTAAGAGTTCAGTGAAGAGCCTCGGGGTCCTCACTGACAATAATTTGTCCATAAAACCCCAAGTAGGGGCCGTAATATCATCCTGCTTTTTGCCGCTGCGCAAAATAACAAAAATAGGTAAATTTCTTACCTTTGAAGCCCTCATCCAGGTAATCATTGCATTAGTGATTTCAAGGATAGATTATGCAAACTCCCTTTACCTGGGCCTTCCGGAGGGCCTCAACCACAGGCTACAACTAGCACAAAACCAGGCAGCCAGGGAAATCAATCAAAAACCTAGGAAATGCCACATCACCCCCTTAATGAGGAAATTGCACTGGCTACCGGTCAAACAGCGCACGGTATTCAAGACCAGCTGCATCATTTTCAAATCCCTATATGGCAACAGCCCAGCTTTCATCTCTGTTCATTTCCAAAAATATACACCCATCCGCAATCTAAGATCCTTGTGCTTAAATCTTCTTACAATTCCCTCCTTTAAAAGAAGAGACTCAGTGGCTTCAGATTCTCTTTACTCACCCCCGAATCTGGGGCGCCCTGCGGTTAGAAATTAGGATGAACCCTTGCTACATCAGATCTAGACAGCTCTTAAAAACATGGCTGTTTAAACAGGCATGCAACTGAAACTGCGGGTAGTGTATAGTGCTTCTGTCATTCTAGTGCAAAGAAACCGTTAGGTCTACGTGCGCTCTATAAATGCTTATAACATAACATATTTAACCCTTGTTTGCACATATGTCTAAAAATGCTCTGATTTATTAATTTTCTCTTTTGAATAGTTCTTTTTTTCAATAAAACACAATGGGTCTTATTACGAGTATGGCGGTCCATAGGACCGCCTTACTCGTCGTGGCGGTCCAACCACCGCCACACTGCAGGCCCGCCCGCAATATTACGAGTTGGGCAATCGGACCGCCACAGGACCGCAGCATCCGCTGGGGATCCAGGATCCTGCAGCATTCGCGCAGCGGTCAGGGAGCTGCAATATGCTGGCGGTGCCGCTGCGGCACCACAGAGCATATTCCGAGTTACCCGTCCACCGCCCCTTTCATGGCGGTGAGCCCGCCATGAAAAGGGTGGCAGGGAGGTAACAAAGAGGGCCCTAACAGGGCCCCCATGCCGCTCCTGGGACTGGGGGTGCATGCAGGGGGGCACATGTTGTGCCCTCCTGGAATTGCACCCCTGTTCCTGCACAGTGTGGCTGCATGCCACACCGTGCAGGAATGTGCTGCAGGCGCTGTCACCGCAGCGGGCTGCATGTTAGGTTGTCCTTTGAGCGTAACAGCCCATCGCTGTGAGATAGCCGCAGCACCGCCTGCAGGACCAGGATTAAACTCGTAATTCGGGGAGCGGGCGCACCACGGCTTTGGTGGTCCCCTAGCAGATTGCATGGTGGTGGCGCCGCTAGAGAACCACCAAAGTTGTAATAAGGCCCAATATATCCATATCTATAAGAAAATCGCATTATAATGCACCACTGAATCATATTTTCACAAAACGTTTTGCATTTTTACCATCTCATCAACCTTCTTCCTTCCCACAAACACACGCTGCTCCTTTAAGGTTTTTTGCTCTCTTGCTGCACTTACTCATTCCGTAACAATCAGATTTTTAAGAATCTCTATAACTTTAGAGAGCTATGTTATCAAATTTCGGGATTTGGGCAAAACACTGTAAATGTCTGTGTTTTGGTCCCCTTCCCTTCTAAAATTAGAGTGTGCTCAGAAAGAGGATGACCATTACACTAGAATAAAGCACCATATAAAAAAGCTGTGCTTTTGCATTTAATAGCTATACTTTGAGAATAGAAGACAGCTTTCCTATAAATTTGATTTTTGAGGCTGACAGATCACTTAAAATTAAGTTGTTACCATTTTTTGGCGGAGCCTAATGTGTTACAGCAGGGAATCCTTGCTTAGTACTATTGTTCCCATGAGGCACAGGGTCAGACTGATTTGCATATGGCCATGTCTGAACTGGGGTGGTGGAGTGAGCTAAAGAATGATGATGGATTAAACCCAGATCAGTTGACTGGGGGTGAGTGTTTGATTAGCTCAAGCGCTCCGTCCATCATCACCTTTTGTATCGCTTTGGTCGCCCTAAGTTGGCGGGGGTATGCCCAGACGTGGGTCCCTTGCTCACTTTGCCACTGGATTCAAGCAAGCCTGGCTGATGACGGCTGAAATGCCAGAAACCGGTCCTAGGATGCTTGTTTCCGGTCTAGGGAAGACATGGCTTGGCAGTTCGGGCTGGACTGTTCCCATGAGGCACAGGGTCAGACTGATTTGCATATGGCCATGTCTGACCTGGGGTGGTGGAGTGAGCTAAAGAATGATGATGGATTAAACCCAGATCAGTTGACTGGGGGTGAGTGTTTGATTGGCTCAAACGTTCCGTCCATCATCCCCTTTTGTATCGCTTTGGTCGCCCTAAGTTGGCGGGGGTATGCCCAGACGTTGGTCCCTTGCTCACTTTGCCACTGGATTCAAGCAAGCCTGGCTGATGACGGCTGAAATGCCAGAAACCGGTCCTAGGATGCTTGTTTCCGGTCCAGGGAAGACATGGCTTGGCAGTTCGGGCTGGACTGTTCCCATGAGGCACAGGGTCAGACTGATTTGCATATGGCCATATCTGAACTGGGGTGGTGGAGTGAGCTAAAGAATGATGATGGATTAAACCCAGATCAGTTGACTGGGGGTGAGTGTTTGATTGGCTCAAACGTTCCGTCCATCATCCCCTTTTGTATCGCTTTGGTCGCCCTAAGTTGGCGGGGGTATGCCCAGACGTGGGTCCCTTGCTCACTTTGCCACTTGATTCAAGCAAGCCTGGCTGATGACGGCTGAAATGCCAGAAACCGGTCCTAGGATGCTTGTTTCCGGTCCAGGGAAGACATGGCTTGGCAGTTCGGGCTGGACTGTTCCCATGAGGCACAGGGTCAGACTGATTTGCATATGGCCATGTCTGAACTGGGGTGGTGGAGTGAGCTAAAGAATGATGATGGATTAAACCCAGATCAGTTGACTGGGGGTGAGTGTTTGATTGGCTCAAACGTTCCGTCCATCATACCCTTTTGTATCGCTTTGGTCGCCCTAAGTTGGCGGGGGTATGCCCAGACGTGGGTCCCTTGCTCACTTTGCCACTTGATTCAAGCAAGCCTGGCTGATGACGGCTGAAATGCCAGAAACCGGTCCTAGGATACTTGTTTCCGGTCCAGGGAAGACATGGCTTGGCAGTTCGGGCTGGACTGTTCCCATGAGGCACAGGGTCAGACTGATTTGCATATGGCCATGTCTGAACTGGGGTGGTGGAGTGAGCTAAAGAATGATGATGGATTAAACCCAGATCAGTTGACTGGGGGTGAGTGTTTGATTGGCTCAAACGTTCCGTCCATCATCCCCTTTTGTATCGCTTTGGTCGCCCTAAGTTGGCGGGGTATGCCCAGACGTGGGTCCCTTGCTCACTTTGCCACTGGATTCAAGCAAGCCTGGCTGATGACGGCTGAAATGCCAGAAACCGGTCCTAGGATGCTTGTTTCCGGTCCAGGGAAGACATGGCTTGGCAGTTCGGGCTGGACTGTTCCCATGAGGCACAGGGTCAGACTGATTTGCATATGGCCATGTCTGAACTGGGGTGGTGGAGTGAGCTAAAGAATGATGATGGATTAAACCCAGATCAGTTGACTGGGGGTGAGTGTTTGATTGGCTCAAACGTTCCGTCCATCATCCCCTTTTGTATCGCTTTGGTCGCCCTAAGTTGGCGGGGGTATGCCCAGACGAGGGTCCCTTGCTCACTTTGCCACTGGATTCAAGCAAGCCTGCCTGATGACGGCTGAAATGCCAGAAACCGGTCCTAGGATGCTTGTTTCCGGTCCAGGGAAGACATGGCTTGGCAGTTCTGGCTGGACTGTTCCCATGAGGCACAGGGTCAGACTGATTTGCATATGGCCATGTCTGAACTGGGGTGGTGGAGTGAGCTAAAGAATGATGATGGATTAAACCCAGATCAGTTGACTGGGGGTGAGTGTTTGATTGGCTCAAACGTTCCGTCCATCATCCCCTTTTGTATCGCTTTGGTCGCCCTAAGTTGGCGGGGGTATGCCCAGACGTGGGTCCCTTGCTCACTTTGCCACTGGATTCAAGCAAGCCTGGCTGATGACGGCTGAAATGCCAGAAACCGGTCCTAGGATGCTTGTTTCCGGTCCAGGGAAGACATGGCTTGGCAGTTTGGGCTGGACTGTTCCCATGAGGCACAGGGTCAGACTGATTTGCATATGGCCATGTCTGAACTGGGGTGGTGGAGTGAGCTAAAGAATGATGATGGATTAAACCCAGATCAGTTGACTGGGGGTGAGTGTTTGATTGGCTCAAACGTTTCGTCCATCATCCCCTTTTGTATCGCTTTGGTCGCTCTAAGTTGGCGGGGTATGCCCAGACGTGGGTCCCTTGCTCACTTTGCCACTGGATTCAAGCAAGCCTGGCTGATGACGGCTGAAATGCCAGAAACCGGTCCTAGGATGCTTGTTTCCGGTCCAGGGAAGACATGGCTTGGCAGTTCGGGCTGGACTGTTCCCATGAGGCACAGGGTCAGACTGATTTGCATATGGCCATGTCTGAACTGGGGTGGTGGAGTGAGCTAAAGAATGATGATGGATTAAACCCAGATCAGTTGACTGGGGGTGAGTCTTTGATTGGCTCAAATGTTCCGTCCATCATCCCCTTTTGTATCGCATCGCTGTGAGATAGCCGCAGCACCGCCTGCAGGACCAGGATTAAACTCGTAATTCGGGGAGCGGGCGCACCACGGTTTTGGTGGTCCCCCAGCAGATTGCATGGTGGTGGCGCCGCTAGAGAACCACCAAAGTTGTAATAAGGCCCAAAATATCCATATCTGTAAGAAAATCGCATTATAATGCACCACTGAATCATATTTTCACAAAACGTTTTGCATTTTTACCATCTCATCAACCTTCTTCCTTCCCACAAACACACGCTGCTCCTTTAAGGTTTTTTGCTCTCTTGCTGCACTTACTCATTCCGTAACAATCAGATTTTTAAGAATCTCTATAACTTTAGAGAGCTATGTTATCAAATTTTGGGATTTGGGCAAAACACTGTAAATGTCTGTGTTTTGGTCCCCTTCCCTTCTAAAATTAGAGTGTGCTCAGAAAGAGGATGACCATTACACTAGAATAAAGCACCATATAAAAAAGCTGTGCATTTGTATTTAATAGCTATACTTTGAGAATAGAAGACAGCTTTCCTATAAATTTGATTTTTGAGGCTGACAGATCACTTAAAATTAAGTTGTTACCATTTTTTGGCGGAGCCTAATGTGTTACAGCAAACCTAGATTTGATGGCCATGCAGTTGCCCCCTCCTGCCTCGCTTCCCTCCTGCTATGTTGTTGCTTGCAGCTCAATTGCCCAAAAAAAAGCTTGGCAAACCCAATAGGTCTTTCCTACGTGAAAGCTACTGGCTTTGTGAATATCCGAGTCATAGCACTTTTTTTTTAACCTTTAGCCATGCTGCACAGCAGCTGTGCTGCTGCACAACATGGCTAAAAACATATATTGACAAAGCCAACAACTCTCACGTAGGCGAGACCTATCGACTTTTCAAATACTTGTTTACAATGTGATCAGTGACAGAAGTGGTTTTTTTAATGGATTTAAGTTGCATCAGCACATTGATGGATTGCGACACCACAATTCTCCATTGCGTCACTCAATAGTCCCATGAACAAAGTTGGAGCAATGATTCATCCTTGCGGAACACCACAGATAATTGTGTCAGAGCTTGACGACAAGTTCCAAAGCCTTACCACTTGTTTGTGATCTGATAGGCTACTGCTTTAAAAATAATTTCTGAAGTGCTACCTTTAAGCTATTCAAATACTTGAACATCGCCCCGACAACATTTAATTGACATTCTTTGAATAGCGAGACAGCAGCAGCAGCATGTGCTAGACTTCAGTCATATGCTGAGCCCTCATACCCCGCAAGGTTACCCCTAGACCCTGAGGAAACCAGGTGATCCCTGTTAGCTCACTGCTGGTGCAGGCTGTCTGACCATGTCCTTGGTATGTCTGCCTTACTTGAATTGTCAGCTGCTAGAAAGGATTTAAAATGAAGCACCCTGGTCATGTTTTAAATAAATATATTTTCTATTAACATCTGACAAGTACACCACAGTGTAGCGGCAATTGCCCCGTCTTCTTCAGCTGCCCTTGCTTTGATGCAAAGGAGACATTTGCTACTGCTCAACCATTGCACATGGAGTGCAAAGACAAAGCCATCGGATCCACTGTGTTGCCTTTCCCATCATATGCAACTTGTAACTTATGAAGCATGGGATGCCATTAAACAGGCAGTGAAAACACAAAGGCCCTGATTAAAAGTACAGGTGCTGTTTTGCTATATATTTGATATATAGCATCTATTATGAGCTTGTGGGGAATAACTTGTGGATTTTGGTGTTTAACATACCAAAATCCGCATGGTACTGTAAATACCGTACATCATTCCTCTGTTAAATTTGGGAGGCTGGTCCTGCTGAAATTTACCGAAGCTTGAGGTATGTAACGCATTCAATAATTATTGGATGCGTTAAACACCTGCAAACTCATAATTCCAACTCGTGCATGAACCGGGGTTTACTTATAGGCCGGAATTAACTGCCCCACTCGTACACAGACCCTAAGACTAACTAAAAAAAACCCATCCAAATTAAAAGTGCTCCTGATTAAGACCTTATTACAGGCAGGCCACAATAATTTGTTATCTACCTGTCCTGGAATTACCATTAGCAGGGGTCCCAGTATTTCCAAAGGGGGTAAATAACTGGAATTAAATTAATTTGGGATAACATGCAGGAATCAGATCCGCTGTGCTGATGTCTTTATGTTTCTCCACAGTGTTTGTCAGGGAGAGTTCACCTGCTCGCAGCAGGTGACATCTCTGGGTGAAACATCCCAGAGGTGTGGTATTCCAGTAAAATGTATAATTTCGATGTGGCTGGTGACTCCAGTTTCTGCACCCTGCGGAATACGTTGGCCACATAAGGTTGGCCTATGTGTGCAAAAGTATAAACGTGCACAAACCTAAAACATATATCAGGATTACAGAAACCTGAAAGTATGCAAGTATAAAAAGTGAATTATCTTAAAGGTGCTCAACCCCCTAGGAACAGGCAGAACGAAAGCTACAGTAATAAAGCTTTGAAGCAGGGCAATGCCGATGACGCTGCTCCTTATACACATTGACAGCCTGGCAGCGGTGATAAGGGGGAGTTAGAAGGTGCTGCGCTTTCACAGATGCCATGGGTGTAACCCTTTCGCTGCCCTACTGACGTATAGTACATCATGAAAGAATGTCTTTGTGGTGTATATATACGTCAATAGGACAAGGGCCCACTGCGTATGTCACCCATTTTTGTCAACCGCTTGGGTGAAGCGCTCTTCCTGCTGCTGGGGATGTTGGGGAAGGTGTTTTCCGGTGATCATTCCTTTCTGGGCATCGGCAAACTCCCGAGTGAGGCGGTGGGGTGCTCACTTCAGGACCACCTCATTAATATGAGTGTGGGTGTGACATCACTAGTGATGTCACACACATTTGGATGGACCTGGGAGGTATTCCCTAGCCGTTTCCTAGCCCCTAGCATGATGTCACAGTTTGAGGCCTGGGTTTGTGGTTGGTATCTCAGAGTGATAACTGGCACCTGGGGAGATGTCAAAGTCTGGTGTCTTATTCCTGGAGTGATGCAAATGTTTGCATCACACAAGGTATCTAGCTACAGTCTGACATCAGTTTCCTATAGTGATGTCAGTATCTGATTCTCATTGTGATATCAAAGTCTGTCAAATTTCTGACATGAGCTCAAAGTCTTATTTCACAGTATAATGTCAAGATATTGGTGATAATTAACCCAAGGTTCATGGTATATGGCTCATAATGTGATAGCACAAGTGGACATGAGGTTTTTGGAGTGAAGTCACAGTCTGACGCCAGTTTCATGGAGGATAGTCACGGCCTGATGTCTTGAGTGATGTCACAGGCTTTATAATAGGCTCTTTGCTTGATGTTGAACCTTGACGTCAGGTTACAGACATGATATTGCAGTCTGACATCTTTCATTTTCCTTGATGCATGCCATAGAGTGACATTAGGTTCTTGGAACAATGTCTCTATAACACACATTTTTTCCTGCAGTGTAGTCACAGAATTTGCAGTGTGACGTCACCAGAAGAAATAAATAGGCTTCCTCGTCTATGCCTTGCTTTAACGCACTTTCTCTGTTTCTGCTCTTTGTGTGGCTGCAATATATGCATGCCATTCATGTATCTACAAAGTGATCACTGGGAAGAATTCCTTGAAAAGTGGTCTTTAAACTATATCTTGTTTTGACTGATGTTTATGGTCAATTGTGCTTTCGAATGAACAATTGTAACAACATTTTTAGCACTGGTTCAACCCCTAATAACTCAGCGACTCGCAGTGCACATCACTCCAATGTTTGTCCTGAAAAGTTGACAGGTATGTTTAAATGATGAGACGCACCATGTTGATGATGTTTACCGTGAATGGAGCTGAGACAGCGGCACATGGTCTGAAACTAGGCCTACACAACTCATCTCGCTAATACTGAAGCACAACAAGAGAGAGCTGTGAGCCAGGGAAAGCAATGCCAAGGCTGCCCAGGGGGGCCACGTAGGGGACCCTCCAAAAGGGCGGCCGCCTTAGTGCCACAGGAAGGCACAGAAGTCTGCTCACTAGGCTCCCTGGGCTAGGGACCAGGGGGTCTGCTGGCCGCGTCACTTCCGGCCGTGGGAGGGGGACAGGGGTACAAAAGCCTTCCTCCGCCCACTGTACGGTCTCTTGACCGCGACCCGTCTCGCTGTTTCCCCTCGTCTGCGACTCCGCGTGCGTCGGTTTTGATTGTGGTGAGTGCGGAGACATGGTCTGTTCCCCCTCCCTCCCTTTTTCTACTTGACCTCGACCTCCTGTTGGGGAGCCTGGTTGCTCGAGTCGGACGGGGGAGTGTGAGGTCGGGTGCTTGATTTCTAATGTGGCGTGTGGGGAACAGTGGAGCTCGGGTCTGCGTGCCATGGCCCTGTTGGAAACGCAGAGTCTTTATTGTGATTTGACATGGGGTTAGTGCAGGCGGTTACAGGAGGCCGTTATGGGTTCATAGCCTGGTGCAGAGCGGGCGTGGCATACGGCTGAGATCGGCACAGACCTTGTTCCTGTGTGGACAGGACGGACTTGCCTTCCGTTGTCTTGGAGGGAGGGCGTGCTTCCCTGTGCCCCCCGCCCCCTCTTGCTGCGGGGTCGGGGTTTGATTGACCGCTAAGAGGGATGGTAGTTTGGACAGCATTAGTAGGCGAGGAGCTGCCTTCAGTCGGGATCAATACAGCAATCTGTCGGGTTTCAAAGGTCCCTTTTGAACGGGGCTGCCTAGAAGTACTGTGGGAGGGCTCTAGAGTCTGTACTAGAAAGCTAACAACTACATGAAGCAAGACACTAGTTTGTGGTTGGTTGAACCAAAACGCTACAGCTAATCCATTGTTTGGGCCGGAGGTTCCATTAAGTCTTGAAGGTGGAAGGAATTTTGTAGTGAATCTGTATCGGCGGCACACAGCGCGGCTAGATATGCCAGATATATTGTTACGCTAAATGTCTAGGAAAGAAAGGGGTGTGCCAGCAACACCTGCCATTAAGCACAATAGCAGTGAGTGCGGAGGCACGGTCTGTTCCCTCCCCTTTTGGGTGAGCTCTTTATCTGTTCGACGCAGGCCCCCCTTTCCTTTTTGCACAGGGTCCCAGTGGCGAACAAGCCTCAGATGGCATTTTGGGCACCCTGGCGGCGCCTAGCTTCAGTATGTTTTGCAGATAGAAGTCGTGGGTCGGCGTCCCTTTTCCTTCGGTGCAGAGGAGCGACCAATTGGAGGGAGGTTAAGGTTTGGAGCATTTTCAAGAAGTGTGCGGGTTCAGTGGGGGCAGTGGCACTCACCGAGCGCGACGCTGTCTGCTACAGCACTGTTTGGGTTGTGAGGGAGGAGCTGTGCTTGTGCATTGGCCTCCATGTGGGGTAGCAGATGGGGAGGGCGCGAGTTGAGTACCTAGTCGCTGACCGCATATGCAAAGTGTTTGCACTGGAAGTTCAACGCGGCCCCTCTTATTTGCACGTGTTTGGGACGCGATTTTATTAAGTTAAGGGGTAGCACTCGGACTACTCACTTCATTTGAAAAGCATGATGGACTCTTCTCATTAGCAGGCATTGGGAAGATGTCCATTTAATGAAGAACGGCGCGACTCTGAATTCCGGCTCTATTACGTATAGTGATCGGCCTTTTGCGCCGATTTCTCCTTTCGTGCATGCGTTGGACTGGAGGCTTGATCAGTGAGGGTGGCGAGTGGTGCTGCATTTAGGGTTACTCTTACCTTGGCCGTCTAGTAGGTTTCACTCGGGTACTGGGGAAACAAGTACAGGTCCATTAGGAGCCTGACCAGGCGGCACCGTCTGCTTACACCAGAGTGCTATGCTGCAGAGGGCGCGGGTCCATGCGCGTTGGCCCATCTTTAAAGAATCCGGCGACTCTTTGAGCATAAGCATCCACGGCGGGGGACGTTCCTCCTTCGATGGAGGGGAGGACAGCAGATAACTTCTGGCCTTTCTGCTTCCTGTGTTTTAAATCATGAGTACAGTATTTAATTATGTTGTCTTAGCCCGGCTTGGTTTTCAGCCTCATGCTGGGTGGCTTGCGACCCAGCTGTCCTGTGGCTGGCCCGGAGCAGCGGTCACGGGCAGAGCATGCTTTTCAGTCGTGTGGTGCCTGCCACAGAGTATTCGAAACCCTGGGTCAAACACGCGTGAGTCGGTGCGGCAACCGGGGTGAAACACAGCTTCTGACTGTCAAGAAGCCCTTTAGATTGCACATATTATGCAAGTTAAGAACTCCATTGTCTCAAGCAGCTTAGACAGGAAAAGCAGAACGGAACCAGGGCAAAAGTTGCGTAGCTGGGAGCGTTGAAAAGATGGTCTTTGCAGCGAAGGTGACGCTGGTTTTACCGACGTCGGAACCGTGGTAATACATTGCCATGTGGCGTCTGCCCGATGGCATGGGGAGTAATAGTTCATTTGGCGATGGCGCATTGTGCGCTCCAGTTAATGCACGGAGTTCGTCGTAATTTTAAATCCTATATGGGGCAGCTCTTAACTTGAGCAGGTGCTTTCCGGGGCTCGGCACCGGCACTTATAAGTGGGCGCCGGCACTTAGGACAGCTGCACAATTTTAATGAGCAGAAAATTAGTTTTTAATATTTCAACACATGCTCATAACTAATACCTGCCACCCAGACAGTTCTTACAGCTTGGGGGGCTTGACCAGTGTTAATTGTTACACTGGTAGCAGGTGATGGTTAGTAGTTGGGTACGCTCTGACATTGGCAGCGGTGGCAATGTGGGGTGCAAATTGCGGTGGCCTCATCACAAGGGCTCAGGCACTTAACCCTTTACAAACTATGCTCGGATATGGGGCCATCGGGTGACTGCCACCAGATGGCGCCGTCGCACTTTTTCACCCGAGTGGCATATCCCTATTCCCGATTTGGTGGGCTCTCACTTTCGCGGTAAGGGTTTGAGTTTGGGGCAGTGGTGCTGCTGTTATGGGGGGAGACCTTCATTGGGATGTTTGGTACATGTTTCACTCGGGCCCACGCGGCGCAGGTGACTCGAGCAGTGAAGGACCCAGGGGAGATGAGTGAGGTGACATGGCATTTGTCTGGATGGTGGGCACTGTGGGACGACACAGGCTGGGTGGGCGTTGGCATACACGTGTGTCTTGGAGCCGATGCACATGTTGTCCACTAGCAAACGCAGATCCAGAATTTTACGTTTCAAGTTACTTGGTTTTCGCCCACAACTACGGAAAGCAGACTGGGGCAGGAGCTAAATCACTAAGGTTGGGATTCGGCATGGGTGTTGGGGGCCGCTTGTAGGCGAGGGTTCAAGCCCCCACTGGGTGTGGCATGGTCATAGCTACTACACACTTACTCCAGGGTGATGCCTTCAAATTGTGTGCTTGGACCCATTAGTGCTCCCATCCTTGCTTAATCTTATCAGATGGGGGTCCTTGCACCGGCTCTACAACTGCAGAGCCAGCAGCGGTTTTCTTTTCTGGACAGTGAGGGGGCATGGGGCTTCACGTACCAGAAGTTTCTATGCTGGTCGGGCAGACTCAGAATTCCCCTGTACCAGACAACCTCATTTAGACGTGGGACTGGAGCCAGTTTTAGGTGTGGCATCATTGGTAGTACAGGGGCCATTGTAGCGGCCGTGATGTTGTAGGGGAGTGTAACAACTTAAGGCATGTTGCTGTGAGCTATGTGTCGACAGGCCGTAGCCCTTGATGAAATGTTTAATTTTGGCTGTGTGGGATCGGGGCTTGCAATCTCACTCCAATTGCAGTCTGAATCGGAAATTGGAAAGGGCTCACACTAAGACGCAAATAGGTAGTTACAAAAATTACAGATATTTAATAACAAGCATTGGCAAAGCCAATAGGTCTCACCTACCAAGCGCTATTGGCTTTGGCAATGTGTTTTTGCCATGTCGGACACCAGTGTGGCTGCTGTTCAGCATGGCTATAAGTTAGTGGCGTGGAATGTCCTAGAGTGGGGTGGGGGGTGTAGAGTGTCATACACTGGATTTTTCGTGGAATGTCCTAGAGTGGAATGGGGGGTGTAGAGTGTCATACTCTGGATTTGTTGGAGTAGAGTGTTGCAGAGTGCAGGAAGGGGGAGTAGAGTGGAGTAGAGCTGAGTAGAGTGGCGTAGAGTGGGGTGGAATAGGGTGGAGTGGGTTGGAGTGGATTGAGGTAGTGGTGGAGTGGATTGGGGTGGACTGGATTGGGGTAGAGTGGGTTGGATTGAGCAGAATGAGGTAGATTGGAGTGGGTGGACTTGATGGGGTGGACTGGATTGGATTGGGGTGGATTAAAATGGGGTGAGGTGGATTGGATTGGGGTGGATGGGAGTGGGGTGGGGTGGATTAGATTAGTTTGGGGTGGATTGGGTTAGAGCAGAGTGGTTTTCAGTGGGTTGAATTAAAGTGGAGTGGAGGGGGTTGGATTGGACTGGATTGGAGGGGTGGATTGGATTGGAGTGGGATGGACTGGATTGGAGTGGGGTGGATTGGAGTGGGTTGGTTGGACAGGAGTGGGGCTGATTGGATTGGAGTGGGGTGGATTGTATTGGAGTGTGGTGGGCTGGATGGATTGGTTTGAGTGGGGTGGATTGAACTAGGGTGGGTTGGATTGGGGTAGAGTGGGGTGGATTGGAGTAGAGAGGGGAGGACTTGAATTCAGGGGATTCGGGTGGACTGATGAGGTTGATTAGATTGGAGTGGGGTGGATTGGTGTAGGGTGGATCGGATTGTGGTGGGTGGACTTGAGTGGGGTGGAATGGAGTAGAGTGGGATGGAATGGAGTGGGGTGGGGTGGGTTGAAGTGGGGTGGATTGGACTGGATTGGATTAGAGTGGGGCGGACTGGAGTGGGGTGGGGTGGAATGGAGTGGGGTAGATTGGATTGGTATGGGGTGGGGTGGACTGGAGTGGAGTAGATTGGATTGCAGTGGGGTGGACTGGATTGGATTGGAGCAAGGTGGATTGGATTGAGTGGGCTGGATTGGGGTAAGGTGGATTGGGGTGGGGTGAATTGGGTAGATTGGATTTGATTGGATTGGTGTGGGGTGGATTGGATTGGAGTGAGGTGGACTGGATTGGGGTGAGCTGGATTGGATTGGGGTAGATTGGAGTGGGGCAGATTGGAGTGGGAGGACTGTTTTGGATTGGAGTGGGGCAGATTGTTTTGGATTGGAGTGGGGCCGATTGTTTTGGATTGGAGTGGGGCAGATTGTTTTGGATTGAGTGTGGCAGATTGTTTTGGATTGGTATAGGGCGGATTGGTGTAGGGCAGATGGGAGTGTGACAGATTGTTTTGGATTGGAGTGGGGTGGATTGTGGTGGATTGGATTGGAGTCGAGTGGATTGGATTGGGGTGAGGTAGATTGGAGTGGGGTAGATTAGATTGGGCTGGATTGAGGTGGATTGGTGTGGGGTGGACTGATTGAAGTGGGGTGGATTGTGGTGGATTGGAGTGGGGTGAATTGGGATGGAATGGGTGGGCTGGGCTGAGGTAGATTGGATTGGACTGGGGCGGATCGGAATGGGGCAGATTGGACTGGGGCACATTGGAGTGAGGAAGACTGTTTTGAATTGGAATAGGGCAGATTGTTTTGGATTAGAGTGGGGCAGATTGTTTTGGATTGAGTGGGTAGTGTTTGGTATGGGTGTGGGGCAGATGGTGTGGGGCAGATTGGAGTGGGGCAGATTGGAGTGGGGCAGATTGGAGTGGGGCAGATTGGAATGGGGCAGATTGGAATGGGACAGATTGGAATGGGGCAGATTGGAATTGGGCAGATTGTTTTAGATTGGAATGGGGCAGATTGGAGAGGCAGATTCTTTTGGATTGGGGTGAGGCAGATTGGAGAGGGGCAGATTGTTTTAGATTGGAGTGGGGCATATTGTTTTGGATTTGATGGGGCAGATTGTTTTGGACTGGACTGGGGCAGATTGGAGTGGGGCAGACTGTTTTGGATTGGAGTGGGGCAGACTGTTTTGGATTGGAGTGGGGCAGACTGTTTTGTATTGGAGTGGGGCAGATTGTTTTGGATTGGAGTGGGGCAGACTGTTTTGGATTGGAGTGGGGCAGATTGTTTTGGATTGGAGTGGGGCAGATTGTTTTGGATTGGAGTGGGGCAGACTGTTTTGGATTGGAGTGGGGCAGATTGTTTTGGATTTGGAGTGGGGCAGATTGTATTGGAATTTAGTTGGGCAGATTGTATTGGATTGGAGTGGAGCAGCCTGGAGTGAGGCATATTGTTTAGGATTTTAGTGGGGTCAGATTGTTTTGCATTGAAGTGGGGCGAATTTGAGTGGGGTGGGTTGGCAGGATTGGAGTGTGGTGGATTGGGGTGAGTGGTTTGGATTGGATTGGTCTGGGGTGGATTGGATCGAGTTAGGCGGATTGGTGTGGGGTAGATTGGTGTAGGGTGGATCGGATTGGGGTGGGTGGACGTGAGTGGGGTGGATTGGAGTAGAGTGGGATGGAATGGAGTGGGGTGGGTTGAAGTGGGGTGGATTGGACTGGATTGGATTAGAGTGGGGCGGACTGGAGTGGGGTGGGGTGGAATGGAGTGGGGTGGATTGGATTGGTATGGGGTGGGGTGGACTGGAGTGGAGTAGATTGGATTGCAGTGGGGTGGACTGGATTGGATTGGAGCGAGGTGGATTGGATTGAGTGGGCTGGATTGGGGTAAGGTGGATTGGGGTGGGGTGAATTGGGTAGATTGGATTTGGCTGAATTGGATTGGTGTGGGGTGGATTGGAGTGAGGTGGACTGGATTGGGGTGAGCTGGATTGGATTGGGGTAGATTGGAGTAGGGAAGATTGGCGTGGGAGGACTGTTTTGGATTGGAGTGGGGCAGATTGTTTTGGATTGGAGTGGGGACGATTGTTTTGTATTGGAGTGGGGCAGATTGTTTTGGATTGAGTGTGGCAGATTGTTTTGGATTGGTGTAGGGCAGATTGGTGTGGGACAGATTGTTTTGGATTGGAGTTGGGTGGATTGGATTGGAGTCGAGTGGATTGGATTGGGGTTGAGGTAGATTGGATTGGGGTAGATTAGATTGGGCTGGATTGAGGTGGATTGGTGTGGGGTGGACTGATTGAAGTGGGGTGGGGTGGATTGGAGTGGGGTGAATTGGGATGGAATGGGTGGGCTGGGCCGAGGTAGATTGGATTGGACTGGGGCAGATCGGAATGGGGCAGATTGGACTGGGGCACATTGGAGTGAGGAAGACTGTTTTGAATTGGAATAGGGCAGATTGTTTTGGATTAGAGTGGGGCAGATTGTTTTGGATTGAGTGGGTAGTGTTTGGTATGGGTGTGGGGCAGATGGTGTGGGGCAGATTGGAGTGGGGCAGATTGGAGTGGGGCAGATTGGAGTGGGGCAGATTGGAGTGGGGTAGATTGGAGTGGGGCAGATTGGAGTGGGGCAGACTGGAATGGGGCAGATTGGAATGGGACAGATTGGAATGGGGCAGATTAGAATTGGGCAGATTGTTTTAGATTGGAATGGGGCAGATTGTTTTAGATTGGAATGGGGCAGATTGGAGAGGCAGAATCTTTTGGATTGGGGTGAGGCAGATTGGAGAGGGGCAGATTCTTTTAGATTGGAGTGGGGCATATTGTTTCGGATTTGGTGGGGCAGATTGTTTTGGACTGGACTGGGGCAGATTGGAGTGGGGCAGATTGTTTTGGATTGGAGTGGGGCAGACTGTTTTGGATTGGAGCGGGGCAGATTGTTTTAGATTGTAGTGGGGCAGATTGGAGTGAGGCAGATTGTTTTGGATTTGGAGTGGGGCAGATTGTATTGGAATTTAGTTGGGCAGATTGTATTGGATTGGAGTGGAGCAGCCTGGAGTGAGGCATATTGTTTAGGATTTTAGTGGGGTCAGATTGTTTTGGATTGGAGTGGGGCGAATTTGAGTGGGGTGGGTTGGGAGGATTGGAGTGTGGTGGATTGGGGTGAGTGGTTTGGATTGGATTGGTCTGGGGTGAATTGGATTGAGTTAGGCGGATTGGTGTGGGGTGAGGTGGCGTGGATTGGATTGAAGAGGGGCGGATTGGAGTGTACTCCACAATTATGTGTTAAAGCATATTTTCAGAAATTACACATAAGAAAAAAACAATGTCGCTTTGCAAAAAAATAATCCTCATCTTTTGAGAACAGCGCCCACGAGCAAAAACATAACTATAGAAAATAAAACTTCGCAATTTTGTTTGTCCTGCTAGGCACGTTTTCGCCAGTCACACGTCTTCTGTTTGCAGGGCGCTGGAAGTTAAAAAGAACAAAATAGTACCTTAATCACGTCAGGAGCAGTGAACGGGCACTGATTAAGTTGAATCAATCAGTGCTGGAGAGGAACGGATATGATGCTAGGCCTGCAGTGACGAATTATGAGGCTGTAAAGAAGAGTGGCATGCAAGCCAATAAATGAGTAAGCAATGGGTGGGCTCCAAGCCCTTTTTGGATACAAGAGTGTCTCGCAAGCAAGAAGCTTGCGCTAGCACAAGCTCTCGCAGGCTCGACCCTAAAAAAGGCCATATAGTTTTTCCAATCTTACATCGCCTTCTACTGGCATTTCCCCGTATTTCTCGTTGAGTACAAATCCAGACCCGCATCTGAAACATTTTTTTACTTACTTAAGCAATTTCTTTTCTCTGCTTTGTGCTGGACATTGGTTCCAGTTATTTTGCACTGATAATAAATACGCATATCTCGTTTGACCAGATGCAATCAGCTCCTAGAAGCTCCTGGCGGTATTTAGTGTGTTTATTGTCGGTGCCGACTAATTATGTTCTTCTGATAGCTGCTGTTTTTATCTACCATTGTTGGTGGGTTCTTATTGGCTTTGACGTGTTTCTACTAGCTTCTTTCTAGGTACAATGCACGTGTGCTAGGCAGTGCTTTGAGTGGCATGAAAATGGAGTGGGGTTTCTAAAAAGGGTGTGGCCATGGAAGCGCAAGTAGGAATCATTTCCCAGAGGCGTGGCATATGTAATAAAGGCTTAAACCATGTGAACTAAAATCACCTAAAACACGCCAGACCTATTGGCTTTGCCAACTCTTGTTAGCAGTGTCAGATAAACTAGCAACAATTAATTTTCTTGTAAATAATTAGAATTTAAAATATTCAGTTCTAAAAATGTGAGTGTGAATTAACCATTACTAAGATCAGTGGAAGGAATCTTCGGAGTATCTCGATCACTCGTTTTCTCCCAATGACATCACTTTCCTCTGTTGTGCCCCCCAGCATCTTTGTAAAGTACTCCATCTGCATATCTCACAACTCACCTCCTTTCTCTTCATCACTGTCTTTTCACTCTGTCCTTCTGCATGTACTTCTAGCATCATCTCCCCTTCACCAGGCCTTCTCTCACACACACACACCAACTCTCTCGCCTCGCCAGTAAGCACATCATTTCTTTCTCTGTTAATATTTGACCAACTCTGTATACCTCCATCACACGTTCACATTAACTTGGTAATTACAATTGTCACATACCTGACCATCTCTTTGTGCTCTGCAGACAAGCCAAGGAAATGAAGCCCATATAGTCTGACCACCAATATGACCCACCGTTGGGCGCTGTGACAAACTTGTACTAACATCAGCCTCAACTTCAGAGCTCTTAATCGTGCCCCGCCGTGAACACCAACCCACAACTTGAACTCACGCGGACACCTGCAGGCCACTCAGTTAACAGTAAGCACTGTAGAAGAGGCCTGTGTAGCCTGAACAAACCTACAGAAACACAACATCTAGAGAAAGCAAACACTCTTAAGGAATATTAAATCAAACAGATGTGAAATGCAAACAGGGACTGCATCAATGGCATGGATTACCTCAACAGACCCGAACCCCCCCCCCGGGTTTTTCGCAATTTCGGAAATTGCGTATTTGCCGCAAAATTTGCCAAGGTGCGTCATGCCTGCAATTTTATGCTTGAGTGCCGCAATGAAACACAAAAGTGTTACTTTCTTGATGTATTTATTGTTTTATTGCAGCAGGCTGCCTGTGGGCTCCAAATACAGCATCACTCTGCTTGATGGAAAGGCACCAGAACAACAACTTTTTGCTGCTGCCTCACCCTCCCAAGCCATGATCTAAACAATGTTACTTGGCCTTCTTCTGCTCTGCCTCCTCCTCCTCCCTATTAATGGAGCTTGTTTGTGGAGTGTTTAGATCAAGGAAACCAGGACTGTAGCAGTATTCTCATCCAGGGTTGCTTTAAGAGGAGCACAAGCTTTTCCCCAGTACTGAGCGCTGCTATATTGTACCTTATTTTTACTGCTTCTCAATTTATCCATCCCTCTACTGGGTCTTTGACCTGTCAAACCAAATGAAAGAGAACCAGCCTGGGGGAGGACAGCTGTAGAGGTGGGCGAGCCAACAAATAAACGGAGAGCAATCCAAGGGTCAGCATGGCTCCGAGAGCCCGTTTACGAGCCAAGCCCAGAAAATATTTGGCATGTAAGTCATGCAACAAAGATATTATTAGAATATGTTAAGGTGTCTTCAAAATGCAGAAGCGTTTCACCTTAGTACATCCGATTATATGTACACATTGAGAGGTATTTCTTAAATGTGAATGTTTAAAGTGAACTGAGAAACATAACATTGCTGCCCGGGCCCTGATGATAATGCTATTAGTGGACGAAGAGCAGGGCCACTAGAATTATGTGGCAGGGGAGCACCAAATTATGCGGCAGAGTTTAGTAAATTATGTAGTAAGAAAGAGAAACTATGCAGCATAATGCAGCACATTTTTTGAAAGTTTTACTTTATTATTTTATAATTTTTTCATATAGTAATACTGTCTGGGCAAGATTTCACCTCATTAGTACCAATTTAACAACCAAATACAGAAATAAGCAACTGAAAGATGACCAGTTAACCTTCGCGAAGGGCCCTTCATGCGAACAGATGTAGCCATGTTTTTCGTAACTTTTGATCTGTTTGAGCTAGAATTTGTTTTTTAATTATGCAGATTATGCATCAGATGGTGGATTATGTGGCAAATGTGGCAAATCTATAATCATGCGAAAAAGAAAAAAAACAGGTGCCGCAGAATCACATAATTCCAGTGGCCCTGACTATGAGGTAAGTCAGTTGTCATGTGTACCCTTTATGTGGCCTAGATTCTTATTAAAGATGGAGCTCACTTATATACAATTAAATCAAACACGACAGGTTTGTGTACAGTACACATCCTGTGCTTATGTATTTGAAGTGCTTGCTCTCATATGTGGTAATAAACAAAAAGAAGGCTCAGCAAAAAGTATTTGCCTAATATCACACAATGTGGTCAAGCAGGGAAGTCGGGATTGATCCCCGATTTTCCAGGTTCACACTGTGCAAACCAGCCACTAGATGGGTATCACTTCCAGACATCAAAATGCTTAGAATTTAAGTCTTGAAGGATGAGATTAGAGTGTGGGTGACAGGCAGAATCCACACTGTATTTTTCGCAGTTTACATAGTGCAAACATTGCCCAAGGACATACGAGTGCTTCACAACATACAGAAACCAGGTTACACAGTTTTCTATCTTTTCGGCACAAGTACATTTACCCGGATTCACAGGATGCTGAGCTGAGGCCCGGATTCAAACCGGGTTCTCCATCTTACACAGGCAGCAGCTGTAGCCACTGGCTATATCACCTCCTGTTAAAGCTCAGCTCGTTTTGGGCTTGAGGTTACAAGAGGACCTCACACAGAGTCAGGCATCTGGCACAAGCTTTCAGTGGCTCGCCCATCCCTAGTCAGGTGTCCCATCAGCTGCTGCGGCTGTGGGAGCAGACAGTGAGTATGATTTACGACAAAGTGCAAAAGTATTACTTTCTACTCCTGTATACAAATGTATTGACTTTATTTAATAATTTCCAGTCATTGATGGGCAGTTTGCAGGTGTTTTGTAAAAATGTGATTGCTTCATCCTCAGTTATTGGCCTTACTGCCTCTTGGACGAGGAGATGGTTTGATGTTTCCTCTAACTTTGAAGCAGTAATCTCTGTGTACAGAGGTACATAGCTTTGCCCTCCTGCCCACTTTAAAGGGCAGATAAGCAAAACCTGGCTACATGGGATAAGGTCATGATCTGGGGGCCTTTGGAAGCTGGGCTACTACATTCATCCACAGAGTGGTGGGGCAGGAGAAGAGCTCTTCTGTACATCCTCATTCTCTTGATGGGGAGTGGTCTGAACAGCTGATAGGCCCTCAACTTCTTCCTCTGCGTGAATCTAAGCTGCAGAGGCAGCTCGGGCATAATGCGCCTCCTGTTGAGATGTGCATGTAACCTACCTACAGGTCATACGTTCCACTCCTATTAATAGGAACCACTTGACTTATGTACTTTCTGCACGCACAGAAAACGTAGTCAAATTTCCCCGCTTCCAGTGAGATAGTTTGTTAGTTGGTTAATGGCTCCAGTAGTCATGGTTACCTATAGCGGATCAAACTGGTGTAAATGCATGGAATTATTTCCTTGAGAACATAAGACTAATCCCAATAACCAACAACAACCACTGGAATAATCACTAACTTTGGAATCATGAGTTGTGTGCTACTCATCGTAACGCTCTTCAATCCCTTGTGAGGGGTAGTAAGCACTATGTAAATGCTATTCCAATACAATACAATTGAATCAATTGGACCAACACAGCTGAAAACAGCGATTTCTGGAAGGAAATCCCAGTACTGGAGTACAGCGTCCTCAACGGCATGGCGTCATCTGGTAAAGTTATGTGTGTCTAAAGCGCAGGCACAAATAAACCACTGATTACGGACTGCTAAAAAACTTGAAATATATTAAACCACTAAGTGTTGTTATACATTATGTATTGATCCATGTCACTTTGGTCGGTTATTTATCAGCATTCTGCTTATAGATTTGTATTATTAAAACAGCTGATAATTGGATGTGAGTGTTGGTGAGGGACAATTGTGGAACTAGTATCTCCCCAGCCAACCATCATCAAAAGTATGGTGGACTGAAAAGAGGTAACCACCAGCTGTCACATCTCAGTCCGCCATCCTTTTTTTCAAAAAAATTTGAACAACAATTTTGATCATCTCCACAGTCCACCATCAATCAGAAGCTAAAAGTTTGCATAACTATTGAATAGCACAACAAAGAATACTCCAGGCTTCCGTACGCCGACACCCACTGTGGACAAGAATAACATTTGAGATCCACCAGGGGGCAGTGTTAGCAGTTTTACTCCATTCCTTTTCCCTCCTGCTGATTCCACTTAAATAGACTTTGACACCCACATCACTCCTCATATAGGATCTCTTCAAAACATTTTACACCTCAAGAGTTCACCTCTACCAGGGTCAGTGGCGGCTCGCAGAGGGAGTGCTGCGGGGTGGTGGGGCGGGGTAGGGGCAGGGGCAGGTTGGGGGGGGGGTGGAGTCGGACATACGACGGCCAGGAGTAAAGTAAAGTAAATAAATAAATAAATAAAACTATTTACCTTGCGCTCGCTGCATCGCCAACTCGGTGATGCAGCGAAAGCAAGGTAAATAGTTTTATTTATTTATTTACTTACTTTACTCCTGGCCATCGTATGTCCGACTCCACTACCCCTCCACCCTGCCACTCCCCCGCCCCGCCCCACCACCCCGCAGCACTCACTCTGCGAGCCGCCACTGACCAGGGTCATAGCCCACACTGGTACCCCAACATATTGTCAGTGTAAGAAGGAGCCCTATGATGTTGTGAATAGGAGAGTATACACCATCGGTTTTTCCACTAGATTTCCTTGTTATTAGGCCATAACTATTACATGTCACTAAAATAAAGTGCGGGAAAAATGGAGCAAAAACGCATTAGTGTACCACAAAATTTCCATTTTTGTGCCGCAGAATTTCCTAATCCATGCCGCAATATCCTGGGGGGTCTGCCTCAAGAGTTTTTAATCATTGTATAAAACTCAATTAGTATTTTTGCCTGTCATTTTAAGTACATGACTAAAGGGCCCCTGAAGAGACCCGTTTCAAAGTCAGTTTTTAATTACTACGATCACCCGTCACTTAATGCCCTGCTGCTATTTTCTGGCGAAATTAGGCATGATGCTAGTAAGTTGTGACTGTATTTTGCCTGTGTCTGTTAAGTGCTGGCCAGGTTTGCTATGTTTCTTGTGGGTGCTGGTTGAGTCATGCATTTTGCTGGTAGATGCTGGTTTGGTTTTATGTAGGGACTCGCTGGCTTTAGTTCTTTCCTGGTAGATGCTAGCGAAGTTTGATGTGCTCTTAGTAGCTTCTGCTTTGTGCTGGTCAAGACCGGTGTTCTTCTGGTATGTACTTGCTGACTATAATGTGATTCTAGGAGGGTCTAGTTGGGTTTGTGTACTTTAGTAGTTGCTGGTAGGTTTGTTGTGCTTCTAGTAGATGAAAGTTTGGTCGTGTTTGCTTCAGGAAGGTGCTAGCCCAGTTATATTCTGTGTGGCTCTTGTATCTTCATGGGGATTTGGTGTGCTTTTAGAAGGTGCTGTCCAGATTTGCTGTGTTTCTGTTCTGGCTAGGTTCAATCCCTTAGTGGTAAGTCTGATCATGTGCAGTTTACTTGTAGATAAATTGTAACAACATCAGATGTGTTTTAAGTGGGTGCTTGCTGACGTTTGTGTGTTTTTAGGACGTTTCTAGTATCTTTAGGGCAGGTTTGGTGTGCTTTAGAAGATGCTGGCGATCTTTTGGTATGTTTCTGTAGGTGCTGACCAAGTTTGGTGTCTCTTAATGGTAGATCTGATCATTTGCAATGTGCTTGTAGGTAAGTGTTAATGAAGTTAGATGTGCACTGAGAGGGTGCTTGCTGAGTTTGGTGTGCCTCTGAATGGGTACAGGCCAAGTCTGCTAAGTGCTCAATAATTTCAGAGTGTTTCTAGCAGGTGCTGAGTGGGTTTAAATTACCTGTAGTAAGAGTTTATGGCACACGTGTCCTTCTGGTATGGGCTGAGTTTTGGATGCTGTTTTTAGGTGTCGTTTAGGTTTTTGGGTATTTGTTAGGTGCTGATTGAATATGGTGTGCTTCTAGCATTTTTTACATAGTCCGGTGATAATCAAATAAGTGATTGTATGATTCGACCTTTTTCCTGTAGTTGGTTGCTGGGTTTAATGCCTTTCTAATATGACGCTCTTTGATGGGTTTTGCTGCTGGTAATGCTGCCTTGTTTGAGTATGCTTCTATTATGGACTGCACCAAGCGACAGCAATTCACAGGTTTGTTATTCGCCCATATAAAAACTGTCTCAAGATTACTGGCCTTTTATTAGCTGATTGCACATCCTGCGGTCTCATTTGTGCTTTATGCTGTCAGTCTCCAGTATGCAAGAGGCGTGCAGTGGAGAAGGCTAGAGTGCTGTCAGTTCGTAATGGTGATGCCAATACTTGGCACCAGTTAACCATGCACGAGTCAGAACAGTGTCCATGCAAAGCGATGGACCAGGGCGAGGTAGCGTGTCTCATACACAGGATGCTTAGGAGGTTTCTCTGCGAAGGAAGGGACTGACCTTTACAGTGGATCCAATGGAGTGTGCTGCATGAGCCATGCATAGGGTTACCCGTCACTGGCAGGCCCTCTGTGTCAGGATATAGGGACACTGAGCAGTGAGTGTCTGCTCCATATAATCACTCGATATTTCTGCGTGCGAGGTGACTGACTGACTACAGTACTCAAAAAAACCTCCAGGTCACACAATAGTGAATATTGTCTACATTCATTTCATAAACTCAAGCAAATCCAGTCCATGAAAGCAACAACTGCAAATGAATAGAAATATCTGTATATTGCTAATCTCGGATGCTGAGCTCACAGTGTAGACAGGAAGTAAATAAGCAGCTCACAGTTCAGACAGGAAGTAAATAAGCAGTTCACAGAGAGAGGGAAAATAGGTGGCTCTTGTAAGAGAGTGGGGAAAACAGTCGGCCACATGGAAGAGAAAGCGGTAACTGCTAGAGTCGGGCAGCGCTAATACCAACACATCCTCTTAGAAAGAAGCAAAATACTCAGCCCATAGTAGAAATATGAGGTGAATATTCGGCGGAGGAATGGGATAGATATCAAGCTCATGGTACAGACATGGGGTCCATTTTCAATTTAGATGGGGGAAATGTTCTCTTCACCCTAAAGGACAAAATCGGAGTGAATTACACAAACAAGTGATAAATAGTTACATGTTGGTGCTGTGTTCAATGTGCATATGGGTAGATGTTGGGTGGATCTGGTATTATTCTGGGTAAACACTGGTTGGAATGGGTGTGCTTTTGTTGGGTGCTAATTTGGCGCAATGTGTTTTTTGGAGGTGCTGGTTCAGTTCATTATGCTTCTGGTTGGGCTGGTTAAATTTAATTGTGTTTTTCATAGTTGCTGGTTGGGTCTAATCCGATTTGGTACCAGCTAGGTTTATTGTATTTACAACTGGTGTGGTGCAGATTTGGTGTGGTTCTCCTGACAAGCTTTCCGACCAGATGTACAGAGCTCTGGTTACAAAATACTGGTCACGATTTGTAACCAGTATTTTTGTGACCAGTATGATAATTTGAGAACTGACCTATGTATTAATAGGTCAGTTTGCAAATTCCTGATTCTTAATGGGTCGCAATTCGACCTACTTCATGAATATTAATGAGGTAGGTCGCAAATTGAGACCGACTAGAAATCGAATCCATCACAGGGATTGTGGACTGCTGGGGTCACCAGACCACCATGTTTGTGATTGCTTTTAAATAAAGAATTTTTATTCAAATGTAACCCGTTTTCCTTAAAGAAAAACAGGAAAGCATGTAAAAAAAAAAGTGAAAGTGTAAGTTTGATTTTTTAAGAGTAGACATTGGTCCATGGGAGCACTGCATACTAAAAAATGTTTTGGTCAGCATTCACAAAGGGGTAGGAGCCCGACAAAGGGGAAGGGCCCCAGATTAAATCCAGGCCTAAATGTTTCCCAATGCTTCACAAAGGCATATTTGAAATAGTATATGTGAAAGTCAAGAGACTCACTGAATCTTGTTACATTGATGCAGTACACTGTTTGATTCTAATAATTTATAACAGTGTACCAATAAACAGATCAATTGTATTACAAAAATAGAGGATTCCCATTCATGAAGCATGGTGCTTGCAATCCCTTTTCTTTTAGTCACAAAGCAGCAATTCCACATAGGGCACCAAAAACCCTTTGTTAGGATTTACTTACACAGCGCATGCACACTGCTGCGAGATGCATTGTTTACAATTCAGTGGGCTTAAAACCCGCCCACAGCATACCATTATTTGTTTTTGTTGTCCCTCGCATTTGCAAACTATCGATTACTTACATCCCATACGCTTATCTTCCTTTCTCGTGTTAGCTCCTCCCTGGAGAATGGACCAAGTACATGTGTACTTCCTCATCTTTGTTCTTTTTTTCTCTTTTTTGCAACACACAATTTTTTTATTTTATAAGAGTTTCGATATTATTCCTGGACGTACAATGTGTTTTCCTATTTTTAACACAGACATATGGCTTCTTATTTATGTCGCTTTCACCCTATTTGCCAACTCTATTGATGCTTTAGTTACTTACACAAACAATTGTACTACTCTACTCCACTCTACTCTATGCTACACCACTCCACTATTCACTCTACTCTATGCCACTCTACTCTACTCTACTCCACCCCACTCTACGCCACTCAACTCAGTGCGACTCAACTTTACACCACTCTACTCCACTCCACTCCACCCCACTCTACTCTAAGCCACGTCACTCTATGCCACTCCACTCTATGCCACACCATTCCACTCTGCTCCACTCCGCTCCAATCTACTAGACTCCACTGTAAGCCATTCTATGCCACTCCACTGTACTCTAAGTCACTCTACTCTACGGTACTCCACACAATGCCAATCATTGGCACCTACGCCGCTCCACATCACTTTACGCCACTCCAGTCTACTTCACTCCACCCTACTCCATGCCACTCTACTCTATGCCACCATAGCTATGCCACTCCACTGTACGCCACTCTACTCTACATGACTCCATCCCACACCCCTCCACTCTATGCCACTCCACACATTGCCACTCTATGGCACTCTACGCCACTACACTCTGTGCTACTCTACTCTATGCTGCTCCATGCCACTCAACTCCACTCCACTCTTTGCCATCCCACTCTATGCCACTCTAATGTATGTCATTCTATTCTCTGCCACCCTACTCTACGCCACTGTTCTCCGCATCACCCCTCTTTGTCACCCCACTCTATGCCAATCTACTTGATGCCACTCTACTCTACAACACTCCACTCTACGTCACTTTATGCCATTCCACACTACTCCACTCCACCTCACTCTATGCCACTCTACTTTACGCCACCCCACTCCACACTACTCCACTCTACGCCACTCCGCTCTATACCAATCTACTGTATGCCACTCTACTCTATGCCACTCCACTCCACTTTACGCCACTCTACGCCGCTCCACTCTAAGCCACTCTAATCTGTACCACTCAACACAATGCCATTCTGCACCACTCTATTCTAAGCCACTCTGTGCCACTTCACTCTATGCCACACTGCCATTTGAATCTACGCCACTCAAATCTAAGCCACTCCCCTCTATGCCACTCTATGTCACTCTGTGCCACTCTACTCTACGTCACTCCCCGCCACTCCACTCTATCCTATGCCACTCCACTCTATCCTACGCCACTCCAATCTATGCCACTCTACTGTACGCCACTCTAATAAACTCTATGCCACACCACTCTATGCCTCTAAACCACTCTACTTTACGCTTCTCTACACCACTCTGCTCTACAGCACGCCACTAACTTTTATCCATGCTGAATGGCAGCTATGCTGCTGTACAACATGGCTAAAGCCATTGGCAAAGCCAATAGCTCTCACATTGGTGAGACCTATTGGCTTTGCCAATGCTTGTTTTCTTAAAAGGGTGGACAAAGTTTCAAATGTCGCACTGCAGTCCCAGTGAAGTGACCAATTTTTGTACATGTTTGTCAACTTAGCCGAGATACCTTAACTTAAATTTCATTGCTATTGGTTAAAAAAAAATGCTCAGAAAAAAATATTTTTGGTGAGACAATTCTGCTAAATGTGGGTCTTTTGCCCAGTCCTTCTCCAGTAGGCCTACTGTTAGTGAAAGCTATCTTCATCTATTTCTTTTGATTAAATTTTACAAAGATCACGAATATTGTAAAGTAGTACAAAAATCAATTTGAAAAGAAAAAACTAGCTTTCTTTAAAAATCTTCTTTATATTGTTTTATCACAAAAGTATATGCGTTTTACTGATCCTTCAGTGATTTAAACCTCACTGACATTTACCCAGCACCTGAGACACCAACAATGGTGCTTCAAGACGCTCTCTTTGTTAGCACCGTCTTCTTCCCCCTCTGAACTCTCATCTCGAATGCGCTCTTAAATACGCCTGATGAGCCATCTGTGGTATCCACGGCCTGGTGGACATGAGGTAACAATTATCACTTGTCGCTGAACATGTAATAATATCTAGACACACACTCGCAGTAACGGTGTCAGCTGTGGCTACAAGCGACCACATGCTCATTTACTATTTATCACGTTGGGCCGCACCCGGCCCTCGGCTTGAAAACTGCAACATAGTATAATAGAGGCACTCTACATCCCTTCCAACTTTTGCTGGACTGCAGCCAGTCGTTCCACTGCCTGTACTCGGCACACATGATCTCTTAGTCTCTGGCAGGGAGCAGGGTTCGGGCAGAGATTATACATCTGACTCCGGGCTCCTTCTTCATGCCTGCTCACCAGATCCAGTGCACCTCGGGCCTCCCCAGCCGGTGAATCTGATGGCCCCTGGTTATTCGAAGATGTCAACCAGTAGTTACCAGGATGAGACATGGTGTGGGAATTGTCCACCAGGGTACCAGCTCTTGGTTAAATTGATACGAGTGTTCCTTCTCGACTGACGTTGCCCTCTTCATTGGGCCTGTCATCCGGCTCCCCAGCAGGACCATGGACTTTCTTGAACCAGGACACGTTTCTTGCAGCGGTGTGGGTTCCCCACTGCACTGTGACCATGGTGCCATTGATCTTCACGACTTACCATGTTTCTGACTCAAAGGGGGTTCGGAACTTCCACCCTGGGTGACAGTCTTGCATGATGACGCAGTCTCCTACCTGGATGGTTGGGGTCCCCGCCCTTCTTTGCATGGCAGGCATGTGTAGAACGGCGGGCTGTCATTCTGGACCTGCTGTGATGCTGTCTCTTGTGGGCCTGAGAAACAGAATATCCGCTGGGGTGCAGTTGGTAGTGCCGTGTGGGGTCTGGCGGTAAGCTCTCAGGAACCAATGAAGACAGCATTTATCATCCTCTCCTTGTTCAACGCCGATTCTTAATGCTCGGTTTACAGTCCTCATAAATCTTTTGACCTCCCTGTTTGCTTGAGGCCACAGTGGGTTTACCTTTCGATGGTGAATGACTAGGGATGACAAGTACTCCCAGAACTCTTGCCCCTGGCACCGATGACCATTGTCTGATTTTATTTCGTCGGGCAGGCCAATAAGGGCAAATACCTTTTCCAACACAAGCTTGACCTTCGCAAAGGTGGTCATTAGCTTCATGACCGTGAACTTTGTATGGAATCAATGAGGACTACGGTGAGGTGTCCATCCGGGAAGCTCCTGAAGTCATGCTTATCTTCAACCATGGTTGTAGGCTGGGTTCCTCTGTCATAATTGGAACTCGTACCGACTCCCCACTGGTGATGGCACATGAGTGGCAGCTTTGCACTCTTTCATCCACTTGAGTGTCCACACCTGGGAACCACACCTTTTCCCTGAGTCTGGCCTTCATCTTGACAATACCCTGGTGGCCTTGGTGGACCAGGTATATCACCCTGGTCCACAGACTCTGTGGCATCACAATTTGCTGACCTCGGAGCAGAAGTCCCTCTTTGCTTGTGCTTGCACTAATGGTGTATTCTCCAGAGTTGAGTCCTTGTGGTTTGCTGCGCGTGCGTCAGTGATCGGGAGCCCTCGGGTCCACCTTTAGGCCAGCTCGTGAAAAGATGTATCCAAAGAACTCTACTGAGTTTTGGTAGAATGAGCACTTTTGTCGGTGTAGCATCAGGCCACAATCGGCTCGTCGTTGCAGGGTGGCTCTCATTCTCACATGGTACTCTTCGAGGCTGTCGGAAAAAATTTAAATGTTGTCGCTTATATTGATTAAGCAGATCAGTCCTGAGAGGGTCTCCCTAATGGCGTTTCTGAACACCTCTGCAGAAGATAAGATGCCAAAGTTGAACCTTCGATAGCACTGGAGATCAACGTAGGTGGAGAACGTGGTAATGTAGTGGCTTTCCCGGTCCAGTTCTAGCTGATGGTATCCAGTGTTTACATCCAATTTGGAAAACCATTGGGCGCTGTTCAGGTCCGCCACAATGTAATCCATCATAGGAGTGATGTGACGCTCCCTCCGAATGGCTTGGTTCTGGAGCTTCATATCAATGCATAGTCTGATTGTCCCAGGCTGCTTTGGCTTTGGTGCAATAACTAGCAGGGACACCTATGGCATAGGCCCAGTCACCTTCTCTATGACCCCTTTTGCTCTAGGTACCGCAACTCCTGTTCCACTTGCAGCCGCAAGTGAAAAGGGACTTGTCGATGCCATAGTGCCATGGGCCTCACTGACTTGCCAATGTGTAGCCAGATCTGTTTACCTTTTAGCCTTCCGAGTCTGGGGAACAGTTGGGGAAACTCGGCCAGTATGGCTTTAGCTTGTGACTCTTGCGTCTGTTTTGCAAAGAATACCAGTTCAAAGTCTTCGGCTGAGTGGCAACCCAATAGCGTGCCAGTGCACCCTTCGGTGATGTGGAACCTTGCCAGGGTTGACCAGCCGTCGCTCACTACATTGACTTCAATCGTAACTTTTAGGGGCAGTGGCTCTATGCCCTAGTACGCGTAGATTTGTGACTTTGTCATGGAGAGCACAGGGATCCGATTGAATTGCACTGAATCCATCACATTTACTGAGGAACCTGTCAATTAATGCATCGATGGGGGTGCCTCCAACCTCGACTGTGCATATGGGGGGGCGCGGCCTCTTCCTTTTGCCATTCCTCCCAGCAAATTATACTACGAAGACATCTTCATCGTCATCCTCTAGATGGGCGCTTGCCCCGCCACTGCATTGCGCATCTGCATCCGCTGGTTCATCAAGGGATAGCCGTTGTAGTGCAGCAGCATCTTCTTCGACTATCCGGTGTTGTACCCCTGCTTCCCGCTTCGGCACACATTGGTGAAGTGATTCGCGTTTCCGAATTTTGAGCAGGTGTGCCCTTGAGACGGGCAGACATTTAGGATTTTGTGTTCCAGCCTGCAGTTACCGCATCCGCTAATGGATGGCCTTGGGGTGCCCACTGGACAAGAGAGTGCTGTTGCTTTTGGATTGCATCAACACATTCTTCCTCTATCTTTGCACTCTTATGTGGCCCACTCATGGGCACGCCTTGGCTTAGGGCTGCTTCCATGTCATTGGCCCTGGTGTTTGATAGTTCATGGGACCAGGCTAGTATTAGTACTTCATCCAGTGAGATGCCTGGCTGCCGCAGGATTAGGCGTCAGAGCACCGCTGATCTACATCCTTGTATTGTCTGGGCGCGGACTTCCTCCGGTTGGCTGATGTTCACGCACGTGCTGGTTAGCTTTCTTAGGCGTGCGTAGAACATGTCGACTGATTCTGACTCTGTTTGCCTGGCCTGGCATAGTTTGAAGTGCTCATAATCAGGATTGAGCTGTGGGTCAAAGTGTCTGTTGAGGCCTGCTACAGCGGCCTCGAAATCTGCATCCCTGCATATGTTTGGGAGAGTCTTGAATAGATCATAGAGATCTGCCCCTTCGAAGTGCACCAGTAGTGATCTCGTCACGGCCCAAGTCGGTTTCTCAGGTGGCGTGGAAATAGTGTTGACGGCGCACACTCCAAGATCGCCATCTCGGAGCTGCTGTGGCGGGGTCAGCTAGCTCGCTGAACAGGGGTAGTGGCGCTACACAGATGTGTTGTGCGTATTGAGCGGGTGAGTCGTGGGCCGGATATTGTTGCTGGTCAGGCATTCCTGCTGTTCTGTGTTCACCCCTGCACTTGTGTGTATGCTGATTCTGTAGTTGTGCGCATTATTTTGACATTTTCCCTCCTTTATCTGTTTTTATTCTTTTGCCCCTTTACTTTGGCAGACGATTCACTCCTGCACAGTCTTTTCCTTTTCCTTTTCCTTTACTCATTGTGCTGCATGTTTCTGATGCACTTTGGCCCCAAAAGCAATATGTTGAGGCTGGATGCACTGCCGTTTCACACTTGACAGGGTCGCACTGGTCGGCAGCACACGTGGCGCCGCAGCGGTAACTCGGCAGGCCTTTTCAAGCCTCTTACGGCAGTCTAGTGTGTGGTGTGCAAGTCAGGAGCTAGTTGGCGCTGTGGACGCACAATGATAATGCACGGAGGTGTGTACACGCTTCAGGTCAGGCCCTGGATGTGGCTGAGGTGATGCACAGTTGTCAAGAGGGGGGCGGGAGCAGCACTCGGGCCGGGGCTCGTTGCACACGTTGGGCAGTCGCTGTTTCATTGCCAGTGTTGTGGCCATGGCCTGGTGGACACGGGAGTAACAATTATCACTGTTTGCAGTGCACATAATAACTAGACACACACTTACAGTAATGGTGCCAGCAACGGCCACGAGCGACCACTTGCTCGTTTATTTATCACCTCGGACAACGCCCGGCCAGCGGTGGCCAGCACAGGTAAGCGCAGTGGGCGGTGGGGCGGGCGGGATGAGAGGGGGGGGAAGTCGACAGACGACGGAATAGGTATAATTAAATAAATAAATAATACCTATTCGGTCGTCTGCCGACTCCCCCCCCCGCTGCGCCCCGCCCCACCCCACCGTGCTTACCTGTGCCGGCCGCTGCTGCGCCTGGCCCTCGACATTAAAACTGCAACATAGTATAGTAGAGGCCGGGTGGCACTCCACACTGTTGAATCTTCCTGCACCTCCAAGAGTCACTTACCTGAAGGAAGGAGCCATCCTCGCCACACTCTGGGATGTAGATAGAGTCCGAGTGTCTTCGGGCCTGGGCTTGGGACAGGGCTACGGCTCGGTCCTCCTGACATTTGGTTAGACTCACATCTGTAAGGAACAAGGAGTGGAACATGGAGACAGGTTTCAGAACACAAAGGAGCTCTTATTCTACTGTTTAAAAGTACTGATATCGCACATTGCTGCATGGAAAGGACCAGATCAGAGAGTGCACGATGGGATCGAGCGCCTACAATTAGTGTGAATCCCTAGGCGCTCGGCTACCATAAATATTCAAGGGTGCACAGCAGAGGGGTATAGAGCGAATCAGAGGCATCTACAGAGACACAGGGCTACTCATATGTAACCACAGAGAGAGAGAGAAGAGAGAGAGAGACGGCTGCTCTCAGGTAACTGCGCAAATACAGGGTTACTCACAGGTAACCAGTCAGAGAGAGAAACAGGGACATCTTTCAGGATTTTGGTTGCCCTGGGCCAAAGGTATTTTGGGAGACCCTGTTCGGAACAGTTTTGAATTAATTATCCAATTCCAGCTTTTCATGCCCTCTTTGGCCAGGCCACTGACAGTGCACAGGCATATTCTCAACATGGTTACATTTAATATTCAGGGATAGTGGTGTGTGTTTTCAATACCTCAACACAGCAGCAGTTCACTAATATTAATGCAAATAATTTGTGTGCCCCCTCCCATTTCTCATACATGAGGTCCTGTTTTGAACTAAAAGAAACTTTTTTAACGAATGTTGAATGAAACATAAACATATTTGTCTGCAAAATGCCTGTAGTAGACTCCCACATATCACCCACATTAAAATGTAATGAAAGGAAAACAGTGTTTAAAACAATCTGTTTAAGAACTATTTAACACTCATCATGGCAAGACTCTGCATCACAGAAGTGAATGAATAAATATAAGTCGTGTAAAGCGCGAAGTATGCCGGAGGCGTCAAGGCGCTACAGATAGGTCCAGAGGTGAAAGGAGCGCGAGGAAGGCCCAGTAATTAGAGGGTGAAAAGCCATGTTTTTAATGCCTTGCGAAACAGAAGGTAAGAGTGACTCTATCGGGGTCTCATGAAAGGCTGGGGCCAAGAGAGAGAGGGTGAGTGAGTGTGTGTGTGAGTGTGAGAGAGAGCGAGAGAGAGAGAGAGAGAGTGTGAGAGAGAGAGAGAGTGAGAGAGAGAGAGAGAGAGAGAGAGAGGGATTGACTCTCAGGTAACCACAGAGACACAGGGCTACACACAGGTAACCCCAAAGAGACAGACAACTATTAACAGGTAACCACAGAGACACACAGCTACTCTCAGTTAACCACAGAAAGAGAGAGGGAGGCACGGCTACTCTCAGGTAACCACAGAGACGTAGGACTACTCACAGGTTATCATAGAAAGACAACACTACTCCCAGGTAATCACAGAGACTCATGGCTACTCACAGGTAACCTCAAAGATACACAAACCTACTAACAGGTAACCACAGAGAGACACAGCTACTCTCAGGTAACCAGAGAGTCCCTAGGCTACTTACAGGGTAACCACGAAGAGACACAGGGATACTTACAGATGCTCACAAAAAACAGAGGACTACTCACAGGTAATCACAGAATGACAAGAGAACTCACGGGTAACCAATGAGAAACACAAAGCTACTCACAGTTAACCACAGGGAGACAAATGGATACTCATTGATACCAAACAAAAATTAGTGGGCTACCCACAGGGAATGGCACAGACGAAAGGCTACTCACGGGTGGCCACAGAAAGACATAGAGACCCACAAAGAGACACAGGGCTACTGTCAGGTAACCACTGAGGACTACTCACAGGTAACCACTGAGAAAGACTGGGATATTTACTGGTAGCCAGAGACACATAGGCCGGCTCCTGGTCACTGCAGAGAGACATAGGGCTACACATAGATGCCCAAAGGAAAAAAGAGAGCTACTCATAGGTAAACACAGAAAGACACATGGCTTCTCACATGGAACCATAGAGAGACATAATGTTACCAGAGAATGACAGAACCTGCTACAAAGAGATTCTGGGCTACTCACAGGCAACCACAAAGTGACAGAGGAAAATTTGTAGGTAAACACACAGAGTCACTGGGCTACATACAGGTAACCAGAGAGAGACAGAACACTACTCAGAGGTAACACAGTGAGGCTCAGGTTTCCTCACAGGTAACTAGGTAGAAACATAGGGCAACACACAGAACACAACACAGAGCGCTACTCACTGTTAACCACGGAGAGACTTCTTGGCACACGGGGGTAACCACAGAGACACATATAGCTACTAAAGGTAACTAACGTGAGACGCAGGTTAACCACGGGTAATCAGTGGGAGACACAGGACTCTAATGGGCTACAACAGAGAGACACAGGCCTACTTGCCCATAACTACAGAGAAACATTAGGTTATTCACAGATAACTACAAAGATACAGACAGGTAACCACAGTGATATGCAGGGCTATTCGGAGGTAAGCAAAGAGAGAAACAGGGCTACTTACAGGCAACCATAGACAGACAGAGGCCTACTCATTCATAACTACAGAGTGAACCATGTTACTCACAGGTAATCAGAGAGTGTTGCAGTGATAGTCACAAGTAACAAAAGAGAGAGAGACACGCAGAATTATTCACAGATAATCATAGAGAGATAAAGGAGACTCATAGAAACCCAGAGAGACAGTGGGCTGCTCAAAGCTAAGCACAGAGACAAAGGGCTACTCACAGGTAACCACATAAAGACACAGAGCAACTTGCATGTAACCATAGTATCTACTGATAGATACCCAGAGAGAGACAGAGAGCTACTCACAGATAACCAGAGAGAGACAGAAGACTGGTAACAGATAACTTCACAGGGACAGGGGCTCCTAATATTTAATCACCGAGAGGCAGTGGGCTACTCACAGATAAGCACAGAGAGACACAGAGCTAAACACATCAACCAGAGACAGACAAAGTGCTACTTACATTTAAAAGGGTATCACTGGAAGACAGCTAGCTGACAAAGGGGAACAACACTACACCTCATACATCTAAGAGAAGGGCGCAGTACTGGACCCATGTAGGAGAGTGGTAGTAGTCTCTTTTAACAGTGGGACAACAACAATTTGCATTTGACGGAGGGACACACCTGTTCGCATATAAAAGTGGGCCTCAGACTTCTTGAACAAGAGAGAGGAACTCATTGCTATTCACATCTAAAAAAGTACACAACACTATTCACAGCTGTCAGGTGCACTGCTGTCTCAAGGGCACATGAGTACTCCTAGTTAACAGAGGTACATTATTACTCAGAGAAGGGCACCATATTGTCTATGTCTAATAGAAGAACACAGCTATTAGATGGACTAAGGGCTACTTAAAGCTACCATGATGTATAGTGGTAAGTAGCTAATTGAGGGACACAGGACTGCTCACAGGATCACTGGGCTACAGGCCAATGGGAGTAGGGTACAGTACTACAAAAACAACAAAGATTAGTCCCTATTATTAAGAGGATGGATAAGGATTACTGACAGGTAACAGGAGAGAGACATGGGGTTACCCACAGATAATAAAGGAGAGGCATGGGGCTAATCACAACTACCAACAGAGAGATATGGTGGTAATCACTTGCAACAACATGGCTGCATGGGGCTACTCCCAGGTAACAACATATAGGCATTGGGCTACTGACAGGTAAGAACAGAGAGGCATGGGCTATAGTCACAGGTAACAACAGAGAGCGGGACTACTCACAGGTAACAACAAAGAGACATGGTGATAGTCACAGCTTACAGCAGAGAGCTATGGGGCTAACCACAGGTAACAAAGTGGCATTGGGCTACTCACAGGTAAGTCAAAGTCAAATGTTTATTGAGTGAGACACCGACAGGGATCAACAATATAAATAATGTTACCACAATCATACTACGAGTCCAACAATACACAGACCTAAAATATTTAAAACAATTTAAAGAAGGATTTAAAAAAATTCAATACATTATAACATACATATTCATTTGGTGGGGACACTATAAAATTAGTCATTTTACCTGTTCTTGTTATGCTAAATGTAAAATATAAGCAAATTATATATTGACAACGTGCTACTGAAACTGCAGGGCAAGTATAAAGTGCGTGTCTTAACTCTTAAATCCCTCCCTGACACAAATTGCTCAAATCTGTAAAATTAATACCAGCGACTCTTGTAGGCATTAAGGGGCCGATTCCGATCTGGGTCGGAAAACTCTCCGACCGAGCCGGATCCGGAGAGATTTCCGACCGAGCCGGACTCCTGCAGTCCGACCGAGCGAGTACGATGCGGCTGCATGCTGCCGGACTCTATTCGGTCGGACTCCCATTGAAGTCAATGGGAGCCGGTCGTACGACGCGTACATGGGCTCCCATTGACTCAATGGGTACGTCGCGAACAAGTGCGCCCCCTACAGTGGGTACGCGTCGGTGCCATCCGCACCGTACATGCCTGTGTTGGGGAGACCCATAGGTCTCCCCCTGTGTCCGAGTCGTAAGGCTGCGGGTGAAGGGGGGTCCGACGCGGATCCCCGAAGTCCGACTCCGGGAGCTTTTGCGAGCCGGACGCACCGACTCGATCCGGCTGTCCGAATCGAGCATCGTACTAGCTCGGTCGTGAAACGTCTCCATTGCGCGCCACGGTTTGCTTGCGACCGAGTCCTACGGAGCGGCTCGGAGCCGGAATCGAGTCGGACGGTGAATTCGCGCTTGTTCGCATCGTACTTCGCCGTCCGGACACGTGTACGAATCGGACGGAAAATCAGCCTCCGAATCGGATCCGCTAATTCCGAACCCGATTCGGTGCCCTTCCGACCGGCCCCTAAGAAGTAATACCCCCAACTGGAGTAGCAATATTGCCGCATAACACCATGATCGAAGGTGTGGGAAAAATACTTTTGTAGATGTGCATGATCTAGAATAACCAGCAAAGATTTATAAAATGTTAAATTCTTAGGGGAAGATTTACAAGCCCCTTGCGCCACTTGTGCGTCATTTTTAACATGGCGTTCTTGTGTCCACCAACAGGGGGAATGAACTGTGGGACTCTCCAGTGTTCTAATAAGCTTCCAGACCCTCCCCTTCATGTACATACTGACTTCCAACCATTTGGACTCTTCTTGGAAATTGCCATCTGTTATACTCCTGCTCAGCCTGGGTGACTGTGTGAGAGAATGTTGGTGAGTAGAATGTTCATGTGTGTGAGAGTCAGTTGGTGATGGGCTGAGCAGCAGTGAGGCTGCTCCTGGTGGGGCTCTCTTATGTAACATCCTACCTGAATAAAGATACCTGAAGAACCTACTTGAATGGACTACTTTTATTTACAACATATTTTGGCGACGATTTGAGAAGGAAGAACCTGCGTGTTCCACCTGATTGGACTGAAACTGTCAACCTTGAAGTAACTGAATTGAAGCTGAAGAAATTGAAGTGGAACTTGAAGAATCTGGCACCCCGAGCCCCACCAGTGAGCACTCCATCGGTCGCCCCAACCCTGAGTGCCAGTTTATGTTGGGCTTTCTCTTCCTCCACCCTCCTTCCTTGGAACTTCTTTCCCTGTCGCAACGTGAACGTGCCTGTACCTCTGGACCTTGCCTTTCCCCACCCTGGTACTTTGGAAGTGTTTTCCTGTGTCCTATTGCCTTGGGAGAGTATCACCTGCGTCAAGGGTTTCCCAGATGTGCAACTGTTTCCGATGTGCACTGCTGTGTTTCATCCTGCTGTGTTTTCTTGTTTGTTTTACGGATGAACCTGTTCTCCCCAATCTGATCTATGTACCGCTTTATCGCAACTACAGCATGGGATGACCTGCCCCTGTGTGGCTCATTTTTTTTTCTTGTGTTGGATTTTGCCAGTCTCATTCATCCCCAAAGAATTGGCATGAGCAACTTTTCATGGGAAAATTGGCACCGCGAGTGAGCCGATACACTTTATTAAGGATGCAGAGACTAGCGATGTTTCTGATCCTGTGTGTTATGCACAAGTGCTGTCTGCGGAGGACTTTTGGGTGAGCTATTTTGTTTTTACAATTATCACCCCTTAATGTTTGCCCGTTCAACTGTTGTGCGACATTTGAAATACGGCACGAGCTCTCCACCGCGCGCATACACTCAACGCGCGCAGCCTTACCTGCCCTGTGATGTCTCCAAGTTATCTTCTGTGACGTGTGCACACTCTCAAGGTCCCTTGCCGTTGTGCACGTTTTGGTGCACGCTGATGCCGCCAGCCTTCCGGCGCTACGTCTTTGTTGTGTGTCGCCATCTTGTGTTTGGAGCTTCTCTCCAGTTTGCAACCAATGTCGTGGTGTTCACTCTTTGCCAACCACGGTGTCAATAAAGTTTCCAGAACTATGCTACGTTCCGGTGCACTGCAGTTTGTGTTGTCGCGGGATATGAAGCTACAGGTTGTCTGCATCCCTTACAGTCTTTCAGCATAGTTGCAAGTCTAAAAGGTAACTGATCATATTTTTAAAAGAATCATCAACCTGGATAATGGATCCCAGACCACTAATTCCTCTAATAATGAATAGCCACAGTTAGCTGAAGAGAATATGGAACTTTTGGGTCAAGATCAGCTGTTGGATCTTAACATGGATCTTTGACTCTCTGGAAGCGGCAGTACATTACAGGTTTAGTTTTGTTATGAGCACACCTTTTCTTTGCTGCAGACCACGGTGACTACTTTATTGGTTTTATTTTATTGTTTTCTGGTGGACAGTGCAGATGTTTTCTTATGTGTTGTATGCTATTCTGTGATAAGACAACTCGTTTTCATTGTTCTTGATTGTTAACGGGGGTTAGATTACTTCATTGCCACCCTGCTTTCTCAATGTTGTTCTTTTAGTAGCATGTCCTTATTTTTAAATTTCCAGAGTGGAAATTCAGGGTTTGAAGCCTATTGTTGGAGAGTGAGTGTTTACCTTCTTATAGATGTTTCTTTTTATTGGGTGTTGCAGTGTTTTCTCCCACTTTTACGTGGTTATGGGTTGGTGCTGTATTACCACCCATCGTAGTACGGATTCGTAGAGTGAGTGTTTTGCCGTTTCATTGATGTTGTTGCTTGATATTCAGTTGTGCATTTACTTACCTTATTTCCAGGTTGATTCTTATTTTCGTCTGCATTGTATTTTGTTTCCTTCCCTCGCACGTCAAGGTTTGCGTTGGGAGTGGTTTCCTTCGCACGTCAAGGTTTGCGTTGGGAGTGGTTTCCTTCGCACGTCAAGGTTTGCATTGGGAGTGTTTTGTTTCGCACGTCAAGGTTTGCGTTACGAGTGTTTTTGTTCCGTGTGGAGTCCCTTCCACACATCACACCCCAACTTGCTGTTGGGGGAAGTGCATATGTTCTTACCTTATGTGCATTTACTTACCGTATTTCCAGGTTATTTCTTATTTTCGCCTGCATTGCATTTTTCTTCCCTCGCACGTCAAGGTTTGCGTCGGGAGTGCTTTCCTTCGCACGTCAAGGTTTGCGTTGGGAGTGTTTTGTTCCATGTGGAGTCCCTCCCACACATCACACCCCAACTTGTTGTTGGGGAAAGTGCATATGTTCCGTGTGGTCCTTTTCCCACACATCCCACCCCAACTTTTGTTGTTGGGGGAAGTTTTGCAATTATTGTGGTGATGTGATGTTATTATGTTCTGTGTGGATATCCTCCACGCGTGCATACTGTTTTTTTTTTTTTTTCCTTATTGGTTGGTTCTCCTTCACACTTTTGTTGTTGGCACCCTTGTACTTTTCTTGTGTTTGCCTGGCCAGCTTGCATAATTCTGGTACTTTGGTTTGTTGGTAATTTTTGGTGTGGGAGTGTGGGTTGTGTTGTGATAAGATGGGAGATGGTGCATGAGTGCTTTGTACTTGTGTTCCCGTGTCTTTTTCTATCTACTTTATTCTTTCTGCATGAATTTGCCACCTTTACTTTTCATGCTACTTTTCACAACTATGTTATGTTATTTATTTCTTGCATTTGTTCTGATACAGTTCTGAGAGTTTTTGTATTCCCTTATAAAGGAAGGAGATGTGTTATACTGCTGCTCAGCCTGGGTGACTGTGTGAGAGAATGTTGGTGAGTGGAATGTTCATGTGTGTGAGAGTCAGTTGGTGATGGGCTGAGCAGCAGTGAGGCTGCTCCTGGTGGGGCTCTCTTATGTAACATCCTACCTGAATAAAGATACCTGAAGAACCTACTTGAATGGACTACTTTTATTTACAACACCATCCATTCCCAATCCATGCCGGGTTTTGTGGAAGCCAGCCTGCTCATGCTTGAAGCCAGCCTGCTCATGCCTGAAACTCCATTACCTAGAATTTCCTGCTCTCTGCTCCGTCTCCACCCCTGCAGGCCAAGGATGGGTGGAGGAATCCAGCATACCTGTGGCTGGCTGCTGCTAGCCTGCTCACACCTGATGCATGTGATTACTGTGAGCTCTTTTAAGCCCCAGCTCCCTTCAGTCCAAGGTTGGTCATTGTAGCTGTGTACCGGTGAGACCGACCCTTGTTTCCTGAGGTTTTGCTATCCTTGTTTCCAGTGTTTCTTGAGCTTTAGCATTCCTTGTTCCTGAGCTGCAGCAGTTTCCCTTGTTCCTGAACTAGCACCTCCTGCAGTGCTACCTTGACTCCTGAGCCTAAGCATTTCTTGATCCTGAGCTGCAGAAGTTTCCCTTGTTAGCACTGCCTACAGTGCTACCTTGACTCCTGAGCCTTAGCTCAACTCTTGTTCCTGCCCCAGCACTGCCTTCGGTGCTACTTTGTTTTCTTGATTCCTGATCCAGCACTATTCTAGTATACCCTTGTAGCCTCCCCTTCTGTATATCCTTTTCCAGTCCCTGCTTTTCTTCCCATTTCCTTGGTTCCAGTTCCTAGTTTACTGTCTTTCTATTCCTGCTGTCTTGCTTCTATTACCTTGTATGTTTGTTACTTGCTTTCTGCCAAGTTTGCCCTGTGATTTCCTTCCTTTCCTGTTAAGCCCTCCTCCTTGCTAGCTCCTTGTCTATTGTGCTTGTATTTAGTTCTACCCCCTTGCTGTTACTGCCTTGCATTTTCCTGTTTGATCGCCAGGATCCGTGGGCACAGTTGACAACCTAGGTGGTGTTTCTTGTTCACTGTGAGTATTGTCTTTGAGTTACATTTATAACATCACCATAGGTATAAGCTCCACAGACCCTGCCTTTGCATACATATCCTATATGTGGGTATTTGCAGTCAGTATCTGTAACAGCAATTGTGGGTGAGGAACTTACTGAGCTTCAGTCTTACCGTGTGGAGCTCCTGAGTGCTTTACCCTACACTCCCTTTATTGTTAATGTTATTTCATATGTGTCTTGCAGATTCGTCCTGGGTGTAGTTATTCTGTGTGCTAAATCACCTCATGAGTGCCTGACCTTTCTGAGTCTTAGCCATCTTGTTCCTTTGTGCAGGCTTCCCCTTTGGATCCTTTTTCTCCTCTGACTTCCTGTATGATCCTCAGCAGCGCTGTACTTCTCTTTCTGCATACGTTTTTTACCCAGTCGCCAGTCCTTGCCCAAGTCCCTGACTGTGTTCCCGACAGAGTCCTGGACAGTCCCTGACACTGCCTCAGAATACCTCTCAGAGTCCCTTCTGTTGCATGAAATAAACTGTAAGCCCAGTGCATTATGTTTGCCATTGCAATGAGCTTGTAAGATCGAATTCTAATCGCAGTGCCTGCACAGAGACTGCTTGACTTATTGAGGCCAATTTACAGAGAATCTTTCCTTCTTATTGATTTATGAATGAGCATTGCCTTATAGGTGCATATTCAAGAGCATATGTGAGAGTCAGAGGATTTTTGGTCTGTATATTTCTAATAAATATTTAAAATGTCTCCTTCCTGAAGATTTATAAAACCGATTCAGGACAATTGCATGTCCTAAGTCCTTTGTTCCTAGATGCATGCACTGAGCTTTATTATCAAGATTCTGGCATAACACTTTTCCTAAATATGTTTATGATTTTACCATTTCTATTGGTGTTTCATCTATGTGCCAATTAAATGGACAACAGTGTTTTCTTCCTTACTTTAGTCTTAGAAATATACATTTTTAAGTATTTTTTTTCTGCATACTCATTCAAGGCTTTCAAATGACCCTGTAAACCTAATGGTGTAAGGTTGAATAAAACCACATCATTTGCTTACATTAAAACATGTAAATCATAAAATGCAACATGTGGAGGAAAATTCCTAACATTCGCAAATTGAACAGAGAAATCACAAAGGTATATAGAAAAGAGAAGGGGGCAACAGACAGCCCTGTTTTAGGCCATTCTTTGTTTCCATTTTTGGTATTAGGCGTATACTTCCTCACATTAACACTCTACTCAATATAGAAGAATGCAGTGCTATAAATAATATTAATACATTTGAGGGAATGCCCAATGTAATCTGTTTCTTCCAAAGGGTTGCCATGTCCACTTTATCAAATGCAGTCAAAAAGTCAATGAAGCCATTGTACAGGATTTGTGATTTCCTTAACACGTATTTGTCTATTAAAGTCTGAACAATTGCAATGTTATCCATCAAAGAGTGGTTGGGTCTAAATCCAGCCAGTTCTTGTGGAACAATTCCTTTAGAGAGTGGTGCCCAATCCTGTAGGTGTTCTAATATACTTACTGCATAGATTTTTCCTGGCACATCCAGGAGAGCAAACTGGTGATAAATGGCTGTAGATGTATGCAAGCCTTTCTTATGGAGAGGTATTATGATACTCCCTTTCCAAGTGTAGGGGATTTGGCCTGTGTGGTAACAATATTCAAAGAGGTAGTAAAGATTTGCCCCATTCCTTAGGATCCTTTTTCAGAACTTTTATGAGGATTTTATCTAGACCCATTGCTGCAGAGGATCTTGCACCTCTTATATACGCTACTATTTGTTTACCTGTAGGGGGCATTATAACTTCAGCTTGGTTTGCTGGAATATTTAATAGCCATTCATTTGGTTGTGAAGATAAATTCTGCGAATACAACTTGGATACATATTCATTCCATTCTGACACCGGAATAGGGATAGTTGGTAAAGATTTTTTGGATCTGCTATGGAATGCTCCAGAATCGCCTTGAAATTTAATTTTTTGCTGCCTGCAGGAGATCAATCCTATCTTATCAGCTACTTTCCTTTTCAAGTTTGAACGGATCCTATTCCTATTTTTTTGTAATATTAAAATTTCTTTTTTCCTAATGACAGAGTACTCAATGAAATGAAGTTGAGTGAGTTTATTTATAGCCACTGAAATGTCCTTTTTTTTTGCCTATTTTCCTTTTGGTCGATTACTGATGTCAGAGACCTCGCTAGTGACTTCAGGGATAATATCCTCATAGGCAGTTATTGGATTCACCTATTTATTTCTATACAAGTTTCGATAATCTTTTATTACGTCATTCACTTGACTGATCAACCCCACATTCCAAAATATCTTGCCGCACGCTATGTCGACCTGTGCTTTAACATTTCCTATCTCCAATGTCCAGATCACAATTTGTTGGACCTGTACATCAAGTACCATAAGTAAAAGTGAGTGGTTAGTATCTTGACAAAAATTGACACTGATCTCTACAAAAGCACTATATAGATCATAGGTAGCTATTACATAACCGATGGTGGAAGATCCTGTACTACCTTTCCTAGTTGGTGCAGCAGGTATATCTGGGTCCACCCTTCCATTTATTATTACCCCATCGATGACACTAAGAGATTCCAATAGCATTATACCTCTTCAGTCTGCTTTCTGGGAGCTGGGAAATAAGGGTTCTGGTATATTCAAGACATCTTCCTGTGACTTGTTTGTACACTCAGATAATATAGCATTCGAGATTTTGGCACTGAAAATCACCCACTGACAACATACTAACTTTATTTTGTGCTCCAAAATAGTTTTGATAGATTAAAATATCTTATTTAAAGTTAGGTTAGGTTGATGTCCGAGAGGTGTATATATATATATATATATATACTGAATAAGAGAAAAGATTTTTTTTGTTGATTTCTCGTTTTGGGGAGATTAATCTGAATACCGTGTACATTTTGAAGAGAGAGGGGAAGAATTGCAAAGTCGCATAAGAAATCTGTTGACAATAATATTGCAAGTCCACCTTTTGCATGCCCTTTAGTTACTTTCTGTACAGGAGCATCTATCACACAATATGAATTCATAAGGATTTTCTTATCACGCCAAGTCTATTGTAGGCAAATAATTGCGGAATTCAGAGTTGTCAATAATGCTATTTTATCTGCACACAGCCAGCTAAATTCCAAGAAATATAGACAAAGTTTTGCTAAAAAAGTCATTTTCATGCTTTACTTATTTTATTTCCATTAATTGTCCTGGCTATCCAAGACCAAGGATCTTCCTTATTGGATGCTATACATAATTGTTGCTCTCGATTGATAACATGCCTTCCATTTGTGTTGACTTGAATAATAACAGAGTTAGGGTTACTTGTTTTTTTACCTTCTATAGAATTTACAGAATGGTCTCCATTCCATTTTCCTCATGTCATTTGCACCATTGGAAACAATTCTTGGATGAGCGATATTACGCACATCATCGCCATTCTCACGAAGGATATCATGCCCCTTCATGATAATTGCTGGCATTAGGTTTGCCCAAAATTCAACTCATGCAGTAGACCAATCCCATTTTGATGGAAAAGCGACTTATTTCAACTCAGCTCAGGAAAGACATTGAAGTTGTGGATATATGGGCAAGAGGCTGAGAATTCTCTCTCTATTTAAGGGACTAGTATAATTTTGAAAAAGGTCTGAAATTTCTTACGATTGGGGAGTAGAGAGTTAGGATACTACTTTCTAAGGCTATATTAACTGGTTCAGTAATTAATTCTGGTACTATAATTCCAGATCTAGGCTCCCTCTCCTGCTGGGAGAGGACTATAGATTTAAATTCAGGAGGCTTAGGATTTAACCCCTATATACTTCACTATGGGAAAAGAGGAAGAGGCTGAATGTGCCTCATCCCCTCCTCAATAACTGTCTCATTATTTTTGGCCATTGACTACATTATCTATTTGGGTCAATGTTGGTATCAAATCTTATATGTTTTGGTCACTTTTTAGTAATTCTGCAATATGTTTTTTTCATTTTCCATCTTTTCTGGTTGTTTGATACTTCTATTCTTTGTTTCTTGTTTTCTGTTGCCCCATTTAATGTAGATTCATGAACTCTGCCATTCATCTTCATTTTTATTAAAATTGAGTAGGAAGGTGGAGAGATTAATACTGAGGATTGTTGTTGGTCCTCTCTAACTTCAAAGAATAATTTTTGTAGTGAATAAACAGTTCCTGAGTCTGTCAGCTTCTGCTTTTTATTATCATTATTAGATTGTATTTCCCCTGTTCGCGTTGCCCATGTCCGTGTTTGTTTTATATCCTTCTGTGCTGATTTCCACTCATTAACTACAATAGCCGTTTGTTCCTCTTGCATAAATTCCCCTTGAACATCTTGCTTGATATTCACAGGTAACAACACAGACAATGGTGCTACTGACAGGTAAGATCAGAGAGGGATAGGGCTGCATAGAGGTATAACAGAGAGGCATGGGGCTCATCACAGGTGACAACAGAGAGAATGGAACTATTGTGAGGTAATACGAGGAAGTATGGGGCTACTCACAGTTTAAAACAGAGAGCTGTGGGACTAATCACAGGCAACTCAGAGGCATGGGGCTGCTTACAGACAACAACACAGAAGCATGGGGATATGAACAGGTACAGTAACAACAGAGGCTTGGGGCTAACAGGTAACAGAAGGGCAGCATTGGGCTACTGGGAGGGAGGCATGGGCTACTAAGAGGTAACAACAAAGAGGTACGGTGCTACTAAGATATAGCAATAGAGATACATGGGGCTACATGCAGGTAACAATAGGTAGGCATAGTTCTAGTCACTGATAACAACAGAGGATTCAGGGTACGGACTGGTAACTGAGGTAACAACAGAGAGCTATAGGGCTACTGAGATGCAGCAACAGAGAGACAATGGGCTTCTCCTGTAATAAGAAAGAGGTGTGGGGCTGCTCACAGGTAAGAAGAAGAAGGAGGCGTGGGCTGGCTCGTAGGTAACAACAGAGGCACAGGGCTACTGACGGTAACAACATAAGATTTAGGCTACTGACATGTAACAGAAGTAACAGCAGATAGGTATTGGGATACTGAGGCGTAACAATAGAGATACCTGGAGCTACATGCAGGTAACAACAGATAGGTATAAAGCTAATCACAGGTAACAAGAGAGGATTCAGGCTACTAACAGGTAACAGTGAGACATGGGGCTACTGAGAAGGAGGAGGAGGGCTTCTCAAGTAAGAAGAAAGACATAGGGCTGCTGGCATGTAACAACGGAGAGGCGTAGGGCTACTGATAAGTAACAAAAGAGATGCGTGGGGCTACTGATAGGTAACAACAGAGATACGTGGGGCTCCTGACAGGTTACAACAGAGAGGCATGGGGCTACTAATAGGTCACAACAGTGAGGCACTTTGCCATATGCAGTTATTAGAGGGATACAGAACACCTACAGCTAAAAAAGGGGCACAGCTCTATGCACATTTACAAGAATGATGGCAATGTACATGTCTAACAGAAGGGTGCACCCCAATGCACATTTAATGAAAAAAAGTTACTTACCTTTAGTAAAGCTCTTTCTGGTAGAGACTATCTAGCCACAGATTCCTCACCTTTTGACTATTCCCCAGATCTCAGAGTGGATCCGGAAACTTTTCTGCAGTACCTCTGATTGCCAGAAGGTGGCCCCTTGCGGCTCCACACTGACACCATTATGCTCCAGAAATGATGTGCAGGTCTAAACAGGCGGCCACTCCTGAATAATGATGTGAGTTGCTTTCGAGATTGTCCACGCCACCAGACACAGAGCCTCAAAAGCAAACTGGTAGACAGTATACAGATTCTTAAACTTGGGATCTTATTAATGGATAGAGTCCAATCACAAAACGGGGAGGATGGGAGGCTCAGTAAGGCCTCTGCGGCCAGATAGTGTCTCTACCAGAAAGAGCGTTAACAAAGGTAAGTATGCTCTTCTGATAGACACTTGTGCATCCATTGCTGCTTCGTTAAAGGGGAGAAAGGGCTCAGAAGATGTTTGCCTGGGTTGGAGGACTCCAGCTAAACATTGGTTTCGAATTCAAAGGTGGGGAGTTGGAGGTCAAGAACTTCAGCTGCCCTACACATCACCATGGCGTAGGAAGTGGACTCCTCTGTGGTTAGTCCAGGAGGAGAAAAAAAAAGGGCCATCTCTGGGGAGGTATCGAGGCCATTAGCCTCCTGTAAGTCCTCGTACCAATTGTCATCTTGGTAGGCTGAGCAAATTCATTACCCGGTCATAGTCATTACTAGAGTCAGTCCCAAAAAGGGAATGGAGAGAGTATTGTCTAGCCTGTGGTAATTCAAGTGGGGGGAAGCAGCACCTTAGACAGATTCAGGTGCGGTGTCGGTTGAAGTCAGACCAGCGTCGATTCAGTGTAGGAAAGGACATCAGAGCTGCTTCTTCAAGTGGAGAAGTCAGCATCGCATTGATATGTGTGGAGGGTCCAGCTGGCACAGACAGTGAACCCTCTGGCAGTATCCCAGGTGGAAGGCCTCCTGGCTCCTTGGGGCCTGAAAGCGTGCCAAAGGGAATTGGCAGGGATCCAAAGAAACGGAGCATGTCAGCGCAGAACTCTTTGATCTGATGCAGCATGGCTGAAGGCCCCAGAAACTCAGGTTGTGCCCGAACCAGCTAAGGAATTGGCTCCAAGTCAGCTGACTTCGGGAGCAAGATCGAGAAGGGTGGCGCTGCTCCGTGCCTGATCAGGCGAATGCAAGTGGTGCGAAGAAGAGTAATCCCGCTCCAACTTCTTGTGCTCACCAGAGGGCTTGGAGCAAAACGAAGACCGAACTCTGGAGTGGCTTCTTAGACTCCGGGAATGGGAACGGGACCAAGATCGAACCTCAGATGTGGATGGGGACTTGGAACGGTCCCATCATGGAGTCTTCTTATGCTTAGTCTTTTTGGCATTGTAGAGTATCACCTTGCATTCCCTGATGGCCTTCCGGTTCATCCACACACAGTTTCTGCAGGCCTTGGAGTTGTGGATCGACCCCAGCCGCCACAGGCAAACCTGATGGGTATCAAGCACAGGCATTTGTTATCGACAGTCCCTACAGGGCTTGAAACCTGTCATTTTAGGGGGTGTCATACCTTGCACACTCGAAAACAATTTGTAATTTACAAAATAAATGTCTCAGAGAGACGAGCACGGATCAGCGCCTACGGCGTGGAAAGAAAGGAATGTCAGTGCACGGGAGTGGTGCCTATATAGGCCTCACACGCCATTTCCAGAGAGGAATGGCGCCAGTAAGGAGCAGCAAGGCACCACCTTCTGGCACAAAGAGGTGCTGCTGAAAAGTTTTCAGATCCAATCTGACACATGGGGAATCTTCAAAAGGATAGGAACCTGAGGCTAGAAGTATCTATCAGAAAGTGAGTTACAAGGTATTCAAAGACACCTTACCACTGAAACAAGCTGCCTTTTGACATCTCCTCCTGCCATAATTATACCCCTTTTAAAAAGCTGCTTAAAACCTGACCATTTTAACTAGCGGCCTACCTCTTCATTCACATGCATTAGGTAATTTTTGGCTTTTGGCTACACTGCCGGAATACTCTCATGAAGTGAGTTGTTTGCAGTCTATAAGTGCCTATAACATTGCACAGCATACCACAAATGGCTCAATAATGGGATTGGTAATTCCGACGCCTGAAGTTACTGTTAGCAGCTGGTACTGTAACTCCATGTGACAGAAAACTGTGCAATTACGAGTTAGGCCCTGAGGGTCCATTAAGAAACGGGATTTTAGCTGAGAATCAGATCTACTCCATTAACTTCCCCAGTAATTCCTCATTCTTGGCAGCATTTTCGCTCGGAGATTATGGCTGCTTTGAGCAGCTGGGATCCCATAGAGAAATTGAGCCACCACTATGACAGTGTTACCAGAAGCCTAGTCAATGTCTCATGGTCCCTAGTGCAAGAAAGGAAATGGACTTCCTGGCTGCAAACAGCAACAGCCAGGGTTCAGTGGGCTCCCTCAAGTCGGTGCCACTGCACCTGCTCCATCAATGGAAGCTACCCCCTGGGAGTTACTCGTAATTCCAATGGGGCGGCTACACTCCCATTATCCAGCCCTTCTAAGATCACATGCAACTAGTAATGGGGCCCAGTCATGTAGAGTGTTATTTGGCTATTGGAGGCACACAAGGCCACATGCAGCTAAGAAAGAGCCACACAGAATAAATGGAGGGACACATTCTCAGAATCATTGAGTGAGATACTACTGGCTGTAGAACTGACTACAAAGGAGATCCAGAGTTGGTACTTGGTGCCAAGTGTCACTGTAGCGGCATGAAAAGACATGAAATGGTCACAAAAGTCAGTAATGCCAACCTACTGTTCGCTTCGGCGCTGACGCAGTGGGAGCGTGGTACAGCCTCTAGAAGCAGGTCCTGGCACTTGGCTCTTTGGAAGGCACAAAAGGATTTGTACAGTTTGCCGTCGGTGCCACAAATGGGCTTCTGACGTTCACGAATGCAGTCCATGGTGCACAGCACACCTCTGTCACTCTCCGAGATGATGAACTGGAAACAGAATCACAAATTACACAGGATAGAGCAGAATGTGCAATGAAAAGACAACATCCATGAGAGAATGAGATACAGTTCATGTGTGAATTCATGCAAGTGAGTGAGTGTATGAGAGAAAAGATACAGGTGTGTGAGTGAGCTTATATGGCAATAAGAGCTTGAAAGTGAATGTGTTTGCATTTCTGGGGCGAGTGTGAGAGTTGAATGTTTGTGTAGAGATAAGGGTTATAGAGGCAGTGATACAATGTAAACAACTGTGTGTGCTAAGGAGACAAAGGTGAGACTTTCTCAATGTATGTGGCTGTGAGAGTATTGCTGACAGTGTGAAACTCAGCCTGTGTGTTGGGAGTCTCATTGACCGAGAAAAAACAACAATTGAAACTCATCAACGTATGTGACTGCCCTGGTTACTTACGGGTAATCTTCATTACTCCGAGTCCAAGACTTCTGCGTCACAGTTATTACTAAATGAGCTAAAGCTCCTGTGGCCAGAAATTTTCAAGCAAAAAACCTAACATGCTAGCTTCCCATCCCTCTAAGATGGCCAGCTTCCTCTTCCTCCTATTTATCAAAAAAAAGGAAGTCAACCAATTCCTCAACCTGCTTCCTTTTAAATTTGAATTTCCTGAAATTGGACAAACAGGCGGCATGACTGCTTGTCCACTTCCCCTAGATAGACCACGTGCCTTGAGTGGCACCCTACCCCAGTTTGCTGCCATCTGCTATCACCACATTTGAAGAAAATTACATGGAAGGGAAGGCCCATGGACAGATTGTTCTCCATCAACCACCAGCTCAAGGACTTCTGCACCTGCTCCTTGACTAGGACCCCCAGCTCGTATTCCTGTGAACTCAGTACCTAATAGACTAACAAATGAGTATGTGTGGAGACGAGTGAAGCAGTTATTGACAAGTCCATTTCCCCCTGCAGTCACCACCACTGTCACACTGGTAGACCAGTCTGTACTAGTAAATTCAGGATCTTCATGATTTTTTTGTCTTCTCCTCAGAGACAAGAATACTTGGCCCACATCTGTCTTGAGTGTGCACCTATATAAAATGCAAGTTCAGTGTTGGTGTTAGGCGTGATTGCTTGTGGTTTAACAATAGTCCAAGATCCTGCATACTTCTTGAGCATGGAGATTTGTCTTAGGGGAAGAAGAGGCAGAAATGAACCAATCATCCAAATATGGGAACACTTAAATTTCCGTATTATGACAACTCCCACTAATTGAGATAAAACCTTAGTAAATACACTTAGTGAAGAAGAGAGGCCAAAAGGGAGTACCTGGAATTGATAATACTGGTTCTCTGCATAGAAGTGGAGACACCTCTGCTAGTTGGGATTGACAGGAACATGGAGGTATACATCCAATAAATACAGAGATGCCAGAATGTCTCCTATTAATGGGAGAATCTCTTGAAGAATCATTTTGAATTTCACATGGGGAATGAATACATTCCCGTTTTGATTACACTCCCCTTCCTCTTTAGGAAGGAGGCACTGGTAGGATCTTCAAAAACACTTCAAAAGAGGTACTCTTCAAAAGACCCAGATTCTTTACTGGATTTGCCGGCAGAGGAGTAGCGCAAAAAACTCTGGTGGAAGGGACACAAACACTATCTGGAATCCTTCTTCCACAGTCGTCAAGACCCATTGGTCTGAACCTGAAGCTTTCCAAACCTCTGCATAGTAAAATTAATCTGAACCTCCACCCCCCCACCCCTACAGGGAGATTTTCTCTGCTCATATAGTCACTATTTTACTAGTGGCTGCCTTGAACCCTCAGACTGCTGGGAGCAGGACTTGTCTGAGGAAGGCACCTCCCAGCCACACCCCCTTCCTCGAGATTGCTAATAAGATTTTCCTGGAACAATGGACCAAAGGCTCTTTTGTTTCTGAAAAATCTGCCCCTGGAAATTCTCACTGGTGCTATGAGTTTTCTATCCTCTGCAGACTGTTTTATCATTTCTTCCAGTGGGGTATCAAACAGTTTTGTTCTTGCAAAGGAAATTTTCATTAGGAGAGCTTCTTGGGAAGCTTCTGCTTTTCAGGATCTTAACCACAGTTGGTGTCTTATTTGAATGGAAGAACCTGCTGTTGATGCAGTAGCATTCAATGAATCAGAAAAATATCCGTAATCAGTATCACTTGCTGCTTCATTAATGCAAGGGTTGGAGTAATGTCTGCTCCTTTGTCCATAAACTCACCTAGGCCTTGAAAATCCTTTATGAGGGACTGGATCGCATAAGAAAAATAGGTTGCCGGTCTAATCACAAAGTTCGAAGCAGCGTATGCACTCTTTACTGCTACATCCACCATCTTGCCAATTGGATCTGATAGAGCAGCATACACGGAAATAATGCTTCCTTTTGAGACTAAATCCGCCATTACTTAATCCACTTTAACTGCCACCATGTATTAATTTGCAAAACTCTGGATCAGGTATATTTTTGCCAAATATCAAGGAAATTAATGTGTATGCACCACATTTCATTCAATTTCCATTACTCATTTATTAATAGAAGAATGCAAAGGAAGAGACTCTGGCTCCTTTTTGATATTGGAAAATAAGTCATTGTTTACTTCAGACATGGTACTTTCTGGAATGCCACTTTGTCCCATATATGCTGCATAACCTCTTTCAACCACACTACACACTACAACACATCGATCTTGGAAGTTCTCAATCAAATGGCCTCGCCTAAACTAAAACAACTGAGATCAACAAAATCTAAATTGTGGTTTATTTCTGATCTAAACAGTGAAAGAAGAACACTCAGACAAGCTGAAAGGACATGGAGACAAAACCCCTCGACAAAACACCTAGCATTACTTAGAACGACCAGGCTCTCATACAAGAAACACATCTTTAGAGAAAAAGCCACCTACTTCCTCAACCAATTGGACCGTGCAAAGAATCGACCCAGGGAGCTCTTCAACATCGTCAAACGCCAAACCATGTCTTCACCCCCTCATGTTATAATCACCACTAATGAACGCTGTGAAGAAATTGCTAGCTTATTCTCTGACAAAGTTGCCAAAATTGAGCAATCCTTCTTACAAGTCTCCACTCTTCCCTCCGTCCTCACCACCCGCAGCAACCCACCTCTGCTCACGGCAGCTCCACCTCCATATCCCACTTTTGACCAAACAACCCCTAAAGGTACTAACGGCTACCTTAGCCACTCCAAACTGAAAAATAACACCAACTGGGCTGACTTCTTTCCCTTGACTGAAACGGAAGTCTTCGATATAATCACAAATTTAAAGCCTTCGGCCCACACCATGGACCCCCTCCCATCCACAATGGTAAAAAATCTCAACCACATCATTGCCCCGTTCTGGACTCTAATCATCAACTCTTCTCTCTCCACGGGCTGTGTACCAAACTCTCTCCAACTAGGACAAATCACACCCATTCCCATAAATCCCAGGGCTGACCCTAATGATTTCAACAAATCTCAGACCTATCTCCAACCTCCCGTTCCTAGCCAAAATGTTGGAAAAATGTGTCTTACAACAACTTATTCATCATATACGTAAATTCACCCTCCTTGACACTTCCAATCTGCTTTCAGGAAAGGCTGTAGTACTGAAACTGCCAAGCTCAATATATCTGATGATATCGACAGATCCTTAGACGAGGGAGACGCTTGCCTTCTTATACTGCTTGACCTATCTGCGGCTTTCGATACCGTTAATTACCCAGCCCTACTTGAATCACTGAAGTTTCGCTTTGGTATCAATGGCACTGTCTTAAAATGGTTCACATCCTTCCTACAACACCGTTCGGAACAAATCAAAATCAACTCATGTCTATCAAAACCCACACGGCTCACTCTTGGCGTGCCGCAGGGGTCAATTCCCTCCCCCTCCCTTTTCAATGTCTTCATGGATCCCCTTACGGTCATCTTGAAGTAGGCAGGGATAAAATATCACCTTTATGCTGATGACATTCAACTTTACTACACAATCAAATCACCCAGTGACATTCGACATCTCAACACCACACTGAACAAGATACAATCTTAGTTTTACTCTAATTACTTAAAGCTAAACCCCAACAAAACAGAAATAATTCTATGCTTCCCTAAAATCAACCATCTACCTATTCACAAATGGATCAGCGACCTGAACGCTTTAAATCGCTCTCTCATTCTATCCAACTCCGTTAAGTCCCTTGGCTTCTGCTTGGACAACATGACAATGAAAGAGCACATTAAAAACTCGGCCAAAGGAGCGCTTTACTCACTAAAACACCTCAAGAAAATTAAACTCTTCATCCCCTCCGATGATTTCAAGGTTGTGGTGCAATCTCTGGTCCTCTCCAAACTGGACTATGGAAATGCCATTCTCACTGGGACACCAAAATCTCAAATCGCCCCCCTTAGATCAGTTCTAAACATGGCAGCCCGGCTCACTACTGATGTCAATCGGTTTGAACACATCACTCCTGCTCTCAAGAGCCTCAACTGGCTTCCTATCGAAGGATGATATACTTACAAGACTGCATGTATCATCCACAAAGCCCTTCACTCACATTCACCAAACTACTTAGAAAACAAGCTTACGAAAGCAGGGATTTCTAGATCTTTGAGAAGCTCCAACACACTTTTGCTCCTACCTCCCAATCTAAAAAATACATCTACCAAGTCTCGCTCTTTTTCTGGAAATGCTCCGAGCATATGGAACTCTCTACCTAGCGATCTGCGATGCAACCCCTCCTTCCCTTGCTTCAAAAGAGACCTGAAACTCCTCCTCCTCAACAAATACTTTAATTCTTAGACTACTGACCTTGGTTATTATCTCGTGCACAGGACTGAATCTTCTGTCATAGTCGGCGGTTTGCTTGTTTGCTTATGCTGTCTATTGATCCTCTAAAATTGTTCTCTTGTTTTTTTTTTTTTGTTAATGTGCTTTGTTGTGTTCTATTATCTATTGAGTCTTGCTTCATATGTTTATTGCATTCCTGATTCACTGGATTCGCTCACGATCATGTAAAGCGCTCTGACACCTTCGGTCTAGCTAGCGCTATATAAAACTTATATAAATACATTAAAAAAAATCCTGCCCTTGGACATATCATCCTCTCACGTCCTCATCATCCCCATCAGGATCATTATGTATTGGGGATTCTAATCGTGGCTTTTTAAGTAATGAAGAATTTTCTCTCTCCTTAAAGGCTGCTGGCACAGCTGTCTGAATCATCTGCTGAATAACTGTCAATGAGGGTGTTTCAGTAATCACCAATGGGGCCACCCTGTATTCCCCAGAACAGGTAATAAACGATATCAAAATAAATAGTTCTGATAAACGTACTCAATATACAGAAAGCGATAAACAGTCAGTACGACTGACACTTTCTTTTGGTGGGTCGAAACGTCAACGAATTCTGAGCCTGGATACCAGAGAGATTAGATTGGACTATTGATTCTGTGAACAGAGTACATAGCCCTGTTCATATATGTTCTCAATGAACTTTTTGTCTCAGAACAGGCTGCTCAAGAATTATTGTAGAATTACCATAATTTGGAACAATTTCAGTTTATGTGTTATACACTGATTGACACATTGCACGAGCACTTTTGCATTAATCACAGAGCACCGTTAGTATTTTTACTGTCGTGTATTTTTTAAACACATTTTAAATAAATTGTTTTCTTTATTTTATTTCTGCAGTGTGTTTTATATGAAAATACATGAAAAAGCATTCTGTCTAATGCTTTCTGTAAATATACTACATTTTTTCTGACAGAACCATTTAGTTTGATGATGGGGGTGTTTCAGCAGAATCCACTGCCTCTAAATTGTGGGTCTTTTTCTTGCCTTTCCTGAGCCTTCCATTTTAGCTTCTGGCTCAGCAAAGGCAGTGAAGCAGTGCTACTTCCCACTTCTTTACAACTGTCCTGCAACGAGCACTGACCTACAAACATGTTACATTCATTGCCCAGCAACCACAAAACCCAGTCGGTAACTAGCGCGCACTCTCAGCCTACTGCAGAACAACTAGTGGAAGGAGCAGTCGTAGACACTCAGTAAGTAAATGCTTGCATCTCTGCAGCGGGGAGTGGGGACTTGTACAACAACTGGTCCATTAAAGCCTAACCTCAATCATGGGCATCTCTGAGCCTGCTATGATATGGCCTCATGCTATATGCCGCACGGCTCACAGTGAGGATGTCAGGAAGCTTTTTTACTGCAGAGTCCACAATAGCAGGACCACTCTGTGGGACACATACTTGCTGTGGTGGAATGTTGGAGGGGAGAATGGAATGGTTCATGGTGGTGACAGTTAGGACGGTTGTCCGGTCACTGTGTGATGGTGCCTGTGCCACATCTATTTGTCTGAATTACTTTGTTAATAAAGCAACGTCCAAAGACTTACCTGCATGGACCTTCTTTCATCTTAATAATGGCGACAAAGATGGCTTGAATTGGAGTGGTGTAGGTGGTCGATGAAGAGTACAGCTGTAACCGTAGCCACAGATGCATGACCGTGTGCAGCATTGTAACCGCCAGTGATCTGCTGATTGGTGGGTTATGTGTGGCGATAAGTGGAGGATTCCTTGTGGTCTATGCGAAGCGGTCCAGGTGTTCGGTTCCATGCTGGGGCAAACGGATATCCTGGGAGCCTCCTTGCAGCGGGCCAGGTGTTGCTTGGCAATGCGAGTCACGGCCATTTCTTCTCAATTTGTGGCTCCATGCAGCGGCTGGGCGTGCTTAGCAACGAAAGTCGGCTTCTGCTCATTTGTTGCTGCTGTTGCTTGGCAATGCATATGAACAGCCATTTACTTTCTGGCAACCCGAGCTGGGGGCTAATCTGGGCTTTTTTTTTTTTAAAACATATTTTATTGAGTTTTTATAGTACCACTTGGGCAATTGCCCGACATAAACCATTTTGAGGGAGAATAATGACAAGCTACCAAGCATGAAAATATCATTGGGTACAGTTTGTATATATAACAAAAGTGGAAACCAAAACTTTACGCAGACTTTCCCACCCCACCCACATTGGCGAGCATGTTTAGATACAAATGCGTGCTCAAAGAAAGAAAACAATATATCATACAGTATGGCCCATAACATCCAATGGAAACTGCTTTTCAAGGGGTTTGCGAAGGAAGAGCAGGAAGGTCTATGCCCCGGTATGTAGCCCATCGAGACCAGATTTTCTGTGCTTTTGAGGGCAATCCCGCACCTGGAAGACTACTATCCCCGCACTCATGCATTTGTCTAGTTCCTTTCGCCATTTCCCTATTGTCGTTGGGGAAGTTCCCTTCCATAACTGGGCAATATCGCGTTTGGCAATTGTGAGAGCAAATAAGAGTAAATGTTGTTTGAATCGATTCCCTCCTATGTCATCCGTGCTATGGAGGAGGAACAGTCTAGGGTCAAGTGGGAGATCCCAGGACAGCACCTCTTTAAGGCAGGTCGAGACTCTGCGCCAGAAGGGCTGTATTGCAGTGCAGCTCCATACTGTATGGAAAAATTACCCCTCCTCCCTGTCACAGCGTAGGCACTGAGGGGATGCGATGACTCCCATCCTCCAGAGACGAACACGTGTGTAATATACGCGATGGGCATATTTAAATTGAATAAGACGGTATCTAGAAGACACCGCAGCACCCCGGGGACTAGCTATTGCCTCCGCCCAATCATCATCAGTCAGTTCTGGGACATCATCTTGCCATGCCTTCCTAGTCTTATGAAGAGTCGTGGTGGAGTGTGTTGTCAGTGTTTGATATATCTGCCGAATATTGTGTGCGCCCAAATCGCCCATAAGGAGGCGACCCTCTAATGGGTGAAACTCAGGGAGGTCATCTAAGTTTGGAAGCAATGGGGTAAGAGCGTGGTGTAATTGGAGATACCTGTAGAACTGGGTTTTATGAAGATGAAACTCCTCCTGCAGTTGCTGGAAGGATTTCAAAGTAGTACCCCGTATGATGTCCCCTAGTGTGGAGATGCCGATCTGGTCCCACTGGCGGAACCCCTTTAATGTTGCCACCTGGCGTACGTAAGTACCATTACAACGCTATTAGGGGTGAAGTAACACTCCTTCTTCCGGACGCATTAGAATTGAAAAAATATATTGTGTCTCTCATGTGACCTGACGAAATGAGTACAAAGGAAATTGTGAAAGATATGAAATAAAACTTCATTGAACGTGGATAACTTAGTGGAATCGTTTGTATTGACCTAACGCTGTGCGTCCGGAAGAAGGAGCGTTACTTCACCCCTAATAGCGTTGTAATTAACTACACGTGGCTTTTGGGCAGACCACGACACGGACTGCACGCAAAAAAGTTTAAAATGGATAACTGTGAAACCTACAGAAGCAGGTGTGCACTTGGACACCCCCATTTTGTGATGTACGTAAGTACCATGCCACAGAGGCGTTGTCTGAGTCAAACGCCCATGCCACCCCATTCGCCGGACCGTATACCGCCACAGCCGAATTGTTGTTCTGCTGGCGTGGGGTAGAGAGTCAAGATTCTGCGCGCTATACAATAACCGAAGGAGGGGAATCCCTTCCATTGCTGTGTTTTCTAGAGCAAACGCCGGGTCTGCAGGTGTATTATACCACCAATCATTGATGACCAGAAGGTGAAAGGCCACATAATACGAGTACACGTCTGCAGCAGCAATACCGCCGCAATAGGTAGATTGCACACAGGTCTGTAGCGCCACTCTAACTGCTCCCCCGCCCCATAAGAATTTGTTAAGTATAGCGTTTATTTGCGCGAACCATGATCACGGTATATGATATGGGAAGTTTTGAAGCCGATAAAGCACTCTGGGGAGAGAGACCATTTTAAAAATTGCCGAACGCCCATATAGCGAGAGAGGTAGAGATGACCATATGGAAGTCTCATCACGGAGGCCGGCAAGGAGCGGGTTAATATTGCGCGCCCATGAGGTCTTGGGACAGGGAGACATATATATACCCAGATATTGGAAACCGTTTGTGACGTGCTTGAGCTGGGATGCCCATGTACCTCTGCCCTGTTGACCGCATACTGGGAACAGTACAGATTTGGAAGGGTTAGTATGGAGCCCGGTGGTCTGGCCGAAGACTCGGGAGGATCTGTAGGATACTCGGGCCCGAGATCCATGGATCAGTCATAAAGAATAAGACATTGTCTGCATATAATGCAATACGGTCTGGTTGTGATCTCGGCCAGTCGAAGCCTCGGAGCACCAGATCCCGAGGAACCCATATCGCCAAGGGTTCCACCGCCAAGGCAAATAAGAGCGGGGACAAGGGACAACCCTGTCGTGTGCCGCGGCTAATGGGAAAGAAGGGAGAGCGATGACCAGCAATACACACTGAAGCCGTAGGTTCTGTATATAGTAGGCGCACGTATGCCAGAAAGCGTGGACCAAAGTTAATCGCCTCCAAAAGCTGGAATAGGTACTCCCAGCTCAGGGAATCAAAGGCCTTGTCTATATCGGTGAGAAGTATGGCCCGGGGCGTCCCAGCTCTGGGGCCAATGCCATGGCATTATGGACCCGACGAATATTATGGCGGGTGGCTCGGTGTAGCATAAAGCCGGATTGATCTAGATGGATCAAATCTTGAATGCAGGTCCGCAGGCGATCTGCAAGAACTTTTCCCAGTAGTTTGGATTCAAAATTAATTAAGGAAATAGGACGGTATGAGGATGGATCTTCCGTGGGCGGCCGGGCTTTAAAAAGACAACGATCTCGGCCTGGCGCCAGTCCCGGGGTAATAGTTGCTTTTCGAGGGCCTCATGTATTGTTTCCAATAGGTGTGGGCCCAACGTGGACATATGGGAACGAAGGAACTCTATGGGGAACCCATTGGGGCCAGGGGCCCGGCCTGGTCGTATCGCGGCCAGTGCCGCCATTAAGTTGTCTACTGTAATGGGGGTATCCAATTGGTCTCTCATCTGGTCTGTTAATCTCTGGGGGGGGGAATATCCCGAAGGAACTCTGCTATGAGGTCCTCTGAGAGCTGTTCCCTCCGTGTGTATAGCGTGGAGAAATGATGCACGAATTCTGTGACTACTTCTGCGGGGGATGTACGTACGACACCATCGCTACCTCTGATGGTTTGCACTGTGGCTGGGGCTCGCTCAGTTTGTCAAAGTCTGTGTAACATTTTACTTGATTTTTCCCCCTCTGGTATATTCGGTGTTGAGACACCAACCAGATTTCTTTCGCCTCCTCCATAAGGTGTTGTTGCAACTGTTGTTGCGTGAGGGATACGTTTCGCTGAAGGGTTGGACTGGGATCCTGCATGTATCGTGCCTCTAGGGATGTGCACTGGGTCTCCAGCTCTGCCCGCTGAGCGGAGCGTTTACGTTTGTCGTTTGCCCTGTAACTGATGTCCACCCCTCTGATTGTGGGTTTCAGGGCTTCCCAGAGGGTTTCTTTAGAGGGAGCTGAGTCAGCATTGAGGGTTAAATACTCTTGAATCGCTGTGTTCAGACACTCTTGATAGTCAGGATCTCGAAGATGCCATGGAGACATTCGCCACCTAAAGGGGGGCTTTTGAAAGTGCAAGAGGAGTGTGACCGTGACCGGGGAATGATCAGACAGCCCTCTGGGAAGATGGGAGACCTGGAAAAACCTATGGATATAGCTCCTTGGTGTAAACATATAATCCAGACGAGACATGGAACCATGAACAAGTATGTGTAGCCTATCTCGGCGGGATGATAATCTCGCCATATGTCAGCCCATCCCAATGCACCAGCAAGTAATGATAATTGAGAGGCAGCGACGGAAGGGCTTACCCCTGATCCCCGCCTCCTATCAAGCGATGACATAGTACCATTCCAATCACCTCCCAGGAGAGACAGACCCTCTGGGAGTTCACTCCACAGACGAGTGATGCCTTCTACAAATGTGGTCCCCAGAGGCGGGGGTGCGTAAAGGCTGCCTAGATTAAGTGATTCACCATAGAGTGTGCCCGACAGAAGGAAATATCTACCCCCGGGATCTACCCAGTGTTTAATATGGATGAAGGGAACACATCGATGAATAAGGATAGCTGTTCCTCGGGAACCCCTAGTGAAACCCGCATGATATTCCTGCTGATACCCAAATCTGGCTAGGCAGGGAGCCTTATTGCCCAATAGATGAGTCTCCTGTAGGAGAAGAACGTCCGCTCCATATCGTTTAGCTTGCCGAAGGACAGTGCCCCGTTTGATTTTGTTAAGCAGCCCTCGGACGTTCCACGTTATTACTGTCAGGTCACCCACATGGGAGACAGCCGGCTGAGTGGCCATATGTCGATTATGGGTCTAATAGTACTGGCCTGCCTAATGAAAAATGGGATGTGTGTCTGCACGTGTAAAAGAACTGGAAACAACATAACTCTGAACCCCAACCCCCCCCTTCCCCCCTCCCCCCCGATACTGCCGAGAACTAGGAGCATCAGTCGCGGTGAGGAGCACCCCAGGACCCCAACCTGAGATCCCAGGGCTCTCCCTCCAATGGATCCCAACATTCCTATAGAACATTAACATTGGGGTACAAGTGTCCGGGTCAGGTCAGCCACAATGCACAATGTCCACCTCCACTTGGTGCAGGGTAGTCGGAGTAGTTCCAAACTATGGACATTCAGACATGATCAAATGGAAGTGATGGAGCAAGGACTCGGACACGAGACTTGCTCGGAAGCAATCCTCTCGATTTAACTTACTAGCGAATTACTAACGATATGTCTCGTAATTAATAATATCCATTTTACACTATACGCGGGATAAGAATGAAGCTTGCCTATGTGTTTACTAACTGCAAATAACACAGACGTAGGACTGGAATGCATTTAACATGGTATCTTTACTGCGCATGTGTCTGCTACATCTAAGTAGTATGACGTGCTTTCGCATTGATGGAGCAAGGACTCGGACACGAGACTTGCTCGGAAGCAATCCTCTCGATTTAACTTACTAGCGAATTACTAACGATATGTCTCTTATTAATAATATCCATTTTACACTATACGCGGGATAAGAATGAAGCTTGCCTATGTGTTTACTAACTGCAAATAACACAGACGTAGGACTGGAACGCATTTAACATGGGATCTTTACTGCGCATGTGTCTGCTACATCTACGTAGTATGACGTGCTTTCGCATTGATGGAGCAAGGACTCGGACATGAGACTTGCTCGGAAGCAATCCTCTCGATTTAACTTACTAGCGAATTACTAACGATATGTCTCGTAATTAATAATATCCATTTTACACTATACGCGGGATAAGAATGAAGCTTGCCTATGTGTTTACTAACTGCAAATACCACAGACGTAGGAATGGAATGCATTTAACATGGGATCTTTACTGCGCATGTGTCTACTACATCTACGTAGTATGACGTGCTTTCGCTTGAAGGGAAATTCTGGCGCTTGCGCAAAGAGCTATAAAATGGCCGCTTGAAAGCTCACATGCATGGCACCTGTTTTGCTGAAATTAGAAATGGATTTATAACTAACGCAAATGCAGAGAAAGAAATAACAATTGGTATGGGATAGAGTAGAGGTTGGAGGTATACAGTGAAACCATTTATTTTTGAGAATAACATTTTCCCTTTCCGACTTTATTATTAGTGCGTATTTTGGCCTGTTAAAGTTGTCCGAGTCGAGCAGACCAATATGGCGCAACGCATGCGCCCTGATACGGGAGCTTGGGAGATGACTAAGGATTTGACACGAGTCCAAGGTCGGCGGAGATGTGCCCTGGGAACATGAGGGTGAAGAGTTCATATGAAGGAACTTATTCAAGAAATCAGTTACAAATGTATTTAATAAAGTTTAAAGATGTATGGGAAAGGAAGGGCGGAATAAAGTTTGATGGGAGGGGTTTGGAAACAATGGTTAAGGGAAAATAAATGAAGTATAAGTGTGGTGTGATGATCATCCCCCCTCGCCTGTCCAATCTAAAAGTTAGTATTCTGTGCAAAAGAAACATTAAATGGGTGGTACCAGTCTATGGAAAGGTATAATTTAGGTAGTTTAGTTAGAAGAAGGGGAATTGGTATTGGAAATTGTCTGCATTTGCCTTTGAGGAAGTTCGGGGGTCGAGAATCGAGAGTTCGAGAACCAAGTCGGGTTGAGCAAGCTTTGCGCGTTGAAGAAGCCTGACATCGGGGTGTATCGGGGTGGTGCTCTGAAATGCTGATGAAGAAACCGAATGCAGAACCATCTACTTAATTTGGGTGGGTTTAGAGGAATCGCGGAAGAACCTCGAGGAGGAAGAGAGTGTCAGAGAGGGGTGCGACGTAGCCGTCGGTAACTAGAGAGGTGAAGTATCCTGTCCTGATTCCTGTCCTGAAGCCTTTGTCTCCTGATCGGTCACTGGGAGACCCTTACCAGCCCTTTGGCCAGGGGGTTGGTCTTCACACCATACTTTGGTAATTATGAAATTCATTGTTTGATAAATGCTCTACTGTCTCTATCCTCTTCTTTCTGAGCATAGTTATTGTGTGGATCTGAATTGATAAATGTTATCTGAAATAATTTTGAATTGGCACTCCCGCGAATGAGGGTGTTTGTATTGAAACGCTTTGAGATGGTTCAAAACCCCTAATTTTAGATAAAGATTTAAAAACTTATTGAGTCTGTCATTATTTTATACTTATTAAATGCATAATAAGTGATGTCAATTATCGCCATCAACTAGTTTTACCTAACTGGTCCATTGACCAGAGGAAAAGAACTGTTTGATCAGCAGAAGGTTTAGTTAAAGAAGTAATAATTAGATCCTGAGTTATGAGCAACATATAAAACTAATAAACTCCAGTGGTTTACTAGAGCGCAGCGGAAACGAGTTGTATGGGCCCAAGTGAGTATATGATAGTAGAGTATCTGTTGTTAGTAGACCGCTGGATCAGTTTTCTGGTAGCAGATCTATGGTTGTTAGTAACTAGTTTGGTGATAAGTATAGATTATAGATTTTTGGTTAATGTTCTAACAAAAGAGTTAGTGTCCTGTTTTATGTTGTCTGGAAAATTCCCGGGGAATGTATAGCGGGTGGCGATAGAAACCACACTGCAGTGAGGTTACTCGTCTGTTGGAATAACACTGAGAAGCTAGGTAGGGCTGGCAGTGTTAAACTAGGGACTATCTTTCTGAACAAAAGTGAGAGTGGCTGAAAGCAAAGAGTTCGCTGATGAAACTTTAGGCGTTATATCACCTAGTAAGGGTAACCCTGAAGGAGTAGCAGGTTCTTCTAAGCTAGATTGACAGCAAAAGGAGTTCGCTGGTGAAATTCCGGTCTCAAAATTCCTGAACGGAAGATACCGGGAAAGTAGCAGGTTCTCTGGAGCTCAGGTGAAGAGTAAGCGGAAGGTTTTTACTCGCAGTGGAAGAAAAGAAACTATCCTTTTGGTTTAGTGGAACAGACAGAGTAGCGAATGTTTTTACGTTGTTAATAACAAAGAAGTTCAAAGAACTTTTGAAGAAATAAAATTTTCGTATTACCTTGCAAAGGGAGGGTCAGCTGCCGGAGTGGTACTGACGTCACAGAGAGCCGCGCTGGGATTGGTAGAAGCAGCGGGCGTGTGACAGGAACAGCATTGTAAAGGAGGGGTCAGTAGTGAGGAGCAGAACTGACGTCAGGAAAAGGCCGCGCTGACATTGGACAGAGTACGAGGGTGAGCCTGATTCCATTGGACACTTAGATTGAAGCAGAGCTAGGATTGGAGGAGAGAAGGATTGTATGCGGGATTTTGATTTGACTGTTAGTGCAAGACGTACAGGTAGAAGATTTCAAGGGTTTGCGGAATACAATTTCCTGCACCGTTCTTCAAGAATGTATGGAGAGAAAAGAAAGATGTCAATCTTTAAGAGAATAAAGAATTTCTTTGACAAGGATAAGCCTGTGTTGACTAGAGAGGGTATTCCTATTCCGCCACCAAAGACACCAGCATCTTTTATGATGATGGAAAGAGGATATCATACCTGTGTGTGGCTAGAGAACTGGGTAGAGTACACGAGGGATGATGGTGTGTTAGCGTTTCCTAAGGATAGTACGTTTAATGGAAAAATTCTCCAGAATTTGAGATTGAAGATGAATGATTTAGAACCGAGACCCAGGTTAACTCAATATGAGGCTTTGGAAGAATGGGAGACTGAGTCATATGAAAGAGAGAAATGCAGAGGTGGAAGATATAGAGGATTCTTTCCAAGACACTTGCATGAGTCAAGAGAAGGACAGATGAAACAGTGGAGGAGAGCAATGGTATCGGAAGGGTTATATCCAGTGTTAATGGCTGAAGAACATTCTGGAGGAAAGTGTAAAGAGAAAACAAAACATATGAATTCGACAGGATATGGAGAGTCAGATGATGAATTGTTAGAGGATATTTTAATTAAGAATCCACCACCGTATCAAGAAACAGCTAGTAAGGTTGTCCCAAGTGCGCCAGAAATGGGAATACCATTAACTCCACAGATTTTACATGAGACATCATACAACAGAATGTTGCAAGATAATGAGAGAGAAGCTTTGAACAAAACTAGGGAGGAACTAGTTCAAAGAATAGGTCAATTGAATTTAAATACGGAAGCTTTGACAGTACCTGTAACCATTGGTCCAGTAATCCCATTGTATGGGGATAATAAGGATACCCAGAAATCACAGCTTGTGACAGTTCCATTGAATAGTCCTAGAAAAGAGATAGTAATCACAGATGATCAGGTTAGTGAAAGTGAGTCAGTTATTTCATTAATGGATCTCTCTATTGTGGAACCCAATGTGGAAACTCAAAAGAGAGTCACACCTATGAATTTGAGAGAGAGAAGACCTTTGGTTCCGGCTGGAACTTCGGGTACAACAGTAGTCACCTCTGAAGATATAGAAAGGTGGGCTCAGGACAGGGAAAATCAGATCACAAAACCGAAGATTTTAGATATTAGCAGATTGAAAGTGGAATTGGAAGAGATGATGACAGGATGTGTGGGCACAGAGAGATTAAATGTTTATAATGATGAAGAACTGTTGTTTCTATGTAAGAGTATAACCAGGAGAGCAAGACTATTTCATGAAAGATTAACTGAAGTTGCTTCAGAGATTGGAATAGATATAGGGAAGTCAAAATTGTTACAGAAACCCTATCGAGTGGATTTTACTGATAAAGAAAGTGTGAATGCTTCAGGAAAAGGGTTATAGATAAAAGAATTAATGAACATTTTGCGGAAATGGGGAGACATTGATAAATGGAGGATTAGGTGGATAAGTAAGAAAGAAGAAGTTCAGGCAAGAGAGGCAATAGCTGCATTTCCAGTGAGAGAAACAGGAAAAGTAGAGAGGTTGTGTCCAATGAGAGAGGTTCCTGGAGGAGGATATGTTCATGTCCCTTGGAGTAGACAAGATATTTTATCATTTACAAATGATTTTCCAAAACTGAGAGAAAAGCCAGTTGAGTGGTACAAACAGGTAGAGAGGTTTGTAAAGGTCTCAAAGGTGTTACTGAAAGATCTGGATGGTCTATTTGACATAGTAGTACCTGCTGATTTATGGACAGAATGTAAAATCACAATTTATTGGCCTAATGAGGAGTATCCTAGAGATGCAAAAACAGGAGCACCGTCAGAAGAAGTGAAGAAAAAGTATCATCAAGTGATTTCATACTTGAAAGGGAAAATCCCTCCTAAAGAAACAGATTGGGTAAAAATAGATAGAACAACTCAGGAACCGAATGAATCTGTACATGCGTATTATGAGCGATTGCTGCAGGTGTTCAAGCAGTATAGTGGTTTTGAGAACATTGGTGACAAAGATATGGGACATTTTGTGTATCAGTTTGTATATGGCTTGAAACCGAAAATTATTCAGATGATACAGCAGCACATGTTGTGCTGGCAAAGTAAAACGGTAGATGAAATTATGAAGTAAGCGAAATATTGCGGAGATGACATAGACGCCAGGCGAAGGAAGCTGAAAGAGAAAATGATGTGGGCTCAAGTTAAATTAGCAGAGCAGCAGGAAGAGAAGACAAATGAGCAAAATAATAATCCAGGAAAAGAACAAAGTCAGAATAATCAAGGAACGAATGGTAATAGATTTAAAGGGCGAATGGACAGAGAAGAAGCGAAAAGAAGTTCCCTTGTCATGCGTGCGGAAAGCTTGGACATTGGAAGAACGAGTGTAAGAGTACTCAGAATAATAAGAATAATAATGGGCCAAATCAAAATTTAATCCCACAGATGCAGAATGAAGTACTTATGAATCAGCAGCAACAGGTAGTCACTCCACAATATCAGGTACCACCAGCTCCTATGCCAAATTTTGTGAACCATCAGAGTTTCAGTACGAACACCGGATTTCAAGGAGAAAGTGGTAAGAACAATAGAACAATTGCTCAATATTTTTTGCAGAATGATGAGGTATGTTCAGATACTACACAATGACGGTGCCTGAGGGGGGAGGAAGAGGAGTGCGTGCTTGGCGCATCCTTGCCGGTAGATCAGTCAGGTCCATTTGTTGATGGGAGAGTTGAAGGTAAAGATATTACTTTCCTATTGGATACTGGTGCTACCAGGTCTACTGTGAGAACAGCAGACATCCCAAACCTACCCCTCTCGGGAGAGACAATCCAAGTTGTAGGTGTATCTAACCAACAGATTAGAACACCAATCACAAAGCCAATGGAGGTGCACATTGGAAACTTCAAAGAAATGCATTGATTTGTAGTTTGCGATTCCAGTCCTGTAAATCTGTTGGGAAGAGATCTATTGTGCAAGATGAACTGCACGATCTATTGTACACCGGATGGTGTCGCTTTCCAAACCCCTGATGAAGATGTGGCATACAAGATGATGCTGGCCAAGCAGGGAACAGAAGTAGATGAAATGTTTTCACTGATAACTGAAAATGAATTACCAGAAGAGTTGAGAACCACAGTTAATCCAGAAGTGTGGGATTTTACAGGGAAAGATATTGGGCTAATGAAAAATATAGACCCAGTTAAAGTGACAGTAAAAGAAGGTGCAGTGTATCCAAATACCCGACAGTACAAGATGAGTGCAGAAGTAAAAGCAGGAATTATCCCAGAAATTGAACGGATGGTTAAACAAGGCATTCTAAAAGAAGTGATGGGTAGTCACTGTAATTCACCAATAATGGGATTGAAAAAGCCTAGCGGGAAATACAGAATAGTACAAGACCTGAGGAAAATAAATAAGATTGTAATTCCCTGTTGTCCAATTGTGCCAAATCCAGCAGTGATCCTTTATCAGATACCATGGAATGCAGGATGGTTCACAGTAATTGATTTGTGCCAAGCGTTCTTTTCTATTCCTTTGCACCCAGACAGCCAGTATCTATTTATGTTTAAATTTGAAGATCGTAGGAGGGTGGCCTGGCAGCGGCCAAGATGGCGGTGTGAGCTGTGAGCTCCGCTGAGGCCGGGAAGTAAGCCCGGGAAATCCGTCCTATATCCGGCAGCGGACAAGTGGAGAGGCTGTGCAGCGGTGCGGCAGGCGAGCGGCCGTTAATTGCGGGATCCGGAGAGAAGGAACAACCCACGGTCGCCGATCGCCGAGCAGGAGAAGTGCGAGGCCTGCGCCAGCACCGGGGCTCCCGGGCGACTGGGCGGAGCGGAGGAGCCATTGGCGCTGTGCGGAAGGGAGCGGATGACATCCTGACGGGTGCCCGAGGTGAGAGAACTCGGGGCCCGCGGTGAAGAACGTGGCTGTGGACCGGCGGAGGTGAACGAATCCGGGCCGGAAGGCGGAGGAGAACGCCGATCGGCGCCGCGAGACTGGCGGCGCGAGGATAAACGAAAGTGCGCCTATCGTGGGGGTGGGCAGTGACGTCCCAGGCAGGGCCGAGTGAAGAAGGGGCTGCCAAAAGTGTGCCGGACGCCCCGGAGGGGGCCGGAGGAACGCGTGCACCCCGCTAAGTGGCGGATCAGCGCAAGGACTATCTGTGGCCTTCAGAAACCCCGGCGCAAGGCGGTGGCTCGGTGAGTTGGGGCACCAGGCCCGAGTGGCGTGAAGAAGGGGGTGCTGCGAGGCAGAGGAGGCTGGGCAGCACACTGGATTGCAGCCCCCGGCATCCGGAATAGTCGGGTTCCCCCAGGGGTGAGCCAGCATTGGGGGGACCGGAGCAGATCTACCTGCCGGGATAGACACGCACTGTGGGGGATTCCGGAGCCCACTATTGGAAGTGGTGAGTGTGCCCCGCTAAGAGGCGGGTTAGCGCCAGGACTGTTTGTGGTATTCAGAGACCCCGGCGCATAGAGGAAGCTTTGTGATATATTGCGCCAGGCTTGTGTGGCACGCAGAAGGGGGTGCTGCGACCTGGAGGAGGCTGGGCGGCGCACTGGACTGACACTTCCGGCATCGGGAGCTCTCGGGGTCCCCCAAGGGTGAGTTGGTGTTTGGGTTGCCGGATAGTAATCGCCTACCTCGACAGCCACGCAGTGTGGGAGATTTTGGAGCCCAACTATAGGAAGCTGTTTGACCGGGGAGCCGCGCTTTGATTAATCCTGGGGTGGAGGTGCTCCCTCCAGACCCTGACATTGAGAGGGTCTAATATCCTGGGCAGCCCCCGGTGAAGGAGAGTAGGGGCACGACAGGTGAAGGGCTGCTCTCTGGTGGACGTGCCTCGGTGATTCGTCTCTAAACGCAGTACTGCCGCGCTGCCGGAAGGCCGGCGCTGAGGGGAAGGAGAGCGTTGGAAGATCATTGAGTGCCAACTTTCGACCCCCACAATGAAGCCGAAGGGGGGTGCGCCGGTCCTGGCAAATAAATTGGATCGGTATGCGGTCTCGAAGCCACCGGCGGCGGAAGACGAAAGTGAGGGAGGACGGGCCCCGGCCTCAGAACCATCCTTAAGCTCCATCATGGCGGCAATACAGACGCTGGGTACAACACTGGAGACCAAGATAGATAAGGTCTCCATTGAGATGAACCTCCTTCGAGCAGATATGAATAAGACGTCCGAGAAGGTTAAGGCCGCTGAAACGCACATTGTTGATCTGCAGTCCTCTACCAGGAGCTTAGAGGAGAAGGTCCAGCAGCTGATTAAGCAACATCAGCAGATGGCTCTGAAGATGGAGGATCAGGAAGGAAGGGCCCGCAGCAACAACATTCGGGTAGTGGGGGTCCCGGAAGGAGTGGAGGGGCCCAGTATGGACCTGTTCCTTGAAGAGCTCATACTACAACACCTGAAGCCTAAACGACTCTCCGCTCTGTTCACGGTGGAAAGGGCGCACAGAACGCCGGTCCCTCCGCCGAAGCCGGGGGCGCCCCCTAGAACGATCATCGCCCGGATACTCAATTATCGGGACCGCGACGCCATCCTGCAGGCTGCCCGGCAGCAGGGAGACCTTCAATATGAGAATGTGACGGTGCGGTTCTTCCCAGATTTCACGCTGAAGGTGCAGCAGGAGAGGAGGACATTTGACGGGGAGAAGCGAACACTGAGACAGGGGCATCAAATATATGATGTTCTTCCCGGCGAAACTCAAAATCATCGCAGGGGGCAAATCCTGGTTCTTTACGTCTCCGGCGGAGGTCCAGTCGTGGCTGGATGGGCCACGGTCACAGTCAGCCACTGCAAGAGCGGAGGGGGGATGGAGAGACACCCGGGACCGGTCTCCGGCCTCCACCAGTGGGCATGAAGGAGGGAGCGGGAATGATCGACGCCCCTGACGATCCAGATCACGGAGCCCGGTGTCATCTGAGGGCCCTGGTGGTTGAAAGTATCGAGGACCCTGCATGAGTATGGTATATCATAAATTTGTGCAATGTTTATTACAGGGGGGGGGGCGGAGCCTGCTGCACGGCTAGAGAACTCTGTTTTCATGGACTTATTGACTTTTTTCAGCTGCTTAGTTTAGAATTTGGGGCTAAAAGTGGCCTTACGGAGCTATTGATGGGCTAGGCTACACACCCCCAACTCCTAGTTTTTTGTTTCTGTGGGCGACAGGCGCTCTGCTAGTTGGGGATGTGGGTGGTTTTAGGCCCACGAAGCAGGGTAGCAGGGAGGGGGTAGGATTGTCTTGTTGGGTAGGACAGGGGGAGGGATAGTCTGTGGGTTTAGTTGGGGGTTCATAATGTTATCAATGCTTTCCAATATTTGCAAGGATGGGAGGGGCGGTGGGGGGTGGTCTGGGAGGATAAAGGGAGGGAGGAGAGGCAAGGTGCATTTCCCTGATGGCTGCACAGCGGGCTAAACGCCTTAAGATATTATCTTGGAATGTGAATGGCCTCGGGGATAGGATTAAGAGAACCATGGTACTTCAATATCTACATAGACACACCCCGGACATAGTTCTCCTCCAAGAGACACATTTGAAAGGGAACAACTACCTGGCCCTGAATCGGTTTGGCTATACCCTGTTGGCCCACGCGGGGTTTACTTCAGGATCCAGGGGAACAGCGATCCTGGCTAGGAACTCCCTGCCATTGGTGTCCAACCGCACATGGTGCGACCCGTTGGGCAGCTATGTTGCACTCACGGGGGTGTGGGAGGGTCTCACCTTGAATGTTTGCTCGGTATATATACCACCAAGGATGCATGGGGCGACTTTTCCCGATCTTAGTGAACTACTATTGAATATGCCCAATGGGACATTGATTATGGGGGGCGATATGAATGAGATTATGTCACATGACCTTGACCGGGACTCGCCAGCGCATAGAACTCAGGGGGCGCGCCCGCTGACAGCCTTTGTGAATGCGATGGGGTTGGTGGACCTGTGGAGGGCGCATAACCCAGACACTCAACACTATTACCCATATCTCGGCGGCACATGGCAGCAATGCACGCCTAGACTATATTTTCACACATACGACGTCGGCTGGACTATTTAGAGCAAGCAGTCATAGGGCCAGGGGCATATCAGACCATTCTCCTGTGGAGGTGTGGCTCTGGGGCCCGGAGAAAGAATGGACGGTGCCTCCGCGCTTGGACCCCTATTTATTTAGGGATCATGACTTTCAGGGCCGATATCAGGAAAGGACGAAACAATATTTTGAAGAAAACGTGGGGACGGTGAGATCTCACTGTGTATTATGGGAGGCGTACAAGACGGTGGCTCGGGACTTCGTGCAGGCTGAGGTGGGGATCAGACGTAAGGAGAGAAGGGCACAATGTGATGACCTAGAGCGAGAGATAACTCAGTTAGAGACGGGAGCGGACCCAGGATCTGGAGGGGGGGCGGGTCGCAGCCATGCACTTCTGCTCAAACAGCGGGAGCTCAGGGATGCTAGTGAGAACGCTGCACGCGCATACGCCATAGCGACACAGAGGCGTGTGTACGATCTGGGGGACAAAGCTAACAAGGTTATCGCGTGGCTTGAGAAGAGGGACAAGTGTAGAAACTGGGTCGCAGGCATTCAACCTAGAGAGGGCACAGTAAAGTTAGCTGGGGAGGAGATTGTGGATGCCTTTGCGCAATACTATGAAGAGATATATCAGTCACAGACCGAACAAAGGGAGGAGGAGTGCCGGGAGTTTCTCAGAGATATAAAGGTACCAGTCCTTGGCCAAAGTGAGCGAGACGCAGCGGACCTAGACTTGACGGTGGAGGAAGTTGAGGGAGCCATGCGGGATTTGCAGGCCGGGAAAGCGGCGGGCCCTAATGGATTTCCAGCGGAGAGCTTTAAGTGCGTGGCTGGAACGGTCGCTCCGCACATGCTGAAGATGTTTAATGAGGCGCTGGGGGCTGGCCAACTGCCTGAGGATCTCAGAACAGCAACAATTGTCGTGATCCCTAAAGAGGGCAAGCCGCGGGACTTATGTAGCTCATATAGGCCGATATCCCTGATTAACTTTGAGACCAAAGTGCTGGCAAAGATACTGGCCAATCGGCTGGGCCCGAATCTCCAGTCTTTAATACACCCGGACCAATCCGGTTTTATGCCCCATAGGAGCACTCGGCTCAATCTTTGACGCCTTTATGGTGTCATGTATATGGTATCGCAGAGCCCTGATACGCAGGCTGCCCTCCTGTCCCTTGACGCTCACATGGCCTTCGATAGTCTAGAATGGGACTATCTATTTGCGGTTATGGATAAGTTTGGCTTCGGGCCGAAATTCCGGGCATGGGTTCGGCTCCTTTACACGAGACCGAGGGCGCGAGTAAGAGTGAACGGGTCTGTTTCCAGGATTTTTGGGCTGCACAGGGGCACGCGACAGGGCTGTCCTCTTTCCCCGATCCTCTTTGCGCTTGCATTGGAGCTGCTGGCGTCATGGGTGAGGGGAGATCCGGTGGTACGGGGCATTGATCTGGGGGGAGGATGGGAGGAGCGTATCTCCCTCTATGCCGATGACGTCTTGTTATATGCACATCGCCCCCGGCAGACTTTCCATAGGCTCCTGCACATTCTGAGATCATTTGGAGACTACTCGGGCTATCGTATTAATTGGGGTAAGTCCCTGGTGTTCGTGCTAGCTGGCGATCCCCCGATGCTGACGTCGGAATGTAGGGATCTGACGTGTAAAACTGAATTCAAATATTTGGGTATATGGATCACGAAATCTGAGGCCGCCTTTATGCGTCTTAATGTCCTCTCACAACTGGACAGGTTGAAGGAAGACGTCCTACACTGGTGCGGGCTGCCGGTTTCGCTCATGGGGCGTGCTGTACTGTTTAAAATGATGGCCCTCCCGCGCCTCTTGTATGCACTACAGAATACTCCATTCCTGGTACCGGAGAGGTTCTTTCGTTCTATAGAGGCAGAACAGCGTGCATTGTTGTGGGGAGGTGGGAGCCCCAGAATTGCCCTGAGGAAGTTACAACTGGGGGTATATGAGGGGGGACTGGCTGTGCCAGACCTGAGGAAGTACTACTGGGCCTCACAACTTGTAAATATTAATGGGTGGGTTTTCTCCCCCACTGAGGCACCGGCATATCGGGTGGATCGGATGGCGCTGGGGAAAGGCAACTATCTTGCAGCCCTCTATTCAAGGCGGAGAGGTGTGTCTACTCGCCCGCCTCACACAGAGACAGTGATAGACATATGGCGGAAGGCGACTAGGATGATGGGGTGGGAGGCCAGACGCACTGAACAGACACCGCTATGGCATGGGGATTTTCTCTCGGAGGTCGCGAATTTGCGAGGTCTTCAAGGCTGGAGCAATATTGGCATAGATCTCCTGGGTGATATCTGGAAAAATGGCAGGATGATTGACTTCGCCACCATGCAGGCGGAATACCAGATGGGAGAGGGGGAGTACTTTCGATACCTCCAGGTCAGGCATGCTTTACAACGCCATCTGAAGGAAGGGGAGAGACTGGCCGAATATGCCCCGTTAGAGGATAGACTGCTACTTGATCCCATGACCAACAAGGCTATCTCACTTACATATAAAAAACTTATAAACAATACGCCAGATCCCCTGGGACCATTGCGGGAAGCCTGGGAGTCAGACGTGGGCCTGCTTGAGGACGATGACTGGCTAGAGGCCCTACAAAGCCCGAGAGAGATAGCGATCAGGGCCCGTTTCCAGCTATTCCAGCTGCGCATCCTGCACCGCTCATATGTACCCAGGACTGTACAACACCGTATTGGCTACTGTGAATCTGATAAGTGTATGCGGGGGTGTAATGAGACTGGGACGTTTGTTCATATCCTGTGGGACTGCCCCTTGGTACAGAGCTATTGGACAAGAGTGGCCCAGGTTATGTCTGAGGTGGTGGGGTCCACGGTCCCGTTGGATGCCAGGTGGTTTGTCCTGGGAGTGACGGGGGAGGTGGTTTGGCCCAAGTGGGAGACAACTTGGCTCGCACTAGCGGGTATAGTGGCGAAACGAAATATAGCCAGACTTTGGGGAGCGAGAGAGGTTCCTTCGGTGGGAGGATGGAAAAGAGATCTCGATTGGTGCCAACGGGCCGAACGTGTGGTGTATCAAAGCAGAGGTTGCCCGCGGAAATGGGAAAAGATCTGGGGGCCTGGATGGCGTATAGGGGGATTTATTGTCAGATTGAAGGGTACATCTATTAGTCTAGGGTGGGATCCGGGGCTGGTTGGGGGATATAAGGGGGCCTAAGGGAATGTACATTATGATTCACTTCTTGTAATCGGAACTGCTGATCCACTGCTGAATAATTGACAAATGGAATGGAAAGCATTTAAGTTGTTGTTTACAATAAAAAGATGTTTTAAAAAAAAATTTGAAGATCGTATTTACGCATGGTGTCGTGTTCCTCAAGGGTACACAGAAAGTCCTTCAATCTTTAATCAGATTCTGAAAAAGTGGCTGGAATCATTGATTATGCCCAGAAATTCTGTTCTGGTTCAGTACATTGATGACCTACTGTTGGCATCAAAAACGCGAGAAGATTGTGTTACAGATACAATTGCGTTGCTGAACCATTTGGCTGAAGGAGGACACAAAGTGTCTCCTGAAAAATTACAGTTCTGTCGACAAGAAGTAAGATATTTAGGGCATAAAATAGAAAGAGGAGTTAGAAAAGTGACACCGGAAAGAATAAAAATAATCAAAGAAATGCAATTGCCACAAACTCAGAAAGAGATGAGAATGTTTCTGGGAGTAGTTGGATACTGCAGGCAATGGATAAATGAATTTTCTGTGTTAGCGAAACCTTTGATACAGATGATTCGGAAACAAGCAAAAGATCCAATTGATTGGAATGATGACTGCCTGGAGGCATTTGTGAGACTGCGAAATTGTCTGTGTGAGGCTCCTGCCATGGGCATGCCAGACTCACAACAAAATAAAGCAAAATCTTTTGTATAAAGAGAAAATTGTGCACTTTCAGTTTTAACACAGAGACATGGATTGAGTCGGCGTCCAGTGGCATATTTTTCAGCCACATTGGACCCGGTGGCTTCAGCATTGCCTGGCTGCTTAAAAGCAGTAGCTGCTACTTGTATGAGTCTGGAGCAAAGTGAGTCGATAGTGATGGGACATCCGGTAAAAGTATTCGTTCCACACTCAGTTGAGATTCTTTTAACAAGAACAAGAACACAGCACCTCACCCCTAGTCATTTGACAAAGTATGAAAGAGTAATTTTGGGAGCTGAAAATGTGACTGTGACAAGGTGTACGATTTTGAACCCAGCTACCCTATTGCCAGACCCCTGCGATGAGGAAGTAAAAGATTAAAGTGATCATGATTGCTTAGACGTAACTGAATTATGCACAAAGCCCTGCCCAGATATAAGAGAGACACCCCTAAAAGAAGCAGATCATGAGTTATTTGTAGACGGTTCTTGCCTTAGGACACAAGAGGGAGGTCTAAGTGCTGCATATGCTGTTTGCAAAATTTCGGGGGTAATTGAAGCATCCTGTTTACCTGGGGTCAAGTCTGCACAAGTAGCTGAATTGGTCGCCTTAACAATGGCATGTAAAAAGGGAAAAATTGGAGAGTAACCATATTTACGGATAGTCAATATGGTTTCGGGATTGTGCATGACTTCGGCCAGCTTTGGATGCAGAGGGGATTTCTGACTTCTTCAGGGTCTCCAATCAGAAACAGCAAAAATGTAAAGGATTTGTTGGAAGCATTACAATTGCCAAAAGAGATAGCAGTTGTAAAATGCGCTGCACATCAGTCAGGAAATGACTATGTGACTGCTGGTAATAATTATGCTGACCAAGTGGCGAAATACTGCGCTAAAAATGCAGTAGCCATAAACAGAAAAATTGAAACAGGAGAAACCAGATGCCAACTTATGTACTTCTCAGTGCCAGAGACATGGGATGAGATTAGACAATTACAAGAAGAAGTTGAGGAAAAGGAAAAGGATCTGGATAAAGGCATCCTGTACCAAAAGACCACATGATGAAGTATGGGTGTATCTAGATGGAAGACCAGTCATGCCAGATTGTCTACTTTCAAAAATGGCAAGGGTGTATCATGGAGCAACATACATAGGGAGAGATTCAATGATCAGACTATTCAGACAGAGTTGGTACAATCCGAAGTTCAGGGTAATCGCAGAGAGCCTTTGCCAGAGATACTTAACCTGTCAACAGCAGAACCCAGGTAGAAAGACAGTGGTAAGCTGGGGAAAAATTGGAAAGGCAGAAGGACCCTTCACCAGATTACAGTTAGATTTCATTGAGTTACCCCCTGTAACGGATTGAAATATGTACTTGTCATAGTGTGCCTTTTCTCAAGATGGGTGGAAGCCTACGCTACAAGAAGGAATGACAGTCTTACAGTTGCAAAATTGTTGTTGAGGGAGTTGGTGCCACGCTTTGGTTTTCCGGTCACTTTAGAATCGGATAGAGGCCCTCATTTTAATAATGAAATAATTCGATTAATCTGTGCTGCATTTAACATTGAACAAAAACTACACTGTGCTTATCGTCCAGAGGCTTCTGGAATTGTTGAACAAATGAATGGCACAATCAAGTTAAGATTGGGAATAGAGTGTGCATCCACAAAGCTGAAATGGCCAGATGCATTGCCTCTTGTGCTAATGGGTCTCAGAAGCATTCCAGACAGGAAGACAGGAATGAGTCCACATGAGGTACTCATGGGAAGAGCCATGAGACAGGCGTTCATTCCTGGAAATAAAATAATGAGTATAACTGATGTTCTGGTATTGGACTATTGCAAAGGATTGGCTGAAATGATGCGTTCTATCTCTCATCAGGTTGGAGAAGACGCAGTTGAAAGACAGCCAGATCAAGCGCATGATTTGAATCCTGGAGATTAGGTGCTAGTGAAGAAACACGCAAGAAAATCGTGTCTAGCACCAAGGTGGGACAAACCAAGGCAAGTCATACTAGTCACTACCACAGCAGTGAAGTGTGCAGGTTTGCCCAATTGGATTCACGCTAGTCATACCAGAAGAGCATCACAGACTGTGGATTGATCAGGATGCTCGCTCAGGACTGGAGGAGCGCCGGTCAGAGCCGGAGCGATGTCGTCGTTTTGATTTTGTCCTGCGCGATCTATTTCGTTGCGAGCCCCTGGAGGAGTCGGACTCCAATGGCGGCAGGGAGTGAGGTTTCAGATGGGCCCTCTCATCAAACCAGGCGAAAATCGTTTCAGGCGAGTCGAAAAATGTAGATCTTAGAGTTATACACAACACGTAACCTGGCTGGATAAAGCAGCATGTATGAAATGTCAAGGTCTCGTAGTTGCCGTTTTGCTGCTGTGAAGGACTGTCTTTGCTGTTGCACTAAACGGGTGTAATCCGGAAAGATCATTATAGGCCTGGAGTCAAAGACAAGTTTATCTTTATGAGACCGAGCGAACTGTAACACTGCGTCCCTGTCCGCATAATTAAGCAGCTTGGCGATGACCGGCCGTGGATTTTCCCCGGGGGGTGGTTTTCTCGTAAGTGCCCGGTGGACCTTCTCGACCACAAAACACGCGGAAATCATATCAGCAGGTAGCAGATCTTTGAGCCACGAGGTGAGGAAGCGATTCATGGAGTTACTCTCGCATCCCTCCGGGAAACCAACGATGCAGAGGTTGTTGCGCCTTGCCAGGCTTATCCTTCCCCATTGTGGCACCGCTAATTGATCACTCCAATTATTTCGGGGGATCACAGGTCAAGGTTCGATGTGACACGCGGGGTTGCGATGATGCCGATTCGCCACTCTGGGGGGCTCACCAGGGAGAGTGCCGCGAGCCAGTCCTCACGGAAACCCTCCACTGCCAGGCCACAAGCCGCACCGGGCCTAGCCCAGCCGCCTCAGCAGCCCGCAGCAGATAGCCAAGCAGACCCCTTTATCTGGACCTAGCTTGCCGGACCACCAGCACGCCACACACCCACGACTATCCCAGCACCGCAGGGCTATCTTCTTATGTCTGTGCAGGAATCAGTTGCGTTGCGTGACCCCTATGTCTGCAGGGCACATTGTGGGGTCACACCACGTCTCCCAGATAAGCGGCTCAAGGGTAATCCACAACTCCTCGGCCCCATAGTGTCACCCGGGTCCAGCAGTGATGCGTGCGTGATAAGGCCAGAATGGGGCCAGAACTAACTCACGGAAGCCCGCAGGGGAGAACCAAGATGGTGTCACAGGTGCCTCAAACGTCGAGGTCCTGGCTCGAATATGGGTCCCGGATCCACCCGGTCTGATCCGGCCGAGGGGCAGTGCACAGTGCTCCGGCTCTCTGGGCAAACGTGGCGTGTCACCGCCGCGGGCCGGGTCAGTAATGCCTCTGTGCCAGGTCCCAGTGTATCTCACCCAAGGGAGAGCTCTGCTATAAAGGGTACCGAGAAGGCCCCACACGCACGGCGCTCGGCGCCACCCGCCCCGCCTCCAGGGGCCCAGGAGGGCAACCCCCCCCACCGGCCGGAACCCAGGCCCAAGCGAACCCCGCGACCCCAGCAGAGAAACCAGACTGGGCCGACGGGGCTCCCCCGCGACCAGGACCGCGGCCGGAGGCCGAGACCGCCGCCCAACAACGGGCCCCGGCGGGGGCGAGAGAACAAGCACACCAGCCGTACCCGCGTTAGCCCCCCGGCGTCACCACGCTCCTCACCTCAGGGTCTGATCCCGGCCCCAGCACAGGTCCCGGCTATGTCCCGTCAGGGATTGGGCGGCAGGCCGTAGCGCCGGGCCTGGCCCATGATGCGCTCAAAGCAGCTCCGGCGCCCGCACTCGATCCACCGTCGGCGATCGGTCCCCGGCACCGCACCAGGTGCACCGAGCAAATTAACAGTCCTTAGAGCTTCGGATGGGCTGCACCAAAGTTGATTAAGACATGATTTAAGATGGATTAGTGAGGTGGACGCGCAGAGCTTATTCAAGCTGCGTCCGCCATGTTGGCTGACCAAGCCACGCCCCTAATCCGGCCTTTTTGGTGCAATCTTCACAACATGGGACAGGTGTTTCTGGCAAACACTAGGTAGCCATTCCGGGGGCTAATTTCGTCATCCTACGATGCTGGGCTTGGGGTGAAGTAAGGCTGCTGCATTGTGGCAGTCATCGTTCGATGATTGTCACACCTGATAATTGTGTCGGCCTTGGGTGGTTTAAGGCTATTTGCATTTTTTTTTGTGGCAGCCATCGTTCGGTGATTGGCACACCTGTTAATTTACATCTGTTTGTATTGTGACCATTTGGCATATTTGGTGGCAGTCATGATTTCAGTGATTGGCACATCTGATTATTTGACAGATTGTGGTAATCCAATTAAAGTTTATGATGATATTTAGTGTTTATTTTTTGGGTAAAAGTATTTATTACTTAAATTAGCAATTGTTAAGTCAAATTTAATTGAATTCTGGGAAATGGCAAGCATACAACCTCCTTCATTTTTCCTGGCTGAACTGGGGGAACCGCCTGTACGTTGGGATTTGTGGGTTGATATGTTTGAAGCGTATGTGGAAGTATTGGAAGAGGGAGATTGTACGGCGGAAAGACGGTTATCTTTACTAAAACATAGATTGGGTGCTATCGGGTTGAGGGAGTTTAAGAATTTACCCCCATAGAAAATGCTAATAATGTAGATGTATATGAGTAAGAGGTGAAACAGATGCAAGAAAGGTTCAGCAGGAAAATTAAAGTTATGCGGGTGATGGAGCAAGGTTTCAAAATTGAAACTTGCTTGTACGCAATCCTTCTCATAGTATTAATTTATTAAAATTGTATTGTTATTACTAACCTTTGCATACACTACACAAAGGGGAGAGACGCTTGCATATGTGTTTTACTAATGAATAACGCTTGTCTGTAATCCAAAATGGCCGCTAAAGCGCGGGAACCTCTCTGCGCATGTCGCAACCTGATCACATGGTGTGACGTCTTTCTTTGCTTGGTGGGAAACTTTTGCTTCTGCGCAGTGTGCATTAAATGGCTGCTTGATGTTTTCACATGCTTCAGCTTTCTCTCATGTCATTACTAAATTGTCGTTTCCTAACGCTACTAAATGCGGGATAGTATATATAATTAAATGGGAATAGAATAGAAATAGTGGGTATACAGTGAAACATTTTATTTCTGATTTTAATATTTCCTTCTTGCACTTTTAGTAATTCGTAAACTTGGGCCTGGGTTGGTGACTTGTAACTCGAGAGACGATGGTTCTGCGCATGTATCCTGTGTGCCTGCCAAGTGAAGTCAACTTGGACGTCTCCCAAGGCCATGACCCATTGGCCGAAGATACTGTACTTGATGTTTCCGGTGGACAAAAATGATACTTTTCCCCTGTAAATTGTATAACATTTGTCGTGAGACGGGTGGGAAATAAAGCAAATGTATTAAATTGAAGGGGTGGGAACGTAAAGGACAATAGGCTTTACAATTTAGGACAAATCAATATGGTGCGACAATCCACCCCCTGTCCCTGTCCAATCAGAAGTAGTGGCCCCATATTTTAGCAACATTAAGGGGAGGTACATGGGCGTAGAAGGGTATAATAGATATAGAATTAGCTAATTAGTTTAGCTTCTAGCTCAGACCGCAGAGAGTGCGCACAGAAGACTAGCGCTCTTAGCTCCAGACATACAAGCTGATCGATTGCAGACTGAACCGCTGTCCAGAAGAGGTCCTGAGGAGGGGGCGGCGGAGTCCATTAGAAGGAAGACACGGGAGAATCGAGAGAAGCCGAGTATCAGAGAGGGGAACGACGCAGGCGTCGTTGTAGAGAGGTCACCGGTCCTGTCCTGATCCTGGAGGAGGTCTTTACTCTTCATCCTTCTTGGGTTCTATCTTTTCAACTCCTTGGCTAAGGGGTTTGGTTCTCGCACTTAGGTAAATATAATGCAACCTTTAGTTGCGCTGCTGTCTCTATCTTCTCCTCTTCTTTAAACACCGTCATTGATTAGCAATAATCATTTCTATGCTTAATCCTGGGTATTTTCGATCAAGTACCATGTGGCTTTGTATTTTACTCTGCTAAATCTTTAGATAAACATTTTAAAACTTCCTGACTCAGTGGTTATTTCAGGATTTTGTATTATAATGAATGTCACTCATTTTAAACTTCCCAATTAGCAAAGGATTCATCGGTAAGTCATTACTCTTCAATCAGAAGGTAATTGGTAGCAGGGATTTTTGATAAGAGTAACAACTGATAAACCCAGCGTAAGTATTAGCGTAGTGTGAATGTATGGGCCCAAATGAGTATATGGTGTATGAATGCTGTTTGCTAATATCGCGCTGGATCAGTTTTCTGGTAAGCAGAGGATGGTTATGGTTACTTTTTGTTAATTGGATAATGAGAATTTATTTGTATTTTTATGAACTAACATCCGCTTAAAATTTTGAGTTTGTTTTATGTTGTCCAGAATACCCCGGGGTAAAAAGAATAGTGGGTGGCAAGTGGAAGCCATACTGCAGTGAGGTTATCTGTCAGGCAGAAATAGTACTGAGAAGTTAAGCAGGACTTCAAGTACTAATTAGGGACTCTATGCGTGTGAGTAATAGCAAAAAGGGTACGCTGATAAAAATTTGATGTTATATCACCTAGAAAGGGTAACATTGGAGAAGTAACAGGTATTTCTGGAGCTTGTGTGAAGAGTAGACGGAAGTGTTTTACTCGTAGTGTAGGTTTAGTAAACGGAAAGGTTTTACTAAAGTGTGGAAGAAACTATTTTTTCGAATTTAGAAGAAACTGGCACGATAGCGAATGTTTTATGTTGTTACTGAAATTTAATTAAGATTTATAGAGAAAATAAGTTTGCGTAAATTTTGTAAAGGGAGGGTCAGCTGCCGGAGAGGGAGCTGACGTCACAAAACGCCGCGCTGAGATTGGTTGAATCAGCGGGTGTGGAAAAACCCTTGTAAAGGAGGGGTCAGTAGGCAGGAGTAGTACTGACGTCACAGGTGCCGCGCTGGGATTGGTTAAACCAGCAAGGACAGGAAAGAGCGGATTGTAAAGGAGGGGTTGACAGAGAAACGTCACCAAAAGGCCACGCAAGGATTGGGTAGGAAATAAAAGGTAGCAGACATTTGATTGGTCGAGAATTTAGAAGCAAAATCCTTAGTGGATAAAGATTGCATGTTAAAACGCGATCCGACTTTAACAGGAACTCGTCCGGATAGGAGATTCCTAGGTTTTGCAGAATATAATTTTGTACCCAGAAGATTAGATGGAATGTACGGAGAAAGGAGAAAAATGTCATTTTTGCAAAAGATTAAGAATTATTTTAAGAAGGACAAACCAATCAAAACTAGAGAAGCAATTATTATTCCACCAGCTAAAACGCCAGCATCATTTATGATGATGGAGAGAGGTTATCATACTTGTGTATGGATGGAGAATTGGATAGAATACACCAAAAACGATGGAGTATTAGCATTTCCCGAGAATGGTACCTTTAATGGAAGAATTCTTCAAAATTTGAGATTGAGGATGAATGACTTAGAACCCAGACCTAGATTAACCCAATACGAAGCTCTAGAAGAATGGGAAACCGAGGCATTTGAGCGTGATCGACCTCGGAGTAATAGGAGTTATCCAGGATTTTTTCCCAGATATCAACGTGAGTCTAGGGATGGTCAGATGAAACAATGGAGAAGGGCAATGATTACAGAAGGATTATATCCATTGTTCTCAGCAGAGGAAAAATTAGGAAGTAAGTGTACAGAAAAGACAAAACATTTAATGAGAAATGAGGAGTCTGAAGACGAATTTATGGAGGAAATGTTAAGAAATCCCCCACCATATCAGGAAGGGACAAGTGGATGCACCCCAAGTGCACCACCAAAAACTCCATTAGTGCCACAGGTAATGCATGAATTCACCACGAGTAGAATACTTCATGACAAAGAAAAAGAAGCCCTAGAAAAGACCAGAGTAGAATTAATACAGAAAATAACCCAGATAAAAGTGCATCCTGATTCGTTGAGCATACCAGTAACAATTGGTCCAGTAGTTCCATTATATGGTACTCAGGGAAGCTGTCCTCCACCGATACTTACACCTACTGCTGTGAATAATCCCAAACCTGAAGCTCCAGTTATAATTGAGGATCAATTTAGTGACTGTGAATCCACAATATCACTCATGGACTTACCTATTCGAGGTTCTGTAAATAGTACTCCCAGAAAAGAGGTACCTGGAGGTTCAAAAGATGTAAGTTTGGTGACTTCATCAGGAACAAAAAGTGCTACCATAGTAACACCTGAAGATCTGGAAAGATGGGTGCAAGGGTCAGTTAAACAGTGTACGCCTCCGAAAATAATGGACATTCATAAATTGAATGTCGAATTAGAAGAAATAATAGCAGGAAATGTAGGACTAGAACGCTTAAATACCTATGATGAAGAAGAATTATTATTCCTGTGCAGGAGTATCACAAGAAATGTAAAGATATTCCATGAAAAATTGTCCAATTTAGCACTACAGATGGGCATAGAAATAGGGAGATCAAAGGTACTACAGAAACCCTATAGAGCAGAATTTGCAGACAAAGATTTAGAAAATATGAATGCCTCTGGAAGAAGATTACAAATAAGAGAATTAATGTTAGTTTTGCAAAAATGGGGAGACCTAGATAAATGGAAAACTAGGTGGGCCAAGAAAAAGGAAGAAGCACGAACAAGTAGAACAGCATCAGAATATGTGATGAAGGAATCAGGGAAAACAGACCAAATGTATCCAATGCGAGAAGTTGCGGGAGGAGGATATGTACATGTCCCATGGAGCAGACAAGATATTTTATCATTTACGAATGATTTTCCAAAGTTGAGAGAAAAACCTATTGAATGGTACAAGCAGGTTGACAGGTTTGTGAAGGTGTCGAAGGTATTGTTGAAGGATTTGGATGGTTTGTTTGACATAGTGGTACCTGCCGATTTATGGACAGATTGCAAAATCACAGTGGATTGGCCAAGTGATGAATATCCTAGAGATCCGAAAACAGGTGCCCCGTCAAATGATGTGATGAAAAAGTATCAGCAAGTGATAACTTACCTGAAAGGGAAAATACCACCGAAAGAAACAGATTGGGTAAAAATAGATCGAACTACCCAAGAAGCTAATGAATCAGTACATTCCTACTATGAGCGTCTATTGCAGGTATTTAAACTGTATAGTGGATTTGAGGATATTGGAGACAAGAACATGAGTCAGTTCGTGTATCGGTTTGTTTACGGTTTGAAGCCAGAGATTTGTCAGATGATTAAACAACACATGCTGTGTTGGCAGGGAAAGCCCATAGATGAGATTTTGAAGTATCCAAAATATTGTGGAGACGATATTGAGGATAGACACAAGAAATTGCAGGAAAAAGTAATGTGGGCTCAGGTGAAAATGGCTGAGAAGCAGGGAATCAATTTGGAAAATCCAAGTGAAAATCCAGGAAAAGATTCTGGAACGAATGGTGATACTGGGAATGGTGGAAAATTTAGAGGACGAATGAGTAGAGAAGAAGCTAAAAAGAAATTTCCTTGTCATGGTTGCGGAAAATTGGGGCATTGGAAGGATGAATGTAAAAAGATTCGGAATAATAATGGCCCAAATCAAAATTTAAATCCACAGACGCAGAATGACTCACAGCAGGGTGCAAATCCTCAGAGTCAGTTGCCACCTGCTCCTATTCAGGGTAATGTAAGCAGAGCAAAGCATGGTACCGACATCGGATATCAGGGAGGAAGTGGTAAGAATGATTATATGACATCACAATTTCTTTTGCAGGACGATTTCTGTCAATTCAGTCCATGACGGTGCCTAGGAGAGGGGAAGAAGGAGTGCATACTTGGCGCATCCTTACAGGTAGATCAGTCAGGTCCATATGTTGAAGGGAATGTGAAAGGTAATAATATTACTTTCCTTTTGGACACTGGTGCTACCTGGTCTACTGTGAGAACAGCAGACATTCCAGACCTTCCTCTCTCTGGTGAAAATATCCAAGTAGTGGGGGTAGCTAATCAGCGGATTAGGACACCTCTTACCAAACCAATGAAAGTTAAAATTGGAAACTTCAGAGAAATGCATCAATTTGTAGTGTGTGACTCTAGTCCAGTAAACTTATTAGGTAGGGATTTATTGTGCAAGATGAATTGTACAATTTTCTGCACACCGGATGGTGTGGCAGTTCAGACACCAGATGAAGACCATGTATATAAAATTATGATTGCAAAACAAGGTACAGAAGTGGATGAAATGTTTTCGTTAATAACAAAAGATGAGTTGCCAGAAGAATTAAAAGGTACAGTAAACCCCATAGTATGGGATTTCACCGGAAAGGAAGTAGGACTTATGGCTAAAATGGATCCAGTCAAAATTACTGTAAAAGAAGGTGCAATTTTCCCTAATACCAGACAGTACAAAATGAGTGCAGAAGTAAAAGCAGGAGTCATTGAAGAAATAAATCGAATGGTAGAACAAAATATCTTAAAAGAAGTAATGAGTAGCCCATGTAATTCACCTATAATGGGGTTAAAGAAACCTAGTGGAAAATATAGGATTGTTCAGGACCTGAGGAAAATAAATAAGATTGTAGAACCATGTTGTCCTATAGTGCCAAATCCTGCAGTAATTCTATACCAGATCCCTTGGAGTGCAGGATGGTTCACAGTAATTGATTTGTGTCAAGCGTTCTTTTCAATACCATTACATCCAGACAGCCAGTATCTCTTCTCATTTAAATTTGAGAACAAAGTTTATGTGTGGAATCGTGTTCCTCAGGGTTACACAGAAAGTCCTTCTATTTTCAATCAGATACTGAAAAAGTGCCTTGAAAAACTAGTGATGCCAGGAAGCTCAGTTTTAGTCCAATATATCGACGACTTATTGGTGGCATCGAACACCAGAGAGGACTGTGTTGTTGATTCCATAGCATTATTAAATCTTTTGGCAGAAGAAGGGCATAAGGTCTCACCTGAAAAATTGCAATTCTGTACAACAGCTGTTAAATATCTTGGACACCAAATTGAGAGAGGAAAAAGAAGAGTAACAGCTGAAAGAGTAGCTTTAATAAAGAAAATGCAAATGCCTGTAACACAAAGACAAGTGAGAATGTTCCTAGGAATAGTAGGTTACTGTCGACAATGGATACCAGGATTTTCCATGTTAGCTAAGCCCTTAATTAACATGACAAAAAAGAAAGCAAAGGACCCTGTTGAGTGGGAGGACGAAAGTGTAGAAGCTTTTGTAAAATTGAGAAATGCCCTATGTTCAGCACCTGCCTTAGGCATGCCTGATTATAAAAGAGAATTTGCATTGTTCTGTCATGAGAGAGAAAATTGTGCACTTTCTGTCCTAACTCAAAGACATGGACTGGAAAGACGTCCTATAGCATATTTTTCTGCTACATTGGACCTAGTAGCAACCGCGTTGCCAGGATGCTTAAAAGCAGTAGCGGCTACTTGTCTGAGCATTGAACAAAGTGAGTCAATTGTGATGGGACATCCTGTAAAGGTGTATGTTCCACATGCGGTTGTCATTCTGTTGACCAGAACAAGAACTCAGCATCTTACTCCTAGTCGGCTGACTAAATATGAAAGGATAATAATGGGCGCTGAAAATATAAACATGGTAAGGTGTACTATAATAAATCCAGCAACCTTACTACCAGACCCATGTCATGAAAGAATAAAAGACGATGAACATGATTGTATACAAATTACAGAATTATGCACAAAACCACGTCCAGATATAGAGGAACAGCCTCTTAAAAAGCCAGACAGGGAGCTATTTGTTGATGGTTCATGTCAAAGACATGAAGATGGCAAATTAACTGCTGCCTATGCGGTATGTGAATTAACTGGAATAGTTGAAGCATCCTATTTACCAGGAGTCAAATCTGCACAAGTAGCTGAATTGATTGCTTTGATAAAAGCATGCAAAATTGGGAGGAATCAGAGAGTGACCATATTTACAGATAGTCAATATGGTTACGGGGTTGTGCATGATTTTGGCCAACTGTGGATGCAGAGGAATTTCATGACTTCTTCAGGATCCCCCATTAAAAATGGACAATTTGTAAGGGAATTGCTAGAAGCAATACAATCACCAAAAGAATTGGCTGTGGTGAAATGTGCCGCACACCAGTCAGGAGATGACTGGGTGGTAGTCGGCAACAGATATGCGGATCTGGTGGCTCAACATTGTGCCAAAACCAGAATGTCAGTCAACAAGAGGGTGGAAAGAATGGGAATCAGCTGCCAACTTATGCTGTATATGCCACCTGAAACTTGGAATGAGGTGAAGAAATTGCAAGATGAGGTTGATGAAAGTGAGAAGAATTTGTGGATCAAAGTGGGTTGTTCTCAAAGAGAAGATGATGAAGTGTGGATCAGTGCTGATGGCAGACCAGTCATGCCAGACTGTTTACTCTCACAAATGGCTAGAATGCATCATGGAGACACACACATAGGGAGAGATGCAATGATTAGGCTGTTCAGACAAAATTGGTACAATCCCAAATTCAGAGCTGTTGCAGAGAGTCTTTGCCAGAGATGTCTAACTTGCCAGATGCATAATCCAGGAAGGAAGACAGTAATTGGATTTGGAAAAATTGGAAAGGCAGAGGGTCCATTTATGAGATTTCAGTTTGATTTCATACAGTTACCACCATGTAGAGGGCTGAAATATGTACTAGTCATAGTGTGTCTGTTTTCAAAGTGGGTGGAGGCTTACCCTACTAGGAGAAATGACAGCATTACAGTTGCAAAACTGTTGTTACGAGAGCTCATTCCTAGATTTGGTTTTTCAGTAACTTTGGAATCAGATAGAGGAAAACATTTTAACAGCGAAGTGATTCAAATAATCTGTGAAGCATTTCAAATCAAACAGAAACTGCATTGTGCATATCGCCCAGAGTCTTCTGGAGTGGTTGAACAATTGAATGGCACTATAAAATCAAGATTGGGAAAAATGTGTGCATCAACATCATTAGAGTGGCCAGATGCATTACCACTCGTTTTAATGGGACTCAGAAGTATAACTGACAGAACCACAGGATTGAGCCCCCACGAAATAATGATGGGAAGAGCAATGAGACAAACACATGTTCCCACAAACAAACTGGTGAATATATCTGATGATATGGTTCTGGACTATTGTAAAGGATTGGCTGATCTAGTGCGTTCTGTCTCTCATCAGGTTGGAGAAGACGCAGTTTCCAGGCAGCCCGAGCAAGAACATGATCTGAATCCTGGTGACTGGGTGGTAGTGAAGAATCACACCAGAGAAACGTGTCTATCACCTAGATGGGGCAGACCATGTCAAGTCATACTGACAACGAATACAGCAGTGAAGTGTGCCGGATTTCCTAATTGGATTCACGTAAGCCACACCAAAAGAGTGCCAGATCCTGAAGAACAAAATATTCAGACTACGCCAATCACTGAAGAAGCTGAAGGTTGCCCAGCAGAGGAATCTCAAGCTCGAGATTCAAGAGAAGCTGAAGAAGAACAACCGAGCACAAGTCAGGATTGGATACCCGTGGTAGAAGTTCCTGAAGTATACCACAGAACAAGAAGTCAAACAAAATTGGAAGAAATTGAAGAAGATCAGATAGGTGAAGAAGAAGCAGTTCAGGAACAAGAAGAAAAGACATTAAGAAATCCTGAACAAAGTCAGATAGGGAAAGAAAAATGGACTCAAAACAGTGAAGACCTAATAGACTTTGATCAGGGACAGACAGGTTTAGAAGAATCCGGTCAGGCTGCAGAAGTTCACAGTGCAATAAGCCCTGATCAGAACAAGTTAGAAAAACATGAACTTGAAGAAATAAATAAAGAACAAGGTCAGTTATTGGAAACTCACAGCGGAGCTGTTACAGAGAAACCAATTAGACCTGAAAAGGAGCAAACAAGAAACACAGTAATTGAAGAACACGAAACAGTGCAAAGCAGTGAAATTAACAAGATCTCTGAAGACAAAAACAAGGAAGCAGTGCCAACAAAGAAAACAAGAAAAGGAGATCATTGGCCGAGTGTCATTAAAAGAGTAAAATACCACATAACAACCAGAAGTGAAGATCCAGAACAAGTACCTGAAGTGACAAGTCAAACTGAACAAGAGAAAAAGTCAGGAAAAAGAAAAAGTAAAAGATTGAGACTTGTGAATAACAAATTCAAGGGTCCTGACTGGACTTATATAATTCTTGAAGATTTTGAAAGTTCAGAGTCAAGTGACAGTGGTGGCGAAGGAACAAGTGCAGAATTAACGTACGAAGAAGAAACAAGACCATCCTGACTGAGCAAAAGAATAAGCTAAAGAAAAGAAGAAAAGATAAGAAGAACAATCTTCCTTGTCGAAAAATGCCTGATGATAGAGTTACTGGGAGACCAAAACAGAAGTGTTGTAGGAGATGCTGTGCAATCTGCATATGTAGTCTAGTATTGGTGCTTATAGTATGGTTAGTCCTGATTGTAGCAATTCCTTACCTTATGATAGTAGATAAAAAGATTATTAATGAAACTAAAGGAAGGACAGCAAACATGAAGGGCAATAGAGTAGAACTAATGGCAGAGAATGAACCAGAAATTTATCATGAAATAGCTGATAACGACACTAGTTTGAATGTTTTCACAAAATTATTATTTCAATATGTAGACAGAATGGAAGTTAGTAATTGTTACGTCTGTATGAAGTTACCTGAATCAGTAGCAGAAGGATTAACATATCATCACTTACCACTGACATATGGCATATCATGTAGTGTTTTGTCTAGTTTATTTTATAGAACAGGGAAACTTCAGTATTATTATTCAAACTTAGATGTGATATTTTCTGAGGTTCCGATTCGCAAGAGTATGAACCCAGTGCTTACTAGTCAAGACGCACAGTTTATGGGAGAATTTTTCTTAACAATGAAATCGATAGATATAACACATGCACATAGACACAATCTAACATGTTCCTTACATGAAGAAGAAAAGATCTTTTTGAATTTAGTAGAAGATAGAAGACAAGATTTTCAAAAGAAAGCTTCTGAGCACAAGGCTCATTTACCACCTTGGGCAGAAAAAGAAGGGAGTTACACACCTGGAAAGGCTCAAGCTGCTATGTCTCTGGATTTCGTAAAGACAGGAAAAATTTGTCTTCATAGGTTAAAAACTGATTATAACAATGTTTTCATTGGTACAAGTGAATGTGAACACAATTTTTTAATTATTGGAGGTTGGGGACTCAAAGGAGGAACAGATTCAGTTTTTCCTGGAATCTATTATGTATGTGGGAATAAGGCTTACTTTAGTCTTCCTGCACGGTGGTATAGAAGTTGTTATTTTGGAATAGTATTTCCAAAGATATACCACGTAAAAAGAAACACTGGAAGCAATGAAAACAATAATGAATTAATACGTAGTAAAAGAGCTAGTTTTTCTGAAATAGTAGGTGATATATTTGGTGCATTGATACCTTCAGTGTGAATAATTCTGAACTCAAGGAAAATATGTAAATTGTCTACAGTAGTTGATCGTTTATCAACTGACACTGCTGGAGGATTTCTAAAGATTAATGCGGAAATGGTTGCGATTAGATCTATGGTGATGCAAATTCGACTTGCTCTTGATATTATATTGGCAAAAGAGGGCGGAGTCTGTAAATTATTGAAGACGAAACATTGTTGCACTTTTATTCCTGATAAGAGTGCAGAAATTGGAACGTATATACAGAATATAACAAAACTTGAGAAGGAACTTAAACCACTGGAAGTTGATAGTGTATGGGAAAGATTGACAAATAGTATCTCGTCAATTGGAACCTGGTTTGCTAATGTAGGAAAAGGACTTATAGGTCAAATATTAGTACCCTTAGCAGGGATAGCAATAATAATATTGGCAATAATGATATGGTGCAAATGCTGTAGAAAGAATGGAACATACAAAGTGACAGAAAAAGGAAAGAAGAGAAAACTAGATGAAATAGAACTTGAAGAATGGAGGAGTGAATTATACAAGAAGTTAAAAGGAGAATGTAACAAGCATTGGCATAGCCAATAGGTCTCGCCTTTGGGGCCTTATAAGTGTTTAGCCAGAGCTATTGACTTTGCCAATGTCTTCAAGCTGTGCTGTAGAGAAGTGTGGCTGCAGTGCAGCATGCTGAAAAGTTATAATAAAAAAGTGTCAGAAGCATTTTTGTTACTTTATATATGACCAAGAAGGCATTATGTAAAACTGAACGACCATATTAAAAAAGTATTTACAATAAAAATGTCCTCAGTTTTCTTTTGTTCTTGCAATGCTGGCAACTTGTTTCTGCCTATTGCAATGGTTGTTTGTTAAAGCTTTTTTTTTGAGGGGGCATAAACAATCGGAGAGTGAAGGTTGGGAACTAGTACCTGTATTATAACACTAGCAGCGGCCAGACGCTAGGGAGAACCAACAGATGCCAGATTCCGAGAGCAGGCTGAGGTGGTGCTGAGTGATGCTGAGGTGGTAGTGGTGGTGGTGGTGACTGTTGCGGAGACGATGCTGAGGTGATGCTGAATGATACTCAGGTCTTGCTGAGTGATACTGCTGTGGTGCTGAGTGATGCTGTGGTGGTGCTGAGTGATATTGTCTTGGCGCTGAGTGATGCTGTGGTGGTGCTGAGTGATATTGTCTTGGCGCCGAGTGATGCTGTGATGGTGCTGAGTGATGCTGTGGTGGCCCTGAGTGATGCTGTGGTGGCGCTGAATGATGCTGTGGTGGCGCTGAATGATGCTGTGGTGGTGCTGAATGATGCTGTGGTGGTGCTGAGCGATGCTGTGGTGGTGCTGAGCGATGCTGTGGTGGTGCTGAGCGATGCTGTGGTGGCCCTGAATGATGCTGTGGCGGTGCTGAGTGATGCTGTGGTGGCGCTGAGTGATGCTGTGGCGGCGCTGAGTGATGCTGTGGCGGCGCTGAGTGATGCTGTGGCGACGCTGAGTGATGCTGTGGCGGCGCTGAGTGATGCTGTGGTGGTGCTGAGCGATGCTGTGGCGGCGCTGAGCGATGCTGTGGTGGTGCTGAGCGATGCTGTGGTGGTGCTGAGTCATCCTGTGGTGGTGCTGAGTCATCCTGTGGTGGTGCTGAGTGATCCTGTGGTGATGCTGAGTGATGCAGTGTTGGCCCTGAGTGATGATGTGGTGTCGCTGAGTGAAGCTATGGTGGTGCTGAGTGATGCTCTGGTGGCGCGGAGTGATGCTCTGGTGGCGCGGAGTGATGTTGTGGTGCTGCTGAGTAATGCTGTGGTGGCGCTGAGTGATGCTGTTGTGGCGCTAAGTGATGCTGTGGTTGTGCTGAGTAATGCTGTGGTTACACTGAGTGATGCTGTGGTTGCACTGAGTGATGCTGTGATGGCGTTGAGTGATGCTGTGATGGCGTTGAGAGATGTTGTGTTGGTGCTGAGTGATGCTGTGCTGGCTCTGATTGATGCTGTGCTGGCTCTGATTGATGCTGTGGTTGCGCTGAGTGATGCTGAGTGATGCTGTGGTGTTGGCGAGTGAGAGATAGAGTGAAGATATAATGCCCAATTAGAGAGGGTGGTGAGAGAGAAAGAGAGAGAAAGGGTGTACATAGAATAAAGAGTGGAGCGGGATAGAGAGAGAGAGAAAGAAGGGAGAGAGAGTGAATGAAGGAGTTTGAAAGAGAAACAGATAAAGGGGTGAGAGAGAATGAAAGGCTAAAAAGATAGAGAGGGGAGAGTTAATTAAGTAGAGAGAGAATTAGAGAGGAGAGAGAGAGAGAAGGAGAGAGACAATAAGAGTGGGGGTGTGGAGTTTAAATAGAGTGAAGAAGTGACGTGGAAAAAGTAACCTTAAATATAGCTTTGTGCTTTGCGCGAATAAATATTTTTAAAAAAACAGAGTGAGACAAAAATACTGGTAATTAGGCTGTGACTCCCAATATAAAACAAATAGCGATATAAGGTGAAATCAACCCACCGAAGCAATATTTCTAACTAGACAAAAAAAGCTTGCATTTCAATGCTAATCGCTGTTGTTTTTCATGTGACTGTAGTCCAGGGCCCTCAGTTGGTAATGTGAGCTGCTGCTGCGATTGAAACATCAGAGTCCAGAGAGTTAATGAGCCATGGCGAGGAAATGAGGAAGAGATAGGAAACCCAGATGCCAGCTGCGCGTGCACGCCATCGTGAACTCAAGCTGGTCGCCAGCCGAAAGCCAGTGGGTTTGCACTTCCAAAACCTGCTTACTAAAACTCTCGGCCAGACCAGCGCAAGCGCTGGTGCAGGCCGAGACCTAAAAATGAGCGGAAGAGAATTCAAAATGTTGTTCCATCCAAAGGTGCAAGGCAGCTGAGTAGCTAAGGGGTGTCCTATTACTCACCCAAAAAGTGGGATGACTCGCTGAGGCGTCCCTTGCTGGGTGCAAGCCGTCAGAAGATCTAAAATTAGATCAGACAAATTAAGCCCTGGCAGTGCTCCACGGGGGCGAAAAGAGACATAGTATGCAAATGGAGGGGCTTACCTGCACGCATCAGATAAGCTCAGGGAGTGAAGATTGCTTCATAAAGTGAAAACCCTGAGAAAAAATGCACTGCGTCAGGGCTGGGAGACAAGCGTAAAACTAAGGCAGCCAAATGAAAGTATTGTAAAACCTAGAGGAGGCTTACCTAACACGATGTGGTATTTAATTCCAGAACGTGGAGGACCCAGAATAAATGAGGTCCATCGGGGGAGGGGGGCAGGCAACAGTCCTGTGGGAAAGCGCAATGAGGTTATGTCTTGAAAATTAATTCTATGGGAAGCGCGTCGAGCTTAAAAATCACTCTGTGTTTGTAAATCAATACCAGGAGCGCTTGGGAGTAGACGCACTCTGCGTTTGCAAAATTGCGTGAGAAAGCGCATTGAGGTTACAAAACACCCTGTATTGGAGTTAATTCTATGGAGAAATGCGTAAAGGTTGTAAATTAATGTGTCAGTAATTGCAGAAGCGCATGGGCGTGGAAGCACGCTGTGCTTTTTAAAAAAGTTAATAATTTCAAGCGCCATGAAGCTCGATTACCATTCTGTGTTTGTAAAATAGATAAGAAGCGCATGGGGGAGGAAGCACTCTGTGCTTTCAAAATTACTAATTACAAGCGCCATGGAGCTCGATTACCATCCTGTGCTTGTGAAATAGATGATGTCAGCATCGCGAGGGCGCTTGGGGATAAAGACACTCTGTGGTAATAAAATGCAGGCGCAACAGAGCCCGCTTACCTGAATAGAAGCGCTAGATTCACCAGTGCTCGGCTGCAGTCTTGAATGGAGCTGTCAGCCGACTGGTGAAATACCGAGAATGGTTTACTTCACGGCTGTCACTTTGAAGGCGTGCACGGCCCGTGACAGCAGCTAAATGCTGTATATCTGTGTCATCAGATACCGGAGAGGTCACGAGTCAGTGTCAATGAAACTGTCAAGTTACTGGGTAACTTCCAACCACGGGGATAATGATGTGGCCCACAGCATGTGCCGACTATTTTGGAAGGCAACGTTTGGAAATACATATTAAAATTAGAGAGTGCCGGTTGACACTGTGAGATGAACCGCGTTATTGGCATTCAATAGAGGACCAGACGCTCGTGCGTCATGGCCTTTTCCCCGCACGGCCGGCATGTGTTTCCAATTATCGCGCCGCGTCTGGGGACGATAATGGGAAACAGATGTCGGCCCTGCGCTGCGTAACCGCCCGAAAAAGGCCACGACGCACGAGCGTGTGGTCAGCTTTTGAAACCCCCTAACAATAAGTCTTCGCCTAGCAGCGCTTGCGCGCTACTCGAGGCTCGACCTAAAAAGGGAAAGTGTAAAGACAAGAATGAAGTAATTTGCAAGAAGTTGGCATCTGATTGAGGGTAGTGTTTTGATGGCTCAGAAACGCCATCAGAGAGGGGATTGATGAAGCAAGGTTTCAAAATTGAAACTTGCTTATGCACAATCCTTCTCATAGTATTAATTTATTAAAATTGTATTGTTATTACTAACCTTTGCATACACTACACAAAGGGAGAGACGCTTGCATATGTGTTTTACTAATGAATAACGCTTGTCTGTAATCCAAAATGGCCGCTAAAGCGCGGGAACCTCTCTGCGCATGTCGCAACCTGATCACATGGTGTGACGTCTTTCTTTGCTTGGTGGGAAACTTTTGCTTCTGCGCAGTGTGCATTAAATGGCTGCTTGATGTTTTCACATGCTTCAGCTTGCTCTCATGTCATTACTAAATTGTCGTTTCCTAACGCTACTAAATGCGGGATAGTATATATAATTAAATGGGAATAGAATAGAAATAGTGGGTATACAGTGAAACATTTTATTTGTGATTTTAATATTTCCTTCTTGCACTTTTAGTAATTCGTAAACTTGGGCCTGGGTTGGTGACTTGTAACTCGAGAGACAATGGTTCTGCGCATGTATCCTGTGTGCCTGCCAAGTGAAGTCAACTTGGACGTCTCCCAAGGCCATGACCCATTGGCCGAAGATTCTGTACTTGATGTTTCCGGTGGACAAAAATGATACTTTTCCCCTGTAAATTGTATAACATTTGTCGTGAGACGGGTGGGAAATAAAGCAAATGTATTAAATTGAAGGGGTGGGAACGTAAAGGACAATAGGCTTTACAATTTAGGACAAATCAAGATGGTGCGACAATCCACCCCCTGTCCCTGTCCAATCAGAAGTAGTGGCCCCATATTTTAGCAACATTAAGGGGAGGTACATGGGCGTAGAAGGGTATAATAGATATAGAATTAGCTAATTAGTTTAGCTTCTAGCTCAGACCGCAGAGTGTGCGCACAGAAGACTAGCGCTCTTAGCTCCAGACATACAAGATGATCGATTGCAGACTGAACCGCTGTCCAGAAGAGGTCCTGAGGAGGGGGCGGCGGAGTCCATTAGAAGGAAGACACGGGAGAATCGAGAGAAGCCGAGTATCAGAGAGGGGAACGACGCAGGCGTCGTTGTAGAGAGGTCACCGGTCCTGTCCTGATCCTGGAGGAGGTCTTTGCTCTTCATCCTTCTTGGGTCCTATCTTTTCAACTCCTTGGCTAAGGGGTTTGGTTCTCGCACTTAGGTAAATATAATGCAACCTTTAGTTGCGCTGCTGTCTCTATCTTCTCCTCTTCTTTAAATACCGTCATTGATTAGCAATAATCATTTCTATGCTTAATCCTGGGTATTTTCGATCAAGTACCATGTGGCTTTGTATTTTACTCTGCTAAATCTTTAGATAAACATTTTAAAACTTCCTGACTCAGTGGTTATTTCAGGATTTTGTATTATAATGAATGTCACTCATTTTAAACTTCCCAATTAGCAAAGGATTCATCGGTAAGTCATTACTCTTCAATCAGAAGGTAATTGGTAGCAGGGATTTTGATAAGAGTAACAACTGATAAACCCAGCGTAAGTATTAGCGTAGTGTGAATGTATGGGCCCAAATGAGTATATGGTGTATGAATGCTGTTTGCTAATATCGCGCTGGATCACGGGAACGGTTCAAATTCAATTCGAGATCACAGAAGGAGGATGAAACCATTGACCACCACCGAAGCCCTGAAGTGCATCCTCCTCAACGTGCGCTCCCTGCACAGACACGCCGTAGAGATCTGGGACCTCCTCGACACCCTCTCGCCAGACGTCGCCTTCTTTACGGAAACCTGGATCAACGCCTCCTCCGCGCCCGACATCGCCACCGCCATCCCCGACGGATACAAGATTCAGAAGGGGGACCGCCCCAACCGCCCAGGAGGAGGACTCGCCATCATACACAAGAGCTCCCTCCGACTCTCCACCTCCACCTCGAAGGACTCCTTCCTCACCACCGAACACCTCCACTTCCAGATTCAGACCAGCCCCAGAACCTCACTCCACGGCACCCTCACCTACAGACACCAGGACCCCGCGCTTCGTTCGCCACAACCATCACCAACCTCATCGCGCCCCACGCCATCGCCTCCATGGACCACATACTCATCGGAGACCTGAACTTCCACCTCGACAACCCCAGCGACCCCAACTCCACCACCCTCCTAGACAACCTCGCCAACATCGGACTGAAACAGCTCGTTACCACACCCACCCACAAGGCAGGACACACCCTCAACCCCATCTTCGCAGGAGGTAACAACATCCACTTCAGCCACACCATGCAACCCCCTTGGACAGACCACCACTGTGTACACTTCCACGTCGACAAACCCACACCGCCCAAACCTGCACCGTGCTCCCCACGAAGGAACTGGAGCAAAGTCACTGAGGAACAACTCAACTCCACCCTCAACCGCGATGCCCCCACCTCACCGACCGATGCCAACCTCGCAGCCAAAGGACTCCACACATGGATCTCCAGCTGCGCAGACAAGCTCGCACCACTACTCAAACCCGACAGACAACGCCCTAGGAAAGCCACCTGGTTCACCGCCGATCTCCAAGAATCCAGACGCACCTGTAGACGTCTTGAGAAGAACTGGAGAAACAGCAAAACGCCAGAAGAACACACCACCTACAAAAACGCCATCACGGAATACCACCAACGCATCAGATCCACCAAAAGGACCTTCATCCAAAACAAGATCCTCGCCAACGCCGGCAACTCCAAGCAACTCTTCAGCGTCATTCAGGAATTCACCAAGCCCCCCAGCGAAACCATGGACATCACCCCTTCACAGGACCTCTGCGACAAGCTAGGATCCTACTTCCATCTGAAAATCAAGGCACTCTACGACAACTTCAACGACCAGACACCCGACTCCGAATCCACTTCTGCTCCAGGAACGCCAGCCAGCCCACCATCTCCTCCTGGAACCCAGTCACCACCGAAGACACCTCCTCAACCATGAAAAGCCTCCACTCAGGGGCCCCCACGGACCCCTGCCCCCCGCACATTTTCCACAGAGCCGCCACCGCCATTGCTCCCGAACTACGACACACCATCAACACCACCTTCAAGACCGGCACCTTTCTTGATGACTGGAAACGCGCAGAAGTCAGACCCCTGCTCAAGAAGCCCTCAGCAGATCCCACTGACCTCAAGAACTACCGACCCATCTCCCTCCTCCCCTTTGTGGCCAAAGAGACCGTCAATACACAACTAACCAAATTCATCGAAGAAAACTCCATCCTGGACCCCTCCCAATCCGGATTCCGCAGCAACCACAGCACCGAAACCGCCCTGCTCGCAGCCACAGACGACATCCGCACCATCCTCGACCAAGGACACACCGCAGCCCTGATCCTACTTGACCTCTCTGCAGCATTCAACACCGTCTCCCACCGCACACTCACCGCCAGACTCCACGACGCCGGCATACAAGGAACCGCCCTCGACTGGATCCGCTCGTTCCTCACCGGCAGTTCCAAAGTGTCAGACTACCAACCTTCCTCTCCGAATCCACGGAAATCAACTGCGGAGTGCCCCAAGGATCATCGCTCAGCCCCACGCTCTTCAACATCTACATGGCCCCCCTCGCCGCCATCGTCAGAAAGCACGGACTCAGCATAGTATCCTACGCCGACGACACCCAGCTCATCCTCTCCCTCACCAAGGACCCAATCACCACCAGACTCAACTTCCAAGAAGGAATGAAGGACGTCACATCCTGGATGAGCAGAAACTGCCTGAAGCTCAACTCAGAGAAGACAGAAGTCCTCGGACCATCCCCCTCGGCATGGGACAACACCTGGTGGCCTACCGCCCTCGGCAGCCGCCCCACACCCACGAACCATGCCCGAAACCTCTGCATCATACTCGACTCCTCCCTTTCCATGAACCGACAAGTCAACGCCGTCACCTCCAGCTGCTTCATCACCCTCCGAGTGGATCCCCCACGAATCAAGGAAGGCCGTCACCAATGCGCTCGTCACCAGCAGACTGGACTACGGCAACGCCCTCTACGCCGGGATCAACAAGTCTCTTATCCGCAAGCTCCAGACCATCCAGAACACCGCAGCCAGACTCATCCTCGACATTCCTTGACACGAGCACACCACCCAACACCTACGGAACCTCCACTGGCTCCCCGTTGAGAAGAGAGTCACTTTCAAGATACTCACCCACGCCTACAAATGCATCCACAACACTGGACCCCAATACCTCAACGAGAGAATCTCCCGCCACATACCCAAGAGAAACCTCCGATCCACCGACCTCGCCCTCGCCGAAAGCCCGCGCATCCGCAGAGCCAGAACAGGTGGAAGAACCTTCTCCTACATCGCGGCCAAGACCTGGAACGAGCTCCCGCTCAACATCAGACGTGCCCCCTCCCTGAACACCTTCAGGAAGACGCTCAAGACCTGGCTCTTCGACTGAACAGAGCTGTTTACCCCTCCCCTCAGCGCCTTGAGACCCTCACGGGTGAGTAGCGCGCTTACAATTCCCGATTGATTGATTGATTGACCAATTTGTTGCAGCCTTAAAAGGGTTAGCTGTAACATGTGACTTTGGACATATGCTTTAAGATCAGGTTTTAATGGACTAGATACTAATGAAGACAAAATCTAAGAAAATTCAAGACAAATTGTGGTCAAGTGGTGAAATGACTTTGAAAGCAGCTGTGGAGGTAGATAGGAGTACAGAAGTGTCAGAGAAATGTATACAAGCTGTGAGGAAGGTATCAGCGGTTGCGGGAGCAAAAGATGCTAAAAGTACAGGGATATGTTATGAAGCAAGAGGTAATGAAACTGTGCGTATTGGCAGCAAAGGGTTGGTTTGTTAAGGTGTGGATCAAGTAGCCAATCAGCTAATTCAAACGTGTGTCATGTGGTGAGCAAAATATGTAGTACCTGCAAAAAAAAGGACATTTTGGTAGAGTATGCAAATATGTTGGAAAAGAGGTCAATTACATAACAGAAAATGTTGAGGATGAAGATGGGTGCAGGCAGGGAGTAGTCTTAAGTGTGCTGTATGATCTTACGGGTGATGTAGGAAAACAAAATTGGAATTGCCCAAGTGCATTATAAGCATAGATAGAGTACAAATCGAAACAAAGGTTCATTTGTGTGCATGGTATACCATCACGAATAGGAGTATGTTTGACAAACTATGGCCTGGTAGACAATTGTATGAATCTGATGCTAGCCCAAGTAGTTATTCGGGCCATAGAAATCTAATTCAAGGCTTCATATGGGCTAATATAGAATTTTGTGCTAAACGGTGTCGTGGTAAGGTTTATGTGGCGATCAAAGGTGCTATGATGTTGGATTGGCCCCACATAATGAAGCTATGGATAAGAATAGATCCCAGTGCTAACCCCAACGTGTACTCTATATATGATGAACTACAAACAATGAATGTGAGGGATGAAGGATATCAGGATTTAAAGAACAAATATCCTGATGTTTTCTTAGTGATGGTTTGGGCAAACTTAAAGGGTTCAAGCACAAAATTGTGTTGGGTTATAATGTCGTACCAATTAGACAGAAATTGAGGAACGTACCTTTGAGGTACATATGGAGAAAAGTTAAAAGGGATGCTACAAGATCTCTGTAAAAAAGAGATAATAGAACCCATTGAAAGTTCAGATTGGCTTTCTCTGGTTGTGAGATCGTTGAAGGCCAACTGTGAATTAAGACTCTGTGCAGACTTGCGATGTTTAAATTAGGCTATTTGGGTACACACATTCCCACGGCCTAATTTACAGGACTTGATGTCTTCGATTGGTGATGCTACTATTTTTTCCACAATTGATCTTACGAGTGCTTATCACCAAATTGAGTTGGAGGAAGACTCTAGGCACTGCACAGCATTTAGAACACCAGAAGGAATGTTTCAATATTAAAGAATGCAGTTTGGCCTTGCAAGTGCTTCTGCGGTCTTTCAACGAGAAATGTCCCGAATTTGGGATGGTGTAAAGGCTGCAAAAGTATTTCAAAAAGATATTCATATTTTTGTAAGGCTCAACATGATCATGATCGGAATCTGGAACTGGCATTGTCAACACTTATGGAGAATGGTTTAACTGTAAAAAGAGAGAAGTGTGCTTTTGGGGAACAGCAAGTTGAATATTTAGGCTATGTAATATCCAACAATGGAATTTGTCCTAAAGTAAGCCATGTGGAAGCGATTGTACATGCACCAGAGCCCAAAAACAAGGAACATATAATGTCTTTTCTGGGGCTAACAGAATTTTATTTGCGCTTTCTGCAGAAATATGCTACAAAAGTAGAGCTGCTATGAATGTTACTGAAGAGGAATGCTAACTTTTGTTGGTCGCAAGATCAAACAAAATGTTTCAGTGCAATTAATGATGGAATTTTGCATGCACCTTGTTCAAAATCATTTGTTATGGGAGTGGAGTGTATAATATCGGTAGATGCCAGTGGGTACGGGATTCGGTGCAGTATTGTCTCTAAAAAAACAGGAGGGATGGAATGGATAGTGGCATATGCATCTCATACTTTGTCGTCAACGTAGCATAATTATTCTGTCATTGAGAAGGAGTTACTGGCTGCTACGTGGGCAGTGGAACGCTTTAGGTTATATGTGTGGGGTAGGAAGTTAAAATTTGCACCGATCATAAACTACTGATAAATATTCTAAAACCTGGGGGTGGAAAAAATCTTACTCCAAGGTTAGCGAGGTTAGCATCAAAATTGCAAATGTTCTTTATGAGATTGTGTATGTACCCGGGAAGGATAACAGTATTGCTGATGGATTGACACAGTTGCCGTTAGAGGAAGGGAATGTAAATGCAAAAAATGGAAGTGAGTTTGAGGTGGTTTTTTCCTATGAGGATGTTGTGTTGAGTGAGGGAGAAAAGTATGGGCAAGTTTTATCTGAAGTAGTATGGATGTGAGAAATGGAAAAGGATATGGTTTTGAAGGTGGTAAGAGAGTACATTTCAGGAGGTAGGCCAGGGAATCTCAATTGCGTGGAGAATGCAGTACATTTTGGAAAGTAAAAGATAAGCTATCTGTATGCAATAATATTGTGTTGAGAGGAGACAAAATTGTACCCGAGTGGTGTGCGTGATAATATCATCAAAGTAGATCATGAGGGACATGGAGGAATGTCGAGCACAAGGAGGAAAATAAAAGAACATTTTTTTGGGTGGCCGGGGGTAGATGCCATGATTGATCGATGGGTGAGCAATTGTAAACCCTGTAGTGCAAGTGATAAGGCTGTCAAACCATTTAATGTACCTTTGACAATGGTGGAGTTACTGGATGGGCAATGGTGTAAGGTAGCCATAGACTTTATGGGGCCATCTCGACTTTGTCTGCCAGAGAGACATATGCCATAGTACTTATTGATTATTACTCAAAATGGCTGGAGATACGTATGGTGTGCAAGGTTACAACTGATGTGGTAACTGAATTTCTTGAGGATGTCTTTTCAAGGGAGGGTCTTCTGGAAGTTCTGGTATCTGATAACAGGTTGCAATTCACGTCAGAGAAGATACAAGTGTTTTTAAAAAATTCTGAAATTAAACATGTAAAAGTTTCCTTGTACCACCCAGAGAGAAATGGTCAAGTAGAACGCTTGAATAGAGTTATAAAAGGAACTATCCAACTAGCTTTGAAATCTGGGTTGTCATGGAAGAGATCGCTTCAGGACATGATATTGTCCTACAGAATTACTCCTCATTCTGTGATAGGAAGGACGCCTTTCGAGTTGTTGAGAGGGAGGAAACCATCTTCCAAATTGGTTCCATGGTGGTTGAAAAGGTACAATGAAGTGGAGTCTGATAAGCTTGTTGATCAGGAAATGAGAAGGAAGGTAGAAGTGCTCTAAGAACAAACCAAATGTAGACAGAATCTTCATAAGTTTACCTATACTCAGAGTGGGACAGTATGTATGAGTAAGGAAGCCAGGTTTTATGGAGAAGGGAGCATCACGTTGGTCAGAACCCTTGAAAGTTAGAAAAGGTTTGGGTAGTGCAGCCAAATTGGAGGACGGAAGAATGTGGAATTTTTGACGTGAGGGCCTTTGTAATATGAGAAAGTCTAATTATGTGAATGTCAGCTGTGGAAATGTTGAAGTATGTGGTGGTTATATGATGGGAGATCGTAGGGGTTGTACTGACTCTGACAGTTTGTGTGTAGGGGAGAGAGATGACAATGAGTGTGATGAGGAAGTAGGTAAGGAAGGATATGATATAAACACACAGCATAGACGCATAAAACATAACAACTTCCTTCATACGTTAATTTATGAGGAAGAGGAAGATGGCCGTCTAGAAGGAATGGGAAACCAGCATGTTAGGTTTTTTTTGCTTGAAAAGTTCTGTCCACAGGAGCTATCGCTCATTTAGTAATGACTGTGGCGAGAAAAAAGGTTGAGGACATAATGGGTGAGAGGAGGTGAGTGACGACAAATGTGAACATGAATATGAATTTGTACATCTGAGAGAACGCTGAAAGGCTTTAACAACGCATATGTGTTGTTTGTGAGAATGTGAATGCGTGTGCGCATGCATGAACGTTTTGTGCGGGAGATACATTGTTTTGAAACAATAATGTGTGAGATGAATGCTGGTTTACAAAAATGTCAAGTACGAGGAGGTAAAACTATGCGCTCTTTGACACCCCAATTGCATCAGAGAAAGCAACCTCATATTACCCATGACCCCTTCCCACCATCACACTAGAGGAAGGGTTGTCAAGGAACCCCTGACCTTGGTGACATCACAAAAATTAAATGATTACAGAAAAAGATAAAAGTATATATTAGGTACCAATTATATCTTAACTAGTGTGGTTACTGGATCGGTTAGGGGTGCAGCCTCAATAGTCAGCCACACAGCCGTCATATGCCAGATACATTTACCTATACCAAAAGTATACAGTCAAATGCCCCCTTACACAGCCAATTGCCAGTTTACACCTCAGGCACTGCCCAAAATGTCTGGCATACCATCAATGCCCAGAGGCAGTCCCACATGCCCAGTTACACTTTAAAATTTCCAGTGCCCACAGACTCATCTCTTCAGGCTATATTACCCTGCTCACAATAGAAACCCGCCCATCACCCATCAGGATGCAGCATATTCATACCGCCTCCACAGGCTCTCACCTTTTTTCAGTGCTTCATTTCTACCTAGCTAGGTTTACGCTTTAGCAATATACATACATACATACATACATACATACATAAATGCAGTAACAGAATCAAAACCCAGTTTGGTATGGTTCAAGAAGAACATGTTGTTTAACAGAAGTATAGTGTCCAAAACATCGTTTACAAAAAGATTGCCACATTCTAGTTAATAACAGATAATCTACACACACTGGAGTGCCAAGCAGGCCACAATGTGCCGAAGATGGCCATCGCAGGGAACACATGTCCATCAGCGTACAAGTCTTTTAAGCGGTGTATAGACTCATCCATGGCAGCAGGAGGTTTGTGCCTGTTGAAGACATCTGCTTGATGTTGATGTCCTCGTCAGAGTCAGAATTTCGCCTGATTTGTGCTGATTCTGACAGAATGTTACAGACTTGCAACCAGCAATAACTTGTGATCTGATGGCTGCCTCAATGGAGTAGTTATTGAAATCACAGTGTTCAACACACTCCTTTAGGTATGTCACAATAGAGTCAATAGCCTCACCAGTCCTTTGAAAAGTGTAGTAAAAATGTATCTATCACAATAAATATTCTTTTTAGGCAGGAAGTAAGCCTACAGACACTGCTTTAGTAAAAGACTCAGGGCCAGATGTACGGTGGTTTTTGCATGCGCAAACGGGTTTGCGAACCCGTTTGCGCATTCAAAAACCTATAGGGGTATGTACCATTCCAAAATAGCGAGTCGCAATTTATTTGCGACTCGCTATTTTGAATTACAGTCGCTATTAGGAAGGGGCATTCCCTTCCTAATAGCGAGCGCAACCCCATGTACAAATGTTTTGCGACCACAATTGCGGTCGCAAAACATTCGCAAATTACCACCCTCTTCAAGAGGGTGGTAATGCACTCGCAAAAGGGAAGGGGTCCCCAGTGGACCCCTTCTCCTTTGCAAATACAGGGGAAATTATTTTTTAAGGGCAGGCAGTGGTCCCAGGGACCACTACCTGCCCTTAAAAAATGAAACAAAGAAGTTTCAATTTTTTTAAAAAATGCATCCCGTTTTCCTTAAAGGAAAACGGGCTGCATTTAAAAAAAAAACTGCTTTTCTTAAAAGCAGTCCCAGACTGAGCCCAACAGGCCACCATACCTGGGAGGGCCTGCCATTCCCAATTGGGTCGCAAATTGCGAGAGGCTCATTAATATTCAGTGTGGCTCAATGGTTAGAGCGGCAGACCCTGATGCAGAGATCTGGCCCGGGACCAGGGTTCAATTCCCGCCTCGGCGGGTCTTGGGCTCAAGTTCCTCGGACCTGATAATTCTCGCCTCGGTGCCTATTCTAATTATGGGTCCCACTCTGCAACTCTGGGCAATAGCTTGCTTAATCTCCACAACGGCCCCAACAGCGCTGGGATGCCTGGCTTCATCCTGGGGGTGCCCAGGAGTGGACATTTCACAGGGAAAAGCCAGGAAGGGTTCCACAGCGGTATGCGTACAGCGCCTGGACACCCCTTTGGGGGTATGGGTGCGCTTTACAAGTACAAATTTCATTTCATTTCATGAGCCTCTCAATTTGCGACCCCATTGGGAATCGCTAACAGTGTGAACAACACTGTTGTACATTGGAAATAGCGCCTCGCAAATTGCGAGTCGCAAAAAACTCGCAATTTGCGAGGCGCTATTTCCACAGTCGTACATCTGGCCCTCATTGCTTGTGCCCCTTAAATTTCAGGGTGAAGTCTCTGACTTCAGAAACGATGCAGCATCAATAGATACATCAGTGGTTTTTGTTTGTGATGCCATGGGTGCCACTGCCAACATAATTCTCCTACTCTGTCATGAATTTAGCTCTGAGTGCTAAGTAGGCAGAGTTCACTGAAGGAGGTAGGGGACCCAAAGACAGCGGCATTGAAGGAATGTGCACAACCAGAACCTGTATGGAACAGATTTGCACAATGCAATTGCCTTGATTTTAATGGTCCTTGTCTTAATCAGAGGACGACCTTGCACACCACTGGTACAAACAGGAACAAATGTTACATGTTCAGGCAGTAGCGGCTGCTACTGAATGGGGGTGGTGGGGCAGGGGGGAGCAGAGGGGGGAATACAAAATAAAATAAAAGGACTTACCTGGGTGCCACCGGCCACCGACCTCTTCTCCGTCATCTTCTCCGCGCTGCAAAAGGAAGCACACAGCCTCCCAGAATCCCCTGGCCAATCACAAGGCTGCCTTACAGAAGCGTTGTGATTGGTCTGAGCGATGTGGTTCGGTGCTCAGATGGGGACAGGGAGGCTGTGCATGTTCCCCACCAGGCTGTGCAATGCAGCCTGGTGAGGAACATGCAAAGTGTGCAGGACTGTTTGGCCGGCCCAAGAGGGCCGGCCAAACTGGCCTGCAAACTTTAGAGTGTGCTTAACACACCTCCCCCTGGCTCCTGCTCTGGCCAGCCCAGCCCCACCCACTCCGCCTCACACCTGAGCAGGAAGGAAAACTAAAATGATAATGACATTAGTTATTATCATTTTAGTTTTCCTTTTTAAACTGCTTGCAGAGCAGTAGGGCAACGCTCCTCTGCCTTAGCGGATATGATCCCATTAGTCAGAAGGAGCTAATGCAACTAATAGCGAAGAAGAAAAAAGTAATCTGGCAACCGAAAAGGGAATCGGAAGACAATCTGTGGGCTAGGCTATTCTACGATGCAAAGTCTAACAGCAGCGCAAGTTTCTGGCGCACAATAAACAGCTTAGAAAACCCAAACGTACAAAGAATCAACTCACATCTAACAGAAGAAACCTGGGCAATTCACCTTCAGGAACATTTTAACTCAGAAGCGGATGGTCTTAGGATTGTGAAGCATAGCCCTAGCTACACCCTTGAGGCAACCCCCCGACCAAACCATCTTAATACTAAATGATCCGTTTTTATTTTCAACCCACCAGATCAAGAACAGGATTGTTAAAGGCAAACAGGATGGCGCACCAGGCCATAACGGGATTCCTCCAATTCAATTAAAAAAAGATCCGGATTTTTGGGCGGCCGCATTACAACCACTGTTTGAACAAGTCTCAGGAGGAGACAGCATACTTGACTCCTGGAGGGGGTCTATAATATCTCCAATATACAAGAAAGGCAATAAGAACAAAGCAAACAGCTACCCGGCTTGTAGCATTAATTGATATCGAGGCCAAACACTATGCCGGCCTATTCCTGTTTGATCTTATAGCTGTGTAAACGAAAGTTTGATCATCCCCATCAATCAGACAGGCTTCAGCAAGGGCATGGGAACTACAACAAACATACTCGCCCTGTCGTTACTAATAGATGGTGCTAAAGCAGCAAAACTCCCTCTTTTTCTCTGCTTTATCGACTACTCATCAGCTTTCGATAATATCGATAGGAACAAACTTTGGGCCAAACTTAAGAAAAAGAAAATACCATCTGTTCTTTTAAACCAGATAATTATTCTGCACACCAACACGTGGGTCCAGGTAAAGCTAGGAACTGGCAATTTCCTGTCCAGAAAAATTCCAACAACAAAGGGGCTGAAACAGGGGTGTGTGTTGGCCCTGATGCTCTTTAATTTGTATATGGCTGATCTATCGATGGAATTGGACATCTGCAAATCACACGCTCCAAGGATGGGAGGGTTTTTACTCTCCAATCTGCTATACGCAGACGACCTTGTGTTGATCAGCCAAACCCCTATTGGTGTCCAACACCTGCTAGACACAACTAGCAGATATTCAGTTATCAACGGTTTAACTATCAATCTTGAAAAATCGAAGGTAATGCGACTAAACCCGAAAAAGATAACATCCAGTTACCGTTGGCATTTGGCAGGCACATTGATAGAGACTGTTGAAGAATACAAGTATTTGGGGGTGATAATAGACACCAAAGGCACATTTAAAACACAAAAAGAAGCCATGAAGAAAAGAGGCATTTCAATTGCGGTAGCTTTAAAATCCATCAAACACAAAACTGCTGGTCCAAGCCTTACCCCACTGTTACAGGTTTTACAAGCCAAGCTCATTCCAGTTATCACTTATGGGAGTGAGTGCCTGAGGGGAGGAGACGCGGACATTCTGGACAGAACAGTCTCAAGACCGGCAAGAATGATATTCAACCTACCCAATTATGTCTCGCCCGCCCAAATCAGGCTGGAATTCGGCCTACAGACCCAAAAAATTGCCCGCAAAGGTGCCTATGTCAAGTGCTGGTACAGGATTAAAAAGTCTGAACCAGGAACTCTGAACACCCACCTATGGAATGAAGTTCACTCAAGGAAAGAATGTGCAGCCATGGGCTATTTGACAGCATCAATAAATCATCTACGCCTTGCGGAACTCTGGGCAGCCAGAGGGACTCATAACAGCTTTAAGCAACTCGTAAACAAGACAGTGAAAAGGCTGTCTATAGTGGAAGACAAGGCAGCGCTCATAGAAAGGGCCCCCGGATGGTTCGTTTTGCAGAGCTATGCCAGGCCTTTCCCACAATCCTATTTAGGTGCTGGATTTAACAGGAGAACGAAAGAAAAATATCTTCTCTTTCGAATGAGCATTTTACCAATCTTGGCGCACCTTCCTCCTTGGAAACGAGTACTGACATCGACCAACTGCCGCTTATGTGGGAAAGGGGAAGAGAGCATCTTACACCTATTATGTATCTGTGGGGAATTGCAAGGAGGGCTGAGCTGGTTCCCATGGGAGTACCCCGATATTTATAGCCCAATTTTATTTTCTTAATTTTAATCTCAGTGGTGGTGGGAGTCCCACTGGGTCCCCAATACAAGGGCCTGGAGGTCAGGTTGTCCGTATCCTCCCCCTTACCCTTTTCCAAAGTTTTTTCAGGACACGAGGACTGAGGCCTAGAATGGTGGCCGCATCATTATCTTCACAGTTGCAGCCAGCCAATCAGGTTGCATGGTCCGACAGGCCCAGGACCTGTTCTACAAAACCCGAACGGCAGACAGGAGAAAAAGCTCCCTCAGCTAATCAGAAGGCCTTATATTTGAAATGTTTTGGTACTGCAGTAGTACCGCTGTACCAACCGTCCAGATATAACTAACTTTTTCTTAGAGTTAACCCCTTCATGCGCACCCAACCTTCCTTTAAATGATAATTTCTCAAAAACGGCTGAACAGATTTACACCACATCACAAAAAACATGTTTTCTAAGTAAAGTTCTAAATTTTTGCCAAATTTGGTGTAATTTGTTTAGTCGTTTTTTTCTGTACTAGACAGCAGAGTTTCCTATGGGGATTAACCCCCTGTTTCCTGGCCCCCACTTGACGGACCGCTGCAGAACTTTAATGAAAGAGCTAAGGTGAACAGACATTTTTTGGAACATTTCATGGGGGTTTGTCAAACGGCGCCAAAGTTATTAGTGAAACAAAAACGCTCTTCCTACGGAAACTCTGACCTAACTATAACTACACAGTATTACTTATACTTAAGCGTGAGCCACTCATAATGACAGCCTCAGTATCAGCTTGAATGTACCATGACGGGTAGAGGAATATAGACAAGTATTTCACATGCCTCCCTTCAAAGGTGAGATTTTAGTGTTTCTAAACATAGGCATTATTAAGAGTTATTAAGAGTTAGGAACGCGTAGTAAGTCAACCTAATACAGCATCCAATCTGTGCATTTTAAGAACCGAGTCAATCTGAAAAATATACTGGCTACACTTGATTATTATAAAAGCTGTCACAATCTAGGCAATCCGAGTTTTATCAAGCGCTCACTATAGATGCCACAGTCAAGATAGGTGAAACAACAACAAGTGATGGATGGAATGCTTGAATTAATTTCAACCTCTGGCAATTGCTCAGGGCTGAATCCCAATCCATCGTTTTTCGCCCACCATGCCACTTCAGTTTGGACCAAAGCATATGCACATCAGTCTTGACCCTGCTCCAGTGGAACAGTCCAGCCCGAACTGCCAAGCCAGGTCCTCCCTGAACCGGAATACAAGCAAGTTAGGACCGAGAGGCTGATTCCTGATGGGCAAGAATGTGCCAGAAGTATATATTCTGGGGCTACTGCTAGCTGGCTCAGGAGAATGAACGACTATCTTGGTCAATAGACGGAAACTACTGCTTCATGCATGAGTTCCCGATACAATTAGGCTAGAAGAATGTGCATATAAGAGAAATGGAGGAAGCTACAGAAAAGCATCAAGGACGTTCCGGTTCCAACCACTCTCTTTGATCCACCCCACCCGATTCTCTGAATATATTCTCCTCTTTGAGCGACCTCTTTATAAAACCTCTGTATTTTTTCATGGTAGGGCCTTCTGTGACTGATTCAAGAATTCAGGCCCTTCTTACTCTAGTTGCTACTCCATAAAATTCCTTCTTATGACAAATTATATTCCGTACTTTAATCTTGTCTTTCACATGATGCATCTGAGTCAGCTGCTGGGGTGTGTTGAGGGCCCCAAATTACCCCTGTGCTGGGCAAACCAAAGCCCCCGCCCCCCTTGATAGGTCTGCTGCTTTCCGAATTTCTGTTTACCCTCGGAACGCAATACATTGGAAACCTCATATATTCTTCCAGGATTGTTTCCAAATGGGGCTCTAAGCCACTCAATCACAATCACCTCAAATTAATTTTGTTCTGAAAGCTGGAAGATGGAATATTGTTTCCCCAGACGGTGGAAGTGTATTTCCTGCATCCCTGAAGCTGAAGGGAGAAGCCCTAGACACTGAAGTGTGGGAAGATGGAGGCAGGGCTACCCCTTAGAAATTCTGTGAGGGCAATTTAGCAGGGGGTGGCTAAATAGTCCGTCCTGAATACTGACGGTTGAGTGATGCAAGGAAATTGGCAGTGCATCTGCAATATCTATTAAGGGTGAGAAAGTTTCTAAGTAGAGCCTGCTCTTTTGTCTTTCTGTGATTCCTATTTCAGGAAGGCTGATAACTGTCAGAAGCAGAGTCTTCAAACTTCATTGTGCCCATGTTTTGGATACTCTTGCTTGAAGCCTGCATCATCACTGCCTGTTGTGAGAACCATCACCTGAAACAAAGGATTGTCTGCACTGCAACCAGAAAATGAAATTTGAAAAGGATCAGTCGCGAACTGGTTCCCGCACTTAAAAATTAGATTAACATCCACTGTCTGGAAAATGAATTTAAAATTGGGACCCAAATAATCCCACTTTATTTCAGTTCCATGTTCTTGTTGACCAAGGAAGGGAGTGCTCCTGTGATCTAAAGATGGTGTCTGCAGGACATCAGGGTCTCATTTATGAAAAGTGTTGCATCGCTGCGATAAAACAGCGATGCAACACTTTTCACTGTGCCCTCCTTCCGACACTATGGATGCTCCTTATTTACTGTATGGCGCTACATGTCGCAAGGAGTGACAGATGCGTCAGGAATCCTGATGTATCTGTCGGCGTAAAACTCACGCATTGCTGGAGTTGTGTCGTAAGCATGACGCAACTCCAGCAATGCATGGGGGAGGCCTATACACATTGCACTGTGTCACCCTATGCTATGAGGCAGGCGTAAGGTTTTGACGCACTGGCGTCCAAAAGTGGTGCAGTGAAATCTGATTTCACTGCACCACTTCTACGAGGCTTTTTTGCGGAGGAAAGCCCACCCTGCATACATTATACCTGACGCAGGTATAATGTGGCGCAGGGGTTTACAAGGTGACGCATCTGCCTAGATGCGTCACTTTGTAAATATGGTGCAACATGGCGCATTGTTTAAGCCTCCGCTGCATCACAAAAAGTGACGCAACGGCTGCGCAAAAGTGTCGCAAGGGGCTCATAAATAAGCCCCAAGTCTCCTAGAGGTGAAGTCTGGGCAACTTACTGGAGAAACTTTAGACCCATGTGGCGCCTACAAGGCTGCCTGCCTACTTAGAGATGGAAGGAGAGTGCCTGGCCCTGCAGGAGCAGAGACTGCACAGGAGCAAAAGCCCAGCTCAGCACTGACTCCGGCCACACTGAGAATTTCTTTGACTGCAGTGCTACCAAAACCAATCCCCCCCCATGCCTTTGATGCCACTGACACCATTGCCGGCATCAGAGCCATTCACTTCAAGGTGGGTACAAAAATCTAGGAGAAAGGCATAACACCAAGTGAAGAAAATACAATTCCAGCAAAGTCATATTTTCCTCAAGAGATTATTTGTTACTGACTCAAAAGGCTCTTCAGGAGCCCTTGCAGGAATTTCAAGGGCTGGTGGAGTCAAATGGTGTTTGTAATTTTCCTGACTTGAAGTTCCTAGACCCACTCTGGGCCCCTTTCTCCTGGACCTTCATTATACCACTCTACTATTAAGAAGGCGGCCTTGTTAGCTGCCCTTGCTTACCATCAACTCTAAGGCCAACATCCTGATGGAGGTATTACAGCATTCAGCCACTCTTTAGAGCCCATGCTACTGTTCAACAAGATCCTGTTGGAACCCATTTCAGCTGCTTGGGTCAAACCATCTTTGATCCCTGTGGTAACAGGTCAATCATGAGGAGGTTTAGGCCTGCCCCTGTTTATCCACTATTCCTGTCTAAGAATACCTCACTAGAGGGCCTAGTGGGACAAGTATCTTCTTCAGCGAAGCATACTCGTGAGAACTTTCCTACTGCACCAGCTGATATGGAATCAAAAAGAATGGAGGAGTGAGCCAAAAAGTTCTCTTCTGCAGAGAGCCTAACCCTAAAGTCCCTTAATGCTACTTGTCTGATCGGGCACTTAGCCCATGCACTCTGGGACATGGCGCGCATGTCAGTACCAAATCTCCCCCAGGTCATTCAGTTTCACTTCCAGGAGCTAGTCAGATAAAGTTAGACAGCTTCAGGACAGGTGATTCAATCTAGTCTGGATGCAGGGGATTTAGTTGCCGGGTTGATGAGGTCATCCACCACAGTTAAAAGGCATGCCTGGTTGAGGAGCTCCGGTTTCTCCTAGGATGCTCAGTCCACTTTGATGGACATTCCTTTTGAAGGTACCAAGTTGCTTGGAGAAAAGGCCAACTCAGCCGTGGTATAATTTAAGGTAAGTTCTGCCACAGCCTGCTCTCTTAGTATGCAGCCCAAAAAGAAGGAATTGCAGGGGTATCGCAAGTTTTGTGGTTTTGGGAGAGTTCTCAACTTCTGTCAACATCAGGTGGCCCCTGTCCAGCAGCAAGATCAAGGCCCTATGTTATGACTGCACAGGGGCCGTGGAAATCATAGGGGTCGCACACCTCCTCAAGCAGTCAGTACTTCTTCCTCCTTCTTCACCACCGCCACCACAGGAAAGCAGCTCTAGCTTTCCCTTCTTGGGCCATTTGAGACCAGTGTGAGGTCAGGTGTCCAATTTTCCACAGGTCTTGAATGCCATACCTTCATGCCAGTGGGTCATTCAAATTGTGGAATAGAGGTGTGCTCCAACCTTCCAGCAGCCTCCTCCCCGGATCTCCCCTCTCCACTCTGACCTTTCGCAGCAACACCTTCTCTTACTGCAGAAAGAGATGGCAGCCTCGCTTCAGGAAGGAGCTGTTGAGGTGGTGCCAGAGTAGAAGACTGGACAAGAATGCTACTCACGGTACTTTCTTCTTTCAAGTAAGGAGAGATGTCTAAGTCCGATCCTGGACCTCAAGGTCTTAAACTTCTTTCTGTGCAAGTAGAAGTTCAAGATGCAGTCCCTTGCTCAGGTTCGTTTGGTGATCAATATTCGAGACTGAGTGGTGTTACTTGACTTATAGGATGTGTATTTCCATTTACCAATCCTGAAATCCAACACAAAGTACCTATGATCTGTGTATGACTCACAATCAATCTGTGGTTCTTCCATATGGCCTGAAATCGGGACCACCAGTCTTTGCAAATGTGATGGGAGTGGTAGTAGCCCATCTTAGGAGATTGGGATTCCAATTTTTCTCGACCTGAAACCAGGACTCCGGAGATGGCATGGTCGCAGCTCTAGGCCGAGGCATCCTTGCTGCACACCTAGACTTTTCCATTGATGTGACCAAATCTCACTTGGCGCTCTCTCATTGCCTCGTTTTCATAGGGGCAGGACTGGATACCACCTCTGTCCGAGTCTTTCCACCTGCACAAACAGGACATCCATATTTTGATTCTGTGCTTTCGGGAAGGTGCTCGGATTCCAGTCCCGTATGTCCTTCGCCTGATCGTCTGCTCGCTTGTTGCCTCTTCCTGTTAATGCAAGCCCACTGGCATATGACAGCTTTCCAGTGTTGCCTCTGCAGGCAGTAGTTCCAGCACAAAGGGGCCTTGTAGACTCTATTACGGTCTCTGGGGACACTGCAGAGGAGCTGGTCTGGTTAGGTGTGGAGGAGAATCTTTCCAGAGGGATGTCCTTCCAGCCCCCTCCAGCTGTGGCTACAGTAGTGACGGATGCCTCCACGCTAGGATGGGGGGCGCATCTAGGTGAGCTGGTCTTCAGAAGAGCAGAGTGTCCACATCAATCTGCTCGAACTGAGGACGATTCATCTGGTGCTCAAGGCATTCCTCCCTACCCTTCACGGTCATTCAGTCCAGATCTTGACAGACAATATGGTCACGATGTGGTATGTCAACAAGCATAGTGGATTAGGCTCTTAGCCTCTCGTCAAAAAGCTGTGAGGTTCTAGCATTGGGAATACAAACGTAGTATGTGTTTGGTGGCAAATCATCTAGTGGGATAGCTGAACACCAGAGTTGACAACCTGAGTGCACGTTACCGTACCGACCACAAGTGGTGTCTACTCCCAGAAGTTGTGAAGGGCATCTTCGATCAATGTGTTCACCCTAAGTGGAACACTTTGGTACTCCCGTTCACTGCTTTTTATCCCAAAATGTTGGTCCTCAGAACTAGAACTACTTTCCTACAAAAGGTAGTGAACCCGGTCCATTTTGGTCAATTGATCAACCTTTCATCTTTCTTTCTCTCACCTCATCCTGCTGAGTAGTAGGAAAGGCTGCACAGCTGGATCCGAAAAGAGTGGTGAGGTTTTATATCAATGGCACAAAGGATTTCCAGTAAGGATGATCAGCTCTTCAAAGGCTATGTAGGCAGCAGAAAAGGAAAGTCAGTGCAGCAAAGGACCTTACGTAGGTGGATTGTTTTATGCATTAAAATCTGCTATGCCATGGCCCTAAAAGAACCACCGAAGAGCCTGGGCACCCTCCATGAGGGCCAAGTCCTCAACTTCAGCTTTGGCTAGGTGACTCCCTGTAGGTGACATCTGCAAGCGGCAACTTGAGCATCACTTCAACTTTGGCCAAGCACCTTTGCCTGGATTCGGAGGTGAGGATGGATGGGTGTTTCACTCGATCTGTGACTCTGGACTCCTGCCATCCATCAAGACCCTCCATGCAGTAGGTTGGTATTGTTGGGAATCTGTTCAAGAGGTGAGGAATCTTCAGGTAGAAGTATCCATCAGAAGAAAAAGTTCCTTACCTTTGGTAACAATATTTCTGGTGGATACTCTATCTTTAAATTCCTCACTGATCTCTCCTACCTCCCCATTTGATGGATGGTTATGGGACAACATAAGGTTCCAAATTTCTGTTGTTCTATTGCGTACTAAGATTCCAATTTTGTTGTTGTGGTACATATTTTGTCCCAAGACATTCTCATCCTACTATTTCGGTGGCATTGAAAAAATGGTTGGGAAACTGAGGTCGGTACGATAGTGGGGCGCTTTATGGGGACTCCAACATCACAAGGATGTCACTTTCGACATCGAACAGAGCTGGCGCACCCTACAGTCGGGGTGGAGCTTTGGAAATAAGTTTTCCGGACCAGTCTGGCACCTGAAATATTCAAGAGGTGAAGAATCTACAGGCACTCTCAGCCACTGGTGATCGCTTAGGCACATCCCAATCCATCGGCTTTCGCCTACCATGCCACCTCAGTTTGGAACCATCCATATGGAATTCAGCCTTGACCAAGCTCCAATGGGAACAGTCCAGCCCGAAAGCCAGGCCAGGTCCTCCCTGAACTGGATTCCAAACAACCTAGGACTGGTTTCACCCTTCTTATGGGCTTATTATGGGCTGAGATCAATTCAAGCATTCCATCCATCTCTTTTTTGTACACTTTACAACAATTCCTTTCAAGGCATACAGATGACTGCTGGGCCAGCGGTCATCCCTAAATTTGGAGAACAGACTTAATGTCATTGTTCTTTGTAAAGAGGGAAGTGTGTTGTGCTGGCCACTCTAGGAGAATGTGTGTGGAACATGGAGGGATGGAATGTGAAGAATATGTGTGCTTAGAGTTGTTTTGAATTGGGAGGTAAGTTAGAGGGTGAGTTGAATGTGAACTGTGGCAGGTGGGGCTCTTGTTCTGTAATTCTTTAGTTCTTTATCCTGTTACATAAAACCTGCAGTTGAAGATTAAAACGAATAATCTTGACCACTTACAACAATCTTGGCCTGCCCTCTTTTTCTCCCCAAAGAACAGGATTAGACCTTGCCCCTCAAAGTTGGCGTTTACACGGGGCAGGCACATTTGGGTGGGGTCTGCAAATACAATGACAGGAACGCTGCATAATTTAATTTATCAGTCACTTTTCTAAATGCTAAGTCACACCTATGTTCAGAAACGTCTCTCATCTTGTAATAATACTGTGTGCTATGTTTCTATATTCTTTTCTTGCGGTTGTGATGTTCTAGTGACTGTTCAGCAGGAGGCTTGCTAGTTTTGATGAATCCAGCACAAAGCAATGATATGAGTCACAATACCCAAAAAGGCTTTGCATTTCTCTCAGGGTTTTGGAGGGAGACAAAGTCCTGAGAGCCCTCATTTTGGTGGAAGATCATATTCTCCGAGGTAATGCAGCCTAGCTACTTGAAGTTTTGAGCAGCGGACTTCGCGTTTATTGAGACAACCTATTCTTGCAGGCCATCCAGGACTTGCAGGAGTTTTCTTTTATGCTTCTCCAACCAAGTGTGATGTTGTCATGCAGGATCTCCAGGATGTTCCTGGTTCCCACTGCACATTCCGTGAGCAAATGGAACGTTATCAATGCCCCATAGAGTCCCCGATTCTTTGACATTAGGAGGAGAGTCCTTCTAAAATCTAAGTCGGCAACTGAACACCGATCTCCGTTGAATGTCTTTGCCCACAGGAGTCTGGTTGCACCAAAGACTCAGATAGGACAACCAGCAGATTGCAGTAAGACTGTTAAGGATGTCACACAATTAGGTTTGAAATTATGCACTTGTTGAGGGTGGGGTAGTAAATGTACATGCGCATATTCTTCTTCTTCTGGGCTGCCACAGATCACACTGAATGATTCCAGCCGCCACAAGTTCCTTTGGGTATGTCCTTATATCTGCAGGTGCAAGGAGCCGGACGTTTTTACGAAAGGGGCATCATAATCTAGGCAGATTTTGTGTTCAAATACTTGTCCTATTCACAACTTGAGAAGGTCTTGTCCCCTAAGTCAGCTACTGCAGACTCCTGCATGCCTGAGTCACCAAGGTTCACCATGAGTCAAGAGGCTGATGACAGATGTCAACACTTCCTGTGTGGAGATGGTGGTGTGTGTGCTGTGGTGACTGGCAGGAAGATCTGCATTAACTGTGTTTCTCCAGGAAAATGTAGCAGGGTGTATGTGATGTCTTGGATGGGCACAACCAATGGCAGACTAGGGCTTTTTGCTCATAGTGTTCAGTGACTTGTTCACAAGGACACCTGCTAACAGTATGTCTCTCCCCAGAGCTTCCACCAGGATGGATTTTCTGCAGGCAACATTCAGCACAGGAACTACCCTTGACCATATGACACCCTTGTGCAGGAGATGTCACAATTTCTTTTTTTGGTGTTTTTATTGCTGACTCGGTTCAACACAGGGATGGACACCAGTAGATCACCAGTATTGCTGGCGTATTTCCAGGTTGTAGTTGCAGTCAGGTCCAGTAATGACTCAATATAGATTTGCAAAATCATAAAAATCTAAAGTATTAAATATGGAGGAGTTTATTCTAAAACAATATATGGTCATCTACGTCTTACCTTTAAAGGAGCAAATCAATGCAAGTGTGCTTATCTTCTGGTGCAGCCCTGTCATCGCCTTGAGCAGTCTCATTCTCAGGCAGATGTATACCAGTTATCAGCAGAGTCTCCCTCCCATGTGCTACAGCAGGTTTCTCCAACCTGCAGCTCATGAGGTACTGGTAGCTCTCCAGCTACCTGTAAGTAGCTCTCCTGTGTGCAGCTCAGCCTACTAAATTTGAAGCTCTCCTTGGCTGAATTAATATATTGTACACCACAATTGAAAAGTGTGTGTTCAAGACGGAAATGTATATATTTACGAAACCCATAAGCTGATGTTTAGGAAAAAAAGTTTGAATTTCCAAAATATATTTAAAGATGATATTTGTGTGATAAATTGTGTAAGTGGGACACTTGTTACTAGCATTATTTTCTTAGTGCCAGGAGCCCTGTGGCTATAGCAGCAATGTATTACCCATGTAAACCCTTCCTAATTGACAAATCCTTTTTTACATTACTGCTGGCAACACCGCCTGGTGCACAGAGGTGTTCATTGTTGGTAATCGTGCATAGGGTGGTCACTAATGCAATCCTGTCTGATGTGGTCACTATTGCAGCATTATTAATATTAGAGGCTCGGGTGATTCTCACTAAGCTAAAAGTAGCTCCTATTACAGAAAAGGCTGGCAGCTCCTGTGCTAGAATGCCTGCCCCAATAATGGCTTCGGGGACAGATGACTGAGGTGCTTCCTTTAGATGAGACCAAAAGCATTAGCAATTTGTAATACCCTGTCTAGGGTTGTCATATGTCACTGTTCCTGCAGCTTCTCTTTGGCCTTTATTTAGGTGCCGACAATACCTTCCAGTAGATGTGGGTGTGCTATTGTGTTTTCTCAAGATACTGGGCTCCAAAACGTAGTGGATGTAGCTTTCTGGAGAAGCATCAATGGTTTCTCACCTTGTGTCATGGGTTTGGACCATAGCCCCACCCCTTAAACTCTACTGGGTGGATCAGTTTCCATTATGTAGGATCCTGCTAATGTTAGTCTCATGGGCTTGAAAGACATCCAGTCCCTTTCTTCTTTTGGCTCTGGTGAAAGAGATAATTAACGCAAAAAGGATTGTTTTCCCTTACCTCCAGCTAAACGTGGAGATGCATCACATGGTTTTTAGTGGCACCGGCCCTTGCTGGTGGCATCCAAGTCTAACTCCACAATCCCCTATTTGCTGAGAGCTTGACCCAGCACTTCAGCCATCCTTGAGATGTAGACAGATGGCCTATTCTTTTTCCACTGCTTGCTCAACACAGATTGGGTCATAATATCCCTTTTTGATGTGGTGCTGCTATGAAACCTTTTAAAAGAAAAGGACCTCTTCGGTGTTGAAATCTACAATGGATGCTCTTACATTGACCATAGATTTAGCAGTGTATCTCACTCCACAATTGAGGGTCTTTTATCTGCGAGCAAAATTAATCCCGCTCTCCAGATGGTGAACTCGATCGAGCCCTATACAGAATACTTCTTTTATCTGACTGGCTTGCTCCTTAAAAGAACAGATTGTTGCATTTATCTTCCCATTACTGTTGTAGGATGCCAGTTTCTTAAAGCTTCTCGGAGAAAAGTGCAAAGCGGAGGTGTCCTGGCACATTCCTTCTTTGATGACTTTATGTGCTCTTGTTTGACAGTTTCTAAGGTCTGCTGCTTCCTTAAACCATGGTCATCAGTCAGTATATTAGTTAAGATGTTTGAGACCCATTGTAGCTTCCATGGTTCACCTTGTGCCACTGCATAAGGGGACTATTCAGAGGAGCTAAATACACCATGGCTGGTGCAGTCTGCATGCCACAGGTAGATGGTGCTATCGAGATAGCAGAAATGATCTGTTAGTTTCCCAGTCCCTGCACCTACTAACCTGTGGGTATAGGCTGAGATGCCTCTCTCCCAATGTATTTCCTCAAGTAATCCCCTCTGCTGCATCCATTCCACCAGCTGGCGACTGTGCATCCTGTCTTTCTGCAAGCGTTCTCTTTTGGATTTTGGGTCATCTCAAATGTATTGTGTGTTATTGTCTCTCTAAACAGTCTATTGTCTATTGTATAGTGTGTAAATGTAAGTTTTTAATGTATATTTATGTTATAATTATTACAGCCCTGATGAAGTTCCCGTGGCACTAGGGAACGAAACGCGTTGGCTGTGTGCCGGTTTTAAAGCAAACAACTTTAATAAAAAGAAGAATTTTAAAGCAAACAACTTTAATAAAAAGAAGAATTTTGAACTATACATGCTTCATGAATGACTTCAATTAGAGTGCACCTTCCTTGTGTATAGACTTTCTGCAAGCGATACCCTGGGAATAGGTGCCCTGCTACATGAAGTAAGGGAACAGAAAATATAGTGCATCCAAGATAGTATGAACATCTAATCTGGTGTTGGATGCAAAGGAAATGGTGATTCACAGCCAGATCCTCTTGTTCTTATAGACAGATCAAAATTCTGAGGCCTATGGATCTGCAGGGGCCAAAAAGAACGGAATTAATTCAGAGTATATGCATGCTTAGGGATTAAACTGACAGGCAAGCATGTAAAACATTAAACACACAAAACTCAATGGGAGGAATGCTTGCAATTTGTCTAACCACTGTCAATTGCTTGGAGTAGAATTGCCCACCATGCTAACTCAGATATGCAAATGGGTCTTGCTCCTGCATCAATAGGAACATTCTAGCCCCGACTGCCAATCCAGGTCCTTTCTCAACTGTAAACAAGGAACCCAAGACCAGATTGGCCAGATTGGGCCTCTTCAGTGGATGCAACTTGGTTCCAGTGGCACAGTGAGTAAGGAACACATGCCTGGGTATACACCTGGCCACTTAGGGTGTTACATAATACACACAAAAGGTGATGGGAGGAATGCTTGCATTTTTTCTAACTACAAGCAATTGTTTCGGAGTAGGATTTCAACTCATTGTATTTTTTCCAACCATACCATCTCAGATTAGACCCAGCCATTTGCAAATCAGTTTTGGCCATGCTCCAATAGGAACGGTCCGACCCAAACTGCCAAGCCAGGTCTTCTCTGAACCAGAACTGAAGAAACCCTAGAATGGTTTAGGCCTGATGGGCCTCTTCAGTTTGGTGCACCTTGGTTCCTGTGGCACATTGAACAAAGGACCCACGGCTGAGTATAACCCTGATCTCCTAGGGCATGACATCAAACACACAGAAGGTGATTGGAAGAATGCTTACAATCTGTCTAACTACTGGTAATCACCTGTGGCAGCATTCCAGTCCATCATTCCTTTGCACCACCATGCCACCTCAGATTAGACCCAGATTTACGCAAATTGAAACTCAATTTATTCTCTCACAGTCTGCATAACATGCCACCGTCTGTGGCATCATCAGTCATATATGTCAATCTGCACTGCTGCTGTTCCACACACTGAAAACAGCACTCCTCAAGCGCAGACACCACCAAGGTGTCAGTCACTCAATGGATTATCATTTGTCTTCAACCTAATTAACATTCATCCAGCTAACAAGACATCTTCTGACTCATCTTTAAACTTAATCTACTTCAGAAAAATTGAGTAGGTGTATCTTCCTTTTCCAACTTTGATCTCAAAATTGGAATTGCATTCCAATAAATCTTTTTCAAACTACTGATGTTCTGTTTGAGCATCGGATCGCCTCAGTGTCAATGCCAAGTGACACTGAGGTAAATATGTGCTATATAATAATATCTATAAATTGAAAAGTAAACACAATAACTACTAAATAAATGTCCAGTGTTTTCGGAGTTCAGCCAATCAGGCGTTGACTCTCCTTAGAGGTCATAGCCTCTCTGTGCACACTTCAAACTCTTGTGAGAGAAACCTTCCTTCACTCATGGTCCGTGTCCACCTTTTATTCCCCCCACGGGGAGCTGGATGACGCACTTCAGATTGAATGTGTGCACTGCCCATCAGACAGCCAAGTGAATTGGAGAAAGCAATGACTACAACCTCCACCTAGTGGTCCTGATATTTCACACAAACATTTTCACTAGTTTTAAGTGAAACACTCAAAGAGAGTGATCTACGCATCTATAATTCCTACTGTGGCAAAACTTGAGGAACTGGAATTTCCCTTCAAAACTGGCTGTAAAACTATTTAGCTAGGATTTGGAGAAAAATGTGCTGTAAAATATATATCTTTGGGCCCATTGTTTAAATACACTTTTTGAGAACTCAGTTAAACAACGGACCGAACAAACGAGCAGCATGCATCAACCAGTCACCATGTGATTCACTTCGCTAAACTGATCTACACCAAAAACAATGAAATGTTGGATCAGATCAGTACTTCCGCTCAGTCCTCTATCTTTTCCTGGTTTCGTGCTAGAGGTCATTATTTTCCCCATTGTCTTCTTTCCTGCTTGGCCTATCCCTTCTGATTTCCCCATACCCGCTAATTGCTTGTTGCTTGTTTAGAATGTACCCAGTTCTGATCCCGAGTAGGTATCATCCATTTAATGGTCATGGGGTAATAGGATAGTCCTATCCTATGGTGCCATGTTATCAGACACCACACTTACAGTCCTGGACTGAGAGTTGAGTTTTCTGCAATTAACTAACACCTGATAACCATGACTTGTCCAAGGAAAGCCATGAGCTGAAAAAGTGGCACTATGACAACACACACCCTTATGGTCACTCAGGCATCAAAGGACCTTACCTACTCCCAACTCAAGTGGACTTATTTGAAATCTGGCCTGATATTACAAAAAAACAAAATCAAATGTGCTTTGTAAGTATATAAATATTTTGTAATCTGTAGGTTGGTATTTTTGGCTTGGTGGGATAATGCCTTTTGCAACCAGCTCGTGCTGGATCGCCCCATTTTAGTAGGGGAAATCACTCATGACAAATCACTTGCAGACATCACAGGTGCGAGACATGAACACTTTGGACAACAAGCTGAAGCTGCCATTTTAGCAGAGAAATTACACGTCCCTGGGGTGAGAGCACATAGATGACTGTGAAAAGCGTTGAAGCTGGCCAGACGGAAGACTTCGTTCCCATATGCGAGATTCTGCCGATGAGTGAGACGTTTCTTGTCTGCTCGGGCGCGAGGAAGAAGCTGGTGTCCCTGAACAGTATGTCCCATGGGAGCTTCCGTACACGGGTGGTGGCGAAATATAAAAGTTGGGGGGGGGGGGGGGCACATGAATCACTTTTCTCCTATGGTTTGACAAGAAAGAGCCGTGTGTACACGGCGATAAACACTCAGTGCTGGCTTGCGTGCCAAAACATTGAAAAACAGCAGCAATAACAGGGGCTGATGGGTGTGTGTATTTTGGCGGCAGCGCGTCTTGGCCCAGTTCTATTCCCAGACGTCCAGTCCGCCCCCCCTGCCCGGGAAAGACAGCGTACAGGAGGGGGCGTCATCACGCGCCAACTGGCGGTGCTCCAGTAGCAGTGAAAGAGTTGGTTTAACTAATTACAGAGTAAATATACACAGCTCTCGCCGGCCAATTAACGGCCGATACGGTTTTATTCCTAATTTGGTTGATGTGCGAGATTTTCCAAACAGTGCGGCCCAAACCACAAAACGTAGGCGCGTCCACTACTATAGAAGGGAAAACTGTGGGTGGGGTTGAGCTCGCAGGCCCGTGGAGGGGAAATTGGGCGAAGAGTTGAGAAATGTGAAAAATAAACTACAGCTAAAGCAGCACTTTATCAGAATATCTTGCCATAAACTGCGCGTGCGAAAGAGACTGGAAGGTGCCAACAAAAATGTAGGCCTACCTGCCAAGCGACTTCATGTCATGTGTGACACCTTCAGGCAGTCTTTACTTTTGAGCCAATACCATTTAGCTTTATAATATTGCTGTTCCCATTTGGACCTATAATTTACGGCTGGTTCAAGGTGTTCTGACACTTAAGGCAAGGTGCATTTTTTGCTCCCTCTGACCATGTTCTTGGCAATAATGAAGCTACACCCCAGTTTAATGAAATCAAGAGTGGCACACCTGTGCCTTTGTGTCCTGAGCATAGAAACTGCCCTACTATAAGCAGGGTTGGATTGGGATCAAAAATGGGCCCAGGCAGCCTAAAAAAAAAAGTGCCCCATATTTGCGGGTTACGCCTTTTCACAAAACAGTGCTTAAGTGTTTCACATATAAGGAAAAAAAGGAGGAGGGGAGTGTTCTCTGAAAGAGGCATGCAGGGCCGGCTTTAGCACTGGTGGCACCCGGTGCGACAATCATTTTTGGCGCCCCCAAGCCCCATGACTGCCTCCTCAGATTCTCTCACTACCACCAGGCAAAAATACCCCTCATCGCTCCATTAATAAGTTATTACTAAACACAGCGCCACGGTCAGTGCCTCCCTCCACAGGTCAGTGCCCAGTGCGGCCGCACCAGTCACACTGCCCTAAAGCCGGCCCTGGTGGCATGCTTCCTTAACTTCACTGAGATAAAAAAAAATGCAAATGTTGCCAGGACTAATTGTGCACGGATTAGTTTACAATGGTGAACCACACCTGAATATAAGTAGGCCAGTTCTGCTCAGGCCCCCAACCCCTCCTCAATCTCCATTCATTAATGGGCCGGCCCAGCCCAGCCCAGCCCAGCGAGAGACTGGGAATGACACCTCCACTCCAGTGGTAAAAGAGAGGTAATAGAGGCCCATTTGCCTCCAGAGAGGCCGCTCAGGCCTTCCCACTGGACCACTGGTGGCATCTGAACAGCACAGACACAGCCCAAATCGACCACTACACTGGCCAAAAAAGCGACCCACAGCTGCAAATCCGATACCGGGCCAAAACCCATTGCACGAGTGGCCACCTTACTAATCCTACCCTGACTATAAGTCCCTGCACACAAGGCCTCCCTAACGATACCACAAGGTAGCAAGGAGCCTCTTGGCAGCCATAAACGAAACTAGAATGCGGGAGAAACATGTTTGTGGGCATCAATCCTGTAGTTTGGTATGTCAGAATATCAAGAGATCACAAATATCAACCTACAAGAATATAGACTGCAGAATATTGGCTACCACTATTGCTCTCATTAACGGTTGGCCTGAATTAGGTGCGGGCCTGCTGGGGGCCCAGATTTTCTGATAAAGGCTAGCATCCTGACACCTAACTCCAGCCATTACAAGTTTTTATCCAGAGAAAGCGAAATAGCGATATGGATCCCTAATTGTGGGAACAAATTGGCTCAGATTTATCATCTGCACAAAGCAAGTGTCATATCTGAGCGTGGGGTCGTAGGGGACTTGGTGTGGGGTTTCAGGAGGGCACCTTCCATGCAATTTTGAACTTTGACTGCTGTCCCTGTGTTAGACCTATCAGCTTTAGCGTGGTCTTCCCCAAGACTTTTTTGCCTCCACCCTCCTATTTTGCTGAATTCGTTTTTGTTGACTTTATGACTCTGTGCAATTTACCACTGCTAACCAGTGCTAAAGTGCTTGTCCTCACGCCCTAAAACATGGTAAAATTGTCTTACAACTGATTGACATATTTAATTTACTTATAAGACCCTGGTAAAGTGGTATACCATATAGCCAGGGCCTGTATTTTAAGTGCTACTAGTGGGCCTGCAGCACCTATTGTGCCACCCACTTAAGTAGCCCTTAAAACATGTCCCAGGTCTGTCTTTGCAGCCTGAATGCAGTTTTAAACTGCAATTCGACTTGGCAATATAATCCCCTTACCAAACTTTAAACTCCCTTTTATTGGATATAAGTAACCCCTAAGGTAGGCCTAGGTAGCCTTAGCGCAGGGTACATTGTAATTAAAAGGTTGAACGTGTACTTTCAAGTTTTACATGTCCTAGTAATGAAAAACTTCTATATTTGTTTTCCACTACTGTGAGGCCTACCGCTTCCATAGGATAACATTGGGATGCCTTATTACATTTATTAAGTGCTAACATTTGATTGGAAACAGGTGAACATCTCATGATTGGTGTCTGAGAAATTGTAATTAAAAATCATCTTTAATAGTAAAGTCAGATTTTAAGTTACAATTTTGAAAATGCCACTTTTAGAAAGTTGGCATTTTCCTGCCTTAACTATTTGGTGTCTGCAGCCTGTTCCTGGGTCACATGCCTGGGTATAGTTGGCAGCAGGACTTTAGTTATTCCTCCCAGACTGCCACTCAATAGAGAGATTAGGTTTGCCTGGATGGGCCATCACTGGCAGGATGGGGGGGAGGCAGAGCTGGGCACAGCCCCACTTGCAAATGAAAAAGCTGTGCCCTGCCTTCACACAAAGGACTTGTCACCCCTGCATTGTTCATGCAAACAGCTAGGAGGCAAGGGAAGCAGGAAACTTCAAGCACTTCAAAGGGAACACTCTAGAAACTCCTCCTACTTCAAAGAAGTCACCAGGTATGACAATAGGGCCCTCAGACTCACTCTTCAGTACACATCTGGACCAGTGGAAGACTCAGAAGAAGGACTGCTGTGCTACTCTTCTACAAGAAGGATTGCTACACTGCCCTGTTGCCGCAATGAGAAGGACGGAACCTGCATTTTGAACCCAGGACCGCCAGAGGGACTCCAAGGGCTAGTTGGCTGGCCTCCTGATCAGAGTGTATGTATCAACGGGAACTAGCTACCAGGTAGAAGCTCCGAGTGTATGTTTGTTAAGGGACAGCACACTTGTGTTTCAGGAAGACGGAGTTCCGATGCGGCCACAATAGGTACGGAGGCGGGTCCCTGATCTTGACGAATGTGTGACAATAGGTCGGGCCCCCACACGGAACTCATGGGGCATTTTCCAGAGAATCTCTGAGAAATACGCCGCTAGAGGAAACTATCCTCTGACACATAACGCACCTTAGTTTGTGCGCCACATAGATGGTCTCAAATATACTATTTTTTTAGACCACCTTTTAAAATTCACTCACATAAGGTCCTGAAGAAAGCCAGCCCAATATTGAGAGTCTGGCTGAAACATGTTGACCATAAAGGATATCGGAGCCACTAAAGACCTCCACTGATATCCACCTCTCTTTTTTAACCACTGCCCAGGGCCCAAACATTAAAATAGTCTTTTTGTGTAACCTGGGACCCTCTGGACAGCTTTTTAACTCACTTTATCTCACTTTCACTGCACACTAACTGCACAAAACCTGCTCCGCTGTATCCAGGCGTCGAAGCACACCCAAGGTGCACTCGGTACCTTGGGTGGGATCCGATGATGAAGCATGTCACCAACTAGGTTGGTGAGTGAGGGTCTTCCTGAAACACAAGTGTGTTGTCCCTTAACAAACATACACTAGGAGCTTCTACCTGGTAGCTAGTTCCCGTTGATACATACATTTAATCCTAGGGGAAGTGAACTGGCTATAGTCCTTTTCCTCTCTCTCCACTTTGATACTGATCTCCTGATCAGAGTCTCAGGGACAAAAAAGCTCCAACTCTCGTGCACCCTGCACCTGTACTCTACCTGCTGTGAGTTCTTACCACCCTAAGTGGTGCTCCTCCAGTCCTGGACCCCTGGCAATGGGGATAGAGGTGCATGCCAGTCCATCTGTGGTCTTCACCAAATTCGGCGTGAAACAACGCAAAGCCCCACAGAGCCTCAACGCACAGCTACAACCTACATCAGAACTGTGGCTGAACAATGCAGAGTTCCACAGAACCTCGCTGCACAGCTGCCAGCCTCAATGGAATTGCCACAGAGTGATGCAATACCTTAACAAGCCTCATCGCCCAGCTGCCAGCCCATTGGAACCAATGCGACTTGACGCAAAGCAGTGCAATGCCTTGCCGCACAGCTTCACTGGAACTGACGCAGCGTGATGCAACCCGACGCAGGACCTGGCATCGCAGACCTCACAGCTCCTCGGAATTGACGTCGGACGACACAAAGCCCCGCAAAGCAACGCCACACAGACCGCGCACCAGGATTGAAAGTACTTTGATCAGTGGGACTAACTTTGTCCCTGTAGCCTGCCCACACTCCATCGCAGTCCACCTGAACTTGTGACTTTGTCTCGGTCAGGCGCGACCAGATAACCACAGTTGGCGTTTTGTGCTTTTTAGCAGTTTTTTAACCTAAATATTTAAAATTGCATATCTCCGGTTTTACTAATTGGATTTTTGTTGTGTTGGTCTTAAATAATTTATTACATTTTACTCCATTTTTCTAAATTGGTGTGAGATTTTTCTTGTGTTGTGCTTTCATTTTTTTTACTGTTTGAAGTGCTGCATAAATACTTTTCACACTGCCTCTATGTTAAGCCTGACTGCTTTTGTGCCAAGTTACCAGAGGGTTAAACACAAGTTAATTTGGGCTTGTTTGTGACTTCACCGTGACAGAAATAGTGGTTGATGATTGAGTAGGGTTTCACCCCCCTCAACCAGTACCCCAATTTCCAACACCCTGTGATATTAGTGAGAGCCAGTCGGGCCAGGAGATGACTGTGCCTACCGCCCCTGCTCAGGAGACTTGTGGTTTTACCAGGTGCGGTAAACTAGGTCAGGTGGTTTTGGACCTGGTAATCACAGGTCCAGAAACACTTGACAACTGGGGATACTGCATCAACATACAATACTAGTCGTCATTATTCTTAGCTCCACATCCAATTACTTTGACAGCGTGGAGTTAAGAATAGTTTGGACTAATAGCTGAGCTCTGTGAGGTAACATGTGCTATACAAGCAAGCCCCTCTGGTAAGGCTCCATGAGGAGTTGGGCCTCTCGTATTTAGATGATTTGATTAAACTTGCCCCACTGATGCTTTGGCTTTCTATACGGTCCAACCCGCATGCAAACTTAAATTGATCTATTATTAGCGATTGCTTAAGCTGCAACAAGGGCCATAATATAATTTGGATTTCTAATGTCAAGGCAGCCTTTAAGAACCTGAAAAGACCCCACTTATTTACTAAACATATAGTTATTTGTAAAAGCGATAAAATGAAGTTGAAGCAGTCATTTTTGGATAAAAAGTATACAGACAGAGAAAGAAAGGTACTGATGAGAAATATTGTAAGGCAATATGTTATAATATAAACAACACTGGGGACTGAGCCTTATTTGTTTAAAGTAACAGGGTATTGGGAAACGGCTCTTTTGACTCATTTTAGAACTGGAAAAATTAATTCACTCTCAGATTTGTTTTCTTCTGGGCCAATATGATAGCTTAGGTATTTGCACATGCCCTTACGATGATTAATCAACACAAACACTTTAGTACTTTGGGCTTTTTTTTGTACATTTTATTCTAATCTTTCTAAACGGTTTACAATACTTTTGTTGAAGAGGCATAATTTTAATCAATGCAGACCAGCCTTCTATTTATTTACAGATGCTAAAAGGGGATGGTGCATGTTTTGCAGTGCCATATGGCCGTTAGGGTCATTGTCGACATTGCTAAGTTAGCATGAGCTCTGCTGCCATGATGCTGCTTTTGCGCACAGTATTACATGCCTCTATTTTGCAAGACTCTGTTTGTGCCTTTCACATGAGAACTGTCTGCTTTCTGCATTCTCTGCCTGTTCCTGGAGTTTAGTCTGAACACGGTGTGCAAGGTCGATAAACAACGCCCCTTGCTATTCTGTTCTGGTCAGTCCCTAGCACCTAGACAAAACATGCTAGCACAGCTGCTACTGCTGGAAACTCGTGCTTTGATATTATGGGGATGCATGTTGTTCTAACACACTTGGAGAGGGACCTTTCCAGGGAGAAGGACTATGCTGTTCCTATGATGTAAAAATACCATCTAGGCACTAAGGTATGGGGTCTGCTGACAAAGCCCAGAGATCTTCCTTTATATAAAAGAACACCTTCTTCCCAAGGGGAGGGTGGTTAGGCCTTATAGTCCTTTATCCACTGTCTGCATACGATGACATCCCCCTTTGTAATCTATGGTCTTGCGACAATGCTAACTTGTTTAGGTTTATGCGTTTTGCTGCTGGTAGTGGCTCGTATACTGCATTATAGAGCACTATAGTTAAAATAAACATTTTGAACTATAACAGTGACTCTGTCAATTCTTATTGCGGACAGGTACAAGTGAGTGAGCGAAAGGGTACGTCTTGCTACCGCGATTCCTGAGAGAGTCGGGAGTGTTGTGTTCTGGGTTGTCTAATCATTTGTAGCTTCGTGATTATGTAGGAGAGTGGATGAGACACTATAGCTAGTTGGTTTTGGGATTTTGGATACTGAGGCGGTAGGAAGGCTCAGCCCCTACACACGAGGTCCTGTTTTCCTGCACATAGTTCTGTGTATGTGCAGATTCCCTGCAAAAGCAGTTGGCTCTTTCTTAAGCAAACACAAGAAGATGGTGGACGGAGTGCTGAAACTTTTCAGACACTCACCCTCAGTCACAGATCCGGGTTGAATCCATCATCGTTCTTTAGCTCACTTTGCCACCCCAGTTTGGACCCAGCCATATGCAAATTAGTCTTGACCCTGTGCCTCATGGGAACAGTCCAGCCCGAACTGCCGGGCCAAGTCCTCCCTGGATGGGAAACAAGCATCCTGGGACCGGTTTCGGGGCAACACCCCTCATCAGCCAGGCTAGCTTGAATCTAGTGGCAAAATGAGCAAGGGACCCACGTCTGGGCATACCCTGCCAACTTAGGGCAAACAAAGCAAACACAAGGAGATGATGGAGGGAGTGCTGAAACTTTTCAGACACTCACCCCCAGTCACAGATCCCGGTTGAATCCATCATCGTCTTTCTTAAAAACAATCATGAAATGTCGTAAAACTATGCTTTATAAAATTCTGCATATGTTTTTAATGTTGTCGTTTAGTAACTATATAGTCGAATAAAGTTCATTCTGATTCTGAATAGTTTATCTATACTTTCATTGATGATATAGTAGTATGGTAGTCGAGATCATCAAGGTAGGTAAATGTGGACTAAGGAATGGTAAGTCTACACTTACCTTGACGATATAGTGATAGTTGATATTCTGCGCCGATATTCTTGTGGATTTATATTAAAAACTGAATATTTTGGAAAAATACCACTTGCATTACATGGTGGACTTCAGCTTGCCCACTTTGAAACAGAACCCAGTGGGATCTGCTCTTTAAGTCTTGGAATCAATGTGAATGTCAGTGGCCTAGCTGAAATGACAATTAGTCATAAAGTGATTAATTTGATTGGCTGAATTTCCAGTTGTTTTAGGAATTTTGGTTGGACTTCCTGCAAACAATCATACTGTTACATGAATTCAAGGACAATATTGTCACGGGCCTAACAATTAGATTGAATTAAGTGTCAAGAACATTCTTGAAGTCTAGGAAGTCTGTGTGCCTTCCAAAGAAAAAGGTGTTTAATTATAATGTAGGATATTCCATTACAAAAGGCTGGACTAAATCCCAAACAACAGTACCCTGCCAAGGGCAAAATGTCCACTCGTAGTCAGATATCCAATTGGTCCCCTTTTCCTTTAGGAGAAGAGGTACTAGGCCATTCTAGCCAACTCTATGTGGGATAGATTGAGGTAAATGGTTAGCTTTCATTGAGATACATTGAGATAGTACTTTCGCTTGCAGTGGGTTCCAGAAAGAACATTTCTTTCCATCATAATGTATCACAGAAGATGATACATACATATGCATATTTAATAGGTGGAAGCCTGCAATATCTGTAAAGAAACAGTCTCTATGTCTTTTCATTAAAGTCTAGTTGTGACATCACTGCTAAGCTACACTAAGACATTTTCAGTGCTTTTCTACTGTATAAACCTATTATAGTTGAGTTGTTAAGTAACAATGTGTTTGCCAGAACGAGCAAACAGAGTGAAAGAAAGACTGGAGACTTACAACTACTGCATGAACAAAGAAAAAAGAACAAGATTTTCAGATCCCTTTTTTATGAACATTTTAACACTGGAGTCCTGCTTACATTAGTTAGAAATTTGTACCAGCAATTTAAGCTTAGAGCAATTTTTAAATGTGACTTACATTTATCTGCTTATCATGAGCATCTACAACAAATTTCAAACTTCCTATTAGTGTGTTTATTTTCACAGTACAAATTCCATTATTCTATGTACCATGCAATAGACAACGTTTCAACAGTAGAGGTAAAAAAACAAGAATTTAAGAGACAGTTGCAAGAGGGTAACGGCATGTCTGACCCTTATTATAAAGAATAAAATACCCACTATTGTATGTATGTAAAAGTATATTGCAAATAATCTTGGAGTCCCGTGAATTTATGCAGGTATATTTTGTTCCTGTATTTGGTCAAGCAACTCCTCTGATGGTTTAAAAAGCGAATCTTCCCTTCAGTTATTTAACTGGCTTCCATGTGTTGTGATAAGGAGGGTGTTTTGCACTCTGCCTACTGCTTTTAGTAGGAGGCATTGTAATGTCGCAACTCAAAAGCAAAAAAAACAAAAAACTAGAGCAGCCATGTCTTCTTCTTATTGCATTTTACTAGTGATGTTACAAGTATCTTATAATATATGGCAGGAGGTACACAATCTTGTATATATTATAATAATATTGTAAGTCACCAAGTAATCAGTGACCATGTATAGGAAGGAGGTCATTCGCTGAGTTCCATTATGTTTTAATGGAACATAAGGTGACTTGTAATATCTTTTTAGTATATGGCATGTGGCATTTTATTCCTTATAATACATGATCATACTATAAACCTTCCTCCAACAAGTTCAAATTCTTGGTTCATTCTCTTTCTCATTCTTTTCTCACGAAAGTATCCTGTAATATATTGGATGAGGTATGCAATATTTTATGCTATAAAAATATTGCATTTCACCAAGTAGTTCAGTTACCAATTTGATAAAGAAGGTCAGAGGCTGAGTTCCTTAATGCGGTGGAACTTGAGGTGGCTTGTAATTACTTATTAGTATATTGCACCTAGTATTTTATTCCTTATAATACACGGTTGTACTGTAAACCTTCCTCCAAATCCTTGGTCTCATGCTCTTACTCATGAAAGAGATATGGTTGAAGATATGTACAATAAAATGTGGAATCTGTGGCATGAAATTAGCACACTAAGATACACTTAGTAATGTATTGCAAAACATAATGTAAGTAGGTAATATGAGTCAGTTTAAAACAAGATTGACATTATAAATGTGTGGTAACATTCAGAGAAATGTCTGCTTCTGTGTTATGAACTCTATCACATATTACCATACATGTCTCCTTTCTGCTAATGATTGTTCATTTTAGGGAAATAAAGTTTAAAAGAGGTAAAAAGTGAGGTTTTCCGTTCATTGTTTACACAGTAGTTGTAAGATGTCACAGTGACCTGACCTTTACACTGGCTGCTGGATCTGGGAACAGGTATTGAGAGGTCACAACTCAACTGTAATCAGTTATTACAGTATACTAGCTATGCCATGTCTTATCACAGGTAACTAGTGATGTTGTTACCAGACAGTAATAAAATAAACTCAGAGAAAGTTTTTTTGTACCTATATTGCATGTTTCCATGTATCATAAAAATAATCAGTTTTATATTGCACTTCATACTACACTTCTACTGTTTCTAAGCACTGTATATAACAGGTGTTGCCATTACCCAATTTAATGGTACTTTTTGGTTCCCTGTAGAGAAGCTGCTCAATTTCTTACTGATTTTGCCGCACATTAAGACTTAGGGCCTGGTTTACGTTTTTGGCGGGATGACCATTTCTCCGTCAGAGAGACTGAGTAAATTACTCCGTCACCCTGATGGAGGTGGCGGCCACCAAATGTAGAAATGCTGCCATCACGGCGGTCCCTGTCAATGCTGTTTAGAGTTTGATGCATGATTCTATCTACTGGACAAAGCTGAACACCAAACTGTTTTCTCTTTTTTTTCCAAAAAGAAAATCTGGAAGCAGGATTTTCTTTGTGAAAAGTCCTCTCCCATGGGGAGGGGAGCATTTAGCAGTTTCACTGTCCCTTAGCGCCAGGGTTATCTTGGCGGTGATGGTACCACCCATCTAAATTAGGTAGGCAGAATTAGAGGTCCTCCTAAGACGACCATTACTCCGAAGGGCCATCGGAGAGGTTCATTCACGTTGGAGACAGAGTAGCCTCCTCGTGATTAAACCTAAGGTCCACTCGCATATACATTTGGTGGGTGGACCACAGTCTGGGCGACATAGGTACTTCTTTGCAATGGAGTATCTATACCACCAAGATTTAATTCAAGCCCTTAGTCTGTTTCATATGTTGCCTATTATTCTGCATTGCTTCTATTACTGAGAACCTTTATGGCAATTATTCTATGCATTTAAATGTGATTTGTTGCATCTGCACTTCACTATTCATGTATTGTACCCTTTTCAATTTTGCAATAAACCTTCATGGTTTTCTAAATTCGGTTCTACAATTCATTTTTTGAGTGGGTCCTTTCTTTATTGACTGTATTTTGAAATGCTGTTTTATTCCATGTCTCTGGGACTCATTGCCTCCTGAAATTGAGGTTAACATCGTCCCTGATCCACCCAACTTCCTGGTGTGCTATTGAGCTGTACAATTTGAGTGCGCCCCACACTACTTTGTTCTCACTTTTTTAAAAGAAAATGGGTCCAGTCACTCATATCTTTCTCCTTTGTTCAAATTCTTTAATTGAGGAACTGAATAAAACAGTTTAATGTAAATAACAATATTCAACAAGAAGCAGGATCCAACAAAAGGGCCAATAAAAGTACAGTGAAAAGACTCCTGTCACTGCCTGGGAACTAGCAGGGGCAGGAAGTATTTTCACTATTTCCATTGAAGTCTCTTGAGTATAGAAAGATCTGAAGAAGAAGTGGACAGATGCATTCAGTGCACAGGAACGAACTGCTGTAGGGAAACACAGCAAAGATTGATGAGTGATCTAAAGATTTTAAGTGTGAGGAGGGAAATGGAACACAGTCCCCAAGAATAAAAATATTTTTTTGCATAGAAGATGGTGCTGGGAATGAAAGAGGCTGGGCACATCAATATTCTTATGTAAAAAAAGTGTTCGAGCAAATTACAGAGTTTGATCAACGAGGAAAATGGACTGTGCTAATTTACCTATGCAAATGTGTGAAAATTAGGTATCTCAACCTTAGAAACCAATATAAACTGCATAGTAGAAATAGCTTTGTTGTGTCTGTCTGCATTCATCTACAGGCTGGCATACTTACTCCGCCTTCAAAAAATACAGAAACCACAAGCATTTTTTAATTGAAGGATTTGGAACATCTGAAACGTCTGGAAAATTTCAAATGCAAATTACTGAGAAAAATGTATTTGTCTATGCAATCTGATCTGAATTTTCGTACAGAGCATACAGTGTAGCAGGTTAATGGACATGTGTGGGGCTTTGTATGTAAGCAAGAACATGATGAAGTGTTATGTGGAGAGTGCATTCTGATGTTCACCGTGAATATGCAGAAGCAGGGCATAGGCACCAAGCCAATGGGTAGCAGAGTGGATCGGTGCTGTTAGGCACACTTTAACATCAGTAACCACAGAACTCGTACTTAATCACCCTTGCCAATATACACAAACCCAATCCTGGTAGACTTTGCAGTCCAAACTCATCTCAGACTGTCGGAGAGTAAAAAGTCTACTAAACAATTGTTGTTTGAGTGCAATTGAGTGAAATGGGAGTATCATGAAATTTAGGACAGATAATTATGTTTATGAAGGAAGTTCTTCTATTTGTCCACATAGAAAAATGTATTTTGTTAAAAAAAAAAGCAAACTCTGATAATGTTGTATCAAATTTGTAATACATGAATTGTACAGCATGTTGTACTTAGTAGTGCCTAATTAAAAAAAAAAGTATGTGGTGGTAGGAGCTGAAAACAACACTTTGGGCACAGCTACGATGCACTCCAGGTTATTCTAAGGTTTGAAAATTGTCTAATGTCCCTAGTCTGTTTAACAGCTGGGGTAATGACAAGAATGGTATTAATAGGATATCATACATAACACAGTATGTCATTGGAATTCAGACAGATTGCAGTGCCTGGCTCCTCTTAATGATAACCTGTGCTGATGTCAGATCACAATAACACAAGATTGATATTCTATAGCTAGCACAATCAAATGATCAATCCATCAATGGCTAGAACACACAGAATTTGAGGCAGATTGCATAAGGATCTGGTACCTCTTTCTAACTAACCTAAGCTACAAGATTCCTGAAAAATCTGGCATGTGTGTACCTCTCATAATCATCTTAAACTTAAATGACTCACAGGCAACACATTCAGTATTAACCTCAAAGTATATTATTCAAAATTGCTACCTTTAAAGCTATGCCTGGAATGAATTATTTTTATATTTACAGAGTGGAACACCAAATCAAGGCTCTGATATGTGGCATGACATCCTAAGTTATAAAACAGTGTGTGAAAGCAGGGTACATTTGATGGTGTATCGCAGCATATATTAAGAACAACAAATACCCGGGAATGAATCTTACACCGAGGAGTACTGAGAAAACTCCTCCTTTCCTGGTGTATGAGAGCACAAGACTCTGGCAGAGCTATAATAACTATTTTCTTTTATAATTTTGTGAACCACCTGCAAGGGTCATCTGAAGTATAGAAAGGATTTATTTAGCAGTAAATCAAACGTGTTTACAGTCCACATGGAGAATGGACCTAGAAACGGGCAGCCCCTTCTGATCTGACTTTAATCTAAACTGTGTTCCCATAGTTTTAGAGCAGATGATGTGGAATGGGCCTTCCACATGTCAAACACCCTGCGACGGGGTCAACATATCTCGAGGCAGACCCACCAACCAGCAGAGCTGCTTTTGGCCGCTCTCTTGACTTATGGTGAGGTCATCTGGTGGCTATTTATTGATAGCAGAAATCAGATGGTGTTGGGACTGTCAAGGTTCTCTAACCAATAACACCATGAGCTGCTTGAAAGACAAGCATAATAGCCTTTGTTCTGTGCAGGGAACCATCATCGTGTCCTGCATGCAACATGTTCTTGCAGAGTACACCATGTACATGGCCTCTAGGCACTTGAGACGCAAAGCTAAACACATAATGCGCATTCGTGGGCAACTCGATGGATTGTACTGAGAGAGGGAAACATACTCTTCTCTCTGGGATACAAGAAAGAAAGACTGTGTCCCTAAATGAAATCTCAGCCTTGCCAACCATCAGTAATTTATATAGACTAGCAAAGGGGCAGAGGTTATCCACTCCTATGGGTGAGGGTACAATTTTTGGGCACCCACGGTACAGCAGATCCTTACGCTATGCTGGTGAACCACACAGAAACCTCAAATGGGCTCGAGGTTGTTGAATCTACTGAGTGAAAAACACTGAGCCAGCCACAGCGTTGGATAGAAGGGCATGATAGCGTGCCTGCACTCACCATGCGAGAACTTTCATCCCTTCATTGTGCCTTGACCAGCCGCGGCCCCTGCAGGTAACAGCGGTGGGGCGGTGGGGCAGGGTGTGGGGAGGATTCCGACGAACGATGGCGAGGGAAAATGAATTTATATAATTTTCCCTCAGCATCGTCCCTTGAAATCCCCCCCCAGCCCTCCCCACCCGGCCCCACCGCTGTTACCTGCACGGACCGCGGCTGGCCTTGACATGAATGAGAATCACCATTGTAGGCAGGTTAAAGGAGATAATGATGGCTTACAGAAGGGGTGTGTAAATGGAAAAGAGAGTAGACCATAATACTGAACCTTGGGACTGCTTACAGAGAAGTGGGCATGAGAGGAGAAAGAGTTACCCTATGAAATGGAACAGGACAGGTTTGACAGATCAGGAGAAAGCTAGGAAAAGATCAATGCCAGAGAGACCAAGGGAGGAAAGTAAAATAATTCATAGGTTGCTTCAGTTATCTTGGTCTCTTCCATTATTGCAGACGGCTACCTACCCCTGGCCTTCAATCTATCTTATCTAGCTTTGTAATACTTGCCCATTATAGACAATTCAGTGACCACAATTAAGAGATAGCTAAACGAGTTTACAACAAAAGAAATGGTGATTAAAGCCACAAACAAAAAATATCAATGGTAATTCCCGCATGAATCAGATGAGGCACAAATGGAGTAGCCAGAGAAGGGCAGGAGGGGTAGCTGGCCACCCACCCCACATCACTGAGGACCAGGACGATTTTGGGCAGTTGTGGGCTGGATATCTGAGGGTGTATGTGGGCCAGATGAACTGCTGTCTAAGGACCAAATGTGGGTCTCTGGAGGCTGCATGAAACTCTCTGAAAGGCAGCTGCTTTTGTCTGGAGGTGAGTTCAGGTCTGACTGAGGTCTGACTGAGGTTTCTGAGGGTGAACAAGTATCTTTTTTATGGCTTGCTGGCTGATGGGGAAGTGGTAGGACCAGCTGGAAGTGACAAACGACAGGCTGAGGGCCTCTTGAGGGTATGCAGGAAGTATCTGACGGTACACAAATTGTCGTTTCGGTCCTATTGAGAGATTTTAAGGACAGCTGAGGGGTTATGCAGTCTGAGTGTTTCTCAGAGGATGCTTGTGGATTCCAAGGGTATGCAACAGGTGTCTGAGGACACACCAAGATGCTCTGAGGTGACTGAAGTGAGGCTGAGGGACAGCTGGGGATGTCCATGGGCCACATGGAGGTGTCAAAGCTGTAATTAGTTTTCTGGTCTTCAAGAGCTGTTCAGAGGTTTCTAAGCGTGTTATGTGGTTGCTTTAGAGGGAGTGGGGGTCTCTAGAGGCTGGCTGTGGGTATACAAAGAAGTGATGGATGAAAGGCTTGCATTAATCTCAGCCACTGTTAATTACTTCCCTGCCCATCGTTATTTTGCACACCATGCCACCTCATTTTTAACTCAGACTTGACTTTGCTCCAATAGGAACAGTCTAGCTGGAAACTGGGCTGCTTGTGTTCCCATTCAGGGAGTACCTGGTCTGGCAGTTTGGGGCAGAATCTCTTGGGATGCCTGAAGCGGGGCTGTTAGGAGGGTTGTTGGGTGGTAGCCAGATCATTTTCCCCAGTGCCTCTAATGGTCCCCAGATCAATAATTAATTTTCTGATTTAGAAGGGGAGCCAGAGGTAAAAAAACATAACACCTCCCTTTCAGTGGTGGCTGGTGTAATTTGAAACTGGTGAGGCGTATGCAGAAAGAATCAACGTATGCGAGCGAGCGCAGCGAGCGAGCCCAACGGCAATAAGGGGGGGTCGGGGAGAGTTCTCCCCCTGTGAATTTTTTAAAAAAAAATTGGCATCTTTTTGGTGCGATTTTCAGCACTATTTCTGTGATAAATGGACTAAAAATTCAGTCCTTCTAGGCATTCATAAAAGAAAACTCATACATTATTTCAGAGAATTTCTGGGTTGCCAAGCAAGTCTGTCTTCTGAAGAGGGCTAGGGTACTAAGCAAGACTGCTTTGGCTCTACCCTTTCCAATAGAAAACACTAGTTAGCGATGTGAACAAGTTCAATGGACAAACCTGGGGTCTAGGGAGAGAATGGCGTAGGCTGGTAGTCTCACAACCACCTAAAACTGAACTCACTGAAAACTGAATTCCTCCTCATTTCCCCTCCTCTGTCTTCTCCCTCCGGTACAAGAATGGCTGAACTGTTTAGATGCCCTCAGCTGCAAACCAACCATCATTGAGTGCAAAACAACCCTAGGCATCAGCTTTGATTAAAAACGTGAGTATGTGGCCCCACACCAACTCCTCCACTCAAAGTGCGCTCCCAGCTCAGAATCCTCAAAAGGTCAAACTCTTCATCACTCAGCATGACTTTAAGAATGTAGTGCAAAACATATTCAGACTTGAATATGGCAATGCGACACTTATCAGTACTCTGAAATCTCACCTGGTGCCTCTGAACGCAACCCTCAATGCCGCTTAAAGACTGTTTCTCAGAAATAAGGCGCTTTAGACATATCAGTTCTTCTCTCAGTCTCCTAAATTGGCTACTGATTGAAGCAAGATGAATACTCAAGGTAGCTTGTCTTATTAAACTCCACCCGCCTTGAGGAAGTCACTCCCTGTGTAGTTCAGACACTCTTCAACTTGAGCCGCCAAGGTTCAATAAAGAGAAGACCTCATGCTGCTCCTCTGGCTCCACCCCCAGTATACAGAACTCACTACTACAAGATGTTCGCACCAACCACTCATCTGCCACTTTTCATGAAGAAGTTAAAGCCTTACTAGCTGAAAAATTCCTATCTGACTTACTTCCTCTTTGAAGCCCTGGAGCCGATCCTCCTTTCTGCCCTGGCCCTTACACCTGGATTATCCTACTGGTCTTACTTCAGGGTTCTCTCTTTATCAGGTTTACCTTTCTCCGTGTTTTCCACACTTTAGTAGTGTATATACCGGCCTACTGATGCCTCATCTATGAATTAAGCAACCTTCGTTCCTCGGTCACCTTTTGCAATTTAAGGACCTTAATATGTGACAGCTGTCAGACCTCACTACTTGCTCCACAGCATGTTGCTGCTTTTATCTCCTAGCTTTCTTGCTTCTTTGTGTTTTTTGTTTTCACTGCAATCTCTCCATCCAATTGTCGTGCTTTATACAGTGATCTGACCGCCCGGCACCTACCCTCCCCACCCCTCGATCATGTTTGGGGTTTAAAAAAAACTATAAAATAAATAAATAAACTTGTGACCTCTGGAGCCACCGAGCTGCCTGTGGGGTGGAACTGATGTCTCTGAGATCTGTCTGCAGAGCTGGGGGGCAAAATAGCCTATCGTCGCTCACCCAGTCCCTCGTAAATGATCAGCTTGGTTCAACAGGACTACAGCACTGGGGTTTTGTGTTGTGTGCAAAGCATTTAAAATAATAACGCACACTCTGTGCCCAGCCCGAGGCTGCTGTGCTGTGTAAATAGAGAAGCTGATGAGACTAGAGCGAGGCGCTGCATCGCAACATTATAATTAAAGTGAGTGGGCAGTGGTGTAATCCAAAACGATGGGGCCTGCCCTGTAGAATCTGATGAGTGGGGTGGCTGGGGAGCGCTGCAGTAGCCAGCACTGACTGAGCAGGATACTTGTTCCTCGTTATTGAAGGGAGGGTGAGAAAACAGCAAGGGAAGAGGTATGGAAGAAGAAAGAGAAACCAATGGAGGGAGATAAAGTAATAAGGGACATAAGACCGCCATCTCACGTTTATACTGTTCCGGGTAGTGCAAACACTCTGTGTGCACACAAGATCACAGCCCGGAAACAGCTCGAGTGTTCCCTTTCTAACCCCCAGCCTCATCCAATCAAGAACACACGTATCTCGCTCAGATATGGACAAAAAACAAAAGTACTCCCTTGGATATCTCACCCACTCTTTGAGTATGCATATATCTCTCTTACAATGCACCAAACCCAGCAAACAAAATATTTCTGCACACCTGCAACACGGAGGAAAATCAACCTGAGATTATCCATCTGCGGTCATCCCGGAGTGTCCCCTGTTCAAAACTTGTAATCAGCTACAGAACCCACCGAGCTCTCTCTGATCCCGCGCCTTTAATATCCCACCCACCCTCACAGCAGAAGTACGGTCCTCGTCCATCTACGCCATAACCAGAGCAGACTCCACCCTGACACCAAGAGCGAAGCGCTTCCATCGCCATCTCACCCACCATCGGAGCTGACAGATTAATACCTCACTCGCCAAGAGAGCACACACACATTGTCCTGACACTGCAGCGATGGTAAATTAATGTAAAGCGCAGTAACACAAAAACTGCATCTAGGCGCTGGAATGAATGAATCTGATCTGGTGCCAACGCAGACACATCACTCCTTCGAACGCTGGCCCAATGCACTAACTACAAGTCCGTGGAACACGCATACAAGTACACATATATTCATTCTAGGTTTACACACACACACACACGAAATTCGCGGCTCGCAATGCTCTCGGGGGGCGGGGGTGTGGGGGCCGGGGAAGTTTAAAATTAAAATATAATAAAAGAAAACTTACCGGTCCGCGCCGCCTCTGCTCGACTGCTCCTGGGCCCCGCGCTCTTCAACAAACAGGAACAGCCGCGACGTCACTGCCAACCCCTCTACTGACGCTGCTCCAGCAGCGCCAGGATTGGCTTGAGGGCAGGGATACTCCCTGCCCATTAGGAGACCAGGGGCTGTGGCATGAAGCAACCCTCGGTCTCTTAAGGGGAAGGCTAGTGCGCATGTTCGGGCTGATCGTAAAAATGACCAGCCCAAAAACGAACATGCGCACTATTGCTGTGACTGTCTAGTGCGCTACTGTCACTCAACTCCCTGAGTGCTGCCGCAGCCCCGCCCCACCCCCTCCCACCCCCTTCAGCGTCCCTCGTTCTACTTCTCCAACGCTAATTACAATCAGGAGTCCTGATTGGAATTAGCGTCGGAGAAGTAGAACGAAGAATTTGAATGGGGCTGTGGCATTAGTGGGGCAACGCCCCAGCGCCCCAATGGACGCACCGCCACTGCTCCCTTTCTCTAGGCCTGTGCAGACAAGGGATGTGTGCAGAAGAACAAGCGCTGTTTAAAATGTATCTCTGAGCTGGGCTCTGCTGAAGCTTAGGCACTTTCAGATTCACTTTCAGCCCACAGTACTATGTTAAAGCCCTGCTGCCTGAAAGGTCCAAAGCTATATCTTTTAGGTACGTTTGTGTTTTTCAATCATTCATACATTTCCCTACATTTGATAGTATGCCATCAATTTCTTTAGTAGAGGAATGTTTCAGCTACGTCACTAAGAGTGTATCTGTAAATTAGTTGTGTGTTTCCATTTGGATTTTTGCGTGTAATTTGAAGGATTCCTTTACTTCTGATTTTCATAATCTAATCTTGTCTTTGTTTATTGGCTTTTCTGATGCTCCCATTGATATGGCTCATTATATATGCCAAGAATCCCAATTTACGTGGAAGAGTCCCCATCCTTTAAAAAAAAATACGGTGTTGTTTTATTTTCTCTCTTTTAAAGCACTCCCAACTCCAATGCAAGTTAATGGGGAGCTTTATTTTATTCTTGCAATCTACCTTCTAAGTACATAACATGTATTTGTAAAGCGCACATTCACCCATGGGCATTTTGGTGCTGAATAACAGATGTTTATTGTTACCCAACTCAATGGTACTTATTTTATCGACCTCAGAAGGATGAAAGGCTGAGTGAACCCACCAGGATTTGAACCTGTGACCATGAGGTCAAAAACAGCCCCGTACAGTAGATGTATTAGTCCACTAAGCCACCAGAACTGGCTAAGTGCTTCAAAATGCCAACTTGTGAATAGAAATTTACTTGTAGGGTGAAGAATTTAAATGTTTTGATTTCGATCCAGCATCAGTTGGTCTATTTCAAAAAGCACACACCAAAATTACTGGTTATGGGGCACAATCGTATTTGCGTATTGGTCACATTCTATGTGTGACACCCTCAAGCTGTTCTAACTTCCTTTGACAAAATAACTTTGTTCACTATGAATTTTTTCGGACATATTTACAATATTTGAAGGGAATTCAAAATTTCAGGAAGGTGACTGCATTTGACTGGAAATATAGGACTGGGTGCATAACTGATATGATACTTTGCATATCTTTGCAGAATCGTCATTTTAGACTTATTTCAAAGCTGGACATATACCACTTTGTTTCTTGTGTGCTATGCTTTGCCATGCTGCTGGGCTCTTTTCTGTCTGCTGCCTTGTGTATAACGCGCCAGACTAGAACCGCTTGTGCAGATGGTATGGCAGTGTTTATGGACATAATTACCCAGATTGAGGCTTGTTTATTTCATCCTTGCAGCCTTTTGGTGCTGTTTTCTGTAGTTGTCAGTTTGAGCACTGTTTTATTACTTCTTGTCATTGAACACAATGGTAACATTGGCTATAGTCACCTCATCTGTGTATGTGCTTATTCTTGATAATCAGATTCAATATATTTTAAGAGCAGAATGTAGTACCTTCAATGGCAGTTGCTTGCTAGATGAAAAAGTGATGCGAAGGAATACTATCTGAATTGTTGGTAGTTTAAGTGCCAGATTCATGTCGCAATGGGGTCCTTGTTAATAATACTTCTCAGTTTATTGAAAGAACTTTAGTCAGTTAGCAACAAAGCAGACTCATAATCAGTGGCGGCTAGCATCAATGGGAAGTGGGGTGCGGGCACGTGCGCCCTCAAACAAAATAAAAAAATTAAAATAAACAGGCGCGCACATGCAAATATAAACTTAAAATATATTAAAAGAAACACTTACCTGACAACAGGACCTCCTGCCCTTGACCTCGTCGCGCTGCAGCCCGGCCACAGGAAACTCCCTTGACCAATCAGGGCGCTGCTCTCACCAGCATGAGAGCGGAGACCTGATTGGAGGAAGAGGCCTGTCTCAGCACTCCACAGCGCTATGGATGCCTGCAGTTGCTGTAACCCAGCTGACTTAAGACAGCTGGGTTAAAGGTTTCAAAGTGTGCATGTCTGGCTAGCCGTTGCAAGACAGCTGGCCAAAAAGACATGCGTACTTTGAAAAGTTCACATTCTACCCACCCTCTTCCCAGTCCCTGCTGCTGTCATTCAGGAGGCCGCCCTGCTGCCGTCCTAACGCTCGTTCAGGACAGGAGGATGTCAGGATGAAAAATAAAATGGCAATGATAAATTACCATTTTATTAGTCATCTCGGGGCTCTGGGGCATTTAAGTGGGGTGACGCTCCTCTGCTCCAACTCAGGAGCCACCCCTGGGCATAATGGCCTTCCTCCCCTCTCACTTAGTCATAAGCAGTCTGTGTATTTCTGATTTACACTGAATCATTGGTAGATGGACAAGGTTGTAATAGAGGCTTTCCAGCCTGTAGCTATTTTGGTGTTGTGGTGGGGTGATCAGTGAAGTCATGCTTTGATTAGGTCACTGCAGGCAACAGTGATCCAAGGTGATGCCATGTCACGTTGCTATCATGTCCTATTTTTCCTGTTGAGAACAGTCAGAAAAAGCCTGGAGGTCCAGAACAAGGGCCAAAAGACCCCAGACCTTAGGAGAAAATCCTAGCACTTAAGAGCCATTTGTTGTTTAATAATAACCCTGTTTGATCCATGACATCCTCTCAGCAAAGCTTCACTGCTTTCAGTAGACCATCTGTGGCTCCACCGAAGTGAGAGAGACCTTGAATGCCTAGTGGGGACCTTAAAGTATGTCAGGCTATCTTCCACCAGAGGAGTGTAGGCCATAGCCTCCACTGAATCAGCAAGCTGGCGGGCCAGGGGACCACCTTCTAAAGTCAAAATTAAACCAGAGAGTGCGAGTTGTAGCTGTATTTGTTAAATAAAGAGACTTCTTGATTGTCACTGAATACAGTAAATAGCCTACAGTTGGCTTGGCGAAACGTTCTAGGCACCTACAAACTGAAATACAAATGTTTTCTCTGGTGTATGTACCTAAATTTCCAAGGCTATTGACTCTGGGGCTACTTCCAAATCCCTCTGCCATGACACTGATAATCTGAAGTTCAGGAGGATCGATGACCCACCTGTTTTATTCTGGCTACATATCTTCAACCATGGATGTAAGTCATAGCACTGTAGCCCCTGCAGTGGAAGGTGAGGGTGCTCAACCCTTCAGGGGAGTCCCATCAGTTTGAGTTATGCGATTGTCTTTGTCCTGTAGATTTACTCACATAGACATTGAACAATAACCCAGCCCTCCCTACCTTGTACTCTTCCACTTCCTGGAAGAAGCCATCATTAAATGATTATAAATCATTAAAATGTCTTGTCACATTGTGTTATTTGAGTGAGAACTTGTGTAAGACCAACATGGTCCCCAGAGTGTGAGGGCGATGCACAAGAATGGGTATTCATATTGGGATGAGTAAAGAATGCTGAAAAAACATAGATTCCCATCTCCTATCATCACACACAGACTGTTAGCAAAGGACCATCCAATCCAGTGCTATCTCTAGAAGCCTCAACAGCAGAAGCAGTTGTCAGCACAAGAGGGCAGGGAGAGGGGTAGGTCCAACGCGACACACCGCACATTAGACCACTGATAACCGCAGTAGTCACGCGGTCCTCTGCCTTGACCTTGTAGTGTAGCTCCTATTTCCCTAATAGGCTCTGCGCATTGGAATAATATCCCCTATAGGTTTGACATAGGACTAAGGTCAGTATGTCCCTATCGAGTATATTAAACTTAATTACTTGTGCCAGCTAGCTCAGAGGCCACTAGAAACTCCTTGGATAACAAGAAGGGAGTAGTTTCTGGCAGCCGCAAAACATGACAACTTTGTTTCCCTTTAGAATCAGAACGTGTCCCAGAGTCGTGGAAACAATAGATAACCGTTTCACTCAGCTCAATCGTGCATGCTTAGTTTTCCTCAAAGTTACACAGAAAGAATAGACGGGCGTTTCAATAAAAGATTTATTGAACAGTCTTATTTCTCGTGTAAGTAATATGTGCTGTTATGATCACAAGACAGTATGCGAGATAAATAATGTACAGCATAAGCAGTAGAAATAAATAGTACTGCGATAGCATTATCTTTAGCAGATATTCATTTACATAAATAACACAGACTAAAAATACGAGTACTCGTACGATGCGTTTCTAAGCTAGTTCTCCCCCAATGTACCTAACCTAACCTAGGTGTAGGGAGAGGTATGAAGTAGGTGAAGTATTCCTTACTACGGTATACTAAGAGTATGTTACGCCCAGTATGCCTAGTATGCCAAGAGTCCCTCTAGGTTCTAGTCAGCTCCATACCTTAAGAATGAGAGAGGTGGGAATCTCTTGCCAGACTCGAACTCCAACACCCCGCAAGGGAAGTCAGATCACAGGAAGCTGGACTCTCTGCGTGCAGGGATGACAGCGTCTTCTCAGTGCATCAGGCCGGGAAACCGGCTCCTCTGAAATCGAGGTCTCCTCTAGTTTACAAGGGCTAGGGAAGGTATATTTATACCTGAGAGGTACCTCAGAATGTTAGCATTGACGTGAATCGGACAGCGGAAGACGTCATGAATGAACCCCTAAGGTATAATGGTTCATGCATAATTGATGAGTCCTTGAAGAAATCAATAGTCCTGTGCTAGGGAAACTCCCGAAGCCTAAGGGTCTGTTCTTCAAGAACTCGTTGTGACATTAGGGTGGACGGATGTCGGAGACCATGCCTGTATTTGGAGTGCACGGTTTAATGCCTAAATAAGGACTGGGATTTTAAGCCTATATAAGGGCAGGGCGAATTGTGCCTATATAAGGACATGATACAGGAAAGCCCGTGTATGGACACCCTAAGAGGAATACAACACCCACTCCACTTTCGTGTGTACGATAATACTAAAATGCTAAACATTTAAAATGCTAAACATTAAATGGAGTACCGCATATTTCTAAAACATTTCATAAAACCATTTAAAAGGCATTTAAAAAACCTTTTAGAATGCAAAAGGTAGTGTACATTTGAAGCATTGCTTTTCATTTCAGGCATATAGATAAAATAAAATACAATATGAATGAAATTTAGCAGTAATATTTACATGCGATAGAAAAAGATCGATAAGTTGTTCAAAAATCAAAGTTATTTCATATCATGAAAATGAATGAACTTTTTAGACAATTAGACAAATAAGATGACAAAGTGTCTGTGGAAGTACCGCGAAGTCTGTACTATAAGGCTAGTTCTACTTTAAGCAGATTGAAGTGCCATTTTAGTTCGAAAAATGGAAAAAAGATCAATTTTCACTGCATCTCTGGAACACTGTGGGCTGAATCAGAGTCAGTTTACGGGTCTGGTGTAAACATGAGATCATCTATTTCTGTAGACAAAACATCGTCCACTGAAGTTGGTGTCAGTTGGAACACCTCGTGTAGTAGATTAATTGCACAGAGATGTGAAGCATCGCTTTCAGCATAGGTCGCCGCAGCAATGTTCGCGTCCGTTGTTACCTGTGTGCCTGTAGATCTTTCTCGTACCTCAGCAGCAGCCGGAAGCGTCTGTGAGATCTCAATGAATGCTGACATCAGGATTGGCAGCCTCTGGGGACAACACAGAGCATGGGCCGTTATCGGGTCCAGCAGAGTATCGATATCCGTTGGCGTATCTGATGGAAATGTTAGACAGGTGTCCAACACGCATTCTACACCGCATAGCAGGCATCGTAGAACAGGTAAGATGCAATCTTGCCAGATTGGTCTGAATGACAGGAACCACGTGGTATTAAGGTCCCGTAGACGAGTTATGCCCAAAGCTGTACTATTCGCTCACGGCACTTTCGTTCAAGGAGAGCTTTCTCCATTTCGCTCGGAGTGATGTCTGCGAATAGGCTGGCCATAGCGTAATAGCAGGAAGAGAAATAGAATTCCGGCAACAAGTGCTAGAATTAACGGTATGCCACCAAACACCGAATGTGCAAAGTTCGGGATGATTCCGAGTATTGCCTGGAAAGGTGCTAACAGACCGGAACAGATGCTCTTAAATACATGTACAATTCCTGTTGTATCAGACATGTTAAAGATACGTCCTATCATTTCCACGAAATGTATAGGGCAGTTTGTACGTATTAAAGTCTGTATCTCAGCCGAAGTCCTTGCTACTTGTAGATCATAGGTTTCTTTGGCTGAGGTCAAAGGCACTGTTTGTTGTAAAAGCATGGCTTTCATTCTGCTCAAAGTATCAAATCTTATAAAAGAGACGTTCAGCGAAGGCCATAGAGGCGACTCCCTGACTGTGTCTATTGGGGCAAACAATACTTGCATACAGCATGTGACCCTGGAGTTGACCGTTACTAGATATGGGATGCCTGGCAACATGCCGCAGCAACTCTGATCATTCAACATGAGGTAACTCCCATTAGAAAGTTGTCCAAACGTTGGATTAATCACAGCAGCTGGTGTACCCTGCTGATGGCAAGACAAATTTGCCACAGAAGCATTACAAGCCCCGTGTAAAGAAATGTCCTGACATATAAGTGAACCGCTCAGTGCACGTTTACAGTGTGTACCGCTCAAAAACACTTCACGATCCCCACTCCAACATCTATATGTATACGGTAAATCCCAAGATGTCTTAATGTATTTCTTACCCAACCTTTCATATTTGCCTGCTTGCATTTGTTTGAGGCAATACTGAAACTGAAAAGTAGTCACAGGTAGTGTGATTTTGCCATGAATAAGCCATTCTGTAGCTGGTTTTTCTGCCACTGTGAATGGTAACTTTTCCAGTTTTTCAATGCTCAGCACTGTATACTTTGCTCCTCTTTGTGCCAGTTCGATCTGTTTATCAGTGAGATTGTATTCTGCAAACAGAGCCGTTGTGTTGATAAACGCCAAGGCACATAGCCCGCTCGCAAAGATTGCAGCGTCCAGCTTAATAACACAATAGAACGTAATTGAGATTGGCCTTGTTGTAACATCGCCAAATCTTGTTCCAGTATGTCGATAGCAGAGGATACAATGCCGTCCAGTGAATATATTCTGGAGGACAAAGTTGTTAACCCATTGTCGACCACAGAGAGTGTTTTCTCTAAATTAATACGATCAAGTTCACGTATTCGTTCTGCGGCCTCCATCTGTGACACCTTCCATGCTTCATTATAAGCAGCATAAATGCCGGCATATATGAAACGTTTTTGACGCGGTTTTCTTGGTCCATGCAAGAATTCCCTAAGGTCTGCGTCTTCTTTAAGTAAGGACAAGTGCTGTTTCACATCGTGTAGTGTAGATATCTGAAGCCAATCCAGGCATAATTTTCCTACACTGTATGTTGTTACTACCCCCGGATGCTGTCTTTGGACGTATCTTGGGTCTGGCCTATGAATAGTAAAGCCCTGAGTTTTATTCAGGAATCTTTCCTGACAGTTGTTCGTGTCTGTGGGCCAGATCAACCATTTTCTCCAATCAGGATTAGATCTGTTGAGTTGTAGTATTTTGTCAACTGTAACCGCTGCCTGTGTATTGTTATCACTTGCAGGTGTTGGTACAGAAGGTGTTTTCATCTCTTTGATCTTGGCAAGTCCAAGACAAGATGTTTGTTGGACAGTTTCATTCAAAAACATTATTTGTTCAGGGATCATACAGGCTCTAAATAAAGCTTCTATTCCCTGCACTTGCCAATCTTTAGTACCCCAGACAGTTTTTGTGTCTATTGTGTCTTTCCATAAATCGAAACCATGTCTAGACAGTTGGGCAATAAATGTTGCAGAGTAAATTTGTTTCGTATTTGTTAACATAATTTTCAGTCCTGTTTTGTTCACATTTTTATAGTAAAACGTTTCTGGATCAGATGTATTGTACCCTGAAAAATATGGAAACTTGTTAGCAAATGTTTTTGAACTACCGTGTGGTGGTGTAGGACAATGCTCCCATTGGTTAAACATAAACACATTTTTCTAGGGTATGCAGATTTATGCAAATAATGATGACCATAGTGGTTATAGCAATACAGCTTTTCATAGTCTGATGAACCCTCTAAATATTCATTTTTAGAAAATGCAGCAGATTTTTCTAGGTCAAACATTATGTCGTTAACAGTCTCAAAGTCCCAATCATCAGAGTAGGCACTGGACGAAATGAGATCACTTAGTGAAATTTTAAACAAATGTGGAATGTTCAATTGTTCCGTCGGACCGAAGATATCAAAATCTGTTTTGTCCCACACTATACCATCCTGTATAGGAACAGCTGTGATGTTCACTGATGACAAGTCTCTTGCTTCACGATGGGAAGATTTATGAGGTTTCAAAAGTACGTTCACGTCTTTTCCTTCAGTATTCACATGGATGTATCTGCCACTTATAAGCACGCTCACAGTTGTAACCAAAGCTAGCCAGAGCAGGAAAACAAAAAGTCCAGATGTAATCCAGAGTTCAATCCATGGAGAAACCAAATAAGTCTTTTTCAGAAAGTGAAGAAAGTCTTGTACTTGCTGCTTGGATTTCAATGATGCTGGCGTCGTTTCAGGTTCACTCGGATCTTCTGAGAACGTATCAAAGTTAATGAAATAGCCAGAAGCAGTTCTGTCAATTGTTGAAATTGCATCAGGATTTGTAGAAATCGCTGGAACCAGTTGATCACTTGCTACGTTGGTGTAGACAGGTGTATTTGGACTAACTGTTACTTGAGTTTCAAGAGGGATGAGTTCCATAGCATTGTTGCTCAGTCCTTCATCTGTTACAGCTGAATTCTCGATTGTTATCAGTCTTTCAGTCTGAACCTCTTGGATAGTAGCGAGAGGAGTGCATCTGTTACTAGGTCGGAGTCCACGAGGCCTACTATTTAGTATTGGCCACATACTGTGGTTTGATGAGGTCGATGGACACAAATCTTTTCTCCTTTCTTTCAGCAAAGGGCGGCAGAAGTACTGTTCTTGTTCCTTGAACTGCTAGGACAGGTACTGGTTGTCTGTAAGAAGGTCCAAATTCCTTCTTGTCCGCAATTTTTTCTCTGACTAGATCCCCAACTTTTGGAATCCAGACAGGCCTTGGTGGGACCGCCGGTTTTTCCCCAGTGGTGGTTGGCTGTAGGAATACGTTGCTTTGTTTCGTTCTTAACTCATTCAGTTCCTGTAAAACAGCCAAACGATCTTTGATATCAAACGTTTTATTTTCCACCACTGTGCCTAAGTCATCGAGATCTGGTACCCACATTCTTGTCCCAAATAGGACCTCATATGGAGGGACCCCCCCTAGAGAACTTCTTGGCAGGTTGTTCAATGAGCGTTGGACCCCATAAAGATGTTTGACCCACCCATCACCCGAACCTAATACCCTAGCTGTTATAGACTGCTTTATGTCCCGGTTTTTCCTTTCCACAACCGAATTTCCCTCAGGATGGAATGGAGAGGAGTACCGCAATGCAACTTCCAGACTGGCCATGGCTTCTTTGTAAGCCCGAGAGCTAAACGCAGGGCCCTGGTCAGAATGTAGCGTGCCCATTGCGTATGTGCCGATAAAGACTCGCAAATCTTTTATAACAGTTCGAGCGTCAGCCGAGCGCTGAGGCCATATCCATAGGAACCTAGAGCATGAATCCACTGCAACCATGATATATTTATAGTTACCGTCCCTTTGCAAGGGACCGCAGTGGTCCAGGTAAACACAAGCTAATGGTTTGTCTGAAATTAACAGGGGTATCCGCGCAGGACGTTTCACTGTTGAGACTTTCATCTGTTGGCAAATATCACATTCCAAAACATAGTTTTTAGTTTGTTTCCTAATGCCAGGCCACCAATATCTTTGCTTGAGTAAAGATACTGTTGCAGAAACACCTGCATGGGCAGAAGCTATCCCTTCGTGTGCTGCTAGGATTAGTCCTAATCTGCGTTCCTTGTTTGGAATTACCCTATCCCCCACTCCAGGGAGTCGAGCAAAAGGAACGTTGTTCGCATCAATTACATAAGAGTACTTGAGTGGAAACTTTTTTGGTAACGCTGCACTGCTGCCCTTGCTTGAAGCATTGACAGCCAACATTATTTCACCGTCTATTTTTGTTTTTGAATGAGTGATCGCAGCTACGGAAGCCGTCTGAACAGCCCCCTTTGCGGCTTCGTCAGTCAATGAATTCCCTGCAGCGTGAACGCCATCACGTTGATGACTCAGTGTGTGGATCACGTGAGCCTTTGGTAGTTCGTTTTTAACTGAACTACTTGTTCCCGAAGCATTTTGTGCTTTATTGTGCCACCTTTCGCATCTTTGAAACCATTTTCAAGCCAGTTTTGTATATATTCATTATACAACTGTACACAGTAAAAGGAGTCGCACACTATTAGTGTGGGGAATTCTCGATCTGTACTTTCAAGTGCCAGTTTAAATGCTTGTAGCTCAGCTCGCTGAGCTGTACAATCTCCTAGAGATTGAGTTTTTGTGACCATAGGTCTGAAGATGCCACCTCGCATGCGACCTTTAACGATTGCACACGCTGCACTGTAAGCTTGCTTACCCCCTGTTGCCGGTTGTGCAGATCCGTCAGTGTAAATTATGAATTCGTACTGATCGAGAGGTAGAATTTCAGTGGGCAGAGGACATTCTTGTTCATATTGCAGGAACGCTTGTGTTTTTAGATCAGGATCAAAAACATATTCAACATCTGTTGCAGCAAGAGAATTAACCCATTGTATCCATCTTGGATGTAATGCTTTAGCATTTGGAATGCTTGCTTTTGTGACCGCTTCTAATGCAGGTACTGGGGTAACGACAATAATGCGTTTCCCTTGTGCTAGGGCTCTTTCTTTTGCTACTGCAGTTTGAACTGCTGTCAGAATTTTTTCAGTTGAACTGAAGCGCATTTCCGCTTGTGTGTACAAATGAGATTTGTATGCAATTGGTATTTTCTCACCCTCATTGAAGGTTAAGTAGGTGAATCCGCATTGACCCGAAATTATTCGGATCACCAAATTGCGTTGACTTACGTGTGTTTGTAAGTGATTTGTTGCTAACATGTTAGCCTGTATTGAACGCAAGATTTCTGTGTGTTCTTGTGTCCAATTTTTGATTGAAAAATCAGGTTTGATTAATGCATATCGAGGTTTAACCCTTTCTGCGTAGTTTAGAATGTATGTTCTACCAAAGTTTAGGAAACCCAGGATAGATTGTACGTTTTTTTGCGTTTTTGGAGGTTGGAGCAGCGCACATTTCTCTAGAAAGTTAGCTGCCAAGCTCTTGCCTTCACTTGAAAGCTCATATCCTAGAAATAGGACATTGAGATGGGCAATTCGGGACTTTTTAAAGTTGAACTTGTAGCCCTCAGAGGCGAAGCCCAGTATAATGGTGCTCACCCTGTTCAAGTGTTTGTCCAGGTCATCGTCTGTCAGATAGATGTCATCGACATAGGACAATGCCTCATTGTCATAAATTTGTAGTAACTCCGTTACCCTCGCTGAGAATAAACCTGGGCTGTTCTTGAACCCTTGTGGGAGTCGACAAAAGTGACGCTGGGTCCCCATTATGGAGAATGCTGTTAAGAACCTGCTTTCAGGTGCTATGTTTTGACAAAAGAAACCATTTGAGATATCTAATGTGGTTTTATATTTTTTACGCACAATGTTATTCATTAATGCTGTGCTATGTGCATTTTGCACTGCAAATGTTTTACAACAAGTGTTTAAGTGTCTGTAATCCAAAACTAGACGATAGGTGTTGTCTGGTTTGGAGACAGGAAACAAAGGATTGTTCATTGAGGAGGTGCATGTTTCAATCACCCCTTGGTATTCAAGTTGATCTAAGATCTCCCTGACCTGTTTTTTAGCTTCTTGCTTTATTGGATACTGCCTTTGTGCAGTCCGTTCATGTTTCAGATGTATTTTATGGTGAGGTGAGTCCTCATCCCATCCTACATGATTTTTATATAATGCTGGGGCCTGGGCTACTGCCCATTTCCTGGCATATGTATATTTTAGGTGAATTGGAATATGGTTGGAGAAGGCAGGCATAATAATGTCCTCGCCGTGTGGGCACTCCATGACAAACTGTGGTGGCCAGTCTTTTTCTGCTAGAAGTATGTCATACCCCCTTGAAAGTTTTTCCCAAAAGAGTGCTTTCACCTGTCTAGGTTTGTCTCCCTCCATCCGGAGTGTTATTTCATATAACTTTTGTGGAGTAATAACCCTGGTGTCCACAGTCTCAACTGTAATGTACTCATTCAAGTCCACTATCTCCAGAAGTTCCTTCAGGTTCTGGCGAGCTATTGTGACTTCTGCTGCACTGTCCAGCATTGTCTGAGCCCATTCTCCGTTTTTGAGTTGTGTTCTCAGTATTCTCGGCATGTCTGATCTTTAGTCCTGCTACTTTCTTTTTGGAGAATTGAGGTTTTGTTTTATTTTTTGGAGCGTGTTTATCTTCCTTGGACTTCACGCGTTCTTCTCTATGTTCTGACCGTCCTCTTCTTTCCGAAGTCTGTGATGAGATCTGAAAGGGACGAGAGGAACGTGTATCAGTATCTTGATACCTGTCAGGTTTTCTTAAATTATCCCTATTCCTGAGGTTATACCTCCTTTCAGAGGGCTCCTTTTGAGGAGACCTACCTCAGGATTGAGAATGTTTCTCGTTTGAATTTTGTTTATTAGTCTCCCACTTCTTTTTAGAAGATGTAGGAGTTTGTTTAATTGAGTCCTTCTCAGGACTTTCAGATAGTTTCGGCTTCACTGGTCTTCCACCCAAACTATCTCTGCCTAATTCTGCATAAGATTGTTCAATTATTCTGGGTAGTTCAGTTTGATGTTCTGTAACATCGAATTCCCTTAATCGTTGGCGGATCGCCACTGCTGCTGCCTCCCCTTTAATATTAGATAATATTATTGTTGAGACCTGGTCGAAATTTTTCAGTAATTTCATACCTAAATTCAGAGCAGGCTCTGCCCCGTATTCGTTTTGAATTTGTTTCAGGACATCAGGTATTACCGCAATTGATGGAATACCATGTGTTTTAGTATAGATGGCAGCAAAGACTGAGCCCCAAGTGGTGCAGTCTTCCAGTTGTGGTGTGATCCCCATTGGTAAACTGATTGTTAGGATTCTGTGTTTTTCATACGGGCTAGTATTTGGAAATACTGCTTCGATTGGAGTAATTTTTGGAGCTATCCAGAATGGAATTTGCTCACGTTTTGTGGGCATTTTACCCATGACTGCGTAAAGAGTCTGTGGTGTAATTTTTAGTGTATTCCCCTGTTGAGGAGTTTGATTTGGAAGTGTCAATGGTTGTTGGACTGTGAAAGTTCGCATGACATATTGGACCAATTGTCTGTAGATTTTTATTATTTCTTGTAGTTGAACAAGTAGTTCCTCGTCTGACATTTCTTCAATGTCAGGATGAGGTGTATAGCCGGCTAGAATCGGCCATGTTGCTCCTGGTCTACCTAGTGGACCGAGCCTGGTAATGTTTCTGTGATGTTTTAGGGCGCCTTTAAACCAGAGCTGATGCTCCTGGTATGTTAATGGAATTTCAATATCCTCGAAAGGAATATATTCCTCTGGTGGATCATCTTCTTTGTAGAAGTGAAACGTGTGTGTTACTGTATTTGATTCAGGAAATATTACCCATGAATAGAATACCTCTGTCTGAAAAGATTCGTGTGCCTCTAGCACGAAAACTGCTCTACCGCCTCTTGGTGGCAGACCGTGTTTTATAAGTTTTAGAGTGATGGCTCTTCTTAAGTTTTGAGGGATGTCTATAACACCCTCCTCGGTTTCAATAAAACCTGTGATATTATAAGCTGTTGCAGCTGGCTGATCTGCAGCACCACCGTTTCCGGTCTCAGTGTCGGAGCCAGGCATTTTGTTTTTTGAGAGGAAAAAAAAAAATGTAGAACAAGTTTCAAGGAAGCAAAAGATAAGGTGCACAATATTTTGGAACACTGTATCCTTCAACGTTGAGCAAACCAAACAGCTAATATATAGGGTGTTTCCCTATGTAGCCGTGGTGGATACTTAACCCTGCCCACTCCAGACGTCTTTTGGAGTATATGGGTAGGGGTCTCTGAGAGAAAAAGCACAGCTGAGTTACTCAGTATCTAGCGTTAAATTACCGCCTTACCAAACGTTGGGCGCCATGTAGTGTAGCTCCTAATAGGCTCTGCGCGTTGGAATAATATCCCCTATAGGTTTGACATAGGACTAAGGTCAGTATGTCCCTATCGAGTATATTAAACTTAATTACTTGTGCCAACTAGCTCAGAGGCCACTAGAAACTCCTTGGATAACAAGAAGGGAGTAGTTTCTGGCAGCCGCAAAACATGACAACTTTGTTTCCCTTTAGAATCAGAACGTGTCCCAGAGTCGTGGAAACAATAGATAACCGTTTCACTCAGCTCAATCGTGCATGCTTAGTTTTCCTCAAAGTTACACAGAAAGAATAGACGGACGTTTCAATAAAAGATTTATTGAACAGTCTTATTTCTCGTGTAAGTAATATGTGCTGTTATGATCACAAGACAGTATGCGAGATAAATAATGTACAGCGTAAGCAGTAGAAATAAATAGTACTGCGATAGCATTATCTTTAGCAGATATTCATTTACATAAATAACACAGACTAAAAATGCGAGTACTCGTACGATGCGTTTCTAAGCTAGTTCTACCCCAATGTACCTAACCTAACCTAGGTGTAGGGAGAGGTATGAAGTAGGTGAAGTATTCCTTACTACGGTATACTAAGAGTATGTTACGCCCAGTATGCCTAGTATGCCAAGAGTCCCTCTAGGTTCTAGTCAGCTCCATACCTTAAGAATGAGAGAGGTGGGAATCTCTTACCAGACTCGAACTCCAACACCCCGCAAGGGAAGTCAGATCACTGGAAGCTGGACTCTCTGCGTGCAGGGATGACAGCGTCTTCTCAGTGCGTCAGGCCGGGAAACGGGCTCCTCTGAAATCGAGGTCTCCTCTAGTTTACAAGGGCTAGGGAAGGTATATTTATACCTGAGAGGTACCTCAGAATGTTAGCAATGACGTGAATCGGACAGCGGAAGACGTCATGAATGAACCCCTAAGGTATAATGGTTCATGCATAATAGATGAGTCCTTGAAGAAATCAATAGTCCTGTGCTAGGGAAACTCCCGAAGCCTAAGGGTCTGTTCTTCAAGAACTCGTTGTGACGTTAGGGTAGACGGATGTCGGAGACCATGCCTGTATTTGGAGTGCACGGTTTAATGCCTAAATAAGGACTGGGATTTTATGCCTATATAAGGGCAGGGCGAATTGTGCCTATATAAGGACATGATACAGGAAAGCCCGTGTATGGACACCCTAAGAGGAATACAACAACCTAAGGCACTCGTAGGCCTGCTTTTGTGGGTTGGATTATGAAACATAATAGGGTGAGCATACACCAGGTATTTTCTTGACCATTTGCCTCATCACTAGGGAATGTTACATATGATTGCACTTTGACACCCGCCCTGATTTAGGGCAGGGTACCTGTCTACCTTTGGTCCTGAAGAAACGCCGCAGATCCCTCCTGGACCACCAGGGCGTGAAACATGTTGACCTGACCTAATAAAATGAAATAATTGTTACACATCACATACTAGACAGTCGTGCTTCATAACTTTGCGCCAACTGTCCACATTTTTCCTGTATTTACCCCTACCGAAGGGACCCCTGAATAAATGTATCATTGGATACCCTTCAGGTAGTTTAAGATCACTGGCACATCCACTTATCACCCCCACAAACTCGCACACATCATCACGGCTGTTTTAAACAAAAAGATCTCCGATAAAGAGCCCTCAAGTCAAGTCAAATTTTTATTTGATTTAGTTCTCTACTGAGAACAACAAATTTTAAAAATGCATTTGTTATAAAACATTAATAAGATAATCATTTCAATACAATTTTTCAAAAGTTTTTAGAAATTTAAACAAATTATGACACACAAATTCATCAGGCAGCGATTTAAAAAGCAAAATAAGGCCTTGCACTGAAGTAATATTGCATCTGGTTCGAATTGGTTTTAAGTACCGGTGTCTGGCCTCAACTAATGTCAGATTTGGGCATACAAACAGAACATGCTGTAGATCTTGCACTCCTCCGCTACAAAGATCACAAATACTAGTGGCATTTTCAATGTGGTTCCATCTGGAAGTAAATGTTTTTAGGGGAAGAATCCCAATCCGTAATAAAATAATACATCGCCGGACTCCATGCCCTAAGGTAAAGGGAATATACTGTTGCAGATATTTGTATTCTATTGACTCTGCATAATGTTCATAATGATGCAATTGAGAACAATGTTTGATGTCGAGGTCGTAACTTATCCTCGGCGTGAAATGTTTTAAAAAGAGCCTCAAGTGCGCAGGAGTCCAGGATTTCAATAATGTAGTTGTGCAATTCGATAATTTAAAAGCTGTAATTAAATTTTGACTAAAAGTATAATGCCATGATTCGATCTCAAAAGTCTCCATTTTTAATAAAAATCTTAAAGTTCCTTGTTCTGCATGTATTAGATTATAAGCCCATCTTATGATGTTAGTGATAGCTCTGGCATATGAGCTAACTAGAGAAAGCTCAAGACGCAGAGCTTGTGCAGGAACTGCTTGGTGGACTTTAATCAATTTACAAAGTATTTTCCCTTCTTTAGTTTGTGTTTGTTGCCACTGTTTTATTGGAATGTATTCCAATGCATAAGATAAAATGGGTGGAATTTTGGAACTAAAAACCTGTAAAAGAGAATGAAAGTGCCTGTGCCCGGAAGAGGAATATAAGCGTTGGAGAGCCCCAACGTGTACATCTGCTTTGAGGCCTATGTGCTGCAGATGAGGGGAATTTTGTAATGTTTGTGTAAATATTCGCCCTAAATAAGTGTATTCATTAACTACCTCTAGAGGTTTACCCCCTAATGTCCAGTTTAATTTTATATATTGTTTTCTTCCTCTGAACGGAACAATTTTCGTTTAAGTTTTTTCCAGAGTGTAGATCTGTCTACACTGTCGAATGCTGTCGCAAAGTCTACAAAGACACAATAGACGACCTGCGATTTCGACACAACATATTTATCTTTTATTGTTTGTAGCACCGCTATGTTGTCGATTACGGAGTGTTTTGGTCGGAACCCAGCTTGATTTATAGGGATCACTCCGCTTGAGAAGGCCCAATCCTTCAGATGTTCCAGGACGCTTGCCGCAAAGATCTTCCCTGTAGCATCCAAAGAGCCCTCTCGCGGGGCCCGTGGGGCATTGCAGTGCCGGCTCCACGAGAGGCAAAAAGCCCAATGATGAAGCATGACACCCACATGGGTGTGTGACGGCATCACTTCCTATTAAGGAAGATCCCCCTCCCTTCTACCTATACCAACCTGCCCTTATCCCTTTACCACATAGGAACAAGTACCCCCTTTTTAGGTCTCGGCCTGCACCAGCGCTTGCGCTGGTCTGGCCGAGAGTTTTAGTAAGCGGGTTTTGGAAGTGCAAACACTGGCTTTCGGCTGGCGACCAGCTTGAGTTCACGATGGCGTGCACGCGCAGCTGGCATCTGGGTTTCCTATCTCTTCCTCATTTCCTCGTCATGGCTCATTAATTCTCTGGACTCTGATGTTTCAATCGCAGCAGCAGCTCACATTACCAACTGAGGGCCCTGGACTACAGTCACATGAAAAACAACAGCGATTAGCATTGAAATGCAAGTTTTTTTTGTCTATTTAGAAATATTGCTTCGGTGGGTTGATTTCACCTTATATCGCTATTTGTTTTATATTGGGAGTCACAGCCTAATTACCAGTATTTTTGTCTCTCACTGTTTTTTTTTTTTTATATTTATTCGCGCAAAGCACAAAGCTATATTTAAGGTTACTTTTTCCGCGTCACTTCTTCACTCTATTTAAACTCCACACACCCCCACTCTTACTGTCTCTCTCCTTCTCTCTCTCTCCCCTCTCTAATTCTCTCTCTACTTAATTAACTCTCCCCTCTCTATCTTTTTTTGCCTTTCATTCTCTCTCACCCCTTTATCTGTTTCTCTTTCAAACTCCTTCATTCACTCTCTCTCCCCTTCTTTCTCTCTCTCTATCCCGCTCCACTCTTTATTCTATGTACACCCTTTCTCTCTCTTTCTCTCTCACCACCCTCTCTAATTGGGCATTATATCTTCACTCTATCTCTCACTCGGTAACACCACAGCATCACTCAGCGCAACCACAGCATCAATCAGAGCCAGCACAGCATCAATCAGAGCCAGCACAGCATCACTCAGCACCAACACAACATCTCTCAACACCATCACAGCATCACTCAATGCCATCACAGCATCACTCAGTGCAACTACAGCATCACTCAGTGCAACCACAGCATCCCTCAGCACAACCACAGCATTACTCAGCACAACCACAGCATCACTTAGCGCCACAACAGCATCACTCAGCGCCACCACAACATCACTCCGCGCCACCACAGCATCACTCAGCACCACCATAGCTTTACTCAGCGACACCACATCATCACTCAGGGCCAACACTGCATCACTCAGCACAACCACAGCATTACTCAGCACAACCACAGCATCACTTAGCGCCACAACAGCATCACTCAGCGCCACCACAACATCACTCCGCGCCACCACAGCATCACTCAGCACCACCATAGCTTTACTCAGCGACACCATATCATCACTCAGGGCCAACACTGCATCACTCAGCACCACCACAGGATGACTCAGCACCACAACAGGATGACTCCGCACCACCACAGGATGACTCAGCACCACCACAGGATGACTCAGCACCACCACAGGATGACTCAGCACCACCACAGCATCGCTCAGCACCACCACAGCATCGCTCAGCGCCACCACAGCATCGCTCAGCGCCACCACAGCATCGCTCAGCGCCACCACAGCATCGCTCAGCGCCACCACAGCATCGCTCAGCGCCACCACAGCATCGCTCAGTGCCACCACAGCATCGCTCAGTGCCACCACAGCATCGCTCAGCGCCGCCACAGCATCGCTCACCACGACCACAGCATCACTCAGGGCTGCCACAGCATCACTCAGCGCCGCCACAGCATCACTCAGCGCCGCCACAGCATCACTCAGCGCTGCCACAGCATCACTCAGCGCTGCCACAGCATCACTCAGCGCTGCCACAGCATCACTCAGCGCCAAGACAATATCACTCAGCACCACCACAGCATCACTCAGCGCCAAGACAATATCACTCAGCACCACCACAGCATCACTCAGCACCACAGCAGTATCACTCAGCAACACCTGAGTATCATTCAGCATCACCTCAGCATCGTCTCCGCAACAGTCACCACCACCACCACTACCACCTCAGCATCACTCAGCACCACCTCAGCCTGCTCTCGGAATCTGGCATCTGTTGATTCTCCCCTAGCGTCTGGCCGCTGCTAGTGTTATAATACAGGTACTAGTTCCCAACCTTCACCCTCCGATTGTTTATGCCCCCTCAAAAAAAAAAGCTTTAACAAACAACCATTGCAATAGGCAGAAACAAGTTGCCAGCATTGCAAGAACAAAAGAAAACTGAGGAAATGTTTTATTGTAAATACTTTTTTAATATGGTCGTTCAGTTTTACATAATGCCTTCTTGGTCATATATAAAGTAACAAAAATGCTTCTGACACTTTTTTATTATAACTTTTCAGCATGCCGCACAGCAGCCACACTTCTCTACAGCACAGCTTGAAGACATTGGCAAAGTCAATAGCTCTGGCTAAACACTTATAAGGCCCCAAAGGCGAGACCTATTGGCTATGCCAATGCTTGTTTGTTATATGTGTTAACTTTCTAAGGAGCATGGGTACTGAACCTTGATCACGCTCTTTGTCCCTCTCTCTGTGTGTTCTATGCATAGACTCAGTAGTCAGTGAAACAGGCACCAAGAAGCAGAGCTACAGATAAACAGCTGGCTACTTCACCCATGGAGTGATAACAGAGGAGAAAGGAGTTTGATATTGCTCCCCTGCTGAAGGAGAAAGAGTAACACTTATCTGGTACCATAAAGGGGCAGCAGGCAGGGGTGTTGACCTCCCCTACAGAGACAAATGCTGATGGTGAAAAAAGAGGGGTATAGCTTATTTAAGAGGGCACCACAAAAGTCCTGACTTTGTTGCTGTCAGTGTTTCATTCTCACACTTCCAACTGTTGCTGAAGATTTCCTGCTTGTCGAATAATTGTGATTACAGAGTCGCAAGGCAGAGTTTCTGGGTGATCCTAAGGCATTATGAGAATCAAGCGCCTCCAGAGAATACCTGGGAGGTGCTATGGGTTATTCCTCAGGTCACATGGAGTCAATTGGGCAGGGCCTTGAGATGAACGCATCAGCAATCCTTAATCCTTCAACAGACAGTTAAAATCTGGAGCAACCGTGTGTCTGGTCTAGGTAAGCTCCTGCTTGTACAGGAATAATATCGAATAAATGGTGGAAGGGTTCCTGGAATTGATTATAAAAATGGTACATGTTAGCTACCACAGACTCATGCTTTTTCAAGATGGGTGTCAGTTGTTAACTCTAAACCAGTGGTTCTTAACCTGTGGTCCAGGGACCCCTGGGGGTCCGCCAGTGCTTAATTTGTAAAGAATGTAAGTGCCAGGTCCCTGGTCAGGAGGCCACTGCAGCTTGCACCACCCATTGCTCATCTCAGTGCTGCCAATGACAGTACTAACATAAGTACTAATTACTACACTCCTACAAGCGTAACAATTCAGACTATTCCAGGCCCCCAAAGCTATAAGAATGGCTTGGGCGACAGGAATTAGTCATTTTTAATGTATATTGAATGACTAAACAACTGTTGTTGTCCTCATCTCTAAATTAGATAGACACTGCCACCATGTGGCATACTGTCATAAATCCTAGTATTGGCAATTAAGTACTGGTGCTGAGCACCGGAAACCACTCACTCAAATTAAGCACTTAGGTCCGTGACGCCTACTCAGGGGGTTTGGGACTGCTTTGAAAATTAAATAACAGATTAATAAAGTGCATATAAATAAAGGAGCAAAATGTAAAATTTTAAATGTTAAAACGTTCTGTAAATTTTAGAGACTAAAAATTAACTTTGTATCCTCTGACTGATTCGTGGGAGCAGTGTAAGTGGATCAAACAGACTATAGTATGGGCAATGGGTGGCCACAATTGAATTTAGAAAAGCTCCAACTTTCCCATTAAAATTATTTTTGGGATTTTTTTATATTGGTTTGTGAATTAAATTAAATATTTCATTTGTGTATTTGTTTAATGAATGGATGTTCTGTATTTTTGTGTATTTTTTGGGTGGTTCAAATCATCAAAATTGCTTAGTCTAGGTCCCCGGATTTTAGAAATGCTTCCGTGGGGTCCCCTTAGTTTCAATAACAATTCAGTAGGGGTCCCCGGATTCCAGTAATGATTAAGTAGGGATCCACAGAAGTCAAAAGGTTAGGAGGGGAGAGGATTTGGGGTAAGGGCTGACTGTGGAATTGGGGAACCAGGTTCGAGTCTCGGCGTCGGCTCAACATCTTGTGATTCTGAGCAAACCACTTAATCTCTCCGTGCCTAAAAGTAAAATAAAATAAAAAATAATGTGTCCTTTTGTAATGTAACTGGTGCTAAGGTAAAGTGCTCCAATACCTTCAAGTTGAGTTTGCGCTACATAAAACAGCACAAAAAAAAAACACTGCTCTAAATCACCAATGATGTCTGTAAGTAAAGTAAGCCCTATCTGTGTATTGAACATACGTGCGAAAAAAATCACTTTCCATAACAAATGTGTTTGTGTCAATTTTATGTTTTGCTACATCATAACCAGGTTTATAATTCTAATACTCAGGAGCAAGGGTGTTGAAATGCTATGATGAATCCAGAGACACAAAGGTTTCAATTTTACTGTAATAGATTCTGCTGCGTGCCCCTCTCGCCCTCCTATGCCCCCCCCCCTTTTTATCACCACTTTACCGCCCCTCCTCATCGGTCGCAGCAAGAGTCAAAGCCATTAACAGTTTTAGTGGTTTATAATGCACTGCCAGGTCCAAGCAAAACATCGTTTCTGAAGTTTGTTTTTGGGACTCAGACATGGAACTGAAGGAAAATTTCAGAGAGTTTGGCACTGCCTCTGTGTACACCGGGTCCTACAGGAGCAGCGGGTGGGGGGAGAGGGACGGGGTGTTAACAGAGGTGCAATCACAGCGCTGGGACTGCCACGGGACCCATGTAAACAATCAGCGGGTCCCTGGGCAGAGGGAGCAGTCAAACTGAGGGTAATCTTACAGTAGGAACAGCTCCGCTTAACCACACTTGATGGGGTTCTTGGGAAGGGAGGCGGGGGCATAACCTGAAGACACAGACGCATTATGAGAACTTCTGGACATGTAGAAGCGTAGGACAGGAGTACGGGTACCGTCAGGCGGGTGGGGGGGTCTCCACTGCTTTCAGCTACACCACCGGTGTCCTCGTGCGTAGACAGGCATGGGACTGTGTCATTTCAATTCACAGCCAAGCATGAACTAATTACCATCAGGAGCAGTGCACGTAGTAAGAGTCGTGGTCCAGCCTGGCCACGCGATACATGCACGGCTTCTATTTACACATTACGAAATGTCCCTAAACAATTAAAAGAGGGCGTATAATCTTATGAGGGGTGCACAAAGTTTTTTCCATCCGCAAAGTTTTACAAAGTTGAACTAACAGTGCACCTGAGATTACCCGATGCCACTGATGCCTACAAATGGCTTCAAACGTAGGCCCACTACGAGGACAAGTGTAAATATTTCTTAAAAAGTTACTAACCCCGCCCTCACGGGGAGTGAGGAACCATACAAGAGATGATGGAGATTGGTAAGAGTCGTGACACATAGGTAACCAATGCACTTGCTGGAGATGGTTTGAAGTATGTGCATTAACGGAACTATGTACTAGGGGGCAGATTTACAAGCCCCTTGCGCTGCCAGTACGTCACTTTTCGTGACGCACCCGCAGCGCATTTCACTGCCCCATATTTACAAGGACAGGAAAAGCCGCCCTGCGTGACTTTTCCTGTCCTTGTAAATGCGGCCCCTTTACACGCAACACTTTGCGTGAAAGGGGCGTTCCATGGGTGTTGCTGTGGGTGTTCCCACGCAACACCCATGGAACCTGACACATTTCCAGATTTACGAGGAATCGTAAACCTGGAAATGCGTCAGAATGCTACGCCACCCTAGGGGTGGTGTAGCGAGGCGCAACAAGGAGAAATGTTTTCATTTCTCGTCGTTTTTTCCTCTTTCAATGCGTGCTGCATTCTACAGCACGCATTGAAAGAGGAAAATGCCTGTAGTGATTGTTTTTGTGCAGGAAGGGGCCCCTTTCTGCACAAAAACAATCTCCCCATGACGCAGGCATCCTTGCACCATGGTGCAAGGGTGCCTGCGCCGGCGCATGGCAGCTGTTTGTGCGCCAGCGTAGGAGAGAGCACAGGAATGCAACATATTATTGTAAATATGTTGCATCCCTGTGCTTTGAAAGTGCCGCAGCGTGGCGCAGCCAAAGGGCTTGCAGTGCCGTGCTGCAGCACTTTCTTGTAAATCTGCCCCTAGATGTTTAGGGAGGCCCATTAGTACCAAGTTGCAGTGGTCAAAGCTTGATATTATGAGGACTTGGAACAAATCTTTCCTAGAAGATGCTGGAATAAAAGGAAGAATCTTTCCGATGATCACTGTCAAGACAGAGGCAAATACTTCGCAGTTTCCTGATGCACGGTTACCAATTCCTGCTGCTCACGTACCAACCGATTCACTATTCCTGGGTGTTCCTCTAAAAACCGGTCTGATTGACACCAAGAGTCCTGGCCCAAGATAGTGTAAATGGGTGAAAGAATATGATATCTGCTTGGGTGTAGTCGACATTTAAAATGAGAACTGCCTGCTCATGGATTGTGTTGGCCCTGCCAAGGGAGACATTATTTTTCAATTTGAGGAAGGTAATTTAGAGTTGTATGTAACTCAAAGACAGCCTGATGACTTAGGGCCTGATTTAGCTTATCCTAATGCGCTTGTAATAAGGCAGATAGGATATCCATCACGTTTGTGACGGATCACCCATCCACCAAACCCTAAATCAGGCCCTTTCCTCTTACCGTAGAAAGACACTGATTATGAGCAGCACTTAATCCATTGCACTGTCCAAAAGGCTGGTGAAAAACCATTTACTCATTCAAGACTTGCCTTAAGGAGTGTGTGCCTCACTCAAATTTTGATAACTCTAGCAATGATCCCTTTGACCCCATATTGTAGCACCAAACAAATGCAAAAATCTTGCAAACTAGAAGACATACTAACATTGGTGAGAACATCAATCGCAGAGTATCAGTCAGAAGCTATGAACTGACATAAAATATGAACTACTGTTGAGGAATCTGTTAGCTGTGTCAGTGATTTACGACTAAACAAATATGAGTTTGATGCACATGCTATAGATGTGGCTTTTACCTTTCACTTTCTGGAGCCTGCCTGGTTCTGCAAAGCACGTTATGGATGTGGAAGCCAAGCATTTTCAGAACGTCTGAGCAAGCTAAAGTGAAACCAAAAGTCACTGCAAAAAATCTTCTTGACCAAAGTGGTGGAGACAATGCCAGATGTACATCTTGGACACAACAGTAAGTTACAGAAGTAATGGCAATCATCCAAATCCGCCTAGTCAAATAGAAACTTGACAAAATCTGCAAAGATTTTTCCTCACTGAGCAGGACGATGAGCTTTTAGAACTGGTTCTCAGCATGGACATAAATGGGTGCACAGAACCAGTTTCTTATAGCTATTGGTGTCACCATAAAAGTTATGACAGACACCACGTTTCCAAGGCGGGACACCAAACATTTATTGGCACCGCCTGATGTGCACATATATGCTTTTGGCTGCAGGAAGCAGCTCAAGTGTTTGGACCAATTGGGCACCAGCTCACTCATCATCCTCATTCTGTTAAATATGACATCCACATGGTGGAGTCTGCCGCCTGCACAGAGTACCTTTTGAATTCCAAAACAGCTATCAAAATAGGCCAAGGGTTATGTCAACTTATTTATTACCTAACTAACGGAAGGACAAACTATTGGCGTAGTACAAATGTTTCCAGTACTTTTTCAAGGGATGAGCAAACTCAGGACAAATACATTTGCGTACAAATTGATGAAACAATTCAACCACTTGCTTAGCATTTCTGAGGCATACCTTTTGATGTCCAAGAATAAGAAGAGATTAAAAACCTCCCACACTAAGACATTATTGAACCAGTTGAATAGCCTACGACATTGTTGTCCACCATCGTCCCTCTACCCAAGTAGGGGGAAAAATTTGCAAATGTGTAGACATGAGCTGCTCATACTTGGATTTACAGCATCAGAGACACATGGCAATTTAATGCAGGACATGATACATCAACTCAGTGGAACACAAGTGTTCCCAAACCTGGACCTAAACAAAGGCTGGCACCAACTTGAACTCTAAGAAGAATGAAGTTATTTTGGAAGGATATGTCTAAAATTTCATGTGCAGATTTTCTAATGTGAAGGTGTAGGCCCTGAACCAGATAATATCTCAGCCCTCATCTCTGTCATAACACTTGACAGCATATCTGCTCTCCGGCCATTCCTGGGTCTGACCCAGTATATCCCTGACTTTGTTATAAATGTTGCAAGGCAATACAATGACATCTAGGTAATGCCTGTTTGTGCAAGGACGTGCTTGCTACAAGTACTAGGGTGCCTCGCTTCACTATTAAGAAGGAGGCCCCGGGCCTGGGAGAAGTCACGTATATTACGTCGATACGTGACGTATCTACACGTCCCGGCGTTCCTGTATGACTAAAACGTAAGGCCGCTGAGTGAAGACGTGGGTGACAGGCAGTAGCGTGCCAAGGATGCCATTGGTCTTTGTGCTAGCAAGGAAAATACCCTCTTTGACTTTTTTATTTATTTTTTCTTTTATTTAATGCATTTTTATATAGCGCAGACTTTACCCAAAGGTGTCAGAGCGCTTCACAATAGAACCAAGTACGTTACATGAGGAAAATTTTTCATATTTACACGTTACAGATACAAACGAGATAGATGAGAAGGTAAAATAAAACAATAGGTGGCAGTCACACAAAAAACAAAAACACATTAGGATGAGGATCGTACAGGCATAGATTACATATTTACAACATTGTAAGAACTTCCTTGAGGGACATGAAAAGGGATGTATTAATTCTGGAAGAGAAGAGATTTGAGGTCAGTTTTGAAGGTCCGGGTAGAGGTGGTGGTACAGAGTAGTGGAGGAAGCGAGTTCCAGATTCTATCCGCACTGCCTGAGAAGGATTGAGCCATCGATCTTTCCCTTTTGAAGGTGGGGGGCTCAAGCAGTAAATTTTCCGCTGCTGTTGGGGCTGTAAAAGACAGTATTTCGGGGATTCAATTGGCCCCTCAGGGCTCTGGGCCCCTATGCCATTGCACCATTGGTAGCTAAGCCCCTGGTGACAGGGTTACATTTTGGGAGGCCCTGGTGTTTTTCACTTCTCCAGCGCCGCTGCTGGGACTGGAGCTGGCTGCCTGTGAAAGCGCCGTGTAATCAGGTAGCTCTCGACAAAATGTCATGGGGGCTACTCTTCGTACCCGCTCCCTCCACCCGCCAGCGCGAGATCATAAATCAAAAACCGCAGTGAAAACACGTTCTCCTCTCACAGAATCACTTCTCTCGAGCTGGCAGCTTTGGCTGCTGCCCCTGCATTCATCATACCCAGAGAGCGCCTGAGCTCCAGGGGACGCACAGACGGAGCCATTGCTGCTGAGCCAGGACTGGAGAGGTGCAAAGAACATGCAACATCACTCAGCAGCTCCCGGGCACCCCCGCCTCCGCGCTGCTCAATCAGTTTTACAAAAAGAAAATATTATGGAGTGTACTGCGGTTTGTAAACTCTCCCTCGCCTGCCTCCCTTTCAGTTACCTCTCCTGCTCGCTTTTTCTCCCCTCTTCCACCAACTCACTCTCAACTTTCCCCTTCTCTTTCTTACTTTAGAGCCACCCTTCTTTTCTTCCTTTTTCTCCTTTCTCCATCCTTACTTATTCTTCCCCCGTCACTCGTCACTTCCTCTCTCACATACAACTGTCCACCTCAAACCCTGCCTACCATTCTCATATTTTGCCATCTCATGCCCCTCCTCCTCTCTATCAGGGGTGCCCTTCTTTCTTTGATCCAACCCCTCACTTCCACTCCGCCATTCCACCTATGTGTGCCACCCGCACATTCGTGCCTTTTACTTTCACTCATTTCCAGTGGGCTTCATGATTGTTGAGACCACTGAATGAAACAATCACTGACAAAGCCTATAGATCTATTCTTAATGTGATCACCCATGTGAACACATTAGAGCAAGACAGCCAACAGACAGGGAGGGGGGCTACCGTTGTAAAGAAGTCCCTCATGCAATTCAATGCAAGCACTAAGTGGAGGCGGAGGGATACTCTCAAACTGCCAATAGCATTAGGAGAAAAATGTACAGCCTACTGGACTGAGCCGAGACATGATTGACCTAGTCTCTGGCCAATGGCTAGCAGACGTTGGTCGAGAAAAGCCTATGGTTTAAAGGAGTGGGCCGAAAGCCTACTCTATGTATATTGTGAGTAATGGGTTGGCTTGGCAGCTGCACTCAGCGGTTTGACTGGTGCAGCCACACTGGGCGCTGACCTGGGGAGAGGGGCGCGGAACTCAGTGGGGGTGCTCTGTTTAGCAATAACTTATGGTTTAAAAACACCTGCTCCAGAGTTCCTTGTGCATCCAGCTTTCAGGCAGCAATAAAAATATCGAGATAACTCTTGTGATTAATGTTTCTGCTGGAGAGAGATGGAGTTTTGTCTACTGGCAGTTTTGACTAGGGATGGGCGGAATGTATTCCTAATGTTGCTAAAAAGGTTTCGCTTGGGTAGATATACATTCTTATTAGTAAAGTCAGCCTTTACCAGTGCTTTAAAACAAATGAAATGTATGTGAGTGGGGCTATGACGAGATGAGGGGGCACTTTTGCTCGGTTGTAGTGATGGAATCCAAGTAGGTCATGGGAGGTGGGGCAAAAATGATTGTCGCACCGGGCGCCACCAGTGCCGAACCCAGCCCTGCTACACTGGCAAGACCTGGACTTAAAAAAATATAGGGCAGGACAGAAAGAAACCCACAGACAGCCCAGCAGAGCTGCAGCAAGCTGAGAAGATGAACTTTGTCCAAACTAGTGGACATTCAATACTGCGTGTAAAATCTCTGGCTTTTTATGAATTTTAGGGAAAATTGTGCTGTATAGTTTACAGTGTTCCAGTTTTATTGATTTTTATACATAATAGAGACAGAAACCAACATGTTTCCCAGTCTGTATTAATTTCTAACCAGAAACATACAGAAATCAGATCATTTGGATACCTCTCCAGGCTGTGAATTACAGCAGCCAGGCAAATATTGGTGCATATTGAAAGTGCATGGAGTTAAAAAACGAATACAGTTTTCTAATGAAGCTCAAATAGCTGCAGGTGTGCACATGGAACAATACTGGGACAATACTACAATGCTTATGTTCTCTGGTGAGTGTATTGTTTTTATTGTATATGGCTAAGTAGCGCACTAAAATCCAACATAGAAGTGTGAGTTCACATTTATCTATTTAATGTGTAACTATACCAGTTGCAATTCTTTTTCAGCCACGAAAAATAAATATGGATAAATACCAATAAGATGATCAAAATAAATATGGATAACTACAGAAGAAACTGCCCAAAAAAAATACAAAAAATCAAGAAGCCATTTGCTTAATGCACTATTTCCTCTTGGTGAAATGGTCTCGCTCCCGTCCAGTTCCCTCCTTGCACTCTTATTTGGGGATGGAAGGTCCTTTGCTTGCTTCGCAGCTAAGCCATATTTGGGCAGGATATTGACACCACCAACCATTAGAAAGTTCACCAGTCATTGATGAAACTCAGTAGTGACATAGGTGCCTTTAATGATTATTGTGGGATTCCACTGAGCACTGATATACGGGTAGCAGATTATCGCAATCATATATATAAGATATAGACAATACATAACCAGAAAACAAAAGTATTCTACAAATCGTTGACACAACAAACCACAGACGTTTAAGGACAAGTGAAAGCTTTAATAGAAGACTGTGACAGATCATCAATAACCTTTTATGTATAATGGTAACTTATATCTAGTTTAGGTTATTGATTTATCTTGGAAGTTTCTCCACAAAATTTCAGGGACGTAGTCAAACTAGGAGTGGGAGGCAAACGCCACTCCGCCGGCGGAGTTCGCAGAGTTTTGCCACTCTGCTTGGAGTGCGGAGTTCGGCAAAAACTCCGCCTACCGCCTGCGGAACAGAGTTTACCAGCGCGTTCACCACTAACCCTAATTGTGCAATTTGAAAGTATTTGCATCCGATTACTTTGAATGATTTACTGAATACAAGTCACTGTTACGGTTATTCCCTTATTGCCTCCGATTATAAACTAATTCAAGGTCATTGTGTTAATACATTACGCGCCATCTTACAATGGTCAGTTAAGTTAACAGCTCTATTAACCCACCCCCTGCCTGCACTTCCATGACAACAGGCAGACGCTGCATCTCATCAGTCTACTGAATGATGGACTGCTACGGTCCTCTCCCCATCACAACAATCCCATTATTTGCGAATTCTGCGTTTGCAGTCCCTGCAGCGGAGTTGTTTTGGCAAACTTTCTCGGTTGCTGCCACCATCTTCCTCCAATATCTTCCTCGAGGTGAAACCGGGACAGCCAGCAGCAACCAGCAGAGCTCTGCTGGAAGAACCGACGTAGAGGAGGCACTCGAGCTCAGGTACGCACCACAACAAGCCTTCCGCAAAGATTTGAAAACATGGCTTTTCAGGTCGCTCTCTTAATCCGTCCACTTTTACCAAGTTCCACTCGCCTCCTGTTTGTCTTGTTTCAGCACGGGGACACACCGTTTGGTGTAACCATGCGCTCTACAAATGACGATGATTGATTGCAGTAATATTTTTGCCAGATCCCCCCCCCCCTTTGCTTTCACTATCTTTGTGATCACTGCCTGTGATGTGCATTACCTTTTCATAAATCTCTCACTTCCTCTCCCTTCTATCATCGCTGGAAATGTAATGCTTTTGTTTAGTTGTCAGGTCTGTGTGTGCGTGATGTGGGGAATGTGCACTCTGGGGATACAGGAAATAAGGCCAGAGGTTGCCGGACATGGGAGTTCAGATCCACCCTCGAGGCGCTGCGGACAATGCATGGTGATGAATGTTTTTGCATGTGTTGTGTACATTAGACCATAGGATTGCCCACAGTCCGCTGGTGGGAAGAGTGAAGGAGCTGTGTTTTCACAGCACACATTACAGCACAAAAGTAGCTTGATTGTGTGTTGGTGCCAGGGATGTCATGTTTTACTTTCAAATCGTGCATGGTTGGGTGGCCGAGCAATACTCCGCCTGCAGAACGCTACAGAATTCCGCTGAGTTTTATGGAATCTCAGCTGAATTCCATAGAGTGAAACTCCACAAGCTCTGCCCAAGCCTAGTCACAACCCGCCAATTGACTACATAAATTTACTCAATGATGTAGCCATACCATTCTGATTGCTATTATAACAGTTAAAGAATGTATTGTTATGTTTTGGCCTTTTGAGAAACACGAATGTTGTAAAATCCACCAGAAAGGGGCATTGTGCATTTGTTTCCCGCTAGTCAGTGGTTCGAACAAATCGCCAAAGGGCAATGTTACTGTACCATCATGTGTGATAGTACTGCCTAGATAGGTGAACTCTTCAGTCATGGCTAGGTCCTCTCCATCCACCCTTAATAGTGAAGTGTTTGGGATGCTTAGTGGAATGCCTTCTGATTTCTTCATGCTGATCTTCAGGCCCACTTGCTGTGCTTAGATATTGAGGCAAGATGTCTTTTCCTGCATATGCTGGTGTGTGTGTGAGAGAGCAAGGCTAGGTCATCCGCATTGTCAAGGTGTAGAGAAAAAGGTCCAGCTGGTGCTTGTGGCTTGGTCTTCAGTGGTGCATCGCATCACCCAGCCGATGTCTAGGTTTAAGAGCTACGCTGACATAATGCATCCTGTCTCACACTAGTCTTGACTTCAAAGCTAAACTCACTATCTCCCACCTTGGAGGCAAAATTATCTTGAAGAAGCTCTTAATGAGGTGAACTATCTGCTATGGTATGCCATAGGATCTTAGTATATGCCAGAGGCTGTCACGGTGGATACTGTCAAAGGCTTTCTCAAAAACAATGAACTTGATGTATAGTTGTCTCTGCCACTCCATGCACTGTTCTATGATGCTGCTTAGAGTAAGGATCTGATCAATACACCCTCTGCTCTTGAGGAACCCAGCCAGTTATTTTCTTAACTGCTTGTCCGCGGTGCCAGAAATGGGCTGTATATTGATTTTCACCAGGATTTTACTAGGGATTGACAGAAGGGTGATTCCACGCTAATTGTTACAGTTGGTTAATGCTCCCTTCTTAAGAATCTTGACAATAATGCATTGGTTCCACTCATCTGGTACTTTCTTTACCTCTCAAATCGATGTATACACAGTGGGAACAGGATCTTGTCTAATGTTTCAGGGTCAGCCTGGAACATTTCCCCATTCCGGTTGTCTTGGCGAGGAGCTTTTCCATTCTTGAGAGATTGGATGGTAGTGAAGATTTCTTCTTTTTGCGGAGGGGCAGTGTTTACATAGAAATCTGTTTCTGCTTCTTGGATGTCCACTTCGCCTGTTGGTACTGGTTTGTTCTAGACTTCTTTGAAGTGCTCGGCCCAGCGTGCTTCCTGCTCCTTCTCTGTTGTGAGTAGTCTGCCTTGCTTGTCCATGATGTGCGCTGTATGTTGCACATGATTTACCAATGACTATCTTTGTGATCCTGAAGACCTTCTCCAGTTATCCTCTACTGATTGCCTCCTCTGCTTGACTGGCAAGGATGTCCATGTACACCCACTTGTCTGCTCTTGTCATTCTTTTGACTGCTCCATTTGCTTCTATTTATTGTTGCTTGCACTTCTGCAGCCTCTCAGATTTGGCCTCCGCAAGTTTCTTTTTTTCCTGAGCTCCTGTCTTCAATAGCTTGCCACGTGTCTTGTCTTATCCATTCAGACATGATGGAGGGGCAGGCAGTGACCTAAAGAGCAGACTGAATATGGTCAGGAATGCCTTCAAGATCGTGAACAATGTGAGGAGGTCGTCTTAGTATTGCACCAAGTCCAAGCTGAGCCTTTACCATAGTTGCGTTCTGTCCACACTCTTCTATGGATCAGAATGCTGGTGGATGACAAAAAGCAACATCGCCAAACTGTCAGCCTTCCACACTAGTAACCTGAGAAAAATCTTGGGCATTTTCTGGCTGCGAACCATCTCCAATCAAGAACCGCTCACCAGATGGAAGCAAGACAGCATGACCACTAGCATTATGCAAAAAAGAAAGACATGAATAGGACACACCATCAGAAGAGAACAAGGTTCTATCACAAGAACAGCCCTATACTGGATCCCAGAAGGCAAACAGAAGAAAGTAAGGCAAAAGAACACCTAACGGCGAACTGTGGAAACCCGTACAGAAAATTGCCCAAGACAGACAGAAATGGAGGTCTTTTGTTGCTGCCTCACATGCCATTTGGCCTAAGGGGCAGTAAGTATGGGACGGATTTGCATGGACTAGGAATAGCGATTTCCAAATAGCGATTCCATCCGAATCGCTATTCCTTATGTATGAAACGTTTTGTTTCATACTTGCGATTCATAGTGGGCCCAAATCAACCTACCTCATTAATATTAATGAGGTAGGTTTCAGTTTGCGATCCATTAGGAATCGCAGCCATCACAGGGATGGTGGCCTGCTGAGGTCAGCAGACCACCATGCCTGTGCTTTAATAAAGGTTTTTGTTGTTGTTGAAATGCAGCCAGTTTTTCTTGAAGGAAAAAGGGATACATTTCAATTCGGTAACACGTTACAGAATCGCAATTTGGCCTTTGTACATTCCCAAAAGCATTTTTCTGGTCGCAAACAGGCCGATTCTGCGATTCAATTCAATGTGCATTGATGGGTACTCCACTACAGTCATTTGAAAAGTTCTCTGCCTTAATTGTTGAGAAATCTCGGCCTCCACCATAATGTTATTATGTTAAATTAACATATTTGATGAAAGTACACATTCACATTGAGTATTGGGTCATTTGCCTGCCTGCAGAATTTAAAAGGCTATAGCAAAAAATATGTTTTTGATGGTTTCTTAAAGATACTCCACGGGGAGATAGAGTGTGCTGAGGAGGCAGCTAGTTCCAAATAGTGGATGCTGATACAGAGAAACAAATTCCTCACAGTCTTGTTCCCTAGAACCTTGGGACAACAAGCAAGTTGGTGTCCTAATGGGAGAATAAGAAAGAATAAGCTTAAAGATCAATGTTGGTGCAGGACTATGGAAGGATCGGTAGGTAGTACAAAGTGCAACACACTCTTCGGAAGCCTGTCGTGAGAGGCTAGTAGGAGATTGGCATAGCAGAATGTAAAAGCACCTGTGACGAGACAACCAACCTGGGTTTGAAGAACATGATGAAGAACAGGAACATAGTAAAGAAGACAGTATGTAGACCAATATATATGGTCTGGACATAGCCCATCCAGAATCAGATGGTTGCCATAATCTTTATATAAGAGAAGAATTAATTTAAATTTCCATAACAATAATAATTTTTAGTAATCCTTTCACCATCCCTAGTTTAATTATTAAGATTCTAATACCACATAGGCATCAGCACAAGTTGTTCCCTTTGTGGTGTTTCTTTTTTTTTTAACACACTGTTTCAAATTGTCCTTGAGAACATCTGTGAATCTCTTATCCTCAAACTACGTGGCAAATGTCTCCTTGCAGTTGAATTACTGACACTTATTTTATTATGTTTTATATTATACACGCTTTTGAGATTTTGTCTCCAGTGTTAACGAGTCTCAATCATCCCTACACCCAAAAAGGTTTGTATTACAGCTGGCAAAAGCAAATCACATATTGCTTAAAGATTTAGGTTTAAATCACCTATAAAAGCTTAGCTGCCCTTTCTTGATTATTTTGCAAGAGAACCTCATTCTCTTAGCTGACATTTGAAGATCTGCAATAGATTTTTGTGAGTTAAGGCCTTCTGATCTTATATAATTTTCACATGTAATCAGTACATTATTTTTTCTTTTGCCCTTTCCTACTCCACCAATGCAAACTTTCAACTCCAAATTCAGTGTTTAAATCAGATTTGACTCAAAGGCAGGCTTCTCCATCTCATTTGTTGATCCTATAATTGGGACAAAGCATAAAGCTTTTTACATTTACAGGTCAGCGACAAGTCTTAAGTCTTGCTCACCATGTTTCTGCTATGCTCACAGTATTCAGTTACAACTGTAAGAATTGGTTTTGATTCCCAATCCACCCAGGTATGAGGCAATTCACATTCACACCCTCAACCTATTGAAAATGACTCTGAAAAAGAGCTGCTAATAAAAAAGTTTTCTCAATATCTTAAAGAAACTGGAAGAGTTGTCCAAGAGAATGACATATTGAGTAAGTTCGCCTCCTTCAGTGAAGGAGACATCAGCAGCTCCTGAGAGATTAGTCCGCTGGCTGGTGACTCTAGGATTCATTATATGCGTGGCCAGTATGGATGTTTATGATCCCAGTATCCACATCCTTTGCGTATGAGAAAAATAGACACACAGTTCAAGCCCCTTTTTATCGTTACCTCAGCAGTAAAAAACCTAGAGGCTGAGTTAGGGACCTGCATACATTTCTGAATGTGAATAGTGCCTGTACAATTGTAACCCTGATCTAGAGGAGAGAAGCTCTGGATTACGGATGCAAGCCCATATCTTTGAGGGTCTGAAGGTTAAAATACCTGCCCACAAATTTAGAAGATGTGGCAAGAGAGATCCAACCCGTAGATTTCAGATAGCAAAAATGTACAAACTATAGAACTGCTCGTATTTTTAGCACTGGAAATTAGAACAGTTTGGAAGGATTGGAATTGCTGTGGATTAACGTTCTTAGTAAATCCTGTATTTCCAGCATGGCACATACACACGTTTCATCAATGATGTAAGAGTAATGTAAATGCAAAGAAATGTAACATAACTACATTTATTAGTTGTATGCAAGACTTAGTTCATTTTAAAGATATGTGTTCCTTACATTTGGAGGGTACTGCTATGTGGCCCAATATGGCCACTATTTTTGTTAGTCTGTGCATGGAGAAATATGAAATATCACACAGTTGTTGCTGTACAGATGCTGAACATGGTCTAATTATATGAAATGTCCAGTTCACTTTACAGTGTCAACTGTTAATTAATGAATTTGATATTTGTAAAGCGCGACTTATCCAGGCGCAGGGGGCCGTAGGGGAGATTAAGTGAGCTATTGCCCAGAGTCACATGATGCTGAGTCGAGCTGCTGCCGGTACTGGGATCGAACCGTGAGCCCCGTGCTCCGGAGTCAGCCGTTCTGGCCACTGTGCCACACCTCTCCCCAATTAGCATGGGAACAGACACATTTGTAAAAGGAGGGTTGTTTCATACTTGTGATGTAAAACATAAGAATAATTTCTGTTTGATTGCAGTCATCCTCCAATGTTTTGAATCAGGTCTACCACAGTCCCAGTTTTTAAATTGGTGATGATTACCATTCTCCCCAAGTAATTTGCAGAAGAAATAGAATGTCACCTACAATTAAACTGTACCCCAGGCATTGATTACTGCATCGGTAAGGTTAGAGGTTCTTTAAAGGAATTTTCTAATAAATGCACAAGTCTAAACAAAAACACTACTGTAAGGGATGTATTGATTGATATGTGCAAATAAATCTTACTTTAGGGATATTCAGACATGGGCTTCTTGCCAGGTGCCACCCCCGCCCCCCACCTCCCCCGGTGAAAAGACTACTAGTACCTGTATGCAATATGCCATAAGTTAACAGCCAGGTACCCATGTATGTATGCATGCATGTATGGGGTATTTGTATAGCATGAACCTAGATGTGAAACTGTACGTGGTTAACGGCAAAAGACTTAGGGGCAGATTTACAAGCCCCTTGCGTCACTTTTTTTGACGCAACGGCGGCGCAAACAATGGGGCTAATTTACAACGTGACGCATCTAGGGAGATGCGTCACGTTGTAAAAGCCTGCGTCACATTATACCTGCGTCAGGTATAATGTATGCAGGGTGGGCGTTCCCACGCAGGAAGGCCTCATAAAAGTGACTCAGTGAAATCTACAAGATTTCACTGCATCACTTTTAGGACGCCACTGCGTCAAAACCTTACGCCTGCTTGAAGTAGGCGTAAGGAGTGACGCAGTGTAGTGGGAATAGGCCTCAAAAAGCATTGCTGGAGTTGCGTCGTGCTTGCGACACAACTCCAGCAATGCGTGACTTTTGCCCCAACAGATGCGTCAGAATTTCTGATGCATCTGTCAATCCTTGCGCCATGGTGTGCCGTATTGTAAATACAGCGCATCCATGGTGGAGCAAGGGTTTCTCAGTGTGGCGCAGGGAAAGTGACGCATCTCTACAGATGTGTCACTTTCTTGTAAATCTGCCCCATAATGAGAGAGGGATTCTAGTTGGGGTGTGGGGGTATTGTTGGGTTTGGAGAGGGAAAGAAGACTTTCAATACATTGAATTGTAGTGCTCTTTAATGAGCTGTGTCTTCAGCTCCTTTCTAAACTGAAGTGTTGGGGTAGGTCTGATGGGGCTATTGTTCTTGCTTTTGCTTTATTTGCACTTTCTCTTCTCCAGTCTGGTGAGGGGTGTTGGGAAACTGACGAACAAACTTGTGCTTATATTTGATGGTTCGCAAAACCTTTAGCTGGTAAATGTTAATTCCCATTTTGGATGATTAGTAGTCCTGTTTTACATTGTCAAATACTAAAATCAAGAGCTGATGTGTTCGAAAACTGCAGCCTGCGGGTGTTGGTGGATTTTCACTCTGAAACGTAAGGTGGGTTAAGGTTACGGTCACTGAAAGAGTACTGACGAAGAGCACAGTGAGCTCCACGCGTTCCTTCAAGGAAGTAAAAGCGTTCATAGAATCCATTCCCCTGCAGGCAGCTTGTCATCAAGTCTCCAGCAACAGCTGAGTGTATCGCTCTTAGAGGCCAACTGAGGTTGAGGAGTTCTTTTGGTAGAAGCCCTTTGAAATGACAAGGAGGAGGGGTTCTGCTCCATCGATACTGCTGAAGCAAGACAAGGAGCTTTACATGGACAACACCTCTACCAACATGACATTTACTCAACGGGGAAGACAGCTCAGCCTCTCTGAAATAAGAAATTTGGTCATGTTGAGTGTCAAAAAGGGCAGTTGTGAGGGATAGTCCGCGGCAATATGAGGATCTCACCCAAGAATTATCTCCATTCCACCCTGGTACTCAATTCTCATATTCAGGAACACAATGACAGTATCTTTACCACTGCTTGTTCTTAGACACCTCCGGCTATTTATAAGTGACCTTATTGTGCCTTTACCGCCATTGGCCCTGCATGGTGAACAGCCATCTACGTCTGCCCTAGGATCCTGACTGCTCATGAAACTGGTATCCTGACTTTTGGCCCTGGTATTATGCTAATCTACCATATGTGCAGAGGCCTAGTAAATGCGAGGTCCATGACCTATTATGCATAGAGACGTTTTAAGGCATGGGCAAAGTGGGCTCTGGCCCAGAGCCCCAGCCTTTCAGGGGGCCCCTCATAGAGCCAGCTATGTTCTGTAGAGAGTTTTGACCTGATGACCTTGAATAATTTTTAAACCCAATGTTGTAAATTGCATTTTTTATCATTTATTTTTAATGTGCAAGAGTCTATTACAGACATTTTGCAGACAAAATGTGTTTATGTTTCATGCAACATCCATAAAAAAAGTTTATTTTAGATCAAAACAGGACCTCACATATGAGAAATGGGAGGGCGTGACAGAGATTATTTGCAGTAACATTAGTGACCTGCTGCTGTGTTACAATACTGAAAACACACATTAATATCCCTGAATATCAGATATACACACATTTAGAATTTGACCTAAGAGGGCACGAAGGAGCTGAAACTGTATCATAAAATCAAATCTGTTCCGAACAGGGGCCCCCAGAATTCATTTGGCCCAGGGCCCCCAAAATCCTTAAAATGTCCCTGATTATGCAACCTGGAGGGATGCAAAAAAACGTACCCTTAAAGTGATCATAGGACGACTGTTCATTCCCAGGGTGAGACACATAAAACGGTGGAGACAGCATTCTGAGCTTTGGGAAACAGTAGTGTGACCAAACCTTTTCCTCTGTGTTAGGGAGGGGGTGTTCTACTGATCCCGCTTATATAAAGTTCTGCTTTTACGTGAACCCGAGGCCCATGCAAGGACGTTCCAAATGTGTGTCAATTGGCTGCATTTCTGTTACTGGAGTGTGGAGACCTAGACCCTGAAGTGAAGAAGGATGGTGACAGCGATACCATCCGAAGTTGAAAAGAGAATCTTTTAGCAAAGGGCTGGTGATTAATTCTTCCAGAGCACTGTCATTGGGCCATTAGGAGTGAAGCCGGGACTGCAGTTTCTATTGTCCAGTGTGAGGGAGTTTCTTTGAATCAGCCTGTCTTTTCGTCTGTCCTGGGTTTGTGCTTCATGAAGGATGGCATCCAGGTACGGAGATCACACACTTCATTTCGGATAGCCCTGCCTGGAGCGAGCATCACTGATACCTGTTGTGAGAGCCATCCCCAAACCAGTTCTGAAACCTTAGGCAGTGGATCCATATCCCATATCTGGAAATTGTGTATAAAAGAGGGTTATAAACTTCCCCACTTTCAAGTTCTTCATTACCATGCACTTGCTACTCTAAGAACCAAGTGCTGAAGGGAAGTACTTGCCTATTTTGTAGAGCCATAGTAGGGTGGCCCAAGGACACCAGTGGCAAACAACTTCAACCAACATGGTTGTGGCCCCAGTTGTCCCTCTCTGCCCACTGGCACCCCAAGATGTCTGACAGATCCCAGTTACATTCTGTTGGAATTTTATCTAGCTTTCCCAGCCTTTCTAGTGTAGGTTAAATTAATACCACATCATTGTGCAATATTTCTACAAATATAAACACTTAAATACATTTTATGTAGTTGCATTGCTACTTTTTTATTTCCTTTAATTGCAATGTTTTATCTTTCTTCCTTGCTTATCACACTCCTCCCTCCTTTTACTTCGTCCTCTTTTCATTTCTTCACTCTCTTACGAGATGCTCTCCCTTTTCCTGTTTCTTTTACATTCTTTCTCCTTTTCCTCCTTCTTTCCCTTTTCTCTTCCCCTCTCCTTCCTTCTTATCTCTTTGCTCGTTTCTCATTCCGCCTATACCCTTATCCTTTCCTCTCACTTTCTTCTTGTTCCCATCATTTCTCAACCCTTTTCCCTTCTCTCCCCCTGTTCTCCCGTCTCGATTTGTCTTTTCCTCTGTCTTTCTCCATTTCACTTTCCCTTTCACCTTTTTGCCTTTTTTCTCTCATTTCATGTTCTTCTCCTTTGTCTTTTCCTCTACTCTTTCTCCATTACCCTCTCTCATCTTCTCCTTTCCTCTTTCCCATCTCCTCAGAGCCTCATTTACCCTCTCCCTTTCTTCTCCCCTCTCCTCCACATTATCTATTGTCGTCTCACACTTTCCATTTTCCTCATCACATCCTTCAACCATACTCTTGACTTCTTTTTCCTCCCTCTTTCTTTATTCTCCTTTGCTATCTCCTCCCTTCTTCGGCCTGTATCCTTAGTCATGTGTCCTTTTCTCCTACTTACTCTCCTTCTCTTATTCTCCTTTGCATTTTCTCTCCTTTCATTCTCCCATGAATTTTCCTTCCTCCGTCCACTTCTCTTTATTCTCCTTTCCCCTCCTTACCCCTCCCTCTCCTTCTATCTTAGCTATTTCTCTTTTCTCCTGTGCCCTCTCTCCTTTTCTTCTCCCTTCTTCCTCCACACATTCATTCGCTTTCTTCCCCCGCATCTTTCTGGTGTGTGGTTACAGTACCTGACGCGCTGAGACTGATTGCTAAACCTTTTCCCAGAAGGCACTCCTGTCAGGGTTTGAGCTGTTTTCCTTTCCACACGGGGATTATTTCATAATTCAATAGCTGCACAGTGTAACTCAGTCTCACCTGTCAGCCTTGCTCGGGCTCTCTCCAGCTGTCATTAAAAATATGCAGCGGTGACATCGTGGGGGTGACATCACTGCGATGCCCGCAGCGCCAGGAGGCTAAGCCCTAACACAGACACCGCTCACGTTGGAGCCCTTCTGGCTTGTTTTTGTTTACTTAAAATAAATTGTTTTTCAATGTCCTCACCGCCTCCCACAAAATGCAAACTGTGTCCGTGGGTGTGCGGCGGGCAGCAAGACAGACTGCTGGCACCGCACCCACAAGGTGCCAGGGGGCACACGTTCGACAGTCACGTAACAGATCACCCCCAGATCTTCCAGGGGGCGTGAGTTTGTCATCAGAGCATTCATCAGGACAGGCTCCTGGCATGGGAGGCTCGCTGGCATCACACAGAGTCTGCCAGTAGGCACACTTCAAACCACCCTACAGGTACCTAACAAACTGCCCCAGTTACAGCAGGGGTCTGAGTCTGTCACCACGACATAAATCAAAGCAGACTCCTGGCATCTTGTCCGAGGTATGACTGGGTGGGGGGGGGATTTGTCACCAGGACGCCGTCTTGCCATCTTATCCAACACATGCCAAAGTCTTGTAGCCAAGGCAACACTTAACAGCTCCCCTGATCTGTCAAACACCGAGTGGGATCTTAAGGCCCCTGTTTGGAACAACTTTGAATTGTGTAACCCATTTTATTGATAATTCAAGTCCTGTGATGCCAAACAATGTTGAATTTTATGTTAAGGGCTGAGATCCAGAATACACAGAGGTGAGGTAGACAGACAGTTCACTCTCCCAGGGACTCGTTGGAAGGTGGGGGCTATGGGCAATTTCCCACTTTGCCCATGCCTTAAAACTTCTCTAGCCTCCAGCCATCTCGCGTTGAGTTCACCCAACCGCCACCACACTTAGAGCCCTATGTTTGTTGAACCACAAGGTAATCTCGCACCATATCGTCTTGAGATCGACAGGGCATGGTTACAAGAGGATAACCAGGGTAATGTGACTGGAAAAAGGAAAGCAAGTCAAACAAAAGCCAAGTAGAACAGGAAGGTCTTAGAGTAGACAATCAGCAGAACAATAAGAAGGTCAATCTCTACAGGAGAACGACATCCATCATTACCACTAGAAGGGGTTGCGTTTGCTGCCCAAGTACCAAAGCCCAGCAGTGGAGAAGGTGTGTCCCACTTCACTGAGACAACTTGTTCACAAAGACCCCAGCCCCTACCTTTAAGTAGTAGGCCACTCAAAGAATTTTAGATAGTTTGGTCCCCTTTCTTAAATTTCCTGGGGGGATTGGGGTACTGTGAGAACCCATGTGCTTAAGATACTTCAAGGTTTAACCCCAGCTGGATGGTTTTATCCCCAGGAGGCCAGATGATGAACTTCAGGATGGGCTTTGCCATATTGACCTGGGGCACAGGGCTTAAACTGGCAATTCATATATTAGAACTTTCCACCTGCCAAACCAGATGCTACTGGAGCTCTGGAGTGGACAGGGGGACAGCGTCATAATGTTGGTTGACAAATGAACTTGACGATGTGGTGTGGCAATGATCTACATTAAATCCGATGATAATACCAAAAAAATGACTTAATCCTAGATAGTAGCAGGGGAAGATGAATGAATGGATGGATGAATGGTTGTGTCTTTGTCGAAAAGATGGCTGTACATGTTTATCTTAGAAGTGACTCGATTCTAGAAAGGAAAATTGAAAATCCTCACTGGTAGGGCTTACTCCCACGTTTGGGTGCAGGTTCACATATTGTTGTAATTCACAGAGATTTCTAAGAGAACCTATGGAAATCTGTGACATTCGCATGATGCCAGGAGTACACGTGAAAAAACCTTTGTGAATTCCCATTTACAGCCATGTAAATTCGCATTTGCTCCCATGCAAAGGCATTTCTACACGTGTAACCATACTAGTGTACTGTAGCTATATATGGTAAAACGTCTTGATGGAGTGCAGGTACTAACTTCATATTTCTGCCACATGGGGGATGTTTTCCCCAGGTGAAGACACCCCTTCGCCTACACTCCCATCGAATATGGGGTGCTTTCTTGTAATTCCACCCTAAAAACAGATTTAGTCCTACCCATGACAGGATTAGATCTATAGCTGCTTCCTTTTTAGGAGTAAATCTACAACTATTTCCAGAGTGGGAATGGGCTAAGAAAATGTTTGTGAATACCAACACAAAAGTACGTTATTGGGCTTCACACATTTTGAGGGACATTCCTACCCTGGAATGCTTCCTCTCCATCACTGGTAGAAGATTTACTCACATAAACTGTACATTTTAATACATATTTTTGGGAGTGTAAAATCATGTTTTGAGAATGACTGAAGTAGCTTCCCCCTGGTAAAAAAGGGCTTCTTGCACATGTAAAACAAATTCACATGTGCAAACAACTCTGAGATGCATTAGGTTGAGTTTCGAAAAGGATAGGTAGCATAACCCTGCCAGAACACAATAATATTTGGAGTGTAAGAACAACAGTTAATTTCTGGAGACAGCAATTTGCAGGAAGGTTCTCGTGCATGAGTAAATGACAGACCTTAGGAATGGAGTGTAGACACCTAAGGTAACTCAAATATTATACAGAATCGTCATGATATAACTTTACATGAACATAAAGGGACAACAACACCATATTACAAACCTATACGAAAATAATTTTATTCAAACCAGATCTTATAAACATATGATTCACATTCACACATCAAGCATATCTACATTCATTCCAAAATCATTCTACACTTTAAAAGCAAGTACAAAGACAGGCACAAGACCAAGACAAAAACAGTTCCAATAAGCTGATAAATCTCTTGTCTTTGATAAAGATCAATAAATATTGGTCTAATATAATCAAAAAGTGATACGATTAAATGACAATCCGTGGCTACAGCATAGATGCAGTTCTCTACGTGCGTTTCAGCACAAGCCGTGCCTTTATCAGGAAAAAGCCATAAAAACTTATTGCGTAGTACCGGAAGAAGCGCTCCGAAAAAGAAGCCGAATCAATGGAAGGTCTAATTATGAGGAGTTACTTGCGAAGACGTGATATCTTGGCAACGATGAATGCTGTGATTGCCAAAATACAATCTGCAAACGGTGGATTTGACCCAAACTCGAGCCATTGCTTTGGAAACCCTGTGTTTGCGAGTGCCATATGGGAAATGCGCAGTTCTATTGACGATAATTATAAACATACGCCCATGTATCTGTAGATTGGAAATTTGTGATACTATGAATTAGGTGCGATGAGAAGTCTGGATGTAATGAGTGCAGCAGCCGGACGCCGTCTGAACCGTGAGGACTGGGACCTTAGGAATGGTCCACATCTGATGAACAATTGGTGGTGCAGTATTCTGCCTTGAGGGTCCTCAAGAGCAGTGCGGAGAGGGCTGGAACTCTTGCACTGTAGTTGGGTAGGCAGTAGTCTTTCTAAGATAACAATGGCCATTTCTATGAAGTTGTTATAACCACTGAAGAGTAGGAGGAGAACAGGCTTGCCAGAATTCTTTGCGAGGCTTGGGGTCAAAACAATGCACACTCTCTGGACGCTGCTTCAAATTTTTGGCAGGTGCCATAAGTAGTCTATTGTTTACAAAGAGAAACAATAGCATATGGTGTCATCCAGCGGTAGGCCACGTAAGGTGCCTAAATTTCAATGAAGGCAGCAGACATGATTACATGGGGAGGCAAAGCATTCAGATGCATTTCCAGATTTACGATTTCTCGTAAATCTGGAAATGTGTCTGGTTCCGTGGGTGTTGCGTGGGAACACCCACAGCAACACCCATGGAACGCCCCTTTCACGCAAAGTGCTGCGTGCAAAGGGGCCATATTTACAAGAACAGGAAAAGTCACGCAGGGTGGCTTTTCCTGTCCTTGTAAATATGGGGCACTAAAATGCGCCACCGGTGCGTCACGAAAAGTGACGCACCAGTGGCGCAAGGGGCTTGTAAATCTGCCCCATAGAGTCTAAAGGACACAAACACATGCACTGCTGCAGGCACATGAACCAGCCATAACTCTGCCAATGTTGGAGCAAAATGGCACTCCAAAATGTAGACACCCCAAAATTTACCTCAGTAAACCCTCTCACAGTTTGTTGGAGAAGAGATGGTATTAAACCTCAGTTTAATCAGGCAATGTGGTCTCACGTTAAGGAACCTCCCAAATCATCAAATCAGCAGAGTAAAACAATTCATTATGTAATGGGTTAAACAGATTGAATGGAGCCCACACAGTGATTGAGTTCTAAATCAATGAAAAACTAAAGGGTTTATTACAAAAATTCAAAATAAGCAGATGCAGAGTAATACAGAGTCTGCAAAAATCTGAAATTATTCTAAGTCCCAAAAGAGAAGCAAAATAAGAAAGAAATTGAGCAGCATCCCTAGTAGAATAGGAAAGTCTTCTGGCTCAACCACAAAATCAAGGGGTTTTTATACACAATTCTTGCATGGAAAATGAGAGTTTCTGCACATTCATTGTGGTGTGAGCAAATGTATCTTTCCTTCAGCAAATCAGAATACAAGAAAAATAAATGTCATTACTTTTTTAATATATTTATTAGCATTTTGATAATACACAATTCTATTCAGTGCACAAGTGATATCACAAACCAAGTTATCAATAAATGTCATTACCTTAACACCTAAGCGCTATCCCATTTTCTTGAATAATTATTCAGCACCTTCTATGCTAATGTCACTCGGAGATGTTCAAACAAATAGGAAACATTTAACAATTAGACTTTCTTTGAATGAACAGGTCCAGTGAAGAAACTGAAAACATAGCTACATGAAACAATTTTATATCCGCACCATGGAAGATTCACTGAGAACAGAATAATAAGTGGAAATATTCTATTATGACTTCAGAATGTATGCTGCGGAGCCTGTGGGGAGGGGATGTGCACAGTGGGAGAATCACAAGAGAGTGACAGAGATGACTTCATCTTGCTTAAGATGGCGTTTTATACAAAAATGTGGCCTAAATAAAAGACATTAATAAACACTTATCTATACATCCTAGGAAGTTTGTTTCAATTCCATTTGTATTAATTCAGTTTATATCTGTAGAATCACGTATAAAAATGCGTATTTTTAATGCTGCACTAAAAAATAAACCCACAGAATTCTCCTACACAAACTACAGTGACTCCCCACTTGCACCCACCCCCCCAAACACACGTCACCACCCATCCGTGCTTGACTTACCTTACAGTTGCCTTCTTTAAGTACTGAAAGTTCCAGAAAAAAGCAGATCAGTGGAGACTGCACACACAGGAAAGTTGAGAGAAGTGAGGAGAGTCCAGTGAAGTGAGTCAAACGGAAAAGAGGAAACTGGTCTACATTGAGGGTGGGGCAGTCAGAACTTGCACCATCGAGTTCAGGTGTGAGACCTACTGGTGGGGCTGACCTCCCTTTGATCTATACTTGCTCACCCTTTCTTAGAAAAACACAAAAGGCAAAGCAGGGACATTTCTCTGGGCAAGTTTGGCGCCCATCTCCAGGGTGGCACATGGTACAAGAAGTGAAATGGGTTGCGCCCACTACCACTCTCCGCAGTCTTCTTGCAACTGAGGTTGTGGAATGGTTCACACTTGCTCTTGCATAGCCACACATATACACAAAGATGCTTTATCAAGAATACACACTGACCACTAAACAATAACCAGGGTCACTGGAATTATGCAGCAGGGGAGGACCAAATTATGAGGCAGGGCAGACTAAATTATGCAGCAAGAACAGGCAAATGATGTGAGGTAAAGTTGCATATTTTGTGAGAGTTTTACTTCATTATTTTGTCATTTTTACACGTTAGCACTGTTTGGGCAAAAATGTCACGCCGTTAGTACCATCTTGACACCCAAATACAGTAATAATAAGCAACAGATAGGTGACCAGTCAACCTTTGTGAAGGGTCGTCCACTGCGCTGCAACATGTGTTGCTGCGTTTTGAATAACCTTTGATCCGTTTGCGTTACAAAAAAAAATTGGGGTTAAAATCTGCAGATTATACACCAAATTATGAATTATGTGGCATATGAAGCAAATCCACAAATATTTGGAAAAAACAGCATCAGCAAAATACTATAATTCTAGTAGCCCTGAAATAACACACAGACACCCCACACACAAGTAGAGCAAACGCCACATAGAAAAAGACATGGCATGCAAGGATCTGCAAGTACAGTCGCACAATTGCATTCAGACATGCATGTTTCAGCACACAAAGGAATCAAGTGCAGCTGAATATTCACACAGATTAGTAGCACTAATGTGGTAGACAAGAATGTAAAACACATCCACAGACATATGGACATTCAAGCATAGGCACCAAAGACGTAATATGAATATTTATACATTGATTTGTATTACAACATTTATATAGTGCTTACTACCCTGATGTGGGGGTGCTGAAGCACTTTTTATATGGATAGCATGCTACATCATGTAGGGTATGTGGTTGGAAGTGTGTTGTTTTTATAATGCTCCTGTGTGGTAAGTGTTTCCATGTCGTACTTGTTGACCACCGAAGTGCGGTTATCATGTTACAGAATGCAGCGCTTAACAGTTTATGGTTTGCAGTAAGCTGTCAGTTTTGCACTGCTTTGCAGGTCCCTTGATGGTACTTCTTATGATCACAGCCTACTAAAGAGGTTACTGCACTGGGTTGTCCAATCCGAGATTTTTTGTTTAAAGTTTGTGGTCCTGAGCAGGCATAGCTTGCAGTGAGAAGTGGGGGAGAGATCTGCTGATATGAACTTTGTTAATATCCAATATCGCTGGGCTCAGGTGCACACATGCATGCATGCGAGCCCAGGCGTTCGCATGAACACGTAAAGATGTATAAACATAGGTGCAAACATGCATGCAGACACATGGGCAGGCATGCAGTCTTGCTAACTAATTACAGATACACGTATGTCAAAAAGGCTGCACGGATGTGGGCTCAGCAGCATTTGGACAGGCACAAGTGTTCGCATGTTAATGAGCATAGCTGCATACATGCATGCAAACAACTACGATCTAAACTATAAGCAGCCACGCGTGTATCTATAAACATATAGACATGTGCAAGTACAGGCATTCACCTGTAGGCAAGATAGAAGACATCCTTGCACGGGGGAAGAGGCGTCCACATTCACACACAAAGATGTGCAAACGCAGGTGCAAACTTGCATGCAGACACATAGGGCTACACGTATGCAAACAAAGATACACAACATATGTGAGTTCACAGAAGCCCCAAACGTGATGGTTCGGACACAGACATGCATGCACACAAAGGCGTTCACATGTACAAATACTTTGAATTCAAATGCCCCATTCGTGCCATGGGCAGTGCCCAGTAGTCCCTTCACATTATGCATACCTCCCAGGAAAGGCCATCAAGTTACCAGACGGGTCCACACTCGACAAGTGCAGCTAGGTATGCAGACATACGTGCAGTCACACCGATATGCAAACAAAACCCAAAGCCTAACGCGTGAGGTATACGCACACAAATAGTCAGGCACCAGCATGCATGCGAACATAGGCGGCACACATAAAGATGCGCAAGTTCATGTGCAGACATGCATGTATTACAGACCTATGCAGGGGCTCAGATGAGGCGCGAGGCACGGAGACGCTGGCACGCGACTCTCCTCTCGCCGGGGTTGGAGGCCCACGTGGCTTTACTACTCCCTGAATAGCCGCTAAAGAGATTCCTGCTGCATTACCCCCCTGCCCAACGAAGCTGGCACGGCTGCCAACACACACAGTCATTCCAACTGTCAGACGGTAATTTGTTAAAGCGTCCGAGCAGCAAAGTGCCCAGATTCTGCAGCCATTGAAAGAGGCATTGTATGAGACGTTCCCCCCTCCGACTCTCCCCCACGCAGACAACTCAGCCTTCTGCTAGATAGAGTGGGCATTGAGCGCCAAGGGACGGGGCAGCTCGCCCGGCCTTATGAACGATGCCTTTTATCAGGGCTGAGAGCCATCGTACTTCAAAACCTTACCCCACCTGCCGCACCGGCCTCTGACTGAGACAACAGTGCGGATCTGTCATCTGCGTCTTCAGACGAAATGGCTCCGAGCTGCAAAGCACTCTGGGAACTGGAACCATAGAACAATGGTGGGGGATAGGGGGACGCCCATCAGGTGGGTCTCCAGTCGATCCATTCAGAAGAGGGTTGACTGTGTACCTGGCTAGTAACTTGAGGGCCTTCCTAGGGGGTACCCTTAATCTGAAGGGGCTACTGGGCACAGCCCATGGCATGAATGGGGTATCTGAACTGGACATTGTAACATGGAAGGGGTCCTGGTGGTAGTAGAAAGCATTAGCAGGTAGTGTCGTCAGCAACAGATCCGTAACAGCTAGTGGTTTTGAGATTTTGTGAGATGAATGTTTATCTGGGAAACCCCAGGGCAGCAGTGTGGTCTCCTGGGTTCACACAGTGAGCGAGGGCTCATGAGATGGGTCTCCTAAGATCCAATAACAGGATGCCTCCTCAGGTACAGGAAGTGCACACGTACAGGTAGGGTCTTCTATGGGCAAACCGTGTAAAAGAGAGGGGCTCCCTTCAGAATAACTCCATAAGAGGACGGACAAGGACACAGCAATTGTAGTTGTAGCAAGAAGGTGTCTAGGAGCTCCTCCATTTGTAAGAAAAAGGAGAGGCTGTTAAAGGACACCATTGTAGAAACAGGTGCCTGTGGGCAAATCTTTTAACAGAAGGCCTCCTGTATAACAGGTAGGGCTCCTGGTTTTATGGTATTTCCTTTTTTAACATTTATGTCTGCATTTATCCATATTTATTTTTTGGCTATTTTATCTGTATTTATCCATATTTATTTTGTGTTTTGTGTATAAATGAAGTTGTAAAACTGTACATTTCCATATTTATTCAACTGATAGACACAAACTCATACTAGATGTCTGTCGTGATTTAGCTATTTAAGCTACCAAATATAATGTAACAATACATCCACTAAATATTAGCATTATACCACAAATGTACGTTGATATATGCCATTATTTAAAGAAATTTCATCCTGTTTTTTAATTTCCCATGCAGGCCATTTGCTCAGTTGTTGGGCTACAGTTCATGAAAGAGTCACTTAAAAGAAGCACAATTTTCTGTATTTACCACTTTTAAAAATAAATGCAGACAGAAAACACATTATTTTCTGTCTGTATTTATCTATAAAAATCCGTAAAAACGGAAAACAGTGAGCCTTAATAATAATGCCATAACAGGAAGAACCACTTGGGCAAGAACTCCTGGCAAAGAAGGGTTTTGATGGTACTGTAGCGATACCAGAGGAATTTATAATCGCCTTCCCTTTTGAATATTCTTTTCTCACTAACGAGACTGACCACACTGTTTTTTAAGATGCACCACTTAGAAAAATGGATCCAGAAAAAAACTCTATCCTTTCTAAAGAGTTTGCAATCTAACGACAGATGCAAAATGTAATTTGCCAACCAGGACACAACAAATTATATTGGCTTCAATGATGAACATTGTCGCATATTACAGAGGGACTTCTGCATTTCGGGGTCTGTGACAGACCTCACAAGCAACACACATTTATTTGGCTGACCCATACGATTAGGCCTCTTTTTGTACTTATGATTTAAACCAAGCACCATTTTGTTGGCTCATAGTTGGAGCGCTTTTAGTCTGGCTCAAACATTTCAAATCTATAGCCCAAAGTGACATGCACAATGATAACAAAACCTCCCGCTGCTGCAATGTCTCTACTCATATGGGGAAGGCACTGGTAACTGTACCGAGAATTCGCAGAGCAAGAATGGGTGCAAGCTCTTTCAGGTACAGCGCAGCTAAAACATGGAACACCTTACCACTGGCATTAAGAACCGAACCATGCGAAAGCAGTTTTCGCAAACAACTTAAGACCTGGCTGTTCGTAAAAACATAATAATAAAGATGATCTGACAGTCTGTACGGGGCTACGCAGTGAGATTCACGGATCGCTGTCATATCCTCCCACAGTGTCTTGCTCAGCGCGGGGACACACCGGTGGTGTAACCATGCGCTCTATAAATGGCTAAAAATAAATAAAATAAAATTTCCATTACTCTCCATGTACATAGCCTTGTCACATTATCTGTTTTGATTCCAGCCAATCCTAAAACCCCTCTCTTGCTCGGTCATCTTTAAGATCTCAGATTCCTCCATGTACTACACCTTAGCATTTTTGTATACCACTGCATGCTTTTGAACTTGGTCGCAGTGAAGCTGTTGGAAAATGGCCCTCTCTGATGGGTCACCAAAAACCTTTTGCCTTCCTCCTCTTTTTCTGACCTCGTTTTTGTTGACTTTAGGACTCTGAGCACTTTACCACTGCTAACCAGTGCTAAAGTGCATGTGTGGTGTCCTCTAAACACGGTAACATTGGTTTATACCCAATTGGCATATTTTGATTTACTTATATGTGCCAAGTAAGGTGCACTACATGTGCCCAGGGCCTGTAAATTGTGTTACTAGTGGGCCTGCAGCACTGATTGTGCCACCCACTTAAGTAGCCCCTTAACCATATCTCAGGCCTGGCACTGTCTGGCCTGAGACATGGTTTAAACATGGCAGTTTTACTGCCATGTCAATCTGGCATGGAGATCTTGGGATACCTGATAGATTTTACAATGTGTGTGCAGTTTTAAACTGCCATGTCAATCTGGCAATTTAAATCTCTTGCCAGACCTATACCTTCCTTTTTAATACATATAACTCACCCTAAGGTAGGCCCTGGGCAGCCAAACAGCAGGGTGCAGTGTATTTAAAAAGTAGGACATGTACTTTAAAGTTTTACATGTAATTGCAGCGAAAAACTATTTTCACTACTGCAAGGCCTATCTCTCCCATTGGATAGCATTGGGATTACCTTATTACATTTTATAAGTGTAATTTCCAATTGGGAAGAGATGACACCTCCAAGTTTGGTGTCTCTGGAATCACAATTTAAAATCACAACTTATGGTGAAGTTGGATTTTAAAGCGCAATTCTGAAAATGCCACTTTTAGAAAGTTGGCATTTTTTTACTCAAGCCATTTGGTGCCTGCTGCCTTTCTCTGATCAGTCTGGGTTGGGTGGCAGCTGAGCTTTATGTATTCCATCAAGAGAACCACACACAAAGGGAGCTCAATTGTGTCTTGATGGGCTTTCATGGGAGATGGGAGGGAGGAGCTGGGTACATCCTCACACTTACACCTGAATAGGCTGTGTCCTGTCCACACACAAAAGACTGCATACCCCCCTGTTGTGAGTCTGGAGCCAGGGCAGGAAGGGAGGACCTCTGTGCACTTCAAAGCTTTCTTCAATGTGTCCCACACTTCAAAGGCACAACTGGGTATCAGTACTGGACCTCTGAGGCCATAACTTCAGTACACTTCTGGACCTGTGAAGACTCTGCCAGGAAGAAGAACTGCAGTGCAGCTGCAAGGACTGTACTGATGTAGATGCTGTACTGCTGCTTTGCTAGACTCTTGCCTTGCTGAGCTGTCCTGCTGTTCGCTGTTCTCCTGCCTGGGTGAGAAGGACTGGACCTGCATCGCTTGAACCCAGAGTGACTGCAAGGGCTTGCTGGCTTGGCTCCTCTTCTAAGCCTCAGGTACATCAAAGCCTTCAACTCATCCTGCTACAGCACCTGGACTTTGCTTTCTGCAAGTCTTGCCCTGCCAAGTGGTGCCAAACCAGTCCTGGGCCCTTGCAAGTGGATATAAAGTGATGCTACAACAAGAACCCATACATCCTGATCAGAACCGGTGCATCTTCGCCTTTGCGTGATTCAGAACCAGCACATCCTCGTCATTGCATGGAGCAGACCAGACGCATCCCCTTCGGAACCAGCGTATCACCTTCAGAATCAACACATTGCTTACTGCGGGAGCAGCAACCGCGCATTGCATTCGGAACTGGTGCTTCACACTCAGAACTGCCGCATCACCGCAGTTCCATGGAGAAAATCAACGCATCTCATCCACTGCGTGGCTCGACACCAGCGCATCACTTTGGCTGCACCTCGCATCTTTGTTAACTATGACACATCCCAGATCAAGGTACTTTGGTTCAGCGGGCCCAAGTGGGTGCCTGTAACATGCCGCGCCCCTTCACTGTCGGCCGGAACTTTTGACTTTGCCCTGGTCCAGAGCGACCACCAGATATCCCATTTAAGTGCTTATTACTTCTAAGTGCTATTTTGCATTTATTCTTTGAAAATTAATATCTCGACTTCTACTTTTAGTTTGTTGTTGTTTTTTAAAAAAAAATATATAAAATTATTTTCTATATTTCTAACCTGATGTGGAGTCTTTTTGTGGTGTTTTCCCTGTGCTACTGTTGGAAGTGTTGCACAAAAATATTTTACACATTGCCTTTCAAGTTAATCCTGACTGCTTGTGCCAAGCTACCCGAGAGTGAGCACAGGATAATTTAGGGTGTGTTGTGATTTACCCTGAATAGAATTGTGGTTCCTGCTTGGACAGGGTGCATACCTCTGCCAACCAGAAACGAGTTATGACCTTGGTCTACTCATTGCCTATGTAGCCTTGTTATAACTATTATCTATACTTTGTGCCCATTTACGGTTTTAGCCTGTAGCATGAAGTAACCTGTAAGAACTTTCTCATGTGCGCATGCACATTCTGTATTATGATACTTTTGTGTAATCACGATTGGTGCAGATGTTTACCAATGCATATATGGTCTCTGTATATTATGAATGTGTAGTATCCTGTTCATATTAATGTCATACCATTTTCACCACCTGTTCAACCAGTGGAATGTTGCAGTGATAATGCGCTTAGGAATGTTGGGAGCCTGTGAGGAGAGGTCACAGTTGAGAGTGGGCTGAGCAGCATGCTGGCTGCTCCTGGTGGGGCTGATCTACATATCCTGTAACTAACTACAATAAAACATCCTGAACTACACCTACCTGCGTGGACCTCGTTACCACAATTATTTGGCGACGAGTTGGTAACTACCTACGTGAAATGGACCTGAAGATGAAACTTTCTACAGAATGGCAACACAAAGAACAAGATGAGGTATCCACAGGTCATGCATAACCGTGAAAAATTACAAGGATGTTCTACACAGAACTACAAAGATGTCATCATGGAAGAAAGAAGTCTTTCAAATGAAAGCAAAGAAGAAAACAAGAAACTGGTAAAGATGAAGCACTACGCCTCTCAGCCCCACCAGTGTCATCATCATTTGACAGCCCTAGTCCAAGCGTGCTGTGCTCATCTAGATTGCACATTTTGGACTTTTAAATTACCAGTGATTTTTCTATCATCCAGCCACGTCTTTTTCCAGAAGTCTACTATGGGCGTATTGACTTTATGAGAATGACACCATATGATCTCTATAGTCATCGTTATGGTTATTCTTTATGGATGTCTCTCTTTATTACCTTTGCCTTCGATTGGGATATTTCTACTCTCCAAGGAGTGGCTGCACAACGCGTGTTATTTTTCTGAAAGACCTGCACTGTCGTGTCTCTGCTAGGATTGCTCATAAAGCAATTCATGTCACTTTTTCTTTCCTTGTCTCTGCCTGCAACATATGAGCCGTCTAGGTGAGACAATTTCTGATTATGATTTATGTTATTACGTGAAGTGACTGGTGTACTTTGGCACGTGGAACTGTTGCGCATTGTTTGGGATTTAAATTGTGACAGAAACAGGTTCATGCACACATTTCTTCGATGCGATTTTATGTTTGTCACAGCTATGGCAGTTCAATGACAACAGTGCTATTTAAATTGGAACACGCGAGCTCGCTTACCTATACCATGGGGGTCGCGCGTTGTTTCTTCGGTGACGTCCTTCCATTACGATCAAGGAGCCTTCAGCTGTAACGTTCGTGGCAGTTTTCAGCTATGTCTTCGACGCTTTGGTGCTCAAACGTGCTGTGAGCCATACGGCACAACGTAGACGACGTGCCGCAATTTTGAGGTTGGCTACCACTGCTCTTTCTGGTTAGCACAGTCTTGACCGCATTATGCCAACCACGCTTTAACCGCTTCTGTTAGGCAGCAAGTGCGGTGCGAAGAGATGTCCTGCGTCCTGACACTTCGTTTGTTTCCACGTTTTCTGCTGCACAAGAGGGTCATCCTATGATTTTTGAGGACTGTTGGTTCGACGCACAGAGGCCACACAACGCGCTCTGGAGTCTCGGTGGTGAGTGGCAGTTGGTTTTTGTTCTTCTCTTCGGCTGGCATCTGGTGACAGAGTCCAAATTGACTGGTTGCCATTCTACAAGGAGTTCTACTCACACTGATCTTCGCTGTGAAATTTGTCTGCTGTTTTTCTAAAAATGTGTCACACGCGATCCCGGTGACAGGCACACCATATTCTTTGGCTGCCTGTACATATTGAGTTAAGTCTGAAGTCGAAAGCTCCAATTTCCAATGTACTGTGTTTGGAGCTACAGTGTCTGGGGCGGTTTATAAGTGCTTACGTTGTCGAAATTGTTTTACTCTGTTTTCTGCATTTATGTGTCTTGCTTACGATATACAGTATTTTTGTGTTTTTACTTTTAGGCATATTTACGTTTTTTTTTTCCCTTACCCAAGGGTATTTCTTGCCTTGTTGAACTCGGGTGAGTGGTCGCTCACCGGTGTGGGTTGTAGTTTAAAGATGCACTATATTTAGAGTTGTTGCATCATTGTTCTTTTCTCATAGTACACATAATTTTTTCCCTACATAGGGATGGCAATGGGTTTTAGTCCTACTTGCTCAGTGTACATTTGCCCACATGTGCTACTTACGTTTTCTACCCTCACACAGGGTATGGTTGTACGGGTTTAGTCCCATTTCACAGTAGCTTACTGTACCTATTTCTAGGGATAGGTCATGGGTTCAGACCCATATACAATAGCTAACAATTTCTAACCTTCCTTTTCGTCTTGGGGTAGGTCATGGGCTCAGACCCATGTACAGTAGTTAACCATAGCTAACCTCCCTTTCGTATTGGGGTAGGTCATGGGTTCAGACCCATGTACAGTAGTTAACAATAGCTAACCTTCCTTTTCGTCTTGGGTTTCAGTTCCATTTTCTATTACAGGTGTGTTGTATGGATTTTAGTCCCATTATACTGCACAGTATGTGACCTCTACATGGTGTTGTTTTTACAAGGGCTATCATTTCATGGGTTTTAGTCCCGTCTTTTTTAGCTTCTGATCCCTTTTCCTCGTAGTTGGGGTTGGTCATGGGTTTTAGTCCTCCCATTGTCACATACGTTGGGTACATCTTTACCCTTACTTAGGGTGTGTTTCATGGGTTTCAGTCCCATTTGTGTTTTTTTCTCTACGTTATATTTTTTTTATATTATATTGCATTGTCAATTTTGCAACATAATGTTATGTTCATATATATTACTTTGTCAATATAGTAATGGGGTTTGGATGAGGGATCTTATTGTATTTTTCTCTCATCTTCCCTTTTTCTTTCGCGTGTTCAGTTTTCCTCGTGACATCTTTTCTTCTTGTCATCTGTGGATTCTGGACTTTATCTTTGTTGTCAGTCTTTCTTTGTCCTCTGTCTTTCTCCTATCGTGGTGCGTTTTTATTTGTTCTTCCTTCCGCTTGAAGTTACTCTTCTTTCTCCACTGTGTGTGTGTCTGGTTGTAGTCCAGTGTTTTGTTGTGTTGTGCTTTGCCTTGCTTTCTCGCTTGCCTGCCTGGCCAGTAGGTGTGTCTGAGGGGTAGTCATTGGTGCTTTCATGTTTTGTCTTTTTCTTGTTGTTTTCTTTCGCTGGGTCTCCCTACTCTTTTCTGTTGTTATTTATAGAAGGAAGGATGGGTTATATTTATCTGTTTTTTCATCTGTCACTTTCTCTTTTTCTGCTTCCACCTATCTTTCTGTTCCCTCCTTGTTGTTCACTTCTTTGCATCGTTTATGCTGTTTCTGTATTCCTCTTTTTCTTTCCTCATTTATGATTCTCTCTTTTCAGTTTCCCATCTTAATTGTTTTTGTTATATAAGAAAGGGGGATATGTAGTATCCTAGTATCCTGTTCATATTAATGTCATACCATTTTCACCACCTGTTCAACCAGTGGAATGTTGCAGTGATGATGCGCTTAGGAATGTTGGGAGCCTGTGAGGAGAAGTCACAGTTGAGAGTGGGCTGAGCAGCATGCTGGCTGCTCCTGGTGGGGCTGATCTACATATCCTGTAACTAACTACAATAAAACATCCTGAACTACACCTACCTGCGTGGACCTCGTTACCACAGAATGGGAACACACTTTTTTCTCTCACCGCTTTTTTTCTAACATATTCATTCTCACAAATGTTATGGGAACAAGAGCTTTGTGTCACACATTTTGGTTTTATACCTTGTGTGAACCTATATAAAAATCTTTGTTATTCTGACCAAGGGCATCTTCAGCTAGGGGACTTATTCATAAGATATTCTGACAGATAAGACTGGGCCATCTCCGGGGCAACCATGGGCTTCTTCAGTCAAAGCTGTGACCAGACTAACAAACACAGGTAAGTAGGACTAGGAACACATCTCTTGCCTCAGCAGGTTTTAAGATTTGTCCCTCATAGGACTTACCTGCATATACAATATTTTATGTGTTTGGCCAGTTACTTTCATAATGTTTGCTTTTGCTAATGCCTTAACTATAATCAGAATAATTATTGGTATCACAATGTTACATATGATCTGCAGCAGAAGAGTGAATAATAAAGATCTGTAGACACAAGATTGTGTCTGTACCTTGACATCAGGGCTGAGGAAAGGATGCCCCTCAGAAATGTCCCACCGGAAGTATGGAAGTAAAGATTGCATGTCTCTACCATCCCTATGCTAAAGCTTATGAGAAGGTCGTTGAGATTCCTTGACAGTCCATTCCCTCTGCAGTGCCCATAAGTCTACAAACGTATAGCCTTGGTGGCCAAGTTTACTGGGTCGACCAAGTATGACCAAACCCATCCCTGTCACTGATGAATGTGCAATTACTTCAAGTCTAATTGGGTAAACAAGCCCACCAAAAGGTTGGTCAGTGCTCACTCCTCATTGATTGCTCACAATGATTGATCTTCACAGGCTGGAAGCCTGTCAAGGTGTTCCAGAGAGGGTTAACATTGATTTGAAACAAACTACCACTGGCACTCTTCTGCCCTATAAAGCATGCCATCAGGAAAGGTTTTTGGGAGCCCCTGGCTATATCTTCCTTCTACCGGTGTTAACTTCTCAGTGGTCCATTGCAGGGCCTTTTCTTGACCAGGTGCAGAAATAATTTATTTGCAAGATGTTCAGCACATCAGGTTATAAAACAAATACAAATGTGAATGTAAACCATTTTAAGCAGTATTAAGAAATTCGATTAGGCAGCCTTGCTAAAGGAGATCTTGGGATACCCGATACATTTTGTCCCAGAGATTTTATTGCTTGGTTTGAGGCCCACTGCACTAGTAATGATGTCTAAAAATGAATGGCGCAGCAGTGCTTGGGGTTGGCCACGTTTACAATTGCGTTCCATTGGAAGATGAGGAACACTTTGCCACTCTCCCAGTGGTACCATAGGGCGATGACGATTTTGGCCATTGAACAATCGGCTAACAATCAGTGGTGGCTGGCACGGATGGGGGGTGGCGGGGCAGGGGGTTGAAAAAAAATATCTAGACTCACCTCTTAACGGCTGCCGTCTCTCCTCTGTCGTCTCTCCTCTTCTTCTCTTCCTGACGAGTCCCAGAAGCAGGAAGCACACAGGCTCCAGTCAGCTGCTGTCAAAGCAGTATTGTGATTGGTCTGAACACCGTGGTACAGCGCTGAGACAGGGAGTGGAAGCCTGTGCACGTTATCCACCCATGCTATGCAATACAGCCTGGTGGAGAACATGGTAAGTGCGCATGACTGTTTGGCCGGCTCAAGACGGCCGGCCAAACCATCATGCGCACTTAGAGTGTGCCCACCACTCCTCCCCCTGCTCTTGACTGCCCAGCCCCGCCCTGCCCCTAGAACTGCCCAGCCCCACCCTGCCCCGCACCTAGAGGAGCGTTGCCCCTAGGTGGAGGGGCAACGCTCCTCCACCTTAGCGGAGGAGCCGCTGTTGCTAACAATATAAACAGCATCCCATTACGCTATGTAGCTACACAGAAGCCGCTGTACAGTCATGGGCATAGGCCGGCCAAGCACTATGCCTCTGCTTCATACAACGAACGGCGGCAGGGTATATCTTGCTGCACAAACTACACGTATTATTCTGTGTACTATCCAACAACCAATGCCCGACTCCCGAAACCAGCCACCAATTATGGTTTCAAATCACTATGCCTCTGCGTAGTTGGAAGGCTCTGGATATTTTTAATTCAGTATGGCAGGAGAGCCATCCTGTTCACGAGGGGTGGTCGAGAATAGACGCAGAACAAGAGGAGGTGGATGTGGTCTACTTGATGAAAACTTCCATTTTTTTATAACCTCTAGGATCGGTGGCTGAAATATCTTAATCCCTAGGGGGGTGACGGGGGAGGAGAATGGAAGGGGGTGCACGTGTTATATGGTTTAAATGTTAGTATACTAATATTCCTTTTACATCTCATGATAAATGTTGGCTTTATTGTTGGCATTCTGTACGTTGGACAAGATGTAATATTTTGTAAACACAAAATATCTAATAAAAAGTTCTACACATGAAAGAGAAATACGACCAGGCTGTTTAGGAGTTTCAAAAGGCATGATACACGGCAAAATGCATGTATTATTTCTACCTTTGCCTGACTGTAAATCATTTTTTCCCAATCCAGGGCTTAAACTACTGTAATCCCAAACTATTTCAGTCAAATGATTATAATCATCATTGATCATGTTTTTGTAAAGCCCACAGGGGCAGATGCACATAAGCAGACAAACCATAGGTGAAGAGTAGATCAGGGGGCATATTTACAAGCCTCATTTGCCACTGGAGCATCACTTTTTTTGACGCTATGGTGGCGTATCGCCATTTCCCATATTTGCAAGGTGGCGTTAAGCCACTAAACGTGGCTTAACGCCACCTTGTACATATGCCCACCGCAGTCCTCTACGGCAAATGTGCATTTCACCGCAACACCCACGGCTTTTTGACACTGCCCCAGATTTACAAGGCTGAGGCAGCACCAAAAACAGCGCCATTCTAACGCCATGGATTACCAGGCGTTAGGTTGGCGATACAAGGAGAAATTATTATTTTCTCCTTGTTTTTTGCCCTTTCCATGTGTGCTGCATTCTGCAGCACACATAGAAAGAGCAAATCGCCATGAATGATTGTTTATGTGCAGGAAGGTGTCCCTTCCTGCACATAAACAATCCCCCCTGCAGCGCAGGCACCCTTGCAACGTGGTGGTAGTGATAGGCAGCTTTTTTGTGCCAGCGCTAGGGGAAACACAGGGGTGCGCCATATTCTTGTGAATACAGCACATCCCTGCGTTTTAAAAATGTCAGAGTGCGGCGCTGCTGAATTTGGTGGAGCTCATTGCTCTGACATTTTTTCGTAAATATGCTCCTTTTTTCCCAAAATAGAGTAGATTGTCATGCACAGCATGACAAAAAAAATATCCACTGAACTATGCAGATACATAAAAACATTCGTACTGCTATATACTCATTCTACAACCCTTTTTCAAGGGATTTCACCCAGTGATCAAGGAACAAGCAAAGGATATACAGTGTCCCCAAGAAACACTAACCTTTAACGTGTATTTGTAAAGCACACATTCACCCAAGGGTATCTTGGCGCTGAATAACAGATGTTTATTGTTACCCAACAATACTCATTTTATTGACCTCGGAGGGATGAAAGGCTCCGTAGCCCCACCAGGATTTGAACCTGTGACAATGAAGTCAAAGACAGTCCCCTACAGTGGGTGCATTAATCCACTAACCCACCAGACCCACCTTGAACTTCAGTGACAACTGAACACTGCATTTGGATTAGATCTTTATTCCGAGATTTTTCTAGGAAACACTGCTGATGAAATACTTAGGGCCTGATTATGAGTTCAGCGGTACATCGGACCACGAAACCCGTAGCGGAGGTGCGGTGGTGGTCAGGGACCGCCACACCAGTGGTCCGACCACCGTATTACAACTACGGCGGACGGACCTCTATGGCACCGCCGCAACCGCCAAGGGTACGCAATCCCTGCTGGTGGCGCGGTGGTGTGAGGCCGCAAAATGCTTGGCAAGGCTGCTGCAGCCCCACCAAGCATATTGCGAGTTTCCTCACTGTCAGCGGTCTCATGGCAGTGTTCACGCCATGAAATTGCTGGCGGTGAGGAAACTAAAGGGTCCCTACAGGGCTCCTTGGTGCCTCAGGCCATGGGAATGCATGCGGGGGGGGGGGAGCACATGTCTGCATGCACCCCCAGTTCCTGCAAGGATGGACTTAACAGTCCATGCCGTGCTGGAACATGTTTTGACATACCCATTGCAGTGCCTTTTTTAAAGTCACCGCCGTGGGAACGCCAAAGGACAGCCCATCAGACAACGAGGAAACTCATAATCTGGCGGGCAGCTGCAGTCGAGTCTGGAGCAGCGGGGCAGTGGCGTGCCGCCCTGTTCCTGCACGCCAAACTCGTAATCAGGCCATTAGACCACAGGGAAATTCTGTACTCCTGATGTCCAATATTTGTAGTTCATTAAATAATGTATTAGCTGAACATAGTTGATGTTCATACAGGCACCCTAATGTTTTGTCTAATAGTTCAAAGAACTTTCACTTTAATATCACCATGGTATGCACGCATGACAGATCACTTATTTAGACTATGCTTCTCAAATCACCAGTGCTGGCCTCGCAATAAAACCTTGTTGTGGTAATGATTGTAGTAGTGCCATAGATTCAACACTGAGGGCATCATTTTGATACTGGACGGTCGGACTGCTGACCGCTATTGCGGAGGTCAGGAGACCGCCGACATGCATGCGAGCGGTCCGAACACCCTGGTAGGATTTGACCGCCAGGCTGACGGTCAGCAACATGGCGGGGGCCTGATGTGGCCTTGGGAAAAGGCACCAGCACATGCCGACGCCATCAAGAAACATCCTACACGTCCGTGCACTGTGTGCCATGTACCATGTTGTGCATGGTACACGGTACACGGAGGTGAGTGGGGGCACTACATGTGCCCCACAACGAAAGGGGGCCCTGTTTGGGGCCCCCAATATCCCTTTCCGACAACTTTGGCGGGAACAACCTTTGTTCCCGCCATTAAAAGGATGTAGGAAAGGGATATTGTAATCCAGATGGTGGTGCCAGCCTTGGCACTGCCGCCATTGTCGGACGCTGCTCCGACCCCCGCCCCATCAGAATCTCTGAACCTGGCATAGGTGGTGGTCTTTCGTCCGACCGAATAGGGTCCGGCCGCCAGCATTGTGAGTCAGCGGGCAGTACCACCTATGGCCTGCCAGTGTGTGTTCTGACTGCCATCACAATGGGGCCTTAAACTTCAACTCAAAAATATAATTGACCAAAATATTGTGTCTACAGAAATCTCATGGACAAAAATACTGAAAGTAAGTATATTGTTTATTTACTTTGTTAGAATAATAGCAAAGTTTAAAACACAACATAATTTTTTATTATGTTGTTGGATTGTATTATATGTCATTTATGTTATTGTGAAATTTATTTTTAATTATTTTTAAATAATACAGATATATTTTTTTCACCTTGTTGGGTTTACTGGGGATTGAGTGGGTAGTGTTTTTTTTAATATATATACTAATTAATTTTATTTGATTCATTTGATATTTTAAATTATTTATTTGTTTAAATGTTAACAATATATTTTAAAATCTTTATTGCATTTTACTTTCAGGTTGTGGAGCTTATTTGGTGTTTGAGTGGGATTTTTTTATTAACTAATGTTAATTGATTTTTATTTAATTTGTGATTTTTCTGTTTACATGGTTACCAAATGTTTTATTATTTTATACATTTTATTTTCGGCTGTGGGCTTTATTGGTGCTTAAAATGATAAGAATTAGTTAATATTTTAACTATGCTAATATTTGTTTTTAACTTGTATCGATATGATTAAATAATGTTATTTATAAAAATGTTTTGTAAAGTTTTTTTGTATCTTTTTAGCATACCGTTTAATACTTTAAGATGGTTTTGTTTGATTTTATTGTACTTTTAATGTATAATTTTTTGGTATGTGGGGTGTATTGATGGAACGTGTGAAAAGTGGTTAGTGATTTTATTTGAAATAGTTGCATCATAATTAAATAAAAACTAAAATATTTGTTATGGCAAAAGACTTTAATACATTTCTTTTATGTTTGTGTTTAATGTTGGAGGTTGGTAAATGGATACTGTTTATTTTAATTATTCTTTATGCATCAAAAAATAAATAACATTTATGTGCCATTCTGATTTCTTTTTATTCTTTAAGAATAATTTTCATGTTTTAGTGTTTAATATATTTAGAATTTGGAATTTATTCATATTTTTGGAATAATTTGCGATGTTTATTTATTTTGAGTTAGCAGTAGTTCAGCCCGCCCCCCACCCCGAAGTATGCACTTTCCCCAGTGTTCATTAGACTGGAGTTAAAAAGTAAATCTGATTGCCTTATGTATGCACTTTCCACAGTGTCTGTTAGACTAGGGTTAGAATAGTAAATTTGACCCTCCCCTCCAATGTATGCGCTTCCCTTAATGTTGGTTAGTCTTGGGTTAGAATGGTAAATCTGATCTCCCAGTGTATGTTCTTTCCCCACTGTTTGGTAGACTGGATGTAAAATAGAAGATCTGACTTAACCCCAACCCCAATGTACGCACTAGTACCAGCATTTGTTAGATTGAAATTACAATAAATGCGCCCTCCCCCCAATATATGCATTTCCCCCAGTGTGTGTTAGACTGGAATTTGAATAGTAAATCTGACTCTTCCAATCTATGAACTTTCCCCAATATTTGTTAGACTGCAAGAACAATATTAAGTCTGGCTCACCCAAGATATGCACTTTGGTCATTTTCACAGACAATATAATTGTTCAATTGACTTGGTACGTGGACCCACCATTCCTCATCACTGATCTGCGCTCTTTCACAAAGAGGAGCAACTTGAGAAATATATCAACGAACATCTAGCCAATGGCTTTATGAGATATTCAGCCATGCCAGCTGGAGCTATGATATTTTTTGTACCAAAAGCTACTAAGTAGCTAAGGCTGTGCATCAATTGTTACAAGCTTAACACTATCACCATCAAGAAAAACCTATGCATGTTCTTCCTAAGGAGCAGCCCCCAGAATCTGGATCTCTTTTCCACCAGAGATCCGAACATACCGAATGTCTGCAACCTTTAGGAAGGAGGTGAATACAATTCAGCTGAACAGATGAAGAGATTCTTCCCTCTGTGAATCATCCTGACCTCCCATCTCCCAAAACCGTGAGACCACGTGCCGCCCTCCCAAAATTGTGAGGCCACACGCCGGCTGGCTAGGCACCAGGTTACCTGAAGACTCTGACATCCTCTAGGGTAGATGAATGCCATCGATAGCCCACGCGAGTCCAAGCCAAATGATGGGACGGGATCCTAAAAGAGACCTTGTGTGCATAGAGGCACACTTTCAGTGGCTGAACGTACATTATGTAAATTCGACTCTTTGACAAGTAGCAAAGACACTATCTTTGGAAGGATTCCCTTGTACAGCACTCTTATACCCTCTGAGGCATGTTCACACTTTATAAAACTCTTTAAATAAATACAAAAAATAAATAAGTAATGATATCCATTGCCTCTCATCTCTGTAATTTTAGATCAACTGCACAAGGTCCAATATTTCAAGAAACTTGACTTACGTGGAGTATACAACTTAGTTTGTATTAGTTGAGATGAGTGGAAGGCAGCTTTAACAAAAAATATGGGCACTACAAAAATGTGGTGAAGCCATTTAGCCGTGGTAATGGCCCAGCTGCATGTCAACATGTTTTAAATGATGTACTGAGAGACTTATTGGATCAGTATGTACTAGTCTACCTAGATGACATATTAATATTTTCCTGCAGTCTCCAAGAACAACAACAACATGTCAGGGAAGTTCTATACAAATTACAACAACACTGGCTCAACTCTCAAAATGTGAGTTTATTGTTACATATTTCACCTCCCTGGGATATCCCATCTCTACACATTGAATTGGTGTGGATCAAGCAGTTTTCCAATGAGATATAAACGACTATTAAAGACCTTCAGAGATATGTGGGCTTTGCAAATCTTTATTGTCAGTTTATTGCATCTCTGCCTTGTTTGCACCAATTACTTGCCTCACTCGGAAAGGGGTACCATTCAAATGGGATACAAAACTAGAGCAATCCTTTTCAACCCTTAAAAATGCATTAACCACCACATCCATTTTCAAGCACCTTAATGTTAATCTTCCCTTCACTGTTGAAATTGGTGCCACAGCTATCAGAGCCTTCTTATCTGAGAGAGATGACATGAATCCATAGAAGCATGGCATCCAGTCAACTATTGTTCCTGAACCTTAAAAGAATCTGAAAGACAACTACACCATTTTTGGATCAAAAAACTATTGGCCATAAAAGATACATTCAGTGTCTGTTGTCACTATGTAGAAGAAGCCAAGCATGAAGTAATTGTTTGGCATAACTATAAGAATCTGGACGGTTTGAATACTATGAGGTGTGAAAACCATCAACGTGCCCGCTGGAAGCTGTTCTTCGCTCAATACTGTTTTCTAATCAACTATCATCCAGGAAATCATCACAGGAAGGCAATAACACTACTAAGGAAGTAACTGAACCCCCACTCATCCTTTCAGTAATTCAATGGAAAACTTCAACATCAGAGACATTTACAGATGACTTGAAGATGGCAATTAAATCAATCGACAAGGAACAGTGAATACAAGAACCAGCTTCCAAAAATAAGGAAACAAGGTGGGCTACTCTTTCAATAAGGGAAACTTAATGTACGAACAGCACAGTTACTTAATCAACCATTACAGTGGAATCATGTTATCCCTATGGCTACCCATCTTGGTATTACAAGTACTAACGAATTGTCAACCTGCAACTTCCGATGGCCTAATCTCCATTAATCTACCTATCTATGTGTCAACCTGTGTCAACTGTCCACATACAAAGAACAGTCATAGTAAACCCCTGAGATAGCTACGACTTTTACCTACACTTCAACTGCCCTGGAAAATTACATCAATGGACTTTACTGTTGATCTACCATCATGAGAATCTTGCACAGTCCTGTGGGTGGTGGTTGATATGTTTTGATATGATATTGTTTATTGAGCCTGTGAATGCCCGAAGTTTTAAGTAGTTTCCTGAAATGGGTGAGATTAGACTGGGTTTTAAGATGTCAAGGGAGCTTGTTCCATAACTTACAGGTTGAAGAGACAAAGCTTCTACTACCCCAGGATGCCTTGTAGATCTTGGCAATTACCACAGTTTTGGATGCAGAACACTGGAGAGCTCTCCTAGGTATGTACCATTCAACATTCTTCCTGATGTAGTCTGGGTCTAAGTCATGAAGGGCTTTGGCAGGCATGCAGAGTGCCTTGAAAGCTACTCGCTTCTTGGCTAGGAGCCAATGTAGCTCCACTAATGATTGGGAGACTGAATTGAATTTGGCAATTCTCATAAGGAATCGAGCTGCTGCATTTTGTAATACTTGCAGTTTTTTCAGAAATCGTTGTTGAATGCCCATATAAATGGCATTACAGTAATCTAACCTGGAAAGTACAAGAGCAGTAATTGCAGTTTTCTGGAGTTCAAAAGGGATGCATGGGAGAATCTTTCTCCAAGTTCTTCAGAAGAGAAAGCAAGAGGAAGAAAGATGATTAATCTGATCTGCAAATGTAAGTTTTGCATCAAAATTTACTCACAAATTCCTAACTTTTAGGACCGGAGAAGGAAGAGGGACCAAATGTTTATGTTCTATAAATGAGGACATTTTTTGTTTCTTTACCCAGGATTCCAATCTCACAAGAACTAGCTAACTATGTTATGAAGACCATAGTTTGGTTACATGGTCTTCTTACTACCATCATTTCTAATCAAGACTGTTAATTTGTATCCACATTCTGGACAGCCTTAATGCCCATACTAGGTATTAAAACTAACATCTCAAATCACTACAATTTTCGAACTACTGAACAAACTGAAATGATAAATAAACCTTTCGACATTATCTCAGATATTTTGCCACCCAGTACCAAGATGATTGGGTACATTGGCTGAATTTATGTATAACAATTATTTACAAGTTTCTCTAACAATGCCAACGTTCTTTTGTACTTATGTATTACATGTTCAAATGCTCCCACTATAACTGCCTCAATAATAAGTTCCCTCCCCCTGATCACTTCGATTAGGAAAATTCATAAGGACGTTCAAAGCACTTACGGAAAGCGAAACCACCTATAAAAAGTTTAAGCATCGACATTGCTCCCCTGCACCTTGCTACTAAACAGAAAACGTATTTGCATTTCTACATTCTGCCTTTGTTTGCCATAATATCATGGAAAATTCAAGCCCCAATGTGTAGATCCTTTTTTTATCCCCAAGAGAGTCAATACAGTATATGTCTAATTACAAGTAATTCCAAAAATCAAGAAAAGGGAGGAAGAAGCTGTGATTCATTCTGCTTCAATGCTTAATTTCGGTAGTGACCTCAGGGTCACGGTAGGAAGCTACAACAAGGACGTGCAAGTAGCACCTCAGAGAGCTCCCGCAACACCCGACGGAGTTTGATTAAACTCCAAAAAAGGTAGAACCATAACCTATACACATCGTCAATTAAATGAAATAATGATGAAGATGGGTAAGTGACATTAACTTATCCGATCTGTTAAAGCAATCCAACTCAATATCGCTACGAATAAGGTCCTGATGAAAGTCCACCGATCTTTAGAGACACCCATGGACTGAAACATGTCGACCACTGAAACAACAATTTTATAGGTGTGGTGGACTATTTACATATCCAAAAGTCAAAAAAATCCCCCTATCGGCAAATATTTAATATCAAACAATGACTAGCACCAAGTTCACTCAATCACCAGAATAAGACACTAACACCCTCAATAGGCCAAACGTTCAGAAACTACAAACATTTATTTTGATTAAAAAAATATCATTACACTTCATCATATACAATAAATGATCCCATGATTATACATAAAAATAGCAGCAATAGTTAAAAAGTTAAAAACCACATTCTATACACAAAATACACAATTTGGGAGAACCTGCAAGAAAAAATGCTCTCTTGTCAAAAATGAAGGCAAAAGCATAGGATCCGGATCATTCGTTATTCTGTAAAGTTATTATTCTCAGTGTTCAATTATTTCGATTAACAAATGTCTCCACAATCTCTAGTTAGCCTTCTTTGTCTTGCGTCGACGCGTTTCGGTGGATGTTAAGGATCCTTGAACCACGGAGTCGCTACCGGATATGTGGCCATTACGCTTATACTACAGTAATTAAAGAAAAGCCTATATGGAATAATGGGCATATAATATATGAACTGAGGAACTATTACTAAACCTAAGAAGCTTGGTGCTCAATTCAAATATAAAGGGGTATGTATCCCTTATAAACCTGTTTCAGGTATTTCAGGACTGTCAGTTGGCAGATTGATTGGTCAGTTCTAAAGCACGGCCTGAGAGAGAGACACTTGTCCTCTGACACGATTTCTGCAAGGTTTTTACCTGCAATTCTTCTGGATGTGTTGTGCTTCATAAATACAGATCATAAAGTTTACATGGGAGTCGTGAATTTCTGTCCTGAGGAAGGTGGTTCATAATCATTAACATCCACCGAAACGCGTCGACGCAAGACAAAGAAGGCTAACTAGAGATTGTGGAGACATTTGTTAATCGAAATAATTGAACACTGAGAATAATAACTTTACAGAATAACGAATGATCGGATCCTATGCTTTTGCCTTCATTTTTGACAAGAGAGCATTTTTTCTTGCAGGTTCTCCCAAATTGTGTATTTTGTGTATAGAATGTGGTTTTTAACTTTTTAACTATTGCTGCTATTTTTATGTATAATCATGGGATCATTTATTGTATATGATGAAGTGTAATGATATTTTTTTAATCAAAATAAATGTTTGTAGTTTCTGAACGTTTGGCCTATTGAGGGTGTTAGTGTCTTATTCTGGTGATTGAGTGAACTTGGTGCTAGTCATTGTTTGATATTAAATATTTGCCGATAGGGGGATTTTTTTGACTTTTGTCCATTTGGTGCCCTACTCCCTTTGCGGTAAAAGGGCCCCTCTCAATATTTTTTTGTGTCTATTTACATATCCACCAGAGCACCACACGCTGTTTTTAATCCTTCCCCTCCCTGACGATTAAACACAGAGTGCAGGATAGGAGGTATTTTTAATTTTCTCACTTTTTTCCACTAACACTACTGAAATCACGACCGTCATAGAACCAGATGGTCTCCCTCCAGGTGGAGGAAGGTTGACTGCCTGGAGAACGAAAAACTCAGGCGGAAAAGGACCCAATGACAAAACCAACCACCTAACCTTTTCAAGCGGATAACCAAAATATACCGCTACCCACAGGTTAGAGTGTATGAGGGCCTTTGTACAACACTCATAGGGCCTGGCTTACTAACGACATGTGATTCATTCCCTTTGGATTATAAACTGATTACAAGTAATCTCAAATTACAATTACAAGAGATAGGGAATAAATATTATAAACATGAATGGAAAGGGAATAATGACTCACAATTTGAAAAGCAGGAAAGCTGCAAATGACACTGACGCAGGACTAGCTTAAAATTGTTGTTACGTAATGGAAGTAGGATGGCTGCCAAGGATTCTTGGAGTAGCTAACATATGGAAACATGACACACATATGACGACTTGCAGTGTCTTTCTTGTTTGTGGAAGAATGGAAAATGGGGGGGGGGGTATGACTATGGGCAGTATGTTGATTAAAACGATGCATTACTGTCTAGATTATAGATTAATTAACAACAACAAAAAAATAAAAAACGATTCTATGTCCTCCTAATGAAGGGACAATTGATAGAAACATTTAGAGAATGTCCGGAACTGAAGAATTACACTGATTTAAAAGTTGTGATTAAATGTATGGTGCGAGCAGTCCAGTCAAATGTCTGAAGAAAGTTATTTATTTAGGATGAAAGCCCTCACCCACCCCAAGGTGTCATGCTTGATCATAGGGTCCTCCTCAAAGTGGTAAAGCGAGATTGCCAATGTGGGCTACAACCCAAAAATAAGTGGATCTCTTATAACTCTATAAGTATTTAATGACGTAGTAAATGTGTCCTTTAGTGTAACAGTGTATTGACAGAAGGGGAACAAAAACAGGGTTGAAGATTTGCCCTGCATTTTAATTTATACACTGGGGGCTCAAAGAAGACCTATGAAGGGCTTCCAGTAGGTAGTTTGAGCTACTTCTTTTTTCTTCCCCCCTCTGTCATTACACTCTAGTCTAGGACACCTTCACTACATTATTAGATACTTGTAGGAACTTACATCCCTATGCATTGATCAGATGTCATAGAAAGAATTTCAGGAATATATATGGCAAGGCAAAGCAAGGCTTCATTACAGATGACTATGATTTCTTTCAGTCTGCTGCTTAAAGAAATGCCAGACTCCAAGCTGTATCTAGAAAATTGTTACGAAAACAGCTCCTGCTGACAGAGAATTAATTGGAAACCTCAGTCAGCAGAGGACGCGTCTACAGCTTTCACTAGAGCATGGGTAGAGCCAGCATCTCCAGAGAATAACAATAATATAGTGTGCCACCTTCACAAGTGAAGCATGTGCCAATAGCTTCGTCAGGGCATTTTTGATTGTTGGTGAGTAGTAGCGAATGTAGCGCCCGTGTAGAGGTAGTCCATGAGTCTAGACGTTTTCTAAACAGACTGCAGGAATATTAACCGGGCTCTTATCAAGTAGTCCCACGCCACAGGCGCAGTCTAAGATTGACACACTGAGTCTTCATATCGGACCGGGTCTGGACCTGATTGGGCTCCTAGACCTACCTCTACACGGGCGCTACATTCGCTACTACTCACCAACAATCAAAAATGCCCTGACGAAGTTCATCCTTTGAACGAAACGCGTTGGCTGATGCTTTGCATAAACCTTATGGATTGTTTGAAATAAAGATTCATTTTTCTACGAAGACACTGATCGAGCTTCATTATTGATAAAATTCTTACTTGGGAGTGCACCGCTCCAGTGTTCACAAAGTACCATATATCTGCTCAGCAGTTGGCATCCTACAACGGCGGGTGCAGGAGCTGATTGTGCACACCGACTCTCATCATACCACTAAACCACTACTTGGAGAATGCATCGAGGAGGTGCGGCCACTGGAGTCCGCCGTTGGTTCTCTATTTTCATGTGCCAATAGGGCTGTCCAGAACACAAGTGATGGTGCCTCATTTAGAGGACGGCGGTAAAGGGCCATCTATCTAAAAAAATGAAGTCTGCTCTTTTTCCTTATTTATCTTCTTCAGCCCTTCATTAGTAGCCAGCGGCCTCGAATACTGGCCTCCGATGCCTCCGCACCGTGCCACACCCCAAGGAAATGCCGAGTGGTGTAAGTGGCCAGTCCGGCCCTGGGAATCAGTGATTGCTCTCAGACTCCTGCATGTTCTTACTCGTGAGAGATAATTTTTCTCCACACACATTTCACAAAGTTTTCAAGGTGAAATTCGTGTCTGAAAGTAACTTTTTAATTACATTTTCCCTCACAATATGGAAGCCTTACCAGCCATAAACATATGTGTACAGCGAGGTCAAGATTACCATAATTCTTCGAATGAGTAAATTAGTGCAGGGGAAAATGAGTCAATGATGACAGAGCTGCTACCTGCCCTGTCATCAGGAACTCCCTTGCAGTTGACAAAAAGTTGGTGGAAAGGGCATCAAAGGGGCCACACAATTGAGCGAATCCCCTCATGTGCCATTTCCTTCAGATTCATTTCCTTCCAGGACCATCATGTACATCGTGGAGGCCGCAGAGCGAAAATGTCCTAAAATGTAGCAGTCCAAGGGAGAAAACCCCTAGATCATGAGACACATTCGTTGTGTTATTCCTGAAGATGGACCCCTGCATTGGTGGTCTACCTTCATGAATAACCTTAGTGACAAAAGGTCTGGTACGGAAGAGCATCATGGATCATTTCTCCCCCAAAGAAGCTCCTGCCAAGTGCTGCAGGGGAAAATGACTACCATAAGAATGGGCACTGTTGAATTAGGTGACCCAGCCATGGATGGCGTGGTGGATGTGCTGCCCAGGCGACAACATCGATATGGCAGCCTGGTTGCTGAACTCATATTGAAGCCTATAGTCTTTAAACTTCACAAGAACAGTAGTCAGAGTGTCCAAGGCAGTCTGTTAGCACCTATGTGCCAGATACAGTCCGTAACCCCCTATCAGTGCAAAATGCAATGTGTAACCACCATCAGTGCAGGAGGCCTCAGCTAATCCTTCCACAGCAGAAGGTATAGTCCGTGATCACCATCAGTGCTGAAGGCATTCACGGACCTTGCCAGGGTAAGGGGCACCTGCAAGGTTACATTGGCAGTCCACCAATGTGTAAAACATGTAGAAATCACGCCTAGCATTCACAGAGTCAGCAGTCCTCACCAGAGCTGAAACCATTGGCAACCCACATCAATGCATCAGAGGGCCCAGCAATGCCAAATGCACCAGGAGCCCCTCCTGTTTTGGAGCTATTGAGAGCCCTCATGGGTGATGCAGGTGTAAGCAGCCCTCCCAGAGCTGTAGCCCCCACTAGTGCAAGACGAGTATGCAGCAAGCCAGTGCCAAAAGTATTGCCACCCTTCACTAGTGCAGGAAGTATTAGCAACCGCCATCAGGGCAGGAGGAGTTGTTATCCCTCACCACTGCAGATGTTTGGGGCCGCCACAAGCTCAGGCAACTGATCTCAATGTACACGCCCACCAGACACCTAAGATCCTCCCGCCTGCAGCTCCTGTGGACAACCAGAGTCAAAAGGGCAAGATGGGGAGGTAGATCATTTGCCCATTTGGTACCGAGGCTGTCGAATGCCCTCCCACTCGACCTTAGATCGCTGCCTAATGAAATCCCTTTCAGGAAAAACCTAAAGACCCAGCTTTTCCCCAATTAATTTACATGTGGTCGTAGCCCTCAGCACAGCACTCACCAGCGTGGGGAAGACTTCGGGCAGCCAGGCGCTTTACAAAAAAGTAAACATAAACAAGTGATAGTAGGTGCTGACAGCACCCACTCGTGTAAGATATCTGGGCGGTCACCACCAGTGCTAATTTAGATGGCAGGCACAGTCAAAGGAGTCAGCAGCCACCTGGATGTCAGCAGCCCAAACCTTGCAAGAACAGTGAAAGGACAGTCAGCAGTATCACATTGTGGGAGGAGTTAGCAATCCTCTGTAGTAGTCAGCATGATATGCCTATGAAAGAGTAATGCACAGACCCCACCAGGGCAAGCAGCGCTGGTAGGTTCCAAGAGTCAGAGGGGTTAACAACCACTAGAGTGAGAGGTGCAGCAGACCCTCAAATGCTGTAGAAAGTTGCTGTCTCCAGTGAAGGAACAGATGGAGCCACAACCAGTGCCGGTAGATTCAAAAGCCCCCCCACTAATGCAAGAACAGACAACAACTCCCTGATATTATAGGAGGTGGTAGTTACCCTCAGCAGTGGAAGACCAGATTACAAGGTCCTGCAGTGCAGGAGAAAGAGAGGCAATGGATACTATTAGCCAGGGCCACAGGGATTATGCGATTGTGCGGCCGTTGCGATTTTTGCATATTTATAGATTTGCCGCACTTGACACATAATCCATCATCTGCCGCATAATCTGCAGATTTTAACAAAAAAATTGTTCCCAGCTCAAACGGTTTAAAAGTTACTTAAAACGCAGCGACACGTGTTGCCGTGCAGTGGAAAGACCTTTGCAAAGGTTGACTGGTCACCTTTCTGTTGCTTATTGCTATATTTGGGTGTTAAACTGGTATTATTGAGGTGCAGCCAATGGCCAGTCGGTGTTAACATGTTTAACAAGCATTGGCATAGCCAATAGGTCTCGCCTTTGGGACCTTATAAGTGTTTAGCGATGCAACAGTTTAGGTTGTTGCACCAAGGATATTGTGCTGGATAACTAAACACTAAAAAGGTCCCAAAGGCGAGACCTATTGGCTATGTCAATGCTTGTTCCTCTTGCTTGTGCATTTTCAAATTGACTGCACAGAGCTATGGACCATGTCGAAATTGCATTAAGAAACTACAGGGTAATTGGGTATTCCGAGATACAGCAGACCTTCCTTGATCTACAGCGCAAAATATCTAAATAAAAAATGCCAACAATATATACTTTGTGAATCTAGATTTTTTTTTGCCTTTTAGTTAAGATTTTAGTATTTATTTTATTTTATGTGTGCAGACATGATGTGTCCGGTGTTCTTAATGTGCTTACATTCGGTTTCCAGCTGAAGACCTTAAACCCAGCCTTAATGAGATTGATGAGACTACAAGCATATTAAAGGAAACCCAGGGGCGTATCACAGGTCATTGCAGCCCTGCACTGCAGGGGGCAGAGGGGCTTTCAGGTGGCCCCGACACTTCAGGGGCCCCATTAAGCTCAAAGTCTGTGAATATTTGAGAGATCTTGAGACTTGGGAGCCCCTCGTCACATTCTGCAGGAGGGGGCATCATTTTGCACTACGCCACTGGGGAACCACCATCCTCTCCAAGTGCCGCAGGAAAGGCGATTTGCCATGAAAATCGAAGCTCTTCCATGAAAGCGTAGCTCTGCTGGAAAGATGGCAGTTTGTTTACCAACCTTTACCCTTGCTAACACCGAGATGCCCAGTAGATTGACAGAGCAGTGGAGGGGGGGAAAAGGCCTGGTGCTTGCTCGCACTTCTTGCAGCCAGAGTACATGGGAGGGAGAGTTGTGCAAAAGGGCATCTGGAAGACGTGCAGAGGCCGCATAGCGTGTGACACAGTGATGTGTACGGGGCGTGATTGAAAGGCCGCTCATGCAAGCAACTGCAAATACAGTCACGTTTTTGTCTAATTATTCTAAAAAAAAAAGTGGCGGGGACGGAACAGCCAATATCGTAGAAAGCTTTGAACAGCATTGTTGGCATTAATCGGTTACCCATTGCAAAATCCACATGAGAGCACCACGGAGCACAGAGGTATTGTCCATGTACCTGTCTTCTAGACATGACAAAAGCAAGGGGCAGGGGAGGAACGTTAGGGGCAAAAAGGGCACGGACAAGGATTCCACCGAAGACGGATCACTTTCCTTCCGACTACAGTCAACAAGCTGGTGAGCGGGAAGTGAAGATTAAATGTTTAGACGTGCCTTTTGCTGGAGACTGGCAGAAATTCACAACAAAAGTGCACCATTTTCTTTGAGCCCTCCCCTCTAATGATGCTGTCACTCAGCCTCAGGAGGTCATTGCTTTTCTTTGTCTTCCATTTCCTGTCGTCCTGGCAGGGACCCTTTCACGCTACTAAACAGCAGACATCAATGTAAATTGTATTTATATAGCGCTTACTCCCCTGACCAGGTCTTGTAGGCACATTTCTGCGTGAACTGCCCATCGTAAGAACACTGATAACAACACATCAAGAAAAGTATTCACTAAACAATAACAATCTGCTTTCTTGTGTACAGGCTTCACACAGCACTTCTTCGGTATGCACTTATGTAAATACCAGGTGGAGCTATTACCCTAATACAATTTATGGTGCTCAGTTTATCAAACTTGGAACGGTAGATGGCTGAGGTAACCTTGCAGCGATTCACGGGGCATATCTACAAGGGCCGAAGTTAAAATTATCGAAGCGTCCGTTTTCGGACGAAAAGCGGCGATAATTTTAACGCCCTATTAGCAAGGACACGCTAACGCGTGAAACCATGCTTCTTCGCCCTTTTCCTATCGCCCAGCTTTGCATCTCTAATGAGATGCAAAGTGGGTGTTCCTCCCCAGAATAACGGGAGAAATGTCGCTAAGCGACATTTCTCCTATTATCAAGCCTCACGCTATGAAGCATAGCGACAAGCAAAGTAGCGATAACCTCTGTTATCGCTACTTTCCTTACGCCTGCTTCAAGACTGACTTAGCCATGATATCCTATGTAAGGTGGATATCATGGCTAAGTATGTCTTGCCCTATCAGCAAGCTATCGCCAAACCTTGTGCCATTATCGCTGTATTTCCAGCGATAATCGCACAATTGGCAGCTTGCGCTCTGAATTTTATCGCTTTGGAGATAAGCGTTGCTGATAGCACGCTATCTCCGCGATAAAATTCAGTTTCGGCCGGCGATAATTATCCTCGCGCTAAGAGCGCTGAGCGATAATTATCGCATGGCCTTGTAGATATGCCCCTAAATTCACTAGAGATCATTAAAGATGCCACATCCTTTGTTTAACTCACTGAGACATCGTGCGAGACTAGATGTCACTGTAGATGTGGTATTAATTAAAGCAGAGAGTAGTAAGGTTGAAAGTGCCAAATGTCTGGACACCTTTAACAGTATTTGATTTTCCAGTACAAATGGGCTGCCTGCATTTTCTATTTCATCTGCAAACAAGCAGAGATAAGAAAGGCAGATGCGGCAGCAGGACCAGAATCGGTTAACCTATTAGCCTTTGTATAGAAGTTTGGAGTTTCACCATCCAGATTTTGTTGGGGAATGGCTAGGGATGCAGATTCATGAATAGCCTTCCCTCAAACCAAGAACCCAACACCTTTATGGGAACTTAGAAAGCAGGGAAACCTGTTTTATCCTCAGTGGAATGCTCTCAGTTTCGTTAGATCTGGAGTTCCTCCATTTTTAACAGTCTGCATTACTTATTTTGATTTTTTTCAGTATTCTAAAATTAGGGTGTCTTGTTAGACAAGTTTACTGAATCAACCACGTAGCCACATATTGCACTTTGCAAAATAAAAATCAATACAAAAACGCAGGCTTTCTTTAACAACCCAATTCAAATATCCAAATACTCTCGTTGCAGAAGAAGATAGCACTCGGAGTTTTTTTACTTGGGGAAATTTACAGCAAACAAATAGCCTACCTGTATGTTTAGATGTAGTATTTGCAAAGTGCAAACGTGGCCTAGATACAGTTACTTCACTGTGATGTAGTGTTCTCTAAAAGAGGTGTGTCTTTAGCTCATCCCTAGATTGGAGCAGAGTTTGGGCTGCCTTCTTAGATACGAGGATATCACTGTAAATCCTGTTTGCATAGATGGAAAAGACCTTATGCTTTTCTTTTTTTTTTCTTTTGCACTCCTCCCATCTGATGTGACCTATCTGCAGGTGTGCAGAGTCACTGCAGGTGGTGAGCTCATAAATCAGATGGGCTGGGTTACTGGTCCAATGGCTCTGTAGAAGAGTTTGAAGATGGTGCAGGCTGGGAGCCAGTGTATTTCCATCAGGGTTGCTTTGTTCTAGTGAGATTTCTTCGGGCCCTTTATGAGGCATCCTATGGCCAGTGTAGAGTCTGGAAGGCTGCGGAGCAGTGTTCAGCCACCATCCAGAAGATATAGGGGCTCGAATGGCAGTTCTGAAGTCTCTTACAGAGAAGAAAGGTTTCACTTTCTTCAGTGATTTGCACGATGGCTGCCCAGGGTAAATCCAAGTGACTTGGCATAAAGTTGGGTTTCAAATCCATCCAGGTTCATGCTACTGAGCCAAGTTTGCCCAGCTTGTTGCTTCTTGTTCTTGGTGACTTGCAAGATTTGTTTGAAGTGTTGGCTATCTGGGGCCATCTGAGACTTTAAAGCAGAGGAGGCATACACTTATCTGTCTCAATAATAAATTTGTTCTAGGATACTGAAGCAAAATTAGAAATCAGGTATACTGAATATTTGTCATCTCAGAAAGGATGATCTATAACACTTCATGGCACACAGCAACTTTCCACTTCATGGTATGAGAATCGGCTGAGTCAAATGATTTGCAATTTCTGTCCCCTCTCCGATTTAAGAACTACCAAACCACCCTACGCCTCACCTCAACTCCCAAATGCATTCTTGAAAACCGAGCCCTATTCAAACAAAAAGAGGGGAAAAAGAAACACCCTTAGAAAATGGTACACAGGGCAACACAGCCATGAGCCAACATACTATGCCAGGGTACCCTTTGCCCAATGTGTAGCGCAAATTCCGGGATTAACTCACTACAGAAAATGTACTGAAAACAAACACTTAGTTAAAGCAGAACTTTGCAACAACCTGACTCATATTTAATTCCAAATTCATAATCTTAATCATGGACTTTCACTTCCGATCCTTTTCCAAGAAGCTAATCCGGAGGCAACTCATCTGCAAAAACCGCACCAACAGGCAGGAAATGGCATGCCAACATTTGAGTAAAGCGCCACCATCCAGCCCAGCACACAGGGGTCTGGACCTGAACTCATTAATCAAAACACGTTTCCCCGTGGGCAGCGGCATGATCTTTCCCAGAATGCCAGTGCTGACGAAGTGACGTGACCCGAGCAAACACGATTTGCTATTTTTAAACACCTTGTTTTTCTGATTCTGTCGGGCACATATTCATGATCACCAAATGAACAAGGGATGCCCGGCCGCTCTGGGGTGCGGGAGGAAGACGAGCAACAACGAGTGGGGGATATGTATGTGCTATTTATATAGCGCTTACAGCCCCAGGTATCCAAGCGCTTGCTTCTTCCAGTTGGCTGTGTGTAGTGAACAAGAAAAATGCTGCGCAACAGGGCGGCTTCTAGTTGCTACAATTCTCAGAGACAATTGGGTGAGGTTGTGCCCGTCTTCAACACGGCTCCTGGAATAAAAAAAAATAACACACCCCAGGGGTGTGAGAAACAAACTTGGCACACGTTTTGAAGTTGAGATGCAGAATGTAAAAAAATCATATAGCAGAGATTCTGCACTATTTACCCGGCAGCCGGTTAAACAGACGCTCCTTAAAGACACATACACTCCTCTGACATCGCTGGAGCGCAGAAGCCGAGCGTCTTCGGAGGGGCTGTGCGGAGGTCTGTCAGGCTGCGGGCCCCTTCCCGGTGCGCCTGCCTTCTGTCAGGGGCAGCAGCTGGAGGAGTTTCCTGCCCCCCGCGCTCTCCCTCTCATTCCTTCTCCAGTTAAAATCACTGCCCGGAGCAGCTCAGGAAACGCTGCGAGGAAGCCGGGAGGGCGGAGGGCCGGGAGACTCTCTTTGTCTTTGGTGTGTGAGTGAGTGTCAGTGTGTGCCGAGGAGGAGCGGAGGGGGGCCTGACATGCTAAAGATAACGGGATGGGGTGCTGGCTCGGCCTGGGAGGCAGTCTGCGCTCCAGCCCCGGCCACTTCCTGTGTTGCACAGCTCCAGTTTTTCAAACAAGAAAATAATTAAACCCAGATGGCCCCTGCGCGCGCTGTAAGAATGCGGCCGCGAAAGTGAAAGCAACTACAGGGAAGAGAGGAGCGGGGGCGAGCGAGCGCGGCAGCCTGCTGAGCTGACCACACGCTCGTGCACCATGGCCTTTTGCTCGCGCGTAACCGCCCGAAAAAGGCCACGACGCACGAGCGTGTGGTCAGCTTCTGAAACCCCCTTACATAAAGTCTCGCCAGAGCAGCGCTTGCGCGCTACTCAAGGCTCGACCTAAAAATCATAAAATAATGAAGTAATACTATCATAAAATGTGCTACATTACGCTGCATAATTTGCCTTTTCTTACCACATAATTTAGTCAGCCCTGCCACATAATTAGGCCTTCCCCTGCTGCATAATTCCAGTGGCCCTGCTAATAGCCGATGCAAGAGCAGGAAGAGAAAATCACACTATTTTAAGAGTATTTAATTCCTACCAGTCCAAGAGGAGCCACTGCCAGCACTGAAGGCGGAAGCAGTCCCCACCAACAATGGAACAGACTACCCAGCCAGCATTGGAGTTCGCATGATCTCCATGCACAGGAGGCACTGGTCTGTTACAGAGCATGCACAGTCACCTGCTGGTGGACAAGTCGTGTGAGTGTGGAGTCATGTACACGAGCACAAGAATAGTCAGCCCCTACAGACTGGGAGGAGCCACTGCCCAACAGTATAGGCAAAGTCCACCCCAGCCAGTGCAGGAAGATAAACATGCCTCTCCTGTTAGGCTTCTCAGTGGCCCGGCTACAGGTGTGATCATTAAGATATACATATGCTGTCTAAGGAACATAACATCAGCCCAGTCAAGTGCCACGCATTTCGAGTTACTATAACGCATTTTAGAAAAATTATCGCATCACTTCAAGGCCAGTCGTTTGCCACGCTAATCAGCAGTGAGTTGACAGCATGGTCTTAGATTTCACACACTCCCTGTCTATTGGAGAATAATAGGACGATGGATCACAGCAAACTCAAGGCGGTCCTCTGGCAGACTGAAAATACCTCCTCAGAACTGGATTGAGTAATCTGCCTTTCCAGTGACTGGGCGTGTGTCACAGGGGGGCGTGTAGAGTCTTCACTAGACCCTAGCAGTCCCATTTGGACAAAGTGTATAGGAAGCATGCTGAAAACTTGCAATCAGCAAGATATTACGGAGCTTCTTGTTCCTCTGTCATGTGTGTTAGACATCCCCTCACGCCTCTGCCTCTCCGAGGCTTAATGTGGGGGGTCTTGTGACTGGCTGCGAGGACGTGACGTAAGCAGAGCTCTTTCCTTGACTTCTTCTCTCAGTGTGAAGGGCCCTCGACACCACGCACTTCTTTTAAACAGCAATAAATAATTTTTACAGTGATTGAAAGCATGTTGCATGCAGTGCAGCACACATAGCCCATTGTCCCTTCAGTCCGCAGACATTCCATAGTAAAGAAGGAAGAGTGATAATGTTTGGGACTTTCAACGAAGCACTAACAGAGCACCACTGTGTTTTCAGTGAGCTGCTCTTGATTTGCAGATGCACTTCATGACACACAGTACAAAAAGTGAGTCAAGGTTATGAAGCAGACTAGCATTTTCTAGAGCCGTCTGAGGCTTAGCACATGACTTTACTGTGCACACTTTATAGGCTATTATACAAGTGCTTATAGTGTATCACATTTGCAGAAAATACTGCACTACATATATGAACACGTGATTACAAAGGGCATTATGGCTGCTATTTTGATATGTTGGTTTCCTATTGTTCTATGTTTCATTTTGTTTCAATTTCAGTTTGGTGTTAGAGACGTGCTAGTGGTCTGAGAGTGGACAATATTCCCCTTGTAACTAGGTAAGATGACCTATGTAGTAGATTCACTGGTCACTACTTAAAGTTGGGATACTCATTAAATCCTGATTTTGACTAAAAGCATGAAAGGGACACCAAGCACTGATGGATATCAGTTGTCATATGAGTCCCCTTTCCTTACTTTGCTGTCATCTCACACTGTTTATTGTATTACTTGTCTTATTATTATTTGATTTTTCAGAGAGACGGTGGACCCAGGATATACACCGGCCATCGCCTTCCTGGCCATTCGGATACTTTAGTGGCCTGCATACTTCTATTTGATTACTACAATTTTGAGCAGAGTGACAAATTTTCCAGGTCCTGATGAATGCCCCTGAACCCCGCTGGGGTCAGTCATGGGCAGAAACATGTTGACCATCTACAGGGTTATATTTGATTAAAACCTTGAGTCCTCTCTTTTTAACCCTATCCCAGAGGACCACTGAATAAAATTGATTCGGCCCTCTGAAGATCGTTTTACCCATTACTTTCTTTTGCACTCTGCCCCTCACTGACCCTATAACATCGCTCATCTTTAAAACACCTCAGCGCTTCCCCACAGGGGAGTTGTAGCCCACACCATGGACCTTGCAGTCCCGGTGTGAGGAGGGAACCCAATGATGAAGCATGTCACCTTCGGGTGAGTGAAGGTTCTTGTCCTAAAAGGGTGTTCTCCTCTGACAGCTCATATATACACACACACACCTACATAGGACACTATATGGGTATATAGTTCCTTAGACCATACGTACTCTTTGGGAGTTTCATTACAAATAGGGATTAGCACATAATTGGTCGGATCCTTCCCGCAAGATCCTTTATGCGAATATAATATTGACTACTTTTGTTGCACACCTTTAGTTGATAGGAATTTTTAACTTTGCACATCTTTATGATTGGTTGATACCTGCTTCCTCTCTTTTAAATGCAACCAAGAGTGTGGAGATGGTGACCAAAAGCTTCAGGAACTGCGTCTCATCTTCATATGTCTTGGTGCCCAGTTCAATACTGAGTTGGGACAAATGTTCCTTCCTCAGATGAGAGTTTTGACACTTCAACAGAAACTGCAACATCTTCCCAATCAACCAACAGTAACTGCCAGATTGTGGCTAATGGTGCAAAGCTTAATGGCATGGTCAGTAGCTGTAGTCCCATGGGCTTGTTACCACTGAAATCCTTAGCCAACCATCTGTTGCAATTTTGGTCCCCAAGCTTGCAACTCTTCGAACAACTCATCTCAGTTATAACCCAGATCCAACAGGAGTTGAGTTGGCGGCTGGTGGAGGACCACCTGTCCAAGTGTGTTCCACTACCTTTTCAAAATCCTGTCCAACTGACTGCAGGTGCCAATCTTTGGGGGTTGGGGTGTTACTCTCTGGGATCAGGCAATTAAGGGCTCCTGGTCAGAGGAGGAGGAGCGCAGACATTCCTCAAATTGGAGGGAGTTGCCTACACTATGGAGAGCACTTCGGTCATTCTCTGTCCAACTGGAAGGAAAGAATAGTGTAATCAGGATGGACAACCAGGTAACAAAGTGTTATCTCAACCACCAAGGAGGCACAAAGACCAGAGTCCCTAATCCAGTGGCAAGTCAGTTAATTGTCTGTGTGTAGAGTCATATGCTGGCCATATCAGCAGCTTGAATTTCAGAGTGGACAGCTTAACCGCAATCTACTGCCACCAGTGATGCACCATCTAGTGGCTTGGGAGCTGAATAAGATTTGCTCTTGGTTTGGAACACCCGGATAGATCTTTTCTCATCCCCGCACAATGCAATGCTCCCAATTTTTTGCACAGAGCAGTGGTGTCCCCAAGCTTGGGTAGTAGATGTGTTAACGATTCCTTGGATGCCTTCCCACTGATTCCCCTCTTCCTGAGGGTGCTTCAGAAGATTTGGGAGGAGAGGAAGATGATAATTCTAATGGCACCATTTTTGACCATGACGTCTATGGCTGCCCCGTCTGATGATCCTATCTGAAGGCCGATATTTCCATGTATTTCTTCAACATTCTTCTCTCCAGTTTCCACAGCTGCTGTTAATATATTTCCAACATCTCAGGTTAATGGTCTGGAACTTGAGAGGGTAGGTTTACAACATACGTGATGTTCTTTACAAGATGCCCGGGATATCCAACCTTCTAGGAAGACCTTGATGTTAGCAACATATAAGAACTGGAGCTCTTTTCAGAAATGGTGTGTTGCTAGAGGTTTGAATGTGTTAACTATCTATCCTTTTCAAATTCTTGAATTTTTAAGTGAAGGATTATTACAAAGTCTATTGCCAGCCACCCTCTCTGACCAAAGAGCAGCCATAAAATCTTTGAAACTGTGTCAAGACTTCTCAAAGATATCCCCATTAGTCTTCAAGCTACTAAAAAGCTTTAGGCTCAGGAAGCCAGTAGTACTGAATCCTTCTCCTACTTGGGATTTGTCAGTAGTTCTGAAAGGTCTTGCAGCAACATGCGTTCAAACCTTTAGATCAAGCAGATTTAGCTTGGTTATCTTCAAAGACGGCCTTTCTGATAGCTACAACATCAGCAAGGAGATTAAGTGATTTGTGTGCTTTGTTGATTTCATACCGATATTTAAGAATTTTTCCAGACCAAGTTATCCTTAGTCTAGACCCCAAATATGTTCCAAAAATTAATTCACACTTTTGCCTGTCTCAGGAGATAGTTGTTCTGATTTTCCAGTCTGAAGATAATTCTCAGATTCCATCTTCTCTAGATGTACATAGGTCCTTGATAATGTATTTAGATGGGATGAAAGATTTCAGTTCATCCAAATCAATGTTTTTATCTTGTGGCATGGACAATAAAGGGAAGAAAGTAACATCTCAAACCATAAGACAGGCAACCTCCTAAGCATTTACGTCAATGGGTCAAACTATTCCATCTAATATACAAGGTAGTGTAGTGTCGCTGCGCCAGTACAAAGGACGCAGACACTGTTCTTAATGAGTGGAGCTTTATTGACGTGCACCCACTACCTTCCTACCTCTGCTCTAACCTAACTTCCCTCGCTCCTCCTCTTCCGCCACCCGGCTCTCCTCCCACCTCTTAGCCTCATGTGCCGGTCCTAGCGCCCAGCACATATCACAACATTACATCTTCCCCCTTCTCAAACAATTTTAACTATTTTAGATGTGTCCGTGCAGGCCAGATTAAACGATAATATAAAACAACATAGTTACAGTTCTTCAATCAGGCGAACTGGTCTTCGATGAGTTCGTTGCGGCCGGAGATGAGCCTCTTGAGCCGGCCGTTCCCTTTCGTCTGGAGACGTGGAGGGTCGATGATCACTTATCGACTCAGGTGCATCTCCTGTTGCCACACTGTGAGGTGCAGTCAATGCTTCTCGGACATTGGGCGTGCATTTCTGAAAATGCGTCACGTTCCTTGTGATCCTCTTGTTCTCCGACGCAGCTGTAATCATGGTCCCTTTTTGTTTTGTCACCAGCAGTGGGCATGCATGATATCGACAGTCTGCTTTTCTCTGTTGTTCTTGTCGCACCAATACCCAGTCTCCCTCATGAATGGATGGCTGTGCAGCTTTTGTCCGTCGGTCTGCATATTCCTTCATCTTCTCCTTTTTCAGTTTGTCTGTGGCTGCTATTTCTTCGTGCTCAGAGTCCTGAGACAAACCACTAGCTGCATCTTCCCACGTTGGTATTCTGGTGCGCACTGTGCGACCCAACATTAATGTTGCCGGACATTTGCCTGTGGTAGTATGCGGTGTAGTTCGATAGGCACGTAATACTTCATTTAGAGCCACTTGCACATCACACTTTGAAAGTTCTGTCTGCTGGATGGTCTTCTTTAGAGTGGCCATAAATCTTTCCACCATTCCATTGGCCTGGGGCCACAAAGGAGTGATCTTCCGGTGTCTGAAATTGAGGTGCTTGGCAAATTCGGCGAAGTCTTGCCCATTGAATGGTGGGCCATTATCTGTTTTTACTACCTTCGGTATGCCCCATGCTGCGAAAACCTCATCAAATATGGTGGTGGCGGCTTTGATTGACGTTACTAGGTGCGCAATTGGGAAGCGTGAGCATTCATCCATTATGACCAGGATATACTTGCCAGATTGTAGCAGTCCAAAGAAGTCCACTGCGACCTGATGCCACACGCCATCCGGCAGTTCAGACATTTGCAGCGGCGAAGGTGGATCCTCTCGACTTACTAGCTGACACTGTGGGCAGTCTTTCAGTGTAAGTTCCACCATCTGATCCAGCATAGGGAACCAGACCCGTTCCCTCAGCGCTCTCTTCGTGGCTACAATACCTCTGTGCCCTTCATGCGCTAAGTTGATGACTCCTTGGCGCAACTGTTTCGGGATGATGATCCGTTTGTCTCTTAGTATAAGACCATCTGAGGTGATGGACAATTCATCCTTCACATGCCTGAAAGAGGACAGTTCCTGACTGTCAATCAGTTCACTCTGTCCGGATTCTTCCAAATGCCTCCAACTGTTTGTCTGAATGCGATGTTTTATATTTTGTAGTGTGGCATCTTCAGTGGTAGCGTCAAAGATGGCCTCCAGAGGGACTGCGGGTGGTTTGGCTTGAGCCACTACAAAATGGATGTACTCCTCAGCTAAGGATGGATTGGATTTGGACGTTGCCTTGGGATGTCGGGACATATAATCAGCAGGATTTGCAGCTTTTCCCGGCTTGTGAATGATAGTATAAGTATATTCTCGAAGGCGGATGCCCCAGCGCTCTATTCGAGGTGGCATTTTAGCTCGGGGATTTCCAAAGATGGTTATCAGGGCCTGGTGATCCGTGATAAGTGTGAAGTGTTTCCCGTAGATGAAGATGTGAAAATGTTCACAGGCCCAGACTACCGCCAGGCTTTGCTTCTCAGGCTGGGAGTAGGCTCTCTCTGTGTCCGTGAGACTCCGACTGGCATATGCTACAATATACCGTTGATCACTCTCTCTGTCATATTGAGCTAATATCGCTCCCAGTCCTACGACACTCGCATCCACAGTGATTTCAGTTTTTTTTCTAGGGTTGAAGTATGCAAGATTGTTGGCAGATTCAACCGCAGCTTTGATTTCATGAAAGGCTTGATCACATCTTGTGGTCCATTGAAATGGGTGTCCTTGTTTGGTCAGCTTTCTCAGGGGGTAACTGATGGTGGCATAGTACCTGATATAGCGTGCACAGTAGCTCGCCATGCCTAAGAAGGAACGTACATCCCCCGCGTCTCGCGGCCTGGGGGTGTCATTCAGAGCGGCAATCTTTTCTGGATCTGGTTTCATTCCGGCGCCTGAGAATATGTGTCCGAAGAATTTTAATGTGGATTTGTGGAATTCGCATTTGTCTTTATTTAAAGTGAGATTAGCCTCTAATACAGCATGACAGACTCGGTCCAGCACTGTGTCGTGTTCTTGCATTGTTGCTCCATAGACTAGGATGTCGTCACTGTAGTTTAGAGTGTTGGGAATGTGATGAATTACCTTTCTGATGGCCTCCTGAAAAATCTCAGCGGCAGACGAGACCCCAAAGCTGAGTCTTTTGTATCTGAACAGGCCTTGATGAGTCGAGAATGTGGTGATATATCTCGATTTTTCGTGAAGTTCCAACTGGTGATAGCCCTTGTTAAGATCTAATTTGGAGAATATTTGCGCACCATTGAGTGACGCAATCATGTCGCTAATATGAGGCCTCGGGTGTCTTTCTCTTTCAATGGCGGTGTTGGGTGCCCTCATATCTACACAGAGGCGCACTTTGCCAGGTGAGCCCTTCTTAGGCACAACGACCACCGGAGAGACCCAGGGAGTGGGTCCTGACGTTCTCTCAATGATGTCAGCCTGGAGAAGATCCTGCAGTTCCTCCTCTACAGACTGTTGAAGGTGAAATGGAATTTTCCTGTGATGTTGTGCTATAGGAGTTACACGTTCATTTATATGCAATCGAACTTGGCAATGAGCCATCTTTCCAAGTCCGGTGAATAACTTCGGAAACTTGTGAACTATGTCCGGTTCATCATCGACTTTATACAAAATTTCTACTAGTCGAAGTCGTTCCGCCGTGGGCAAGCTAAGAAGACAATCTGCTTCAGGACCATCAATGACATGAATGTGGGCCGGAATAGTTCTGTCCTTGTACGTGAGATTAGTCGGGAAGTGTCCTAAACAAGGAAGTGGTTTCTTTGACATCCAAGTGTATACCCGCACGTTGGCTTTATGCAAGTGTGGTGGTGGACTCATTTTCTTGTATTCTGCAACTGAAATATAGTTGAGAGATGCTCCACTATCCAGAATAAATTTGGCCAAGTGCGTGTCCATTTTAAGATCTAGTCTCGGGTATTTCTTCAACCGGTCCGGATCCGCAACCATGCAGACGTACTCATCACTGTCTTGCGATATTGGTGACAGAGACCTCGATTCACGAGATTGTGATCGACGGGATCGATATGTCCCATGAGACTGACGGCTGGACTGTGAAGAACCAGTGGAAGAATCTCTGTAGTCCCACACAGCTTTGGCATGATGGCGAGTGTTAGACTGTCTGGATTGTCTGTAATTGTCTCTGTGGGTGTCTTTGCGAGGAGCTCCACAGACGTTCTCAAAGTGGTTATCCCGGCCACACTTCCTGCATTTTTGGCCTAATGCAGGGCAGGTCTCCGTGTGAGGGAAGTCATATCCACAGCGATAGCATTTAAGTTGGCGCTCCTGTCGTTTATCAGTCCGGCTAGAACTGCGACGCCGACGACTTGTATAATGTGACTGAACTTTGGGTCTGGATGATCGTTGCTTTGCAGGGGAAGACCTCTTGGTGTTGCGGGATTGGAGCCAAAATGCTTGTTCACGTTTTTCGCCTCTTCCAGCTTCCATTTTCTTGGCATGTTCTTCTGCCTGATCATGTACTTGCGTCATTTCTTCGATCTCATCCAGAGAGTAGCTTTTCTTTAGTAGACGTCTGCGTAACGACTCAGACTGGCATCCTTCTATGATTCGCAGGCAAAGGGCATCTTCCGTCGAGAAAGAGTCAAATTCACAGTAGCGGGCCAAGCGTCGAAGTCGCGTGATGAAAGTACTCATGGGCTCGTCTTTTTCTTGAGACGCCAGTTTGAATGTATATCTTTCATAGTCAACGTTCCGTTTGTGAAGACATTTTCTGTTTAGTGCGTCGCGCACATTGGCATAGGACGAAACAGCGTCAGCCGGAAGCTCCTTTATAATCTGACCAACATCTTTCCCGATTAAATTGCATAATGCAATCAGTTGCTGCTCCTCCTCGGTCACATGAGACCCTTTCATGAAGTCTTCAAAGTCTTCTAGCCATTCCTGCCAGCGAAGGCCCATACCTCCCCCCGATATGAGGACCAAAGGTTCCGGCGGGCGTAGAAAAGGGACTCCGAGCAAGCCAAATCTGTGTCCACCCATTTGCGCTGTGGACGTAGGTGACTCCGGCCTGGTGCTGGCGCTAGCAGAGGCATGATGCTGCCTTGACGTTGGCGATCCAGACATCGCGTCTGAATGTGGTGGGGCAAATGCTTTGTGATGGACAGTCGAACCACAGGAACCCTCACAGCGCCTGCCACTCGGTAAAACAAAAATGTCAACGTGAGCGCCACTCTTCAGTTATGCTATAGGGTAGGGTCAATAGCAGGGCACCTATGAAAAGAGCAGTCCACCAGCTACTTGATATGTAGGTATGGCTACTCGCATCAATAAACATCAAGGGCAGGCGACCAGACGAGCTGGCAGTCCCATAAGTCCATTAATATGGCCTTGTAACGTAAGATAAGGCACCTGATAGCTCCTCTGACAGTCATGTACCAAGGCTTGTTGAAATTTTCAGCAGACGCCTGACCTCAAAATGGCCGCCGGGCACTCCTCGCAGAGGATTGGTTGAGGCGCCTGACTTAAAGATGGCCACCGGTGAAATCTCGCTCCTTGTGAGATTTCGAGCTGGATTCAATCAGAGGGAGTAGCAGCGCGGGAACAGACAGCCTTCAGCACCCAGCAGGGGGACGACTTCAATTACCGGGCACAGCAGCGGACCCCGCACTCCTCCATAGACGGCCTCCGAATACAGGCACCTGCAGTCCAGAGCACACGACCGGGGTGGGCTCCCGGGTCGCTGCAACGCCAAATCTCCTCCAGGATACACGCGACTGGGGTGGACTCCCAGTGCGCGGCGGCGGACTTCCCAGCTCCGAGGCAGCGGAGCAAACAGCCAACACAGCGTGGCACAACGCGACCAGGGTGGGCACCCGGTCCACTGCTCAGCACAGCTCCGAGGCAGCGGAGCGCACGCTAGGAGTCAGGTAGGCGGGCAAAGGATTACGACCACCGTCGTCGCCAGTTGTAGTGTCGCTGCGCCAGTACAAAGGACGCAGACACTGTTCTTAATGAGTGGAGCTTTATTGACATGCACCCACTACCTTCTTATCTCCGCTCTGACCTAACTTCCCTCGCTCCTCCTCTTCCGCCACCCGGCTCTCCTCCCACCTCTTAGCCTCATGTGCCGGTCCTAGCGCCCAGCACATATCACAACATTACAGGTAGTTCTACAAGGGCTGTTTTGACTTCATGGGCAAAGTCTGGAGGTACCGTCTTGCAAGAGATTTGTAGGCCCGCGATTTGGTCTCACCGTCCTTTTGTTAAATATTATAAATTGGATTTAACAGATTCTGCTCATTTTAACTTTGCCTCGTCTGTTTCAATGTGTGCAATGAAGTAATTGTAGATGTTAATAAATTTACTTTCGGCATCACTCATTGTAGCTGCTAGTTCTTACTGCTTGGTATATCCTCAAGAGGTAAGGACTGGGATGAGGATGACTAGAGAAATAGTGACCTTTGTATTCATAGTCAGGGCTACTGGAATTATGCAATTGTGCGGTTTTGCATTATGCGCATAGTTATGGATTTCCCGCTTTTGCGACATAATCCATCATCTGCTGCATAATTTGCAGATTTTAACAAAAAAAACTTGTTTCTAGCTCAAACGGTTCAAAAGTTACTAAAAGTGCAGCAACACATTACCTTGCAGCGGAAGGCTGAGTGGTCACCTTTCTGTTGCTTATTGCTATATGTGGGTGTTAAAGTGGTACTTATGAGGGTAAATATATGCCAGGACAGTGTTAACAAGTGTAACAAGCATTTGCAATGCAATAGGTCTCGCATTTACGCGAGTTTGAGCTATTGACATTGCAAATAACAATGCCTTTTATTTTTGTTTTTGTTTTTAAAACATAAATAAAAGGCATTGTCATTTACAATGCCAATAGCTTAAACTCGCGTAAATGCGAGACCTATTGCATTGTAAATGCTTGTTTTGCATGGGGCTGCAGCCTAATGCAAATGAGGGACATACTTCGCCTCTGTGCCTTTGCTGTATTTTGAATGTGAGCACTCAGGCAAAGAGGCTTTCAGGAGGTGTACTGACAGTGCACCAGAAAAAGGTCGCCCCTGCAAGGGGGAAAAGGCGTCCCATGGGCCCCCCAGACATCTGTCTACAGGCAAGTGCAGTTGCTCACTACACCCGCCTCTGTTCTCCTTTAGAGTGTAGGCCAAGTGTACTCTGCACTTTAAAAAACAGAGCAGCCGATTTGTGTTTCACTGATGCGCTGCCTGAGGAGAGTGCTCACGTCTTCACTGGCGGCAGAACATTATCTGTAATAGGGTGCACTGTCCCTGTCTGCCCCTGGCACACCCTGTTATAGGTGCACTGTGCGACAAACAGGTACAATACACCCCATTTATATTATGGCCCTAAGTATTCAAAATGCGCTGGATAAAATAGGAAGTTAGAACAGACATCTCAGACAACCCCGGGTGAGCCAGTGTGGGAAAAGAGAGTGGGGAGATAAATACAGGTTTTGGGGAACAAAGCAGGCCTCTGAGACATTGCAGGATACAGGAAGGAAAGTGAATTTGAGGCACATAATCACGATCCAGTGAATTAATATTTGGGTGGCCCATTCAATAGGACCCCTTAGATATCACTGGGCAAATACATAAATGCACTTTCATGACATAATTGCAACTAAGGCTCCCAGTTTTCCATACTTACTGATTTTTACAGCTAAATATAGATATAAATAAACATCTATTTTCCTGCCTGCATTTATTTTGAATATGGGAAAACAAAAATGGGATTGTTTTTGAGTGATTTTAATTGCTGGCAGTCATGAGTGCCAGTCTAATACCTCTGTGAACTGACAGGTAAGTGAACTACAAAAGAGTGAAAGTTTTATAATGAGGCTTTAATGGCTGTAGATGTGGACGTTTGATACTAAAATGTACATTCATATCATTAAAACCTGTCAATGATTCGAGTATCTGTGTATATTTATTGGTTAAATAAATGTGGAACAATGATACAGTCATCCGTTTTTCACAAATCCCAAACACAGACAACATTAGCAAAAGGTAAATACAGATAAAATTTATAAATGTGAAAAAACCAGTTCCATAAAACCAGGAGTTCTAAATTTACATGTGTGCCCGAAAACGTACATTTGCACTGCGAATGTTTGTCAATGCAAATAGTGCAGATTGCAACAGTGCAAACTCCACCAATTTGATGGACTTTTTATTCAGCGGTTTTGGAGATGGGAAAATGGGTTTAACTTTGTGGGTATTCACAAACATTGGCATTTGCTTGTAGTCTACAACAGGGGTTTATCAAATAGGGCCCCCAAAATCCCTAAAACAACACTGCTATAACCTCTGCATATTCTCTTAAAAACTATACAAGCTAACTGAAGGTTAGGACGTTCTAGGCAAGATGAGTTTTTGTTTGGAAGTTGAAACTTTCGCAATGCTTTCATATCATACATTCACCATTTACAACATTTTGTACACAAGTGTATTTTGACGTACTCTTCCCTTGTGATTGTTGAGTCCAGTGGCCTAGCAAGACAGCCACTGCACTAATGCAGGTAAGGAAAATGTGTACCCCACACCCGTGTACTGGTTTCGCAGTAAAAATAGAGCTATAAATGGAGTGGCTGGGCCCTGCGCTATTGGTAGCTAACCCCCTGATTGAGCCACAAGCAAGAAAAAGATTAAAAAAAAGGTATGCACTTCCATACCAAACGCCCAGAAGTTACCAGTGCAACATTGCTTCACAATACTTGTGAGAAAAAAGCCTATGAAACAATAAATCCTTGCATAGACGAGCAAGAATCGTGAAGGTCATTCACCGGGAGCTACGTAGCATTTCCATACCTGCCAACCCACATGGTGCCACCGTGTGACACATGACATCGGCTCCCATCACACTGGTCTCCAGGTGAGGAGCTAATATCATAAGGTGGCAGGGAAAACTAGATGAAAACGCCTGTAAATAGTGGTTTTCCAGCTCATTTTCCGAGGTTTTGAACTGGCGACATCCATTAAGGGGTATGAAAACACGCCAGGACATCGGCACCAGCCTCAGCAAACTTTATTTTTGGGGGAGAGGAGGGCTTGGGGGCAGGGTGGGGTTCAAAAGTGCCTCCTAGGTACTTCTCTGCACGAGGCCCCACCCCTTCAAGGCCCTGCCCCCTCCTCATACAGTGAGATTGTTCTTCAAGTTGGCAGGTATGCATTACTCTTGTGTAAGAGAAACTTCACGCACCCTTACCCTATAACATCAGATTTTCTACTCTGTGGACAAAACGCAATTATCAGTTTGAGGCTGATAGACAAATGCCGGGGAAACTAAGGCATCGTATTTTTCACTGCGAGTTTTGTGAACATCAAAATATGAACAAAGGTATGCAACGTTAAAGGACACACCAAGGTAACCGTGGTTTACATAACTGTGGTTTACATATTTACATATTACATATTTTTGTGATCATCTTGCAAATGACCGCAGTTACTAAATAAATATGGTCTTGCTTTTGAGGAGTTGTCAGAGAGGCTCGTAACTTTTCACTTGAAGGGAAAAACAACAGCGGAAAATGTATTTTCAAATGTATTTTCGGCAAATGGTGCAACTGTCTAAGACAAAACAAATAGAACTGTGTAGCTTGAAAAGCAAACCGGGTGCCTGCTGCCACAAACCACACGTCGTGTTAAGCGCACCATTCCCAATACCACAGCTGCTGTTCCTAATGATAAAGCGTGCTGTGTTTTTCCCACGCGGACAGCTGTCCAGAAGTTGCCGTTTATATGAACTAATTGTAAATTTTGTCAGATATTCTCAGTTCAAAATCTCCACAACATTCCATGCGTTTTTTATGTGATATTTTCACTGGATTTTAGGCTCTGCTCATTGAGATGGATTTTGAGAAGATAGTATGGGAGTATTCATAACAGTTTCCATCGTTTGGTTTGATTTGCACATTTAAGTGTGCATTTTAACCACTTTTCAAAATACGCATTATTTGTCGAGCCCCGTGTATTTCAGATGGGCAGATTGACTGAATTGTGACAACAGCTGTCACGTCTGCAACTACATGGGGGAGATAAGAGCAAAAACAAGACAGCAATAAAAAAAAAGAAGCCCGCGAGCGGTGCGCGCGCGAGAGTGTGCACCATGGCACCCGCACGGCCGCCGGGCGCGATAATTGAAAACACATGGCGGCCGTGCGGGTAACCGCACGGAAAAGGCCATTGTGCACGAGCGTGTGGTCAGCTTTTGGAAGCCCCTTACATAAAGTCTCGCAGAGCAACGCATGCGCGCTACTCTAGGCTCGACCTAAAAATGGCAAAATAATGCAGTAATGCTATCACAAAATATGCAGCATAGTTCGCCTTTGCTTGCTGCACATTTTGTGGTTAGCATTACTTCATTATTTTGTCATTTTAACTCATGGTAACGCTGTCAGGGGAAATATTTCACCTCATTAGTACCAGTTTAACACCCAAATACAGCAGTAAGCAACTACAAGAATACCAGTCAATCTTTGCAAAGGGCCTTCCACTGCTCCAGAACACTTTGCCACGTTTTAAGTAACTTTTGTTCCGTTTGAGCTAGAATCAAGTTTTTTTGTTAGAATCTGCAGATTATGGCTTATGTAGCAAATGCTGTAAACTCATAATTATGTGGAAAATGCTGCTGCTGCAGAAACTCATAATTCCAGTGGCCCCGGCTTTAAGTGACTCAATCAATTAACGGCTGGTAAGAAGGCTGGTTTCTTCCTTAACTTTCTGCACTACCACCACACCCTTCGCTTTCAGGCAGAGGCTCCTCAAAGTCAGCATTAACCATTCAGGGGCAGTTTTTTTGTGAAAGCTGAGTCCATGGGGTGGCAGGTAGACGGCTAGCAGGGTTGCATTCAGATGCAGAGCCCTAATACTCTCGACTCCTGGGGCCTCACAGTAATGGTCTAGGAGTCAGAGGAAAGGATTGAGATTCATAGATCTTGTTATAAAGAAGACCCAGAATAGGGAGCACTGTATGGGGACTCATTTATATGTTTACAAATTGCCAGAGACAGCTTCTTCAGAGAGATACCACAAAGAAGGGAAAAATATAAGTAGTCTCTTCTGTTTTTTTTTAAACGGGCCGTTCATTAGTGAAGCTGGTACTGCTGCCAGGTGTGTAAGTGGCCACTGCTGGTTATCATTAAGGAAGCAGATGAAGCAGGACTGGGGCCCAGGGGTTTGAGGGGCCCACTACATCACAATTATGACTGTCTACCTTTAAAAAGGGGCATGGCAGCTTATTTTCCTTTTTAGCATTAGGACAGAGGTGATTGCCCGCCATGGTGGGGAAGAGGTAAAAGATGCAGAGGAGATAGCCTGCTACTCAGGACTGCTGTTATGATTAGTGCAGCAGGTGTAGTTGCATTGGGGTCCAAGAGTGTGAGGGGCTCACAACACCCCAATTATGAGAATAAGTATGTTTGAGATAATACATGTTTTTGTTTGATGCATTTGCTGTTTTATAAGTCTCATATTTAGGGCCTCATTACAATGTCGGTCGGAAAGCAATACGACCGTCTCCTTGTCGGAATCGGTTCCGACCGACTCTCGTTCAGCGAGTCCGACCGACCTATTACGATGGTTCTGAACACACTGACTTCAATGGGAGACTGTGTTCCGACCGACAACACGGGCTCCCATTGAAAAAGGGGTGGTTGCTTAAAACCTTGCACCCTGTCGCAGGCACCCCATGGTGCCTGCCACACTGTGCTTGGTTTTAAAGGGGGGTCCCTTGGGTACCCCCCACGGGCCCCAACCAAAGGCCTCAAGGTGAAGGGGCGCCTGCTACGGACCCCCAAAGTCAGTTTCCGACACTCGTTCCATGTCAGACAGACCGATTCGGAAAGGCTGTCCGAATCCGACATTGTAATACGTCGGTCGGAAACGCGGTCCGTTGAGCTTTACGATTCGGCTTCGACCGACTCAGAGTTTCAGAATGCCGGTTGAAACCAATTCGGACTGACGGAACGCTTACCTTTCCATCTTAATCGGTCAGTCGGAAATGCTTCCAAGTCGGTCGAAACATAAATTTCGACACGGTTTAGGAGAATCCGACTGACGTTCGGAGCCTTTCCGACCGACATCATAATGATGCCCTTTGTGCAGTTTATACGCTAAAGAAAAAGTACTTCTGAAATCATCTCATAAGCCCCGCCCCCTGCACCCAGCCATGTCCCTCCTGCTCCCCCAATCCTTGCCATAAAGTTTTGGAGGGTGGGCCGACCTCAAAACATTTTGCTTAGGGGGGCTCTGAGCAAAACATTTTGAAGACCTCTAAGTTAGGGTATAGGGGAAGCATGCAGTGGAAAAGCATTTTGGCTATAAGTATGTAGCATGGATTAGGATTCCGCATATAAATGAGTCAATACTGAGGTCTGCTGGCTCATTTGAATGAGGAACAATGCTTTGTTCCTCCAATCACCTACATCTGTTCCCAGCTTCCTTGTTGAGAGCAGTCAAATACATCAAAAACAATGCATCTCATCGCACTCATAATGCAATATAGGGCATAGAAAATGCACCACCGGGCACTCAGACTGCAAAACAGAGCACAAGCAATGCACTACCCAGCACTCATATTGCAATACAAAGCACAATGAATACTTCAGCAATTATGGTGCAATACAGGGTATATATAATGCACTCCATAGCACTCACACTGTAATACAGAGAACAAACAATGCACACCACAGCACTCATATTGCAATACAACACACAAGCAATGCACCCACGGAGTACAATCTGCAGAAAAGAACACAAACCACAGCACTTGCATCTCAGAGCATGCTTACTGCATCCCACAGCACGGCTTCTTCACACAGACGCAATACACACTATGCTCTCAGTGCAACCCATCAGACTTTTTGGCTCAGGCATCGTTTACAACTTTTCCAACCTTGTATTAGTTCTTTACAGTACAGCACACATGCAAAGAAGTTTGGAGAACAAAAGGTTTCGTCCAACTTTAATACTGCCTCCAGGAGGTGTACATTTTTGGGGCAAAGCCCTGTCTACAGATGTTGGTAGATAAAGCTTTGAATCAAAATCCATGGGTGGTTGCATCAGAACACCCAGAAAGCACACTTGTGACACTCCCTTGACACAAATTAGTGCATATAACTTTGTGTTACTTTAGGGCTACTTTCCAATACAAAACAAGTTGTGCGCTGGAAAGGAAATATCAAATCAACACTTTGAGACGATTTCCATCACTTTTGGTGGGACTACACCGGTGCAAAGTGTTGATAAATATGTACCTCGGTGTGCATTGCTGGCCTGCCCCACATTATCCCTAAAAGTCTCTGGCACTTGGTAATAATTCAATTTAAAAATAATCTTTCAGTATCATGTCTCTCTCCTTACTTCACCTCACCTCTTCTACAATACCCCCCTCTCTACCTCTACCTGTCACCTTTTCTATGTGCTGACACCCTGCTGCTTTAGCTCAACTCTCTCTATTTCACCCACGCCTACATCATCTGTTCAACATACCTGTTTTCTCCACCACTCTCTAATTCGTTTTCATGACCTTGCCTTTCTATCTTTACCAGTCTCTGTCCTAACATATGATATCTCTCCCACTTACCCACTCTCTGTACATCGCTGTTCTGTTTCCATACCATCTCCCTCTATCTCTCCTCCATCTACTTTAAAGTCTCTGTCTCATATCTCTTCTCGCCTTACCTCAACTTGTTATCACTCTAAACCCTGCCTCTACCTCCTTCTCAACCCGTCTACCTCACCACTGTCTCTCGCCTCTCATTTCTCTGTCTAGATCAAATCTCTCACTACCTCATCTCTGTACCCCACTGCTCTTTCTCCTTACCTAGCCTCTCAGTTTACCTCACTATTTGTTTGCTTCCTCACCTCTCCACCTGCTCTCTCTATCTCTTTCTCTCTCTCTTTCTTCCTCTGTTCCCTCTACCTCTACCTCTCTTCCTTCATTACCTTACTACTTTCTTGCTACTTTCTCTATCTGTACTTCTTTATCTGTTTCTATCTTTAACTCCTCTCACCCTTGCACAAACAAATCTCTGCACACCCTTCTCAATTTCAATGCATCTCACTTATCTCTCTTTCTCCCTCTCCCTTTATGCATCCCTCTTCCTAACCCCTCTTTCTCTACCTAAATCTTTACCTCCAGTCGCGTCCGGCATTAATCGCGGGTGGGAGGACAGGGGGTCGCGCAGGGATGGAGGGGGGTAAGGGGTCATTTAAAAATAAATTAAAAACGTACCTGTCCGCCGGCCGGGTCCCGCGTTTTCTCGGCGCCTGCTCCTGCTCTCCTGCCTCCCGCAGGAACAGGAATCAGGCAGCCTCCCTCCCCTCCCCTAAGCCAATCATAACGCTGCAATGGCAGCGTTGTGATTGGTGGGGACGCTGCCCAGTCAGGGGTTACGGGGAGGCCATTTTCTCCATGTAGGCTGCATTGCAGCCTGCATGGAGAAAGGGCAGAGTGCGCATGACTGGTTTGGGCGGCACCAGAGGGGCGACCAAACAGTCATTGCACCCTAAGGAGTGGGCACACCACTCCTGCCCTGCTCGCAGAGCAGCGCCGCCCACCCGCCCGCCCGCAACTCAACATAAAATGGTACTAACGGGAAGTTATTACCATTTTATGTTTCTGCTTCTTGCACTGCGAGAAAGCAGTGGGGCGATGCTCCTCCGCCCTAGTGGAGGAGCTGCCCCTGTTTACCTCACAACTCTCTACCACACCCATGCACTACCTCTGATTACAACCACATCTCTTTTTCTCTACTTCACCTCTTTCCACTCTGCACTTCATTTACAGGTCGAAGCTTACCAGACAGTGCAATCTACCCCACTCTACCCCCCTCCACTCCAATCTACCCCACCCACTTCAATCTACCCCAAATCAATCTACCTCACTTCAATCTACCCCATTCTACCCCAAACCACTCCAGTACGATCCACTCTACCCCAGTCCACTCCAATCTACCCCACTACACTTTACCCCAATCTACCCCACTCCACTGCAATCTAACCCAATATACTCCCACTCCAATCTACCCCACTCCACCCCAATCTACCACACTCCACTCGAATTTACCCCACTCTACTCAGATCTACCGTGTCTACCCCATTCCACTCCAATCTACCCCAATCCACCCACTCCAATGCACCCCAATCCAGCCCACTCCACTCCAATCTACCCCACTCTACTCTACTCCACTCCGATTTACCCCACTGCAAGCTCCACTGCAATCTATCCAACTCCTCTCCACTCTAATCTACCCCACTCTACTCTAATGTTCCCCACTCCACCACAATCTACCCCACTCCACTTCAATCTACCACACTCCAGTCCACCCACTCTACCCTACTCCACTCCAAACTACCCCTCTCCACTCTACCACACTCCACTGCAATCTACCACACTACTCAAATCTATCCCAATTCACTCCAGTCTAATTCACTTCACCCCAATCCACTCCACTCCAATCTATCCCACCCCACTCCACCCCAATCTACCCCTCCCTTATCCACCCTAATCTACCCCAATCCCATCTACCCCAATCCAATTTATCGCACTGTACCCCACTCCACCCCAACCCTCTGTAATCTACCCCACTCCAAACTACCCCACTCCAATCTACCATACTTCATTTCAATCTAATCTACTCTAATCCACTCAATCTAACCCATTCCACCCTAATCTCCCAACTCCACCCTAATCTACGCCACTCCACTCTACCCATTCCACTCTTTCCCAATCAATCTCACCCCATGCCAATCTCAACTCCATTCCACTCCAATCTATCCAACTCCACTCAAATCTACCCTGCTCCACTCTACCTCAATCTATCCCACTCCATTCCACTCTACCCAATCTACCCCACTTCACTTCACTCTAATCTACCACACACCACTCAAATCTACCCCACTCCAGTCCAATCTAACCACTCCACCCTGGGGCGTGGCCTGGCAAGTTGGCCAACAGGACGTAGATCCTCGTCGCCTCAAATGGCCTGGCCAGCATCATACAGAATCCTGCCTTTGGAAGCACCTTGACCGCCAAGGGTTACCTGATCCTACGAGGCACTGCACTGGGGATGCCCGATCTGCTGCTTTGAGGGCCCCAGGGACAGTTGGTGAGTGGGGTGTGCGCCTGACCTCGCTGGCACTGCGGCGGCTGAGAAGAGGCCCTCTGCCCCCTCAAGAGCGGCGAGACTCTCCCTGCCCGTATTGCTGAAATGCTGGGGGGTCGTGACTGAGGCCAGAGGAGCCCGTCGGGGGCTGCAGATGTCCCTGGTGACTACTGCAGCCTGATTGTAGCCCTCTCGCCGGTTGGCAGGAGGAGTTGGCCTACCATCGCTGGTGCTGGGGCCCCACCTGGGGAAGTGTAAGGAGAGCCGGCCCGGCCTTCCTTGACACCTGGCCACCATCTTGCATAGCTGGCTGCGTAGGAACAGCGCACCGGCCCGCACCGGAAGTGATACTCCTGCCCCCGGGACCTGACCTGCAGTGGTTGCAGGGGGCACTGGTTGACTGGAGAGGATGGCGGTGAGGAGGCCGGAAAATGTGCTCAGGTTAAGGGAGTGGAGGCCCCGGGGGAGATTTGCCATTGTGCCGCTCCTTCTACTGAATCTGTATTGCCCCACATGCTGCGGCCTGGAGGCTGGAACTGTCTCTCTACCATTCCCTTTGACAAGTGAGTAGGGGGTACTTGACACGGTTGAAAGATTTTTGACTGGGCCATATCTCTTCCTGCCTCACACTGACAATTTAGGTGTTCCTCTTTGGTGCAAGGCGAGTCTGAGTGGGGGCACTGAATATTGGGGGCACAAATCCTGAGAAGATTTCTCTTCTGGAGCCCCAGAGATGCGGGGCTATCACTGATCCTTAAGGGCAGCTGTTAATTGTCTGGGACAGCCCCTTGTGGCCCATGGCTGCGAGTGAAGGGAGACTGGCTGCCTAGTGGGGGATGCCTTTGTAGGCCCGGGTAAACCTGTCACCCTTCTGACAGTGAGGGACCCCTAAGTGAATGAGGGGACCAGGATGCCTTAGTCTGCCCACAATGGGCAAACACAGGAGCCGAGATCTGCGGCTATCAGCACTATCACCCAGTACACTACTTCCCGACAGCCCTCCCAGTGCCTTGTCCAACAGTGGGGTGCGGAATTGACTGTCTTCTCCGAAGCGTGAAGGAGAGCCATCTTGATCTGACCTTCTAGTGGCTATCCAGGGGTTGCGAGTCACCCTGGAGCACCAGATAGAAACAGTGTCCATCGATTTTAACCTACCCCGGGTAGACCTCGGTTAGGTAGCGGAGAAGGTGATGACTGTGGAGGAGAATACTGAAATGTTCATGGGCGAGGTAGCGACTTTGAAGCCACAGAAGGCCAAAATGACTGCAGTTACCAGGGAACTGGAAGCCAAGGTCGAGTATGCGGAGGGCTATTCCTGCCACAATAACGTCTGCCTCCTGGGGTTCTACGAGTGGGAGAAGAGTGTCTCTGCCAAGGGCTTTTTGGAACAGTGAGCATGGCAGAGCCTGAGACAGATGGGTCTGTCGGACATCTTTGTATTTGAGAGAGTGCACCGTGCACTGGTGCCACCCCCACGAGCTTTGATTGCAAACTCTCAAACTACAGAGGCAGGGACTGCATCCTCCAAGCAGCTATGGAGGGTGCCATCTCGAAATATGACAATCAAATGATTGCTATCTTCCCAAACTATACTAAATACTTTCAGGAAAAGCGCAAGTCTTTCCTCGAAGTGAAACAGAAACTGCGAGCAATGAACCTTAAATATAGGCTACTCTACCTCTCCACAATTAAGGTATTGGGGAAAGCCCATTTCTTTGAGCGCCCAGAGGAGGTCAGGGACTGGTTGGAGATGTGGGAGTAGGTCCCGACTTGGAGTATGGGGGCTGGTGGCCGCCTGGGGCGACCCGGGAGCATGGAGCCTGGAGGACTCACCCTGGATGGCGCAGATCTTGGGGAACAGGATTGAAACTACATAGAGTTACAATACAGGATGATGGTACTATGCTGGTGGCTGAGACTGAGGCATCGCATCTGCGCGAAACGGCCCAACCTGACTCAGCCATGGACACGTTGGACTGGACACACAGGCATCCTCTGTTGCACTGGTCCCGGAGTCCAGATTTATTGCTTAGCAATCCTAACGATATTGGTGTCCTTAACTGTCCCTGATTGACCTTCAAACTGTGGGGGGGGGGGGGAGGTGGAATGAGATGGCATGTGGATGGGGACCGTGCCCCGTGCTGGACGGTGTCCCAGTTGGTGCACTCTTCTCAAGAGCCACACTCCTCAGAGAGACTCCTGGATGCACCTCACGTTACAAATACTGGTCTTATTGTAATGCTGGATATGGGATGCCTCAAGCACAAGCTATGGAGGGCTTGCTTCTCAGCTGAAACACCAATAGCAGAATATAGCTTGGCCGAGGCCGTCTGGGAGGGTGGGGAGTTGGGGATACTGTCCCATTTGGGCAGATTGGGGTTCACATGTGGTCCTGGCACATGTATGGTGGACTCGCATAGGAAAATGGTTACACTATGTTTGTTCGGGGGGCACAGTTTGTTTGTTATTCAGTTGTTGGCATTGTTTCTTTATGCAGCTTTGTCAGTTTGTCGCACTGTGCAGCGCAGGGACGCTGGAAGTAGAAAATTACTGATTGCAAATGGGTAGTAAATTTAAGTTTCTGACCTGGAATGTCCAGGGTTTAGGTACGTATGTCAAACGGTTTAGGGTTTTATCCTTCCTGAGGTGCCATAAGGTGGATATCACATGTCCCCAGGAGATGCACCTCAGTGACACAGAGGCCGAGAGACTCCAAAAGAAATGGAAGGGACAAGTGAATCACGCTTCCTACTCAACCTACGCCAGGGGGTGGTTTTGTGGGTGGCCCGTGGGACCCCCTTTTGTGTTCACGTATCTGGAGGCTGACGTGGAGGGGTGGCATGTCATTCTGCAGGGTCGACTGAATGGGGGGGGGATATAACTCTGGACACCTTATAGGCCACCATTGTGGACGATCCTCAGTTTTTCTTCAGGATTCAGAAATAGCTGGGAGCTGATCTTGATGGGAGCATAGTGTGGCTAGGGGATTAGAACAGTGTGGTGGACGGAGAGGCAAACCGCTTGCCTCTGAGACTAGACAAGAAGCTGAAGATGACTACGGCCTAGCAGGAGGTGATGGACAACTTGGGACTCAGGGATGCCTGGAGGGCTCTCCGGCGCTTGAACAGGGTGTACACTTGTCATTTATCCATGCATAACACCTAAAGTAGACTGGACAGGATACTGTTGGTGGGAATTCCGCCCGGGGATCTGTTGCAGGTGATGCATTTAGATTGTTTCCTATCAAACTGTTGCAGGGATTCTGATCAGGAACAGAACTATGCTTGGGACCATAGAACATCAGTATGCAGGGGACTGAATCACCATACCACATCATTTTCTATGAGCCCGAGTCTGACTACCTATAGTGACTCACTTGCCCTCCTAACCTTTCCAGAGAGACAAGTGATTTGGCACCCCAGAACATAACATTCTCGACCCTCTCAGGGATCGCAATAACAGGACACACCCTTTCGCTCTCACTCGTACTTCTCCACAATAAGATAAAAATGAAACACAAAGGAAGTTTACAATGTTTATTTAAACTTTTGTGCTCTAAGATGCAATTATTGCGCCACAATTAGAAAACAAATACATGTCAATATTGTCATCAGTATAGTTTTCCACAGAATCTACTCTTCTGGCTGTAACCGAGTTGCTAAGGCAGCGCTTGGATGAGGGAGAAACAGCAGCACTCATCCTATTAGACCTTAGCGCTGCCATTGACATGGTGTCTCACTATATCCTCCTCGATGGGCTGGCGGCACTTGGTCTTGACAGAGTGGCCCTGGAGTGGTTTTGTTCCTTCCTTAAGGACTGATCCTTTCAGGTCTCCTCCTCTTCTGCCAGGTCCAACTTCCTTGTTCTTTCTTTGAGAGTACCGCAGGGCTCAGTGCTGAGCCCAATGATATTTAACATATATATCCGCCTGCTGGCAGACTTGGCAGAATCCGCTGGACCGTCTCTCTTCACCTATGCAAATGACACTCAGATTGTTTTCTCTCTGTCGGCCGCGCGGGAGCAGGGGCCATCTGATCTCAGCTTGGGTTTGAGCAAGATTTCTCTTTGGATGCAAAACAACCTGCTCAAGCTCAACGGGGATAAAACAGAAGTTATGATTCTGGGCAACAGACCCGAGCTATGGGGACAATGGCACTGGCCCACAAAGTTAGGTGATCCTCCTACCCCTTCAAACAAGGTTAAGAACTTGGGTTTCATTGTGGATGAATCATTATCCATGAGACAGCAATTCACCAAAGTGACGGCTGCCTGCTTCACTATACTGAAATGGTTAAAAAAGATCCTGTGGCTGATTACCTTCTCAGCACAAAGGACGATGGCCCAAGCTATTATTGTCTATAGATTGGACTATGGCAATGTATTATACTTGGGTGCCGACAAATCAACCACTCATCGGCTTCAGCTGGTGAAGAATGCAGCCACCAGGCTCTATCGGTTACCCAAGTTCACCTCAACTTCCAATCTTCTCCGTGAGCTGCACTGGCTTACTGTGGCTAATCGCATCAAGTTTAAAGCTTTATGCTACATGTTTAAGGTTAAATCCGGAATGGTACCCAAATACCTCTTGGACCTGGTCCTTCTATACTTTCCATCCTGCCCTCTGAGATCTTCTCTACAGACCTGATTCATTGTACCAAGATTCTGTCGGTCCCGCATGAAAGGTCGTTCCTTTGCCTATGTGGGCCCTCAACTTTGGAACTCCCTTCCAGCTTCTCTGAGAGACTCAACTTCCCATTTTACTTTTCGCAGGGGTCTAAAGACCTGGCTCCTCCAACCCGCTACTTAGATTAACTTGCTGATATCTCCCTTACCTCTGCCTTGCGCCGGGAAATCCCTTGGGGTAACTGCGTGCAATATAAATGCTTTAAATAAAAATCAGTATGATTAATAAACCATATGCAGTAAGGAGCCCTGCCATGTTATCTGACAGATCTGCCTAAATCCTTCCGTACTACTGAAGCTAAGTGGGTATAACTTATAGATCTCTGCGCTTAGTGGCAGACCCCATACCTTAGCATACATAGGTGGATGTTCTACATCTTAGCTGACAGCACTCTTATCTCAGGACCTTCGCCCCGTGAGTGTGTTTTTTCGGAACTCCTGTCCTCACTTATAGGACAAGATATGTGTAGTCAAAGCAGCAGCTGCCTTCTTTTATTACTTCTAGGTGCTAGCGTCTGACTAGAGAGAATAACAAGGGCGATGTTTGACCTTGCCTAGGCTGTTCAAATTAAATTGCAGGAAAATAATAAAATTCGAAAACATGTGCTGGTTCTGTGTGAAAATACAATGGGGCACAAAAGCAAGAGTGATATTTAGTAACGTGGGCAAAATAAAAGAGGCCTAAAATGTGCAAAATTAGGCTAATATAGGGAAAACGACAATAGGCCATACAAGAAACACACAACAAAACCACTCTCCAGTATTGTGTGAATTGGCTTTGGGGAGGTTGAGGGCGCAACAGTGGCTCTGGCTGCTCCCAGTGGACATGATGTCTGATGTTGTTGGTCGGAACACATTATCCACAAACTGACGGACTACTTTGACTCTAATTGGAGCACAACGGGGTCCTGCTGCACGTAAAGGGTGGCCATGAAGGTCGTGCTGAGAGGACATTGCCTGGGTTTAACTTGCGGGGTTACCTTAACGTGAGCTGCAGCTGGAAGAGGACAATCTAACAGCATTGCAGAGTCGGGACTTGTCTGATGGCGAGCACATGAGGAAGGAGTTGAGGACATGGCGTAGCATAGCTGAGAAATTGGATAGATTGGAGGCATACACACATACTCAGTACAGGCAGCAACTGCACCATGAGGGGGATAAATCAGGCAGGCTCCTAGCTGTTGCGTTGGGAAGCCAGTGTTCCTCCAATGCTTCACCTGATAGAAGAGGCGGGGTTTTGTGGCTGCAACGCAGGAGGTGGTAAGGCAGCCTTCCAATGTCACCTGCATGGAGTGTATTGTGGGGGAAGTCGTAGTACGTCGAAAACGGTAGACACTTGAATGTCTCCCTTGCATCTACCCAGGATGGGGGAGGAGATGGTGGAGGACCTCGAGGTGGATATCATACTGGAGGAATTGAGGGCCGCATTACTTATGTTGCCGAGAAATAAGGCACCGATGGGGACGAGTTCCCCACCATATTCTATCAAGGTTTTTTAGCAGATCTGTCTCAGAAAATGCTTGAAGTATTTTTGGAAGCCAGGGAGATAGGTGTCCTCCTGCCAAGTTATGATATAGGGGCCTAGTTCTATGATGCAGAAACTGGGGAGGTGGGCGGATCCATCATCGTACCGCTGACTTACTATGATCAACACTGATGTTAAGGTTCTATGCAAGTTGTTTGCCAACTGGATGCTCCCGGTCATGACTGGTCTTGTTCATGCCGATCAGTGCGTTTTTATCCATGGGCATAGTACGACTATGAACCTGTAAGACTGACGCATGTGCTGCATGAGGTGAAGGATGGCAGAGAGGAAAGGCATTGGCCTTTGATTCAGTGGACTGGAAGTACCTTCTGGGAGTGATGCAGGCCATGGGATTCGGTCCCCAGTTTTGGGCCTGGATACGCTTGTTGTACACTGGTCCATGCACACGAGTTTGGCTGGGACAGCATTGCTCTGCACGACGGGACATTGAGCACGGTACCAGGCAGGGATGTCCACTGCTGCCTCTTTTGTTTGCTCTGGCAATCGAGCCTCTACCTGCACAGGTTCGGCAGGTTATGTATGACTGGGAAATAGACCTTGGGAGGCAAAGACTTCCTTTACGCTTATGATGTCTTATTTTATCTGAAAACCCAGAGAGAATCCCTGGTGGTACTGTTGCAGTTGTTGGAGGTCTTTGGGGTGGTGTCCATGCTTAGGGTTAATAATAAAAAGTCACTGCTAGTCCCTTTAGCGGGTCTGGTGGGGGTCCCTGCGGAGTGGCTCCCGGGTTTAGGGTTGCGGTGCGAAACTGAGCGTTTTTGATACTTGGGGGTGATGGTGGCCCCCACTGAGGAAAAACAGTTGCAATACAATGTTGGGGGGGCGGGGGGGGGCTTCTTGAGTCCCTTCAGGCTTCAGTACAGTTCTGAAATACTTTGCAGCTGTCCCTTATGGGCAGAATAGCGGTGTGTCCAAGATGGTGCTGCTACAACGTTACCTGTACTTTATCCAAAACTCGATGTGCCCTTTGCGGGCAGGAATCTTTCGCCGGATTAATGTGCTCCTCACCTCGCTTCTTAGGGCTGGTAGATGGAGTAGGGTGGCTCAAACGATGTTGATGAGGGGCTATGAGGATGTCGGGCTTGCAGGGCCCAATCTGGAGTTTTATTATGACATGTATTGCTTACAGCACTCAGCGCAATGGATGGTAGAAGGGGATAATTGGGAGAAGGCGTTGGTGGCAGGTATGGTAAAAGACGGTAAACTCCCTGAGCTGTTGATGGCAGTGTCCGGGGTGCCAGCTGGCGCCCTTTACATCGTGTGTCAAACTGCCGCTGTGTGGCAGAGAATAGTCAAGGTGGTGTTCAAGAGGGACCCCTTTAACAGGGAGCTACCGCTTTGTGCAATGTCCCGTTTCATCGGTTGGAGGGCCCCAAGTCCTTTCAGGCCTGGAAGACAGGGGGCTGCGAGCAGGGTGGGGATCTGTAGCCTAATAGTATGATCATTTCCTTTGAGGATGGGCAGCTGCAGTTCGGATTGGGCCCTGGTCAATTTCTCCAATATGTAGGTCTGACAGAGGTGGCCAAGCAGATCTGGATGTCCTTTACTGAGACGCCACCAGTATCGGAGGTCTAGGGGGCACTGTTGACCTTGGGCTCTGGGCGCTACCTTGTTTCCTTGATGTATAAGGCGCTGCAGGCCGAGGTTGTGTGCAGGCAGTTACAGGTTCTTCGTGTCTGGGAGGCAGACGTGAGTGACCCAATTTCAGATGTGAACTGGGCTAGAATCTGCAAGTTATTATGGTCTGTGGCTGGAAACGCATGCTTTAAGTTGATCCACTTCAATTTCATACACCTAACATACATGACCCGGGTTAAGAAGCATAGGATTAACCCGGAGCGATGGCCCGCTTGTCTGAGATGCGGTTCAACAGATGCAGACTTCATGCATTTGGCGTGGGTGTGCCGACGAGTGGGGGCCTTCTGGTCGGATGTGGTGAGCTGGCTGCGGGGTGTTCACTGCCCTGGTGTGTGAATTAGTCCCCCAGCATTGCTTGCTAGGAAACATAACTTGGCGCATGAAGTGCAAGATAGCGTACCGATTCTTGCAGTTGGCCTTGGTACTGGCTAGGAGGGGGGGTTGCCAATACCTGGATGGGAGGAAGGGCCCCATGGAGGACCAGTGGGTTTGAGATGTTTTGGAATGGCCAAAAGCGGAGGAACTGCAGCACCGCCATGCATGAACGGATGCAAACCTGCAAGCCGATCTGGAGGTTTGGGGGGTCTTTACAACAGGTTTCTCGGAGATGGGAGTGGGGCACTCCTGAAGATAGTACAGCTGGCATTGAATCGCCTCTGTCTGATGGAGATGACCAGGAGCATACTGGGTAGACCATGTTGTTTGGGGAATGTACTCTGCTGGATGTCCACACTGATGCTACTGTGATGTATTGTGCTTTCTCGGTGTCCATGTATCCGGACTATGTACGAATGTACTGCTATAGTTAACTTGTTGTGACTCAATGTCGACAATGCTGATCTGTTACTTGTTTTTTGTAAAACGATAAAGGTTTAAAAAACACTCCAACCCAAACTACCCTACTCCAATCTACCCTTTTCCAAACTACCTCAATCTACCCCCACTCCAAGCTACCCAATTCCACTCCACTCCAATCCATCCCACTCCACTCCAATCTACCCCAATCCACCCAACTCCACTCTTCCCCCCTCCACTCCAATCTACCCCAATATATCCCACTCCACTCTAACTTACCCCTATCTACCTCACTCCAATCTACCTCAATCTAATCTACCCCAATGTACTCCACTCCAGTCCACCCCACTTCACCCCAATCTACCCCAATTCAATCTTTCCCATTCCAATCTACCACACTAATCTGCCCAACTCCCCCACTCCAGTCTACCCAACTCCAATCTACCCGACCACCCCACTCCAATATACCTGAATCCACCCCACTCCCTTCTACCCCACTCTAACCCCACTCAACTCTATGCCAATCTACCCCACTCCAGTCTACCCCAATCTACTCCATTCTACCCCAACCCACCTCATCCCACTCCATGCCACTAACTTATAGCCATGCTGAACAGCAGCCACACTGGTGCACAACATGGCTAAAACACCTTGCTACAGCCAATGGTTGTTCTTACTGCTGTTTATCCCCTCTCTCTACATTTCTTGCTGCCTAAATAGTTTGATCTGACTCGTCTGCTTATACCTCTTTTCATTTCTCCCGTTGCTACCTAAAAACTCTCTCTACTTTGTAACTCACTTTGGGGCATATTAGCAAGGGCGGTATCACCGCTTTAGCTGCACTTTTTGCCGCTAAAGCGGCGATATTTCTATCGCCCTATTAGCAAGCTGTCGCTAACAGCTGTTAGCGACAGCTTTATGGCGAAAGCGACCGTTTTGGTGCTGCTTTGCATGTCAGCGATAATTATCGCTAATGACATGCAAAGTAGGCGTTCCCAACTAAAAGCGACTGGAAACAGTCGCAAACACAACTTCCCCCTATTAGCAATGCCCACTAAGCGATAAAAAAAGTTGCGCTAACCGCGATTATCGCTGGAATTTAACACCTGCTAAAAACTTGACTTAACCTTACAATCCACCTCCCATTGACAAGAATGGTTAAGTCCTCACCTTCCTATTAGCGAGCTTTTCATTAGCGCAGTGATTTTATCGCTGGATTTCTCGCGCTATTGCTGGGTTTCGCCACTATCGCTGGATTTTTTATCGCCTTGGAGATAAGCGTTGATAATAACGCGTTATCTCTGCGATGAAATCCAGCGATAGCCGGCGATAAAAAAAACAGCGCTAAGCGCGCTTTGCGATAATTATCGCAAATCCTAGGTAATATGTCCCTTTGTTTCTCTCAGTATTTCAAGTCTCTCTGCCTTTCAACTTCTAACTCACTATGGGCCTGATTTAGAGTTCGGCGGACAGGATACTCCATCACAAACATGGCAGGTATCCCATCCAGCGTATTACAAGTCCAACTATATCCTATGGCACTTGTAATACGGTGGACAGGATATCTGTCCACTGATTACAGAGTATCCTATTCGCTGAAATACAAAATCGCGAGTTATGTCTTTAGCTGTTTCCAGCTCTCCTCTCATTCCACCTTACCTCTCTCTCTTCCTCGCCCCTCAGTGTACCCCCCTCTTCTCCCTCGTTCCACATTGCCTATCATTATCTCTCTAATTCTCTACCTCATTCTGATACCTTGCCTCTCTGTACCTACATCTTCCTATTTCTAGCTCTGGGTGTTTTACATTTCTCCCAATCACATCTCTCTACCTCATCTCTCTTCTCCCCCACTTTCTTTCTCTCCTGTCCTGTGACTTGCCCCCTTCTACTTTTTCTTAGTCATCAGAGTTGGAAGTAATTGCCAAACCAAAGACGTGCACACATAAACAGAGGAGGGGGAGAGACGAGGGAGGGGAAGATAAATAAAGAGAAAATCATCAGATATTAGTAGACAAAATAGTGAAAATCCTCAAAGCAATGGTTTGACATCTCACTGTTGCAGCAAGAATGCCAGTGGTGAAGATGGATTTACTTCTGATTACGAATATCGAGCAACCAAAGCTACAATTTCAAGCACTGCGTGCACAGGGATTATTTTATTGTTATGCCCTATCCCACTAAGCATCCGCCCTCACAGTTGCTTTCTTACATAAGGTAGAACAGACTGGTTCCACACTGAATTCCATGTAAAATGTTGCTACATGTCAACAGAAATTTAGTTCCAAATGCATAAAGGAAAGGCTTTATTAATGCTTGTTCAAGCTTTCTTTGTGTATTGTTTGTCTGGCAGACACCAGTCAGCTTGTGTTTCAATATATAAATTCATATGCATGTATGTCTTAAAGGTTGCTTATCTACTATGAGCATGCAAATCCACATATGTGCCTTAACTCGTACTGATGCACAAGTTACTACTTGTGTAACGATATATCTGTAAGAGACATTAGTTAGTGATAGCTTCCTTACCTTAGAATATCCCCAGGCGTCAGACTGGATCCGGAAAGTTTTTTCGTCAGCAGTACCCCTGCGCGTCGGTAGGTGGCGTCGTGTGGCTCCGCGTTCGTCGCTGGCGTCGTAAGCGCCGAGATGACGTCACGGAGACTACTTAGGCGCCACCCATGCGTGCTGAAGTCAGTTCTGTACACGACTTTCCGCGCCAGGAACGCAGAGCCATGCAAGAAACTGACCACTGGTGCCAAGAAACTAGGGCCCTGAAAGGGATGACCTTAACCCTAGAATTAGTTCGCAGAACGGGGAGGATGGGTGGGGCGGTAAGGAATCGATCACTAACTAATGTCTCTTACAGATATATCGTTACACAAGTAGTAACTTGTGCATCTGAAAGAGACACGTTAGTGATAGATTCCTTACCTTAGAATAGATACCCCAGCAATACCAACCCCGGTGGTGGGTCTGCGAATAGATTACACCAGAAAGTCACGGAGAACAGAACGGCCAAAGAAGCCGTCTCTCCGGACTTGACTGTCAAGGCAATAATGCTTGGTAAATGTGTGCAGCGAGGCCCACGTGGCTGCCTGACAAATATCCTGCAAGGGAACGCCACGTCCCAAGGCAGTAGTGGCTGCTGTTGCCCTGGTAGAATTCGCACGCAGCCCCACAGGAGGCTCCTTCGTAGCCAAGGAGTAACATGCTTTGATGCACAAAATGACCCACCGAGAGATGGTGCGTTTGTGCACGGCCCGACCTTTTTTGGCGCCCACGTAGCCCACAAAGAGCTGGTCATCCACCCGGAACTGTTGTGTGCGCTTTAGATAGAACGAGAGCGCACGTTTCGGGTCCAGACGATGGAGCCTCTCTTCCTCTTTTGAAGGATGCGGAGGCGGAAAGAAAGTGGGCAAAGTGATGGTCTGCCCGATGTGGAAGGGCGTGACAACCTTTGGCAAGAAAGAAGGACGGGTCCTTAAAACCACCTTGTCCGGATGAACAGAAAGGAAAGGAGGTTTAGAAGAAAGAGCCTGGAGCTCACTCACTCTTCTGGCAGAGGTGATAGCCACCAGGAAGGCCGTCTTTAGAGTAAGAAGACGTAAAGGACAGTTATGAAGGGGCTCGAAGGGAGCGCACATCAGATAGGTCAAGACAAGATTTAAGTCCCATTGAGGCATTATGAAAGGCACGGGAGGAAACGTGTGTGTAATGCCTTTGAGGAAACGGTTAACAACCGGGAACTTAAAGAGAGAAGGCTGATCTGGAAGCCGGAGAAAGGCGGAGATGGCCGAAAGATAACCTTTGACAGTGCCCAGAGCAGGGCCCTGCTGGGCCAAGGATAGTAGGAACAGAAGGACTTCAGAAAGAGGGGCAGAAAGGGGATCCACAGACTTCGCTGTGCACCATGCCACAAACTTGTTCCACCTGCAGGCGTACACCGTCTTAGTGGAGGGACGCCTGGCTGCCAAAATGACATCACAGACTTCGGGAGGAAGATCGAAAGCTGTCAACTGTCGCCGCTCAATCTCCACGCATGGAGGTGGAGGCTGGACAGGTTCGGGTGGAGGACCGTCCCCTGCTGCTGCGACAGAAGATCCTCCCGAAGAGGCAGTCAATCGGGGGATCGATCGCCATGTTGAGTAGCTCGGGATACCAGTATCTTCGTGCCCAATCCGGAGCCACAAGGATGACCTGGGCGCGGTCGCGCCGAATCTTCTTCAGCACTCTGGGCAGAAGTGGTATAGGTGGAAAGGCGTACAACAGACCGCAGCTCCACTCGCGACGAAAAGCGTCGACGAGCGAGTGCCGCCTTGGAAATTCCAACGCGCAGAACTGATGACATTGCGCGTTCTCTTCGGTGGTGAATAGATCTAACCAAGGCTCTCCCCACTGCAGAAAGAGACCTTGCGCCACGTCCAAGTTCAGACGCCATTCGTGATCCATCAAGCACCGGCGGCTGAGTTCGTCGGCCCTGGCGTTCAGAGAACCTGCCAGGTGTTGAACCACCAAGGTAATGCCGTGATGTTCCAGCCATGTCCAGAGGCGCAGAGCCTCCTGACATAGGGTCCACGACCCCACCCCACCCTGTTTGTTGCAATACCACATGGCGGTGGTGTTGTCCCTGAACACCTGCACTACATTTCCCCGGACAGAGGGAAGGAATGCCTTCAGTGCAAGTCGGATCGCCCGAAGCTCCAAAAGATTGATATGGAGCCGGGACTCCGCCGGAGACCAGAGGCCTCTGATCTCCGCCTCTCCCAAGTGGCTGCTCCATCCCAGGAGGGACGCATCCGTCACCACTGTGTGCTCCGGTTGGGGAAGGGAGAGGGATCTGCCATTGACCCAATCGCGATTCGTGAGCCACCACTGCAATTGTCGTGCAGTGCCCTCCGAGATCTGGACAAGATCGGACAGGTTGCCCTGATGCTGCGCCCACTGGAACTTCAGGTCCCACTGCAGAGCCCGCATATGCCACCTGGCATGTTGCACTAGCAGAATGCAGGAGGCCATCAGGCCCAGGAGCCGGAGGGTCATCCTGACTGAAACCCGGGATAGAGGCTGAAAGAAGGGAATCATAGCCTGAATATCCCGGACTCGCTGCTCGGGAGGATAAACCCGAAACTGCGTCGAATCCATAACCGCTCCGATGAAGGGGAGCTTCTGCGAAGGACTCAGGTGCGACTTCGGCACGTTGATGGAGAACCCCAGCAACTGCAGGAGGTCGGCCGTAGTCTGAAGGTGGGTGATTACTGCCTGGGACGAGCCCGCCTTCACCAACCAGTCGTCGAGGTAGGGGAAGACTGACACCCCGGACCTGCGCAGATGAGCTGCGACCACCGCCATCACTTTTGTGAACACCCGAGGGGCACTGGTAAGGCCGAAGGGGAGCACCGCAAACTGAAAATGCTCCTGGCCTACTGTGAACCGCAGGTAACGCCGGTGGGCCGGCAGGACGGGGATGTGAAAATATGCGTCCTGCAAGTCCAACGCCACCATCCAGTCTCCAGGGTCGAGGGCAGCCAAGACCTGAGCCAGAGTCAACATCTTGAACTTCTCCTTCCCGAGGAAGCGATTGAGGTTCCGGAGGTCCAAGATGGGGCGCAAGCCCCCTTTGTCCTTCTTGGGGACCAGAAAGTAGTGGGAATAACAACCACTCCCTACTTCTGGCCCAGGAACACACTCGACGGCCCCCTTGGCCAAGAGGGCCGTGACTTCCTGCTGGAGAAGCGCCAAGTGCTCCCCCGACATGCGGCGGTACCGAGGTGGCATGGCTGGAGGGGAGGACTGAAGGGGAAGGGAATAACCCTTGCGGATGATCTGCAACAGCCACTCGTCCGACGTGATAGCGTGCCAGTGGGGGAGATGAAGGCGGGCCCTGCCACCCACTGGCGTGGGGTGCCCCACAAAGCTCGGATTAGGAAGGTTTGGAGGCAGAAGCAGCGGGGCGGAGGTGGACTGACCCCCACACTGATTCCCAGACCCGCCCCTGCGGAAACCGCGTCCGCGCTGAGGCTGGTTCTGCACAGGCTTGCTGAAGGAACGTGCCTGAACGCCCCTTCCGTGGCCACGAAAGGAACGAAAACCAGGAGTGGCTGGGCTTTTCGTGGAAAGACCTAAGGACTTGGCCGTGGCCCGCGAGTCCTTAAAACGCTCCAGCGCACTGTCGGCTTTATCACCAAACAGGAGAGTGCCATCAAAGGGCATGTCCATGAGTGAGCTCTGGACATCCGGCGAGAACCCGGTAGACCTCAACCAGGCGTGGCGACGAAGCGCCACAGTCGTAGAAATTGCTCTACCTAGTGAGTCCGCGGTGTCCAAACCACACCGAATGGCGAACTTAGCCGCATCTTTACCCTCAGCAACAGCTTGGGACAGCACAGCTTGGGTCTCCTCAGGACACTGAGGCAACACCTGTGCAACTGTATCCCACACCGCGTGGGAATAGCGGCCCAGTAGGCATTCGGTGTTCACCGACCGCAGCCCCAAGCTGGCCGAAGAGAACAACCGCTTGCCGAACTGCTCCAGCTTCTTAGAGTCCTTCTCCGGCGGAGCCGTGGGAAAGGCGCTCTGGGACGTCGAAGCTTGGGTGACCAGACTTTCGGGCGTACGATGAGTGGTCAGAAAGGCAGGGTCACCCGGCGCCGGGCAATGACGCCTGGCGACGTTCTTATCCACAGGGGCCCCTGAGGCTGGCCGCGACCAAGTGCCTAGTAAGACGTCAGTGAGGGCGTCATTAAATGGCAGCAGGGGCTCCGACGAAGTGGACGCCGTCTGGAGCACCTCAGTGAAGAGATTAGTCTTCAGGGCCACCGTAGGGAGATCAAAGTTGAGGACCTCAGCAGCCCGACGGAGCACCATCGTGTAAGAAGCGCCCTCCTCCATGGTAGGCGGAGGAAAGGCAAACCCCGGGTCAGAGGAGACATCAAGGCCTCCGGCCTCCTCTAACTCGTCCGCCCAGTCTTGCTCGGAGTCACACTGATGAGCAAGAGGGTCCTCGGACCCCTCCCAGTCATCCTCCACCTCCGCCGCATGCGGAACAGACTGCGGCGGCAGGGACCAGTGAAGGAACAAACGGCGCCGGGAACGGCGCCGGACGGGGCCGAACCGGCGCCGTGTCCCAATGCGGGTCCCAGGTAGGGACAAAATTGTCCTGGAACCTGGGCCGGGGTGGGACAAATGGCATCCACAGCGGCGCCGGAGGCGGAGCCGAGGGTAGCGCTGGGGCCGGAGCCGGCAGCGTGGGACCTTTTGGCACCTTGGCCGGAGCCAGCGGCGCAGGATCCTGCGGCGCCGGGGCTGGAGCCGCTGGCAGTGCCAACGGCCCGACAGGATCCTGGCACGGGACCGCGGGGCCCAAGGGCGCGCCGGCGGGAGCCCGAGGCCTAAACAGGCGGTCCATGGTAGCAAGAAATTCTTGCACCTGTGCGGGAGTCGCCGACGGACCCGGGTAAGGTGAGTAGGCCGCGGGACTCCCGGGCTCCGAAGGAGCCGCAGGGGCAGAACCCATGTCCCCCTCGTCCGCATCCGGGGACCGACGGGGGGACGTCGGAGAGCGACAACGCTTCTTCGACTTCTTTTTGTGTCGTCTCTTACCCGAATCCGAGGGTGAAGACTTGGAGCCCGAGGAGCGATGATGGTGGCCCCGCGAGCGTTCGCTGGAGCGGCCCCTAGACCGAGAACGGCGCTGGGACGAGTGCCGGACCTCAAGCAGCTTCCGGCGACGCTCCCTCAAGGCCTTCGGGGCCATGGCCAGACAGTCCCTGCAGGACCGAGAGTCGTGGTCGCTCTCCAGGCAGTAGAGACAGACGCCGTGGGGGTCCGCCACCAACATATTGCGACGGCAGGCCCCACCAGACTTAAAACCAGGCATCCCTAAGTGCACCAGAGTAACCACAGGAGACAAAAAGTCTCAAAAAGAGAGTCAAAAAGTGACTAAGGTCCGTGCTCTAACCGGATCTGCGCTTACTGGCGCGGAAAAAGAAAGAACTGACGTCAGCGCGCATGGGTGGCGCCTAAGTAGTCTCCTTGACGTCATCTCGGCGCTTATGACGCCAGCGACGAACGCGGAGCCGCACGACGCCACCTACCGACACGCAGGGGTACTGCTGATGAAAAAACTTTCCGGATCCAGTCTGAGGCCTGGGGATATTCTAAGGTAAGGAATCTATCACTAACGTGTCTCTTTCAAATATATTAAATTAATCAATTGCAATTTCATTTTTATACCTGTTTGAAGCCCACTAAAGCCTTAGCATTATTGCACACTTACACGCCTTTAAATGAGTTTCCATTGTGGTATCCTAAGCTGTATACTGCACATTTTAGCTAAACGTTCTAGTAAGCATCGTGCCGTTCTGAAATTGGCACATCGAAGCTAGGATTTCAGAAGGTAGTCGAGTCAGCCTTTTACTTGTGAAACATATGTCTTCTTCTCAAGGCTTTCTTGCATCCCTCCCTTGAGAAGAGCCTGGCGCCTGCTCATTAGTGCCTATCTGTAGGTTTCCTTTTATCACATGTTTCAGCTTCCATTCACTGCCACTGATAAAAAGTCTCTTATTGTAGCACTAAAATATATGGATTTTACCGTTACATGCTACAACTGATCGAAGACGAAGCTCTGGCCCATTGATTAGACATTTACCTTATTTATTTGGAGAGTATGCTGGCTATTTTTGCATTGAACATGCTAGATTTCTATGCGCTATCCCAAGTGTCTGTTTTTCTTTTTTTTTTAAACTATATATATATATATTACACACTGCCAAAAGCCAGCATGCAGTTATGGTAAGATCAGAGTTTGCACTGAAAAGCACATGGGCCTCATTTATGAGGTTTTGCCGTAGGGCAGCGCTGCAGGCTTTCCTGCTGCAATGCCCTACGGCAAAAAGAAAAGGGCAGGAATGCGCCGTATCTATAGGATACGGCGCATTCCTGTCCTTTTTCCCTGCACACAATGGGCTGCGGTGCGCCAGCGCAGGCACCTTTGCACCATGGTGCAAGGGGGGCTGCGTTGCAGGGGTGATTATTTTTGTGCAGGAATGAAAACCATCCTGCAGAATGCAGCACACATAGAAAAAGGAAAAAAGTTGAGAAATAAAGATATTTCTCCTCGTTGTTCCTCCCTTACGCCTCCGATGGGGAGGCGTACGTTTTGGCACTGCCTCAGATTTCCGATTTCTCGTAAATCTGGGGCAGTGTCAAAAAGCCATGGACGTTGCTGGGAACGCCCCCAGTAGCACCCATTGCACGCCCCTTTAATGCAGAAAACTGCATTAAAGGGAACGATGTTTACGAGGCAGGATTAAGCCAAAAAATGTGGCTAAGTGCTGCCCCGTAAATATGGAGCAGGCTCCTGCGCCATCGGAGCGTCACAAGAAGTGACGTTCTGGTGCCGCAAGGGCCCTCATAAATAAGGCCCTGAAGGTGGCTGCGAGGGCCCAGTAGCAGTTTCTGAGAGCTCGAAAAGTTTATAGAAACTCTTAAAATATATTACATAAATATATATTTTTAAAGCGGACACAATAGCCCATAAATCACTGGCACTGAAGGGAACTATTTTCTCAGTGGGTGGCGGCATTGTGCTTTGACTGAATATCATCCCACTCACACAGAAAGTAACAAATGACTGGCATTGGTTGACTCCTTGCTCAATTCTTTTTACCTCACTAGAGGTTTTTCATCCTGTAATGAATAAATACTTGCTCACTGTGTAAGATTCCATCCATTACTTGGTAGGAAAACATTGTTCTGTTCATTTATTTCTCTTGGTTTGTGGCAGATATTTCCTGCACCAAACCGTGGGAGCAAATGCCTGCAGTTTGGTCCGACAATTTAGTCCTGTTTTGGGGGCAAAATAGAGACTAAAAATTAAAATGAAGTCTATGACTTTCAATCAGAAGGTTATGGGTTCAAGTCCCACTTTTACCATGGTTACCTGTTTGTTTGAATGTCTCTTTAAGAACAAGGAGTTTCAACAATATCTCCAATAAGTTAAAAATCAATAGCTATGATATTGCAAAACTATAACAATAGTATTGGTAATGGGACATGATTTCACTTGTAGTCACCTGTACAGCCTATGTGAATTCTACTTTCAGTTCCTGTGTCATAGGTATGTTTTGATCCATCAAGCTTTGTTTGTGGTCTTGTGATTAGGGTCTTAGACTTGCAGCCTGAATGTAAATGATTCTTGCTCTACTGTGTCTGTTTTGAATTACAAGATATTTCCATGATGTCTACAGTAAGTGAATAGTTCATTGCTTTCACACTGCCAAAATAAAAACACATTTTTGGTAGCAGAAGAGTTGGCATGCAGTCACTACAGTAGTACAATTACAGATTGTGGGCCTGATGTACGACCCATTTTTGCATGAGCAAACGGGTTAGCGACCCGTTTGCGCATGCAAAAACTAATAGGACCATGTACAAACTCTATATAGCGAGTCGCAATTTATTTGCGACTCGCTAAATAGGATTTGCGACTCGCAATTAGGAAGGGGCATTCCAAGGGCGTCCCTTCCTAATTGCGACTCGCTAGCCTATGTAAGAATGTTTTGCGTCCGCAATTGCGGTCGCAAAACACTCCCAATTTACCGCCCTCTTCAAGAGGGTAGTAGTGTACTCGCAAATGGGAAGGGGTTCCCAGGGGACCCCTTCCTCTTTGCAAATGCAGGGGAAAATATTTTTTAGGGACAGGCAGTGGTCCCAGGGACCACTACCTGCCCTTAAAAAAATTAAACGAAAACGTTTCATTTTTTTTTTTTTTAATGCATCCCGTTTTCCTTTAAGGAAAACGAGCTGCATTTAAAAAACAAGCATTGGCATAGCCAATAGGTCTCGCCTTTGGGACCTTATAAGTATTTAGCTATGAAGCACGTATGTTATCCTGGGTGCTACAACATCTACTGTTCTTAAATTGTTTGATACATTTCACCTTCGGACGGATGGTACTGAAACCCTAACTGCATGTGAGGAGGAAAAGAAAACTAATTTTGTAAGAGGCTGTGAAGTGTACATCTTGCTCACACAGCACCCAGGTATATATGCAGACCACTGACGTGGGGTCGCATGCAGTAACGGACGCTCTAGAAATAAAGACATAAAATTAAAAAAAACATTATCTGAGACGGGGGAAGGAGCGGCCAGGCACAGGACATAAACGACACAGCTGCAAATACCACCTACTGGCACTGAGAGGGGACATTGGAGGAAGAACGGATGAAGAGAATGGAGGAGAGGACAGGAGAGTAGCGAGGGGTGAGATAGCAAAGAGGGAAAGGTGTGGAGAAGAAGAGAACTGATAGAGGTGAGAGTAGGAAAGAAAATAACAGAAGGGTGAGAGGCAGTGGTGAATGAAGGAGGGGTAAGAATGGAATGACTGAGTGAAAGGAGGAGGGGAAAGGACGGGGGACAGATGGTGAATGGAAGAGAGCGAAGGTCGGGGATGGGGTGGGGCGAGACATAATAAAGTAGGGAGAGGAAGATAGGGAGAAAGTGAAGGTGCAGGACGGCGCGAGGATGGGTGCTCAGACAGTGAAGTGAAAAGGAGACACATGGAATGGCGGAGAATGGGAGGAGAGAGGAGACAGTAAATGGCAAAGGAAAGACGAATCGGGGACTGTGAGGAGGTGTGAGAATTGAGTGGGAGTAGAAGGGGCGAGCCAAAAGAGGAATGCAAATGCTGCCCTGCTTGGACTGGTCGGTGAATTTAAATAATATTTGCTGTTGGTAAAGAGTGCGTGTTCTTCTGTGTGCGTTATAAATTTGCGCCTCACTTGCACATTGAAGGAGTCGTTTCAAACAGGCGGGAACTTTCACACTGACATTAACACACAAGTGCGTGAAAGAAACCCGCAGGAAGACCTGAACTTTGGGGTTTGTAGAGTCTACGGTTTACGATGCAGATTGAAATGTTTGTTTGTTATGTTCGCTGCTTAATATTACAACGAGGCGACCTTACGGAATCCCATCCTAAAAAACTGATGTATACTTTCATTACATAGAAGCGCACGCGCAGACAGACACGCACACAAATACCGTTAAACTTAAAAGCACACAGACACACGCACAGTCACACACAAATACACCCTGAAACACACACAAATACATTCAAAATCAAGTACTGAGACACACTCTGACTAAAACATTCGCAGAGGAGGCTTGTGTCTGTTCTACAAGACGAGGAGCAGAGAAGATAGTAGGACCCAGAAGGATAGAGCAGGCAAGCTGGAAACAAGCGCAGCCGCGAAAGTTACCTCCTTTCAGTCCCATAAGTGTTTATTGCAAAAAACGTGGCTCTTCAGACCAGCCTATGATTAAGGCACATCTCAGCCCTGCCACTGGTGCTCCTAGCACCGTGAAAACTTTTGGTGAGCAACTCACCGTCTAATTGCAGCCGCACCAGAGTACTTCACAGGTCTTTTAAAGACCATTTACTTGTTAATGAGGCTTTTGTTGTGTTTTCACCCTTTCTTAGAGCCACTCTGCCTATGGGTGGAAGAATTATCCCCCCCCGAAATCTTTTTCAGCCCCCCCCGAAATTTGGCTCTAGTTGCCCGCCTGCCTATAACATAACATATAACATGCTGATGTCAGTGAGCACACGGGCAGAGATGTCATGCGGTGGTCAGTGAGCACACGGGCAGAGATGTCATGCGGTGGTCAGTAAGCACACGGGCAGAGATGTCATGCTGTTGCAGTGAACACCTGGTCAGAGATGTCATGCTGTTGTTACCAGTGAACGCAGTCAGAGATGTCATGCTGTTGTTACCAGTGAACACAGTCAGAGATGTCATGCTGTTACAGGTGAGCACCAGGTCAGAGAAGTCATGCTGTTGCAGTGAACACCTGGTCAGAGATGGCATGCTGTTGCAGTGAACACCTGGTCAGAGATGTCATGCTGTTGTTACCAGTGAACGCAGTCAGAGATGTCATGCTGTTGTTACCAGTGAACATAGTAAGAGATGTCATGCTGTTACAGGTGAGCACCAGGTCAGAGATGTCATGCTGTTGCAGTGAACACCTGGTCAGAGATGGCATGCTGTTGCAGTGAACACCTGGTCAGAGATGTTATGCTGTTGTTACCAGTGAACGCAGTCAGATGTCATGCTGTTGCCAGGGAGCACCTGGCTATGTGACGTCATGCTGTTGTTAATGAGCACACACTCACAGATGTGCTGTTACCAGTGAACCCCCGGAGCACCGCACGAGGCCTGACATCTCTTTCCCTGACAGTACCCCGTGAGTAAGGAAAGGCCGTGTTTGACACCCCGGGGCCTGCAGAGGCCGGAGCGGGGACAAGAGAGCCTCGGCCGCCCCCCTCCCCTCCTGGAAAGTTTTGCGAAGTTTATTTCCATCCTCTGTGGGAACGAGTCAAGGTGGCGTCTCCCACATGCTGGGAGGCAGGGAGAACGCATCCGAGGATGTCAGGAATCCATGGAGCTCGGGAGGGAGAGGGCGGGGGGGGGTCGCCACCGAAATAGAAGCGGCTGGGAGGCCTGGAATCCAATGGAAGGGAGGAGAGGCGCCCCAGCACCGCTGCGTGAGATTGTAGCGCCACAACAACTAAATGTGCCTAGTGATTGCAGTGCCTGGAAGTTCACGCTGACCGCAGAATGGTTGAAGCGCTGTATCGTGTGAATTCAGACATGCTTAAAGAATAAAATAACGAGACTATAATGTTTAAAAACACGCAATGCCCCAATAACAACAACGCTCAGTACAGGGGTAAAAAAGAACCCTAATTACCTTTATAGGAAGAAAAAAGAACGGCTCCCACAGCAGAGTGACGGCGTACGCCTGCTTGTAAAAGTGTGCCATTTGTGCCCGGTAGTTTTAAAGCGACCACGCAGCGGAAGAACTCAATAGACTCCCATAAGAGCAGCGGTGAAGAGTAAAAGAAAATAGGAGACATATCCTTCGTGTGTAGAAGAACGTGCGTGGCAGTGAATATTAACATTTATCAGTAAATTGGCCAGAATACAAGAAAATGCACCAATTGTACGAGCAATTGATATGCACAAACAATAAACGAAAAGACCATGGAAGGAAACCGCCGCAGAAGGGCTGCAGGCGAGCGACCAGCGCTGACCGCCATCGCGCCATCTGTTTCCAATTACCGCCAACGCGATAATTGGAAACAGATGGGATTAAAGCTCGCTCCCGAGGACCCTAGGCCATGGAACAAACAAGGCGGGACAATCACCCACCTTGCACCAATTGCGTGCTGTGTTTTTAAAAAAGACACATGCACAGGCCAATTGCGGGCTAATAAAAAAAAAGCACACGCACGAGCGTGTGTTCAGAGCTCAAAAGCCCTTACTTAATGCCTCGCAGAGCAGCGCATGCGCGCTGGCTCAGGCGAGACCTAAAAAAGCACACGCACGAGCGTGTGTTCAGAGCTCAAAATCCCTTACTTAATGCCTCGCAGTGCAGCGCATGCGCGCTGGCTAAGGCGAGACCTAAAAAGGGTAAGAAGCAATGCATATATTCATTAAGAGCCCTGTTCAGACAAGAGCCAGCCAATAGGGCTTTGGAAGTAGCTGCGGGCGTGGGATCCGGTGTAATTAATACTCCTGGTGACATGCATGGTGCAGCATGTAGCAAGAAGATAAAATAAACTGACAAAATTCGGTATCCCATTTTCGAAGGGAAGAACAAAGCGAAAAAGACAAGCAAATCCTGACCACACTGCAAGAAAATGAACAAAACCTAATTGTTGCTTCCCCAAAAAATAAAAATAAGAAAACTGCAATAAAGAACAAGCATTGGAAATGCAATAGGTCTCGCATTTGTTGGAGCTGGAGCTATTGGCATTGTAAATGGCAATGTTTTGTACTTTGCAATAGGTCTTGTATTTGTTGGAGCTATTCACATTGTAAATGGCAATGTTTTTTATTTATCCTTGGGGTTTTATATAGCGCGAACTTAACAGCCTCAGTTGTGAATTTCGATTCATCAAAGTTTTGTGAGCCCTGAAATTTGCTCAAGTAAAGTGCTAACAGTATAAATATGGGCACTGTTTAACAAACGAAGCCACTGCAATACAAGAGCAAAGGTGACCGAGTGACTGCTTCTGGGTTGACGGAGTTGCTTACAGTCACTGCCCGTTAAAGTTAGCTGGCCCGCTACTATGAGTTTATCAAACTTAATGCTATGTTTTCTTATGTTATGTTATGCTATGCTATGTTATGCTATGCAATGCTATGTTTTGTTGTGTTTTGTTATGCTATGTTTTGTTTTGTTATGCTATGCTATGTTTTGTTATGCTATGATATGCTTTGTTTTGTTATGCTATGCTATGTTTTGTTGTGTTTTGTTATGCTATGCTATGTTTAGTTGTGTTTTTTATGCTGTGTTTTGTTGTATTTTGTTATGCTATGTTTTGTTGTGTTTTGCTATGCTATGCTATGTTTTGTTTTGTTAGCTATGCTATGTTTTATGTTGTTTTGTTGTGTTTTGTTATGCTATGCTATGCTTTGTTATGCTATGTTTTGTTTTGTTATGCTATGCTATGCTTTGTTGTGTTTTGTTATGCTATGCTATGATTTGTTATGCTATGCTTTGTTGTGTTTTGCTATGCTATGCTTTGTTTTGTTATGCTATGCTATGTTTTGTTATGCTATGCTATGTTTTGTTATGCTATGCTATGTTTTGTTGTGTTTTGTTATGCTATGCTTTGTTTTGTTATGCTATGCTATGCTTTGTTATGCTATGCTATGTTTTGTTTTGCTATGCTATGCTTTGTTATGCTATGCTATGCTTTGTTTTGTTATTCTATGCTATGTTTTGTTATGCTATGCTGTTTTGTTATGCTATGTTTTGTTATGCTATGCTGTTTTGTTATGCTATGCTATGCTTTGTTATGCTATGCTATGTTTTGTTGTGTTTTGTTATGCTATGTTTTGTTATGCTATGCTATGTTTTGTTGTGTTTTGTTATGCTATGCTGTTTTGTTGTGTTTTGTTATGCTATGCTATGTTTTGTTTTGTTATGCTATGTTTTGTTATGCTATGTTTTGTTGTGTTTTGTTATGCTATTCTATGCTTTGTTATACTATGTTTTGTTTTGTTATGCTATGCTATGCTATGCTATGTTTTGTTATGCTATGCTATGTTTTGCTTTGTTATGCTTTGTTGTGTTTTGTTATGCTATGCTATGTTTTGTTATGCTATGCTATGTTTTGTTTTGTTATGCTATGCCATGCTTTATTATGCTATGCTATGCTTTGTTTTGTTTTGTTATGCTATGCTATGTTTTGCTTTGTTATGCTTTGTTGTGTTTTGTTATGCTATGCTATGTTTTGTTATGCTATGCTATGTTTTGTTTTGTTATGCTATGCCATGCTTTGTTATGCTATGCTATGCTTTGTTTTGTTTTATGCTATGCTGTTTTGTTATGCTATGCTATGTTTTGTTATGCTATGCTATGTTTTGTTGTGTTTTGCTATGCTTTGTTTTGTTATGCTATGCTTTGTTTTGTTATGCTATGCTATGTTTTGTTATGCTATGCTATGTTTTGTTGTGTTTTGTTATGCTATGCTATGTTATGCTATGCTATGTTTTGTTTTGTTATGCTATGTTTTGTTTTGTTATGCTATGTTTTGTTATGCTATGCTATCTCTTGTTTTGCTATGCTATGCTTTGTTATGCTATGCTATGTTTTGTTGTGTTTTGTTATGCTATGCTATGTTTTGTTGTGTTTGTTATGCTATGCTATATTTTGTTGTGTTTTGCTATGCTATGCTGTTTTGTTTTGTTATGCTATGCTATGTTTTGTTATGCTATGTTTTGTTGTGTTTTGTTATGCTATGCTTTGTTATGCTATGTTTTGTTTTGTTATGCTATGCTATGCTTTGTTATGCTATGCTATGTTTTGTTTTGTTATGCTATGCTATGTTTTGTTATGCTATGCTAAGTTTTGTTGTGTTTTGTTATGCTATGCTATGTTTTGTTATGCTATGCTATGTTTTGTTGTGTTTTGCTATGCTATGCTTTGTTTTGTTATGCTATGCTATGTTTTGTGATGCTATGTTTTGTTGTGTTTTGTTATGCTATGCTATGCTTTGTTTTGTTATGCTAAGCTATGTTTTGTTTTGTTATGCTATGCTATGTTTTGTTGTGTTTTGTTATGCTATGCTATGTTTTGTTGTGTTTGTTATGCTATGCTATATTTTGTTGTGTTTTGCTATGCTATGCTATGTTTTGTTTTGTTATGTTATGCTATGTTTTGTTGTGTTTTGTTATGCTATGCTTTGTTGTGTTTTGTTATGCTATGCTTTGTTATGCTATGTTTTGTTTTGTTATGCTATGCTATGCTTTGTTATGCTATGCTATGTTTTGTTTTGTTATGCTATGCTATGTTTTGTTATGCTATGCTAAGTTTTGTTGTGTTTTGTTATGCTATGCTATGCTATGTTTTGTTATGCTATGCTATGTTTTGTTGTGTTTTGCTAAGCTATGCTTTGTTTTGTTATGCTATGCTATGTTTTGTGATGCTATGTTTTGTTGTGTTTTGTTATGCTATGCTATGCTTTGTTTTGTTATGCTAAGCTATGTTTTGTTTTGTTATGCTATGCTATGTTTTGTTGTGTTTTGTTATGCTATGCTATGTTTTGTTTTGCTATGCTATGCTTTGTTTTGTTATGCTATGCTTTGTTATGCTATGCTATGTTTTGTTATGCTATGCTATGCTTTGTTATGCTATGTTTTGTTATGCCATGCTATGTTTTGTTATGCTATGCTATGCTTTGTTAGGCTATGCTATGTTTTGTTGTGTTTTGTTATGCTATGCTTTGTTTTGTTGTGCTTTGCTATGCTATGTTTTGTTTTGTTGTGTTATGCTATGTTTTGTTATGCTATGCTATGTTTTGTTTAGTTATGCTATGATTTGTTATGTTATGTTGTGCTAGGCTATGTTATGTTGTGTTAGGCTAGGCTATGTTATGTTGTGTTAGGCTAGGCTGTGTTATGTTGTGTTAGGCTAGGTTGTGTTGTGTTGTGTTGTGCTGGGTTTTGTTATGTTTTTGTTGTGTTTTGTTATGCTATGCTATGTTTTGTTGTGTTTTGTTATGCTATGCTATGTTTTGTTGTGCTTTGCTATGCTATGTTTTGTTGTGCTTTGCTATGCTATGTTTTGTTATGCTATGCTATGTTTTGTTTTGTTATGCCATGCTATGATTTGTTATGTTATGTTGTGTTAGGCTAGGCTATGTTATGTTGTGTTAGGCTAGGCTATGTTATGTTGTGTTGGGCTAGGCAATGTTATGTTGTGTTAGGCTAGGCTGTGTTATGTTGTGTTAGGCTAGGCTGTGTTATGTTGTGTTAGGCTAGGCTGTGTTATGTTGTGTTAGGCTAGGTTGTGTTGTGTTGTGTTGTGCTGTGTTTTGTTTTGTTATGTTTTTGTTTTGTTTTGTTATGTTACATAATTATGTTTAAAAGAATACTTCAGGCAAATTAATTAAAAACTTCAAGCAGAACGTGCCTTGCACTAACATTTCTCGATGCAAAGCAATATGTTTAGTGAGATTAAAACATTTTCATAGATTACTTTTTTCGCTCTGGTTTTAGGCCCCTCAAAGTACTACGCGCCTTTGGTTACAGTGTTATAAAAAAACGTGTTATGTGCGTTTTAATTACTTGGGAAAACAAGCCGGTGTTTTCCGTCTTTGCCTGCAGAGCAGCTGGGTCTCACAAAGTGGGTCTCTCAGCACAGACCTGCAGCTCCACTCCACGGCGTTCTCTGCCCGACCTTCTCAGAGCATCCTCCTTTGAGACACTTAGCCACTTCCTTGTGTGGGGCCCTCTGGAAGCTGGACACCGACAGACCAATGAGAGAGCTGACTGGCGCATGCTCCAGGCGTGAAGCCAGCGTGGTTGCAGGACGCCTGGTGCATGCTCCTTCACGGCTCTCGTGTAGACATTTCTTATCAGCTTGTTAAATAAACAAGCTGATAAGCAATGTCTTCACGACAGACGCAAAGCAGGCAAGCCAGTCCAGCTCGGAGACAAAGGGCGTGAACAGAAAACCCTTATTTCCAATGGCAGGCCACCGTTTACCATAAACGGTGACGCCGGCCAATGGAAATGAGGGGCGGGGCTTAAAGCCCTTTTCTGAAAGTCCTCTCCTACAAAATCTCTCGTGGAGGCGGAGCAGCGCTTTGCGCTGCAACGCACGCGAGACCTAAAAAAACCTGCTTTATTGAAAAGCAGTCCCAGACATGGAGGTCTGCAGAGCCCAGCAGGCCACCATAGCTGGGAAGGCCAGCCATTCCTAAAGGGGTCGCAAATTGCGAGTGCCTCATGAATATTGATGAGGCATGCAATTTGCGACCCCAGTGGGAATCGCAAACAGTGTCTCTGACACTGTTGTACATGGCATTTAGCGACTCGCAAATTGCGACTTTCAATTGAGCGCAATTTGCGAGTCTCTAAATGCCCCGGTCGTACATCTGGCCCTACAAGTCTTAGATATTGTCTGACCGTTCGGGGGCAGAGAACAGGGAAGGGCTTCCTTACCCCAACCACAGTGTTTAAGGGCATTTGCCATGGATGTCCAAAGTTTCTTCCTACTATAGTTCTGCAAATAGGACAAAGTACGCCCTTTCCACACTTCACTCTCAGGGTAGTGATGGCTTACCAAGTGGGAATAGGTGCTCAGAACTCAACAGTCAGCCAACAGGCACAATATTATGGTGTCCAAACCAGTGCTTATCTTTTAAGTAAAATAAATTACTTTAATCATGCAGCTAAAGGAAATACTACACACTCCAAAGGTGGCTTCAGTTACAGGTTTGCAATATGCTTAAGAGCCTTAGTGAAATTTCAATACACTCAATGGTGCCTGCTCCCCCCTTCTCTCTTTCTGGTCCCAGGGCTGGTGTCAGGGGTCTGCAGATGATGGAGGCGCACCAGTGGAGTTGAACAGCGAATGTAGATGGCTTGTCAGATGTTGCAACCTCCATACTGATGCAGCCAGGTATCGGTAAGTCTATGGCAATTGCAGGCCCGGTGAAATACCGTGCATTTCGTTTTCACCGTTGAAAGGCTATCACTCCCACAAATTAACATGGGAGCTGCTTTGTAAGACTTTTACAAATGCAGCTTGCCAGGGGAAGCTGATGGAGAAGTGGAGTTTAGTATGCCGGAACTCAGGATTTAAAAATGCATCTTTTAGTAAAAATGATTTCTATATTATGTGTTTGTAAATACGACTTTTAGACAGTGGATATTTCCTTGTCTAACCATCCATCTGCCTCTGCCTGTTTGTGTATTAGCCGTCTAGGTTTTAGACTGACAGGGGCTGGTTTGTCCATTCACACTAGACAGGGACACAAAGGGGGTTGAGGTGTATCCTGCCTTTCCTGGGTGACTCGTAGCCTGGCTGATGGGTCTGTCCTGCATCTAGAGTGGTGGGAGGAGTCGCCACATACACCTGAATGGACTATGTCTGCCTTCTGCAATGCTGTCTCCACCTCCAGTAGTGAACCTGGCCTGAGCAGGACCGAACTGGATTATGTGTGCCAGGAGAACTTTGTTTGTGTCAACACCACAGAATTTCAAAGGGAAATGTGGTCTAAATATTGGGGCTCAGACCCCAGGACTTTATAACTCTTTTGGATCAAGGAACCTGCCAAGAAGAAGAGCTGGAGAAGAGGTAAGGAGAGACTACCACTTTGCTGTGTTGGCCTGCAGTGGTTGCTTCTGTCTTGGGCAGAGAAAGGACTGGACTTAACTTTCTGCCACTTCTTTGCTTGAGTTTCTTCAAGGGCTTGAGGTAGAGCGTGCCCCCTGTTCAAGAAGTCTCAGGAACAACGAAGACTTCAAGCTCCTCTGGGTACCAGCTTCTGGAACTAGGTGTTTCAGTTTCCACAAAGGAAAAAGCAACACGATGCCGTCCCCGATGCCGCAGCCGGCTCCGTGACCTGAAGGCACCGCAGAAGGCACCACCGTACTTCGCACCGCAACCCTGATCTCACCGACGATGTCGTATGACGTCACCACCGAGCCGCTGCTTGCACCTTGACCTGTGGGCACGTCACTGCACACCACCTCACCTCACACTGCCGCCCTGGTATCCCCGATGACGTTGTGACACTGTCACCGACGCCGCTGCCTACACTGTGACCTGTGGAAACCGCTCGTGGAGAACACGGAGCACCATCCCGCTTCTCACCGCAACCCTGGTCTCACCGACGACGACGCTGCAAGCTGACCATGACGCCACTGCCTGCACCGTGGTTTGGGGGCACCGCTCATAAGTTACACGATGCACCGCCCCATCCCTCACTGCAGCCTTGGCCTACCGATGCCAGTGCCATTGACTCCAGATCGTCCACTGAAGCCGCTGCTGGCAGCACAACCCGTGGGCCCCACACTCAGCATTGCTCCATCTCGCACCGCAGCCTTGGGTCTCCCGACGACCTGCACTGTGACCTGCATGCACCATGACTTCAAGAGCCGGACGACTCCTGCACCGGCCTCTGGACCTGCCACCTGCCGACGCCTGCTCTTTGGAGCTCATCGCAAGGACCTCGACGCCCTGCATTTCTAAAGGTACTGTTTTGCGGGTCTTCCCGACACCATACCTGGCCTGCTACGCCGCGGCCGGCCAGAACTGTTGGATTTGTTTGTTCAGGACACCGTGATAGCCCCAGACGGAGCTATCGACTTCGAGGAACTGTCTTTAACGTCTATTTTTGCTTATTGAAATTTTTCAATAACTGTATATTGGATTCTTATCGTTTTGGTCTTGTTTTACACAGATACATATTGGCTATTTTTCTAAAACTGGTTGGTGTCCTTTTGTAGTGTGTTCACTGTATTTCTGTATGATATGGGCAAATGCTTTACACACTGCCTCTGAGATAAGCCTGGCTGCTCAGGTAAGCAAGGGTTATTTTAGTGGAGAGGTGTGGTGCAGCGGCCAGGGCAGCTGACTTCGGAGCACAGGGTTCACGGTTCGATCCCCGGCTCCGGCGGCAGCTCAGCTCAGCACCATGTGACTCTGGGCAATAGCTCACTTAATTTCCACTACGGCCTTGAGACCCGTAAGGGTGAGTAGCTGCGCTATATAAAAACGGACTTACATTTTTTTTTTTACTCACAGAAGTGTAGGTCCCTTACCCTGACTAGGAGGAAGGGTCCCTACCTGGACAGGGTAACAAACTGCCAACTAGAGACCCCAGTTTCTAACAATAATGTTAAAGGGACAGCATATAGTACCACTTCCAACAAAAAGAAGACTATGACAAAAAATAGGCATAGGACTGTATCCTGTGACTCACTGTGTCCTAAGGACTCGAACTGCACCTCACTGCTAAGGTCAAATAAGTCTGAAGTGTATCTGGGTTTGCGTGTGATCCGATTAACAGGGGATATGTTGTAGCAGCTCGAACTGGTCTGTCTCTTGTGGGGAGGCGCCAAGACAAATTTATATATGTTTGGGCCCTATCAGTAATAGCACAATCAAATTTGCATATGGTTGGTCCCTGTTGATAATGGCACAGTGAACAATAAAACAATGGATGGATTGTGCGCACAGTAATTACCAGTGGTTGCAGTGAATTTGAGCATTGTGCCCATCACTTTGTTTTTCTTAGGGAGTCACACCAGATGAAGGAATAGATCTGGAGCTGTGCCAGAGGGAGACAAGCTGCATCTCACTGCTGAGTCCCAATAAGGCCAAAATACACATAGCGTTGCTTGGGTTCCCATTCAGAGAGTAAGTGACTTAGCAGTGCGTGACAAGCAGTGTCTTTTAGAGCCGTTCTAAGATTTATTTGCATACGGTTGGTCCTGTCTGTAATGGCAAAGAGAGCAAAAACGATGTAATACAGCTAGAGTAAATTCCAGTGCGTAAGATTAACTTACGCATACCACAGATCACATTTTAGTTTTCCCAATAAAAACACCAGAATCAGCAAACAACAATCATTAAAATAATCTGTCTCTCCATTAAAACTTATATTCAAATTGCCTGATAAGTTTTATGTTCAAGTAAAACTAATGGTTCAAAAATGTAAATATTGTCTATATCTTCTGTAAGTGAAAGGCTAAAGTAAATGTGTGCCTCAGTCATGTCATCAGCCTAAGTGTAAAGTTAACACACACACACGAGCATGAATAATAATTTCATTGAAGGCCAAGCAACTTCAATGCTAAACAGAAACACAAACCCCCCTGAACAGCAACATTAAAACTCCTTAAAAATCATGTGGAAACCAGCAAGATTCCTCGGGGACCAAACTCGCCAAAGTATCCTTCTTGATCTAATCAATTTTAGTAAGCCACCAGTCTTTTGGCTTTGTCAATACTTCTTTAGTTGTTTTACGGTTTTTGCTAAATTTTACTATTGGGGGATCTGCCAGGCCCTCATCAATCTAAAAAAAAATTGGCTAACAGCAAAAATATTTTTATGATCACAACTAACCCTGGTTTCCGAAGTAGGTTGCTGCCCAAGGTAAAGCACTTCAACGCCCTCTCAAGGGTAGTAAAGCACATATCTGTGTATATAAGTGTGCTCCCAGTGAAAGGGCACAGTGTTGACATTCACAATGAAGTTAGCCAATAGCTGAAGTGGACACATCACCTGCTCCTTGCTGAAGGCTGTCGTGGGTGGAAGAATGATGTGAATGACACAATAACAGACACATGGATGGAGAGGTCTGTCTGAAAGCCCTTGAAAGCAAGTATATTATAGATATAACAGTAAAATCAAAAGGTCTGGGCTACCTCAAAACCTAAAAAGTAGCTGTCAAATAAAAAAACCACAAGGGGTTCTAGTCTGAAGTTACTCAACAGAATACTAAAAAAACATACCTACCTCTCAAATTCCACATAAGTACCATCCATCATACACTCATACCTGTTAGAACACCTGTTACTATCAACTCCTACCTAACTGGAACACCGAATCGCAAGAAGTGCAAACATACACTCTCAGCTTCATTCCCACAAGACAAATAAGATACCCAACACTAAACTCTACTGCAGCCCTTATGAATTAAACAGGAATGTCTTCAACCTTCTAGACACCTAAACCAGTAGCGAAGCTAGTTGGTAAGATAGCTCAGTGTGTTGAGCCCTTGCGGTTGGGCTTTGGGTGTGATTTCCGGATCGTAACTATGTTCAAATCCCAGCGAGGTCAACTCAGCCTTTCATCCTTCCCAGGTGGATTAAATGAGGACGCGTTTTGATTGGGCAATAATAACAGTATTTAAAATATTTTATGTAAAGCTCTTTGGATATAATCACTTGTAAATAGATTTTTTTTTAAAAAAGGTGCCTACCCTCAACCCATGCCAATTAGAACACTAACTCCCTCCACAGTTAACCACTTAGTAACACTCTTTACTCAGCCAGCTCAGCGGGATAAGTGCCAGCTGTAGAGTTCGATAAAAAGAGTTCTTTCACTAGGGTAACCATAACACTTATTGTTAAAGTGCCAAAATGCAATTAAATGGTTCATATTAAAATTAATAACCCCCACGGAACACTGCAAATCCCAAAGTCGCAGCCATTCACCACCAACCGTCCGTCGGTCCCTGAAATACAAATTAGAAGGTCTCTCAAACGGCGCACGAATGAAGAATCGAGAACCCAGTCAAAACAGCGCGAGAGCGCGCCAAGCAAAATAAATACCTGCGAACGGCAGCCCAAAACAAACACCTGTTCACCCAGGCCCAAAATAAACACCTGTGCACGCTGTGAGTAGTCTGAACAGAGCTCTCACACACCAGCTCCGTCAAAACCGCCCATCTGGGCTGCAAAGCAGCCAAGAAACCCAGCCGTAGACACCGTATCACGACTTTCATTGGTGGGAACCCTGAGCTATCCCAGCGGTCAGAGACTGAGAAACCCGAGGACTACTGACTTAGATTGTTGTCACATACCTCAAATTAAGCACCCAGAGAAATCTTGCTGACGCAGTTCATCACCAATATAGCCGCCCTGCCCTTCCAAGACAGATGTTATATAGGCAGGGCCACTGGAATTAGACAGCAGGGGAGGACAAAATTAGGCAGCTAGAAGATGCAAATTCTGTGGTACATTTTGTGATAATATCAGATTATTGTTTTGTGTTTACATATATCAACAGTGTCTGGACATAGAGTTCGCCTCATGGGTAGGGGTTTAACACTCAAATACTGCAATAAGTATCTAAAAGGTGACCAGTCAACCTTTGAGAAGCGCCTTGCAAGGCGCAGCAACAAGTCGCTGCATTTTTAATAACTTTTGATCCGTTTGACCTAGAAACTATTTTTGTTACAATCTGCAAATTATGCAGCAGATGATGGATTATGTGGCAAGTACAACAAATTCAAAATTATGCGAAAAACTACCCGGCTGCAGAATCACATAATTCCCAGTGGCCCTGGTTATGCGCTCTTATTCTGGTGTGTTGCAACCCAGCACATTTTCAGTGTACCCAAGCCCTCTGAAGTAGTTTGCAGTCATATATAATGTGTATTTGTATAGTACATGTTCAACAACATCCCCCCCCCGAACATCTCGCCGCTGAATTCAGATGTGTATTGTTACCCAATTGTTACTTATTTTGTAACTTGAGTGAACAGCAGTGCTGCACCCAATCATAATGCCCTGCACACCAGTACCGCTGTCCTTCACCACAATTCAGCAAACACCCCAACACAGGTGTTCTTCAGCCCAACATAGATGCGACACACACTAAACCACTTGCTATGTACCAGAATACAGCAGTGCTGCACCCAATGATAATGCCCTGCACACCAGTACCGCTGTCCTTCACATCAATTCAGCAAACAGCTCAATACAGCTGTTCTTCTGCCCAACAAAGCTGCCACACACACACATTAAACTACCTGCTATGTACCATAATACGGCATTGCTGCACCAAATCAAAATACCCTGCACACAAGTACAGCTGTCCTTCACCACAATTCAGCAAACACCCCAACACAGCTGTTCTTCAACCCAACATAGCTGCCATACACTATAAACTACCTGCTGTGTACCAGAAATTCAGACTACAACACTGCCGCACCCAATGATAATGCCCTGCACACCAGTACAGCTGTCCTTCACATCAATTCAGCAGAAAAACACCACAATACAGCTGTTCTTCAGCCCAACATAGCTGCCATACACTATAAACTACCTGCTATGTACCAGAAATTCAGAATACATACTGATGCACGCAATTATAATGTCCTGCATACCAATACAGCTAGCCTTCACCTCAATTCAGCAAACACCCCAACAGACAGCTGTTATTCAGCCCAACATAGCTGCCACACTCACTAAACTACCTGCTATGTACCATAATACGGCATTGCTGCACCTAATCAAAATGCCCTGCACACAAGTACAGCTGTCCTTCACCACAATTCAGCAGACGAACACCCCAACACAGCTGTTCTCCATTCCAAATAGCTGCCACACCACACTAATTCAACTCTGCCCCCACCACAATACAGTAGCTCTGCACCCCACTAAAGCTGCCCAAACCCCAAACATAACTGGCATCTAATCCATCCCTGCTGACTTACATTTGTAATACGTACCCCTTCATTACAAATTCACCTAAAATGCTGATATTCAACTACTACACAACAGACATGCTTCTGCACTCCTAACCCACTCCGTGATGCTGACCAACACCAAAACACACCACTTATTCCTGCACCGAAACCCAACTCTAGTTCTGATACAACTCAGCAAAAGAAATGACATACTGATGCACCCGAAATCCAACCCTCTTAATTAGGGTGACCAACCGTCTGTAAATTTCACGGACCGTCTGTCATTTTGGTGTCATGTCCGTTATCCGTAATCATTCCTTTTACGGACGCCTTTTGTCTGTAATATATTGAGATTAATTACAGCCAGCTGTGCTGTTCCCCTGCGAGAAGTCCCAAGAGATTAAAAGTTCTCAGGGGCAAGCTCACACTTCTCTGTTGAACTCCAGAGGCTGCAGCGGCCCCTCACTAAGCTCGCACAGACTGTGGACAGGCCCACTGTCATTCTGACTGAGGCTGATTATCCCCTTTCGAATGACAATGCGCCGTCTGCCTTTAGCACATCATGTGTGAGTGTGCCTCGAAGGCCAGTGACTCACTTGGAGCCAGTAGATCGTAGTTAGTGATTACAGAGGAGCTTTCCCCAAACAGAGTACTGTGGGGAACTTGAGGCCTTGTGTAATTTGCCAATGTTGTTCACCTCTCCTGCCCCGTTCACTTCTCCTGCCCCGTTCACTTCTCCTGCCCCGTTCACTGCTCCTGCCGTTCACTGCTCCTGTTCGTTCACCGCTCCTGCCCGGTCACGCTCCTGCTCATGCCTAATCACCGCTCCTGCCCCATCATTTTTCCTGCTCCGTCACTTCTCCTGCCCCGTCACTTCTCCTGCCCCTTCACTGCTCCTGTCCGTTCACTGCTCCTGTCCGTTCATTGCTCCTGCCCGGTCACCGCTCATGCTCATGCCTAATCACCGCTCCTGCCCGTCACCTCTCTGCCTCGACACCTCTCTGCCCCGTCACCTCTCCTGCCCGTCACTTCTCCTGCCCGGTCACCTCTCTTGCTCCGTCACCTATCCTGTCCTGTCGCCTCTCCTTTCCCGTCACTGCTCCTGCACCCGTCACTGCTCCTGCCCCGTGACGGGGCAGGAGCAGTGACGAGGCAGGAGCAGTGACGGGAAAGGAGAGGCGACAGGACAGGATAGGTGACGGAGCAGGAGAGGTGACCGGGCAGGAGAAGTGACGGGGCAGGAGAGGTGACGGGGCAGGAGAGGTGTCGGGGCAGGAGAGGTGACGGGGCAGGAGCGGTGATTAGGCATGAGCATGAGCGGTGACCGGGCAGGAGCAATGAACGGACAGGAGCAGTGAACGGACAGGAGCAGTGAAGGGGCAGGAGAAGTGACGGGGCAGGAGAAGTGACGGAGCAGGAAAAATGATGGGGCAGGAGCGGTGATTAGGCATGAGCAGGAGCGGTGACCGGGCAGGAGCGGTGAACGAACAGGAGCAGTGAACGGCAGGAGCAGTGAACGGGGCAGGAGAAGTGAACGGGGCAGGAGAAGTGAACGGGGCAGGAGAGGTGAACGGGGCAGGAGAAGTGAACGGGGCAGGAGAAGTGAACGGGGCAGGAGAAGTGACGGGGCAGGAGAAGTTGACCGGGCAGGAGAAGTGACTTGTACTTATGTTTTTTGCCTATTTATTTATATGCTATTGCATGACATCCACTCAGGGCTTTAAGTGGGCCGGGTCTCACCGGGTCTGAGCACCGGCAGTTTTTTTATGGGGGCCTCGAAACGGGTCTCTATCGGGCTCTGTTTTGTGCCCTGGCACAGGCAGTCCGTTTTTTTTTTCCAGACTGCAGTGACAGCAGGAACGTTGATGTGCGCGTGGTGAGCGTTGTAGAGGAAGGGAAATCCTTTAAAGAGAGTCATTTTCTCTCTGGATTTCCCTTCTCTTTTTGAAACTCAGGAGCAGCAAAGTTATCGTGGTGTCATCAGGGCTTAAGTGGAAGCTTTTTCAATATTATATACAAGCCATAGTTGCTGCTTATTTATCTTATGCAACTAGCAACCATTGACAAAGCCAATAGTCCTGACTTGTAGGTATGATGTGACTTGTTGTATCATATCTAGACGCAATGACAGGAACAGCAAAATACAAGTCGGGCGGCACACTGTGCTAAACACAGATTTTTAGCTTACGTGTTTTTAAGCCACGCCCTTAATTACATTGACCACGCCCCTTTGAGAGACCCCCAGTTTTTAATCCCACTTAAAGCCCTGCATCCACTGATGTGTCTGTAAAGCATACCTTTTGTCCCGAATTTTGTCCTGAATTTTGACCTCCTGTCCTGAATTTTTGTCCTGCATTTCGACCCTTTGTCCTGAATGTTTTCACTCACCGTCCTGAATTTGCGCCCATGCCACCCTACTCTTAATGCAATACTCAAAGCAAACCCCTAATGATGCAACCCTACACCAAGCACAGTAGATACACAAGCTCTTCTATGAATCCAAATGCTGCTGTTCACTACTGCTGCCCACCATCTCAACCGAAGAGATAACCGGGCACCCTGTATCCAATCACAATACTGCTTTCCGATCCAGGGATACCCAACCACATGAATGTGTTCAGCACCGAAAAAGACATACTCCAGTATATGTGCCAAGACTGTTGTCCACCACAACACACTCCTGCGCCACAAATCGGCTTCAAATAAGGCCATCAAAAACCCTAGCACAAAAGAACGTAATTTACACCAAATCACCCCCAAGTCAGTGACAGCACATACCATAAGATCCCGGATCCAAAATCAGTACTCCTATCTCGCCCTAAGCGCGAATCATACTCCTGCATCCAGAATGCAACCCCACTGCTGTTTTCCAATAGAGGACACATTCCTGTACCTACACGACCCCCTGATTTTGCCATCCAAGTCCCAAGGAACACTCCTGCCGCCAGAGTAAGACCCTTACAGTCCTGTCCCTATACTATACCGCAACGCACACCCCTGCACTGTACTCAATGAATGCACAGACGTGTCAAAAGGAACGTAAAAAGATGTGGCGATGCTGTTTGTGTCATTCAACAACACACCTGGGACACACCCTTGCAACTCTAATGTACAGGATACTAACACACTACCACTGCGCCCCCGCTCTTAATCCCGCACCCGAAATAAAACATACCCCAGCACCCAGAATCATCCCCTAATGCTACTGCCCAACACAGACTTGTAAAGCTTCCTGCAGCTTTGAATACGCCCCAAATGTGCTGACGTACATCTACTACTGCGCCCCTGCCTTACTCCAGCACCCGAAATAAAACATACCACTGCACCCGGAATCACCCCGTCATGCTACTGCCCAACACAGACTGATAAAGTTCCCCGCAGCTTTGAATACGCCCCATATGTGCTGAGGTATAGCTCCTAGAAAACATACAGTGTTAATACTCCGGCATGCTGCGTCGCGTCCCTGGCGGCTCCCTTCCCTCAGCGGACCCTGCAGCCCCACGCCACCCCCGGCCCGCCCTCGGGTCCTTACCGGGGTCCGGTCCCAGTGCGGCGGCGCGGCCAGGGCGGAGAGTGCGATCAGCAGGAGCCTTGCGACGGGAGGGGCGGGAGCCATGGCGGGGCTGCAGCCAGCGGCTTCGGCTACTCTCCGCTCTCACGGCCCTCAGGACAGTCCAAGGTCCGGAGCTCGCGGCTTCACCTTGGGCTTTATAGGGACGCATGAAAGGGGGGGAAGAGACACACCCACAAACAAGCCACCGTGCGCTCCAAGAAAGACAAGATCCGCGTCGCCTCCCTCTCTCTCCAAGGGAGTGAGATGGCATTCAGGACCTCCCATCTAGACAGTGAGACCCTCTGCCTGCAGGGCGCAAAACAGGCACAGCGGAGACCCAAAACAGCAACACAACAAAGCAGGGACCGCACCACCGGCGCACAGAAGCACAACAGCATCCATTGATAAAGCAATGCCACTCAAAGGCCCCTAAGAGAAAGACACCTTTATTCAGATGAATCCCAACCCGACACAATGCAAGGACTCCAACGACCCTCTTAGTGAAAGGCACTCCATCACCCACTGAGCGAGCACAGACCACCCCACTGGACAGAAGCAGAACAACCTACATCCACAGAGCAGGGCCAAATAAGGCCCTGATTAGCAAGATACCCCCAACAATGCCCACCTTGGTGATCAACATTCCCTCTACACACTGTGTAATTCCAAACACCTATAGCGCAACATATGTAAGAAGCCGAAAGAGCAATGTAACCCAACCAGCAGGGGCAACACAATGGGTTATATCCCCAATGTGTACAGACCACCAACAATCCACAGGACAAGACTGCTAACAAACTCCACAACACATCCTATCTTGACAGCAAGTAACCGAAAACCACAGCACACCCTCCGCCACCAACAAACCAAGCACCAACGATTTTAATAACACAATACCCCCCAAGGAGCACTACTTCTCAGGGCCCAAGGGCACCGAAGGGTTACTGGGACTCGGTTGTGTCAACTAAGCTTATTTTTAACACGTTTGTCCTGGGGTCCCTGCACTAATGTCATCCCTAACTGAAAGCCGAGCACCCCCTTCAGCACTTGACTCTCAAAGTTAGGACAGGGGGCTAAAGGCTCCCTGAGTGAGGTGATGTGGACTGCACTCTTAAAACTCAGTAACACACCTAAAAATACTTCATTGTCCAGTCAGGGTTTTTAACTTTCAAAAGGAAAACCAAATTTAATGCGCACGTAGCTTAAAGCTATACATACAATTATAAAAATTTCCAGAACATAATATTGCCAAAAACTGTTTACTGAATAGTAAAGAAGTTCTTGGTGGGGGTAACAACTATAAATCCCTCCTAAGGGGTGGTGGCCGGGCCCGACAAGAAGGTTATATTATTCTTCTGTACCACCGTCGGAGTACTGGGTGTAACAGTCAGCGCACCAGCTTTCCCTGCTGGCGCGCGTCCACCGATCCCAGTCCCTGCGCTCACGCCGGCCGGCGTGAGCGCATGTATAAATAAAGTAGGCGGAGCTGCGGCGGCAGTCCGCGTGTACCCTGCATACTGTGTGCCCGTGTCTTTGTACCGCGCACTGCGAGGCCCGCTAGCGCGCAGCACACCGCGGGAGGGAGGCCCCCCGTGTACATAACACTGGCGACGAGGGCGGAGAGAACACGCCTGCTCCTGCCCTGAGGAGTGTGTGAAACTGGCAGCCTCACTCCTCTACAGCCACAAGGCCCCTCCTGAGCACAGCAGGCCCACCACGAGTGCTCCCTGATTTGGCCTCGGGCCCGGAAGAAGCTATTTTCCTGGAGGCATCTACGGTCCCCACAGCGCTTTCCAGCCGCCGCATCGGCCCAGTGGACCACCAACGCCATACAAAAAGGGGTGAGTCGTGCATGCCCCAAGGAGAGCTACAAGGACACACTGGTGACCCAAACCAGCCCGGTGAGGGCCATGCGCATGAGCACACGTGGGCCCACACGACACCCAGTGCCGCTACGCCATCTCCCGTGCCCATAGGCCGTCCGCAAGCAGCAAGCATCCTCGCTAGGCCGCACATTGGCGCCCACGTCCAGCACTATGGAGGATCAAGATGACGCCGCCCAGGCCCCTGTGCCAGCGATCCCACATCACCCCCCCTCAGGCATCCTGCCCCCTTTCAGCGAGTCGGCGGACCCCTCCACGGCCGCACCAAGATGGCAGACATGGCTTGGCCGCCTGGAGAACTATTTCATCGCCACGCGGGAAAAGGAGAGGGCGGTAAAGCGCTCACTCTTACTCCATTATGCGGGGGAAGAAATCTATCTCTTGTTCAAGCATCTACCGAACACAGGCCCCCCAATGATTACGCTGCAGCAGTCACAGCCCTCAATGCCCATTTCGATCCCCAAATTAATCCTGACTTCGAACATTTCAAGCTGAAGCAAGCCAAGCAAAGAGAAGGCGAGTCAGTAGACGCTTTTCACGCACGGCTCAGGGAGCTAGCTTCCACCCACCTCGTGGGTGACCGGGCCGCAGAAGAAATCAGAGCCCAGCTGATCCTTGGGATACGCAGCAAGGTCCTACGTGGCCTCATACTGAGGCAGCCGAACATACTGATGAACGATATCCTGGTACTAGCACGGTCTCACGACCTGTCGGCGGCGCGTGCAGAAGAAATGGACATGGCATTGATGCGGGGGACGGAGAAGAGCGTCACGGTCAAATCGGAAAGGACTGACGCCGTCAGAACAAGAGACAAGACCCACAGACCACGGGATCACCAGCCACAGGCCCCAAAGAATCACTGCGGATACTGTGGGTATGAGGAACATCCCTCACAATCGTGCCCGGCGCAAGGGAAGACCTGCACCAACTGTGGCATCGCGAACCATTTCGCATCGGTGTGCAGGAGGAAGACACAACGCAAGGAAGGAAACCGGCCCAGACCAATGAGAAGGATGGTCCGCCAACTGTCGCAAGTCTCGCTAATGTCACAACCCGGGAGCAAGAAAAGGGAACAGACAGCATACCAAGGGAACGAGTCCACATCGGAAGAAGAAGGGGAGACATATCTGGTCTCATTCACCCGAGCCCTGAAGAGTAGGAGGCGACCCCAACCTCGCTGCATGATCTAGATCGCAGGGACTGATGTCAATGCGGTGATTGACACTGGCGCATCAGTGACTGTAATGGGGATCCAGCAGTACAATAAACTGAAACCCAAGCTGGAACTCAGACCGTCGAAGGCCCAGATCTTCGCATACGGCAGCGAATCGCCACTCCCGCTCAAAGGAAAGATGACTGTGCCAGTACGGTCAGGAGACATCGAAATCACCTTCGACATCCACGTAATTAACCAGGAGGTGGACACGCTGCTCAGCAGCCACGCGGCCGAGGACTTAGGACCGGTGATGTTCGCCAGGAGGGTACAGATGGACCAGACGGAAGAGTTGCTGAGCCAATTCAAAGACCTGTTTACGGGACTAGGCAAAATAAGGAGAGCCCCTATTAAATTACACATAGACCCGACGGTCCCACCAACAGCCCTAAGACACCGGAGGATCCCCTTTCACCTCCGACCGCTGGTGGAAGAAGAACTACAGAAGCTTGAAGACCAAGGGGTCATTGAGAAGGTGTCAGGGCCCACACCATGGGTGTCACCCATGGTAATCGCGGAAAAGCCCTGTCAACCAGGGAAGATCAGACTCTGCATAGACATGCGCCTCCCAAACAAGGCCATTCGGCGCGAACGTCACATAACGCCGACCATGGATGACATCGTGGCCGATCTAAACGGCTCCAGGTGGTTCTCGAAGCTGGACTTGAACGCTGGCTATCACCAACTAACACTTGCCAAGGACAGCCGGTACATAACCACGTTCAGCACGCACCTAGGCCTCCGGAGGTATAAGAGACTGAACTTCGGCATATCGTCCGCTGCAGAAATGTTCCAAAACGCGGTCAAAGAAATCCTGGTCGGACTCCCCGGAGTCTTAAACGTGAGTGATGATATCCTCATCCACTCGAAGAGAGTTGAAGAACATTACCAGCACGTGAGGGCTACGCTGAAATGACTGCTGGACCACGGAGTCACCCTACACAAGGAGAAGTGCCTACTGTTCCAAACAAACTATTGAGTTCTTCGGATACACGTTCACTCAAGAAGGCATACAGGTCGACCCACGGAAGTCCCAAGCTATCAAGACCGCAGCTGCACCGCTCACCGTAGCGGAGGTCCGCAGTTTCCTGGGAATGGCCACATACTGTGGCTGGTTCATTCCAGACCTAGCCACCCTTGCGGAACCTCTCCGAAACCTCACCCGGGCTGACGCCATGTGGCAATGGGGTCCAGCCAAAGAGACGGCGTTCCAGGCTGTCAAGAAAGCCCTCCTCGACCACACCACGCTGGTGTACTTCGACCCCGCGAAGAGAACCGAAATACTTGTAGACGCCAGCCCCGTGGGTCTAGGGGCCGTCCTCACACAAGAGCAAGAACCCGGGAGATGGGCTGCCTTAGCGTATGCCAGCAAAGCGCTGTCGCCAATGGAAAAATGATACTCGCAAATTGAAAGAGAAGCCCTAGCGATCCGCTGGGGCTGCAGACACTTTCACCTGTACATATGCGGACACCCATTCACCGTTGTCACGGATCACCAACCCCTAGTACCACTCTTTAGAGGATCAGCGCCCCATCCCCCACCACGCATTGAGAGGTGGGCCATCGGGCTCCAACACTATGACATGGACGTGATCTACCGGCCCGGCGCCAAGAACCCGGCCGATTTCCTGTCGAGGCACCCAGACACCACCGGGGAAGGGAGAGAGGAGCGGAACAGTGAGGACACGGAAGCCCACCTGGACATGATAGCGGCACTGACGTGCCCCCGAGCACTGACGCTTGAAGAAGTAGCCATCGCAGTCGGAGAAGACCCTGTCATGATCAAAGTTCGGGACACTATCCAAGGAGGGCTATGGCGTCAGTTCCTGCAGTCAGCAAACACATGGTCAAGCCCAGAGAAAGAAAGCCTAATTCACATGTGGAGGGTCAGGAACGAACTGAGCCTCACCCAAGGAGGCATCCTCCTGAGAGGGCCCCGCATCGTCATTCCGGCATCCCTGCAGCTACGAGCAACACAACTTGCCTACGGGGGGCACCAGGGAATGGAAAAGATGAAAGCCCAAATGAGAGAAAAGGTCTGGTTCCCAGGGATGGATGCGCGGATAGAAGAAATAGTCCGGAAGTGCCCGTCATGCCAAATAACAAGCGGCCCGAGAGACCAGCACCCGTCCACACAGAAGAACACGGTCAGAGCCCATGGGAGAAAGTGAGCGTGGATTATGGGAGTTTCCCTGATGGGCGAGTCACACTAGCCCTCATTGACAGCTACTCCAAATATCCGCTAGTGGACGTTGTGAACTCAACGGCTTTCCTACATGTTGGCCCTGCCCTGGAGAAAATATTTGGCATGTTCGGATGTCCGAAAGAACTCCGCAGTGACAACGGGCCCCCATTCCAAGGACATGAATTCCGTGAATTCATGCACCACCACAGCATCTGGCACCGGCGCATCACCCCACAATGGCCCCAAGCCAATGGGGAGATCGAACGTTTCATGAGAACGATAAACAAGACCCTTTGTATTGCCGTGCCGGAGCAGAATGACCCCGAACAAGAACTCCAGAGGTTCCTACGAGAGTATTGGAGCACGCCACATTGTTCAACGCGCCAAACACCCTGGGCGCTAATGTTCAACGGCACCCGCCGAGATGGTATCCCCACTGCCCCAGGCTGGTCCCCCCCTCCGTTCGACGAAGAGGGGGCACTCAGGAGAAGGGAGAAGCGTAATAACAATGCCAGCCAGACTCGGAGGGCGGCAGTCCGCCCGCTCTAGCAAGGAGACATTGTCATCCTGAGGGACCGGAGACCCGGAGGGAAGTTCCGAACTCAGTACGAACAAGGGCACTGGACAGTGGTCGGCAGACAAGGGACCATGGTGACGGTCGAGAAAGCAGGAGAAACAGTGACCCGCAATATCTCGTGGTTCAAACAAGTAGACAGGCCCATCTCTCCTGCTGCCATCGAGGACCACACTGAGGAGGCCGGGAGCAGCCAGGGTGAGCCCCAGAGAGCCAATGACCAACATCCAGGGGTGGTTCCCTTGCCGGGGAGTCCAGGAGTCGCCGGGACTACACCAGATCTGCCTCCTGTCCCTAGTACCCCGGTCCCCGCACCCACCACCAGCCGAGGGGCCACCAGGTATGCTCTGAGGGAGAATCTTCCGCCAAGCACCCGCCTGAGAGACTTTGCCTGCCAAGTAAGTGAACTATGAGACTTTTCGTAATCCAGTCAAGGACTGAGTTAAGATGGGATGTAACAGTCAGCGCACCAGCTTTCCCTGCTGGCGCGCGTCCACCGATCCCAGCCCCTGCGCTCACGCCGGCCGGCGTAAGCGCGTGTATAAATAAAGTAGGCGGAGCTGCGGCGGCAGTCCGCGTGTACCCTGCATACTGTGTGCCCGTGTCTTTGTACCGCGCACTGCGAGGCCCGCTAGCGCGCAGCACACCGTGGGAGGGAGGCCCCCCCGTGTACATAACACTGGGGGGAATTCTGCACCCAAAAGCAATACCCGACTCTCCCCCGTGGCGCGACCGGAACGGTGACTCCAATTAATGCAATTAGGTCCCCGGGGAAAACCAGGGGAGGGAAGGAAGCGCCACAGAAGTACCCGGGCCATTGCTGACTGCCTCACAAAATGGCGGCGGCAGGCGGGTCGAGGTAGTTAGTGAGGGGCCGTCATGGCGCGTAGTGGCCTCAGAAGAGTACACCCTCTCGCAGTGGCCTGGCGCCGAGGAGAGGGCAGAGAAGGGAAAGGAAGTGCGACAAGAGAAAGAGGCAGCATGCTAGGAGCCTGAGAGATGGCATTCCTTAACGACTCCACATTAAAGGCTTCAACGGCCGGGTGAGGTGACTTCTTACCCAAGAGGGTAATGCCGCGTGCGCTGAGGCCCAGCACGGGCACCGGAGAGAGAAGATCGGGGCATTCAAGCAGGAGTAGGCCCAGAAGAAAAGGGCCTTATTGAAATGGTAGCTTCATGCACTGTAACTTGACTAGCCACGAAACGCGCTCCCAAAAGTGACTGACCAGCGCTGGCCCAGGAATGGCTCGGGGGAGAGCACAGAACTAACAGGGGGGAGATAGGGGCTTGATGAAGAAAGGGGTTCCACAACTGCATCCGCAGATTTCGAGACAAGCGAGCATGCGCCACAAGGGTGGCATGAGGAGGTCAGTTGCGAAGGAGGAATGCCATAGACAGATGAAGATTTAACGAGGAGACCCTGAGATGCACGAAAGGGGTGTCAGAGTGACTGGGGCAGGCTTGACAGCAAGCGGAGGCCTACAGGCCGCAAAGAGTAGGGACTCTGAAGCTGCATGACGACTTATGCGACTCTGTCAGGCTCCAATGGGCAGACCCTCCAGGATTTCGCGATTTGCAAAAAAATCGCGAAATCGGCAGTTTTGTAAAAAGGCCGCGATTTTTACAAAACTGCCCGCGAAATTCGGAAAATGCGATCTTTTTTTTCCTGCTAACCACAGAGGAGAGAACCACAACAGGAACCTTCACTAGGCTGAAAGAGGACAGGTCCCAGGAGCAAAGAGAAAACTGCTGAAGTTAGACTCAAAGGCGAAAGGAGGTAAGGCATTGAGACGAGAGCTCGGCAAGGCGTGTATGGCAAGCACACCAGACGCAGGGGCAGTCAGCCTGTCTCGGAGCTACTGAAGATCAGTTCTGCTTCTTTACTATCATTGCCAAAGCACGCATTCATGTTGTAGTGAAGTTCTGTGGGACTGTTCCACATTTTTCACTGGTTCTGTGTGATAATTTCACATGCAAAAACGTTGATGCTCTTTGCATGTTATTCCATCGAAACGGGAAATTGCCTATTTAGTGCTTTAATTAACCATTTTGAGGGAGATTTCCCCCAGTACTTGCCGTTCTTTTTTGTTTTCCCTGCTCGCTATTTCAGCAGAGCAAACGCTGATTTCCATCTCCTTGATGAATTTACGAGAGCTTTGCACCCAAAATCAATGGCAAACAAAGTATGTTGTTTTGCGGTCAGTATTTTCCCTGTGATGCTTTTCTCTGAAGGGGTTTCCCATCTGTGAGGCGCAATCCCCCAATTTGCTGCTGGAATACAATCCGTACCAAATCAAAAAATAACCATCCACACGTACATTTCACTAATGAAATTTAAATAATGCCTGGTATAATAAAGCCCATTTTATGCGTGAGCCATTATTTCACAAAGCTGACTCGCTAGAGATAAACATGTGTAATGCTGTATGCTACATGTGCACTGCCAATTGCATGGTACAAACACATTGAGCAGAGCTCTCTCCCGCCAGAAGATGCTCCGCTGAGTGGCATAGGCTGCTTCACACTGTTATTCGACCCATGTGGACCCATGTGGATGTCACTGGTGCTTGCAATGAGCAGGTTAACATGGGTGACGCTGGAAAGCATAAAAGTCCAGTCTGCAACGTGTAGACAGTAAACGAGCAGACTGGTGGGCCAGGCCATTCTAGGCCGCAGCCAGACTCTTTGATGGTGTCTTAGTGCTATGGGCAAAAAGAAACCGCTATATTATTATAGTAATTTGCATGGAGGAAGAGGTTCTAAATCTATAGAACTTGTGTAAACATGGTTACTAGGAACGAGATTTCAGTAAGCTACATTTACTAATTAAACCCACATAATATACACTGTAATGGGAGTAGTTGTGGAAAGAACAGATTACCTATAGTAACCCACTATTCGGACAGGAATAGTGATTCTGTCTCTGCATTAAATCGAAATATTATTGAATGGAAATGCTTCAGCATACACTTCTTATCCAGCAGGAATTTATAAGGTTGCTTGTGTTCCCGTGCAGTGGGGACATTACTTATGTTTGTGACAGGATTCTTGTTTGGGACATGGCCAAGACAGATTTGCATATTGCTGTTTCTCTTTTTTTACTTGGGTTGTGAATCTACTGACATCATTTGACTGATCATGAGGTGACACAGCTCGGAATTTGAAAACCTGGACCCATCTTACCTTCAGTCTTGGGATCCTAAAGAGGGGTACATGTTTCCTGTGTAATATGTAAGCTGCTGAAACAAAATAAATCAGAAACAGCTCAAACAACTGCCAGTGGACCTCCGACCATATCACCTGTGTCCCAATTTCTTGCACTGCCTCTCATGCAGTAAATGGGTAGATTTCAATTCTTTCTACACAGTCAAGACACTATAATTGATTGCAATTTGGTATTCTGCTTCACACTGACAGCATCCTCTTTGGTTTTAAGATGCCTCTGTGTATTATGCACAAGGAATAGTACCAGGGTGTTAGGTGTATGCTGAAGTCGACCTATGAGGACTGGACCAGGTAAGCAGGAGGTGACTTCCCTATGCAGTCAGTCTCACTTATTTGGATCAGCCACTACGATCCTGCGCCCTAGGGTGCCTGAGGAAGAGGTGTACTGCCTCACAGATCCGGGAGGCAGCGGTGCCCCGGCAGGGGTGCATACTTGGGCACTAGAACATCCCAGGGAGAAATACAGCTTCCTCCCACGAGGTTAGGACTGGAGCTGTGCTTTTGTAGGGCTGCAGATACTTTAAACATGCCTATTGCAAAGTGGGATACTCTGCTAAAACAGTTTCCATTGATTTCAGGCTGAAAATGAATGATTATGAGTAAAATAAAGTGCCGCAAAAATGCAGCTAAATTTCCATATTTGTGCCGCTAAATTTCCATATTTGTGCCGCTAAATTTGCTAATCCATGCCGCAATATCCTGGGGGGTCTGAATGGGGAGTAACACAATGGTGGGAAAGGAAAGCGCGCCACTGTGGAGATGGGCAGAGGTACATGAGACAGCCCCAAACTAGAGAGAGGCTCTAAAGCCAACAGGAACATTCACTATAGAGGCTAATGCTGGCCACATTGGCCCAGCAAAGACTGCTGGGAAATTAACACAGGCTCATTGCAGCAAAATACAAGGAAAGTACTTGCACAGAGAGACCTGGCCGCACACCCAGGTCGGTGACACTACCTGGGAGCAGCAGAGAAAGTGCAAGATCTACACCGTATCGATGAGCTAGTCCGGAGGAGCAGGGAGCTATCATGACTTCAGGGAAGAACAAAAAAAAGATGATGTTGCGGAAAACTCATTTAAATTGTAGGGTGCATCATAATCACGTGTAGAACGCATCCACATGTAATCATGCAATTATCGTGAACATGAGGTGTTAGAATTGTGAAACGTATTAACGCAATTATGTGACGTGCTTTAGTTTATGGATAAATGTCATGGAGAATTAACATAGGGAATAAATGTAACTAGCAGAAAACGTTAACACGAAGAACCCATAATGTGTAACTGACACTTATACGTATATTGAATGGGCTTATTAATTATGTCATTTCACATGCAGGTAAATGTATTCGTTGAAATTGCTTTAATGTTCTATGAATTCTTGGAGCTTATATGATGGCTCTTTTATGTTCGCTGAAGTCTTAGCCCTGAAATGCAAGTCCCTGGAAACTCTTGCTTTAATAATTAATAGTTGAATTTCATGTGCATTGCAGATTCTGTTCTTTCTCACGTTTCCATTGCAGGTGGAGAATACATTATTCAGGAAAAGTAATTTCTTCGGTTTAGTAAACTAGTCGAGGAAAGAAGAAGTTACAGTCGTGTGGCTTGGGTCGATAAAGGAAGGTCACTGTGCTTGACACAGGAGAAGGCATGGGATCCAAGGACAAATTGTATCAAAGAAGGTACACCGTCAACATCAAGGAAAAATACCTTCAGGACTGTACCCGTGATCCGAACTGCACCATTGGAATGTTACCCGGGAATAACTGGTTGTTGGAATTAGGGATAGCATGCCACTCCTTTCTTGCCTTCAGAGAGAGAGCATCCAGTCGTGGCTGCTGCCTGGAAGCAGTAGTGGGGCGGGTGGGGGTGGGGGGGGTCCAGTTTAAAAAACAAACCACTTACCTCTCGGCTGGCCGGCCGCCGCTGCCTCTCCTGCGTCCTCTTACTGGGAGAAACTGGTAGCTGGAAGCACCAGGGCTCCTACGCTCCCTGCAGCCAATCTCAACGCTGCAATGCAGCATTGTGATTGGTCTGAGCGCCGTGACACGCCGCTCAGCCAGGGGATAGTTGGGTGGGCATGTTCTCCATGCAGGCTGTAATGCAGCCTGCATGGAGAACACTGAAAGTGTGCATGACTGTTTTGGGCGGCCCGAGAGGGCCGACCAAACTATTAATGCGCACTTAGGAGTGTTCTTCCACTCCTCCCCTGCTCTGCAGCCCCACCCCCTCACGCAAGCTGCTGCAGCAGGAGCACAAAATAAAATGATAATAACATAACAATATTATCATTTTATTTTTTCCTTTCATTTGCTGCTTTATGGCAGTGGGGCGACGCTCCTCCGTCTTAGCGGAGGAGCCACCACTGAGAGCATCCTAGAACGAGCTCTGTCCTTTTTCAGCTTCATGCTACTTGACCCATTGATTGTGGAGGGACTTCTTAGGGAGGCTCCACATGCTGACACCATTTACCCTTCTTCCTGAAAATGCTTAATTAGGTATGTCACGGTAGTGTTAGAGTAGGGATAGATTTATGCTTTCCACTCACCAACCCTCGATGCAGGGAAATTTGGACTCATGCTTCCTGATTTTCTATATTTTACTTCTTGAATTAATTGTGTTGTTTATGTTGCATTGTCTAAACTAGATGCGCAGGTTTGGCTTCTTGCTGATTCCTATGTACTTCTATACTCTTGTGTTGAGGTGTCTCTATGTTCAGTTGTTCTTGGCTTTGTAACAAATTAACTAACCTTAAGTAGTTATCCGTGGGTTATTATGTATCCAGGAGAGTTATTGGCTAATTGATTGTTTCTCTAATGATTTTCCTCCCCTCTACACTTTCATGCTGCTAAAAAGAACCACCGGAGTAAGATTCTAGAACGGCCTAGAACTTATTGGCGTGGCCCTTTCAGAGACAACGATAAAAGACATACTTCAACAAACGTCAAGGATGAGGTAAACTTGGAGCAACCAGTAGCCACTAACCTAGAAGATGAGCCAGACGACTCCTCACAAGGAATGAAGGAGCATATCATCAAAAGCTTCTAAATTCAGACATTTAAAGTACTCAAGGAAGAAATACGCCAGATCTAAATGGTCTTACAGGACCTTAAAGAAATTTGTTTGGAAGTCACCAAGATCGGAGACAGGGTGGGCACTCTGGAAATGTTGATGGGCAGACCGAAGAATGTGAGGTGTTGTTGATGTGCACACTGGCCATGAAAGAGTAGGACATTCTACTAGAAACCAAATGTGAGGACCATGAAAATCGTACTAGGTGGAATAATACCTGCATCAGAGGAAAATGACACACAGTGCACAATGAGGACTTCTGGAAATCGTCAGAGCGTATAGAGCAGACCCATAAAACAGGGACGGAACCTTACCCCGGATGTAATAATGAGTGAACACTTTTATCATGATAAAAAAAAATCACGAAAAAGGCATGGGGTGAGGGACAACTCGTACAATGGAGTGAATATTCAAATATTCCAGTAACTATCTGCTGGAACTCTGGCCAAGCTCAAGTCTTTTCACCCTGTAATTAAACACTTCAAGAGTAAGACCATTAAACACAGATGGGGCTACCCCTTTAAACTAATTTTCACCTGAGAGAGATATGCAGAGGGCCTTTGCCTGCCCCAAGGAAGTGCAGATGTTGGACATGCCGTAGGATGATGACACAAGCTTGCATGTAGGATGATGACAGAAGCTTGCACATTGCAGGAAGTACTGCTAGTCTGACATCCCTATGTGACAATCCATGAAGAATCGAAGACTACTCTATCGACTGAACAGGGATGAAACACTGGCTGTCAGGGAAGGTGTGCTACACTATCTCAAAGGAAGAGAGAGTGACTCAGACATAGCTGCCAAAGATTGAAGATGTTTTAAGAACACGGCAGAGGTTAATGGGTGTGTGGGGATCCTAACTGGGACGGTGTTGAGGACGGTGTTGAGGTCAATTAAATTCTGGAGGAAGATAAGGACACTAGAGCAACAAGTAAGGGCTCTAGATTTGACTGAATACATTATCTGCCACATGAAACAAACAGGCACATGCATCAAAGCTTTTTGCGATCGCAAACGGTGCGAATCGCAAAAATCGGCCGTTTGCGATCGCAAAATTAGCTTTTGCGATGCATGAAACAACTTGCCACTCGCAATTTTTTGCGATATCTTAAATTGCCGATTGCATTTAAGGAATCGCAAATTGCTACCTTGATGCATGTGCCTGAAAGTTATTAAGTGGTGGGAAACAAGTCCAGTAAGCTCTTAGCCGCACACTTGAGGGCAAAATCAACGGGAGAAAGAGTAAAAGAACTAACAGGATTTGAGAGGAATACATTGAGATGAAAACAAATGGAGCTATATATACAATTTTATCTATGGTTATATAGGGTGGAGAATAAAACATGAAAAGATGTAGATAAATATTTGGAAGGAAGTCTCTCTCCTCGGGTCACGCCCTAGGCTCTAGACAAACCAAGTGCCATAGAGGAGTTGGTGACTGCTGTCAAAAAGTTGAAGTTGGGGAAAGTCTCAGGGCTTGACAGGTATAAAGCTACCTTCTAAAAGACCTTTGTTCCAATCGGTGCCTCTACGTTGTTATGTCTATTTACTGACATACAAAACAAGGGGTAGCATGGCAGACTCTGTGGTAGAGACACTATTTCTATGGTCCCCAAAGAGGGAAGAGACCCCAAACATTGTGGCTTCGACTACCCAATATCGTTGTTAAAAATAGATGCAAAATTACTTACTGACATTTTAGCCAACAGATTAGCCCCAATCTAACACACAAAAGGTGATGGGAGGAATGCTTACAATTTGTCTGACCACTGGAAATCACTCGATGTAGCACCGGTACACAAGCAACCTAGGACCGGTTTCGACATAGCAAGGGCTCATCGGACAGGTATAGCTTGGTTCCAGGGACACGTTGCAAGGTTTCCTCCCATCACCTTTTGTGTGTTTGATGTATTGCCCTGAATGGCAAGGGTATGCCCAGATGTGGGTTCCATGCTCACTATACCCCTGGAACCAAGCTATACCTGACTGATGAGCCCTTTGGATCAGTGCGAAAAAGGTTCTAGGTCGCTTGTGCTCCAATTCGATGAGGACTGGTCTGGTAGTTCGGCCTGGACTGTTCGCATGAGGAACAGGGTCAAGGCTGATTTGCAAATGGCTGTGTCTTAACTGAGGTGGCATAGTAAGCAAAATAATGAAGGGTTGGGATGCTATCCGAGCAATTGCTAGTGGTTAGAAAAATTGTAAGCATTCCTCCTATCACCTTTTGTGTGTTTGATAACACCAACCTAACCCAGCCTTGAGGCTGCTGATAATTCTGGATATAAAATGGGACTGAGGCACAGGGAAAACACCAAAAAGGTTCTTCAGATAGCTGAAAATATTCCGTAAAAGTGATCCTAAATTCACTTGATGCCCAAAAGGTGTTTGATTGTGTAAGTTAGACATACATGAGGTGGTACTGGAGGCAATGGGCAAGGGTCCAGACTTCAGGAGATAGGCTCTGGCTAGCTTCCAAAATCCTAGAGTGAGGATTAGAGCTAATGGGGTGGCTTCCAAGATCTTTGATATAACAAGAAGCACAAGACAGGGGGTGCCCTTGGTCGCCCCTTATTTTGGCAGTAATGATGGAAGCCTTTGCAACAAATATACATAACAGGGAGCAACACACGGCATGCAGATAGTGCTTAATGAATCCGAACTTCCAATGTTTGCAGTTGACATAATTGTATCTCTCTTAGAAAGGCAGACATCATTACCAGCTCTCTAGATGAGCTGGGCAGAGATCATGAGGTCTCTTGCTTTAAGATTAAGGTGACGAAGTTGGAGGTTCAGACCCCCAGGCTTCCAAAAGATGCTCAATTGGCACTGAAACAGCCTTTCCCCTTCAAATGGGCTCCGAGGGCTGTGAAATATCTGAGAATTGCTATTGCTCCATTTACTGCCTAAATAATTACACTCAACTATCTTCCACTGCTATCCGAGATCCGGTCTACATTTTAAAAGAGGAATCAATGAACCTTTTCTTGGTTAGGACGAATACTGATTATTAAAATTACTATCTGGCACAAAATACTTTATCTCTGCCAGACAATACCAATCCCTATCACAAAAGCTTTAATATAATAAGTCCATTCTATGGAGAACATGTTTTTCTGGCTAGGGAAGAAACTGAGGGTGAGGTATTTCATCCTAAATTTGCTAGAAGACAAAGGAGGTTTGGCACTCCAGAACCTAGCCCTTTATTACCAAGCAGCACAGCTTAGATTTCTAACTGAATGGCACTAAAAAGAAATAAAAAAACACTTTTGTTTTGTGGACCAAGTTGTCTGAGGTGCTCCATTATGAAGAGCCCAGTGGCTGGAGAAGAAACACAAAGCTAGGGGTTGTATTTGCTGCCAATAATAAGAGCTATAATAAGCTACAATGGTTCTGTCGGGGAGAACCCAATTGCTTTGAAAAGAACAAAAGGAGTGGCTGGATACCTATTGAATAAGTATAACAAGTATAGCATTTACATGGGTTAATTCATAAAACATATTGCAAAAGCGTTGGAACACAAACCAAGTGACGTAGTGACACAGATTAAAGCAAAACACCTACTAATAACTGCTTGCGAAAGGCTCTTCTTTTATATCAATTAAATGCATAAATTCAGTGTATACAGGAAATCGGAGGACTGTCAATACAAGGAATACTGATCAAGTGATACGTGATAAGGTGACATTCAGTGCTCAGTGAAAATGGTGCAGTGTATATATACAAGGTGACAATATGTACAATTATTTACACAGGGGAATAGAATGCGGTCAGAATGAAGGTAGACAATAGCTCTGGTGAACAGCAAGTTCGCTTATTGATTTGACAACCAGAGATTTGATTGATCTGAACCATCTGTATTCGACATGAATTTATGCATTTAATTGATATAAAAGAAGAGCCTTTCGCAAGCAGTTATTAGTAGGTGTTTTGCTTTAATCTGTGTCACTACGTCACTTGGTTTGTGTTCCAACGCTTTTGCAATACGTTTTATAAATTAACCCATGTAAATGCTATACTTGTTATACTTATTCAATAGGTATCCACCACTCCTTTTGTTCTTTTCAAAGCAATTGGGTTCTCCCCGACAGAACCATTTTAGCTTATTATATCCATACCCAGGTTCTGAGGGACACAGGGTCGCCCCATTGTTGCCAGCCAATAATAAGAGCGGCAATTGGGGCCTGGGGTTGAGTAGTAAGATCCAAAGGGCTTACAACATTTTCATCTGCCTTAACATTGATCTGTTATATCCCTGTGTTCTCTCTGTACCATTAATTGACATTGAGGCTAAATACTACGCTGGTCTCCTCCTGGATGACTTGACACCTTGGGCAAACGACAAATTGATCATCCCCATCAACCAGACGGGCTTCTGCAAGGGCATGGGAACTACAACGAACATACTAACCCTGTCCCTACTAATAGACGGCGCCAAAGCAGCAAAACTCCCTTTTTTTTGGTGTTTTATCGATTATTCATCAGCTTTCGACAACATTGACAGGAACAAACTCTGGGCCAAACTTGAGAAACTGGAAATAGCATCTGCTCTCTTAAACTAGATAACATGCCTACATACCAATACGTGGGTCCAAGTAAGGCTCGGGAGACAGAAATTGCCTGTCCAGAATAATTCTAATAACAATGGGGCTGAAACAGGGGTGTGTATTGGCCCAACGCTTTTCAACTTATATATGGCTGATCTTTCAACAGAACTGAACATCTGTAATTCACATGCTCCAAGGATGGGGGGGGTATCTCTTTCCAATCTGCTGTATGCTGATGACCTTGTGTTGATCAGCCGAACTCCTATCAGTCTCCAACACCTCTTAGATACAACCAGCAGCTACTCAGCTATCAATGGTTTAACTATCAATCTTGATAAATCGAAGGTAATTCGATTAAATCCGATAAAGAGAACATCCAGTCACCATTGGCATTTGGGAGGCACCTAAATAGAAGCAGTAGAAGAATATAAGTACTTGGGAGTGATAATAGACAACAAAGGTAGATTTAACGCACAAAAAGAAGACATCAAGAGAAGAGGCAACTCAATTACGGTAGCTCTAAAATCCATCAAAAACAAAACTGCCGGCCCAAGTTTTACCCCATTGGTACAGGTTTTACAAGCAAAACTCATTCCAGCTATTACTTATGGGAGCGAGTGCCTGAGGGGACGAGACGCGGTAATTCTGGACAGTACAGTTTCAAGATTGATAAGAAAGATATTCAATCTACCCAATTATGTCTCGCCCGCCCAAATTAGGATGGAATTTGGCCTGCAGACCCAAGATATCGCTCGCAAAGGAGCCTATGTCAAGTGCTGGCACAGGATAAAAAAAGTCAGAACCAGGACACTGAACACTCACCTATGGAATTAAATATACGCAAGGAAGGACTGTGCAGCCATGGCATATTTTACATCATCAATAAATTGACTAGGCCTCGAGGATCTCTGGGCGGCCTCAGGGACCCACAACAGCTTCAAGCATCTTGTAAACAAGACAGTGAAAAGGCCGTCTATAGTGGAAGACAAGGCAGCGCTTAAAGAAAGGGCCCACGGATGGTTAGTTCTGCAGAGCTGCACCAAGCCCTCCCCACAATCTTACTTAGGCGTTGGATTCAATAGGAGAGCAAAAGAAAAATACCTCCGCTTCCGAATTAGCATTCTACCAATCTTGCCGCACTTCCCTCCCTGGAAACGATTACCAACACCAACTATGTGCCGCTTATGTGAGAAAGTGGAAGAGAGCGTTATACACCTTTTGTGCATTTTCGGGGAACTGCAATTTGAATGCCGACTGCTACTGAAACCCATCTTTAATAACAAGGGGATAAAATTCTGCAGACAAGCAGTGAAGGCATGCCTCAGAGGTGGAGACACACAGCTGTTGTGCCGCTTCATACGATTCATGGAGGTGGCAGGGGCAAAACTCAGTGAACAAGCAACCAGCAGTCACTGCAATTAAAAGAACCATGCAGCGTTGTGGCCCAGTGAATCATAAATACTAAGGCCAAGCGCCATTCATCCTAAATCTTCCTTTTGAAATACACCATTATAAAAATATTGGGCCCGATTCACAGAACTTACTTACGACAAAATCCTAAACTTACTACCATTTTGGTATTCACAGAATGAACTTACTCATTTTGGTATTCACAGAATGAACTTACTCATTTTGGTATTCACAGATGGCACTTACACATTTTGTGTAACTTACTCATTTTGTGTAACCTACACATTTTGTGTAACTTACTCATTTTGTGTAACTTACATTTTGGTATTCATAGAAGGCACTTACTCATTGATGAGTAAGTGCCTTCTGTGAATACCAAAATGAGTAAGTTCATTCTGTGAATACCAAAATGGTAGTAAGTTCATTCTGTGAATACCCAAATGTGTAAGTTCATTCTGTGAATACCCAAATGTGTAAGTTAATTCCGTGAATACCCAAATGTGTAAGTTCATTCTGTGAATACCAAAATTGTTGTAAGTTTAGGATTTTGACGTAAGTTAGTTCTGTGAATCAGGCCCATTATAACTCATTGCTAAGGCTATTCATTGAACTAAGTGATCAAAGCCTTTACATTTTCATCCACAATGCACTAGGCATTTTATTCACCAGCGAACAAGCATCTTCCTCAAAAATGTTTACACCCAAGAATGGAACTTGCACGCACCTTGCAATCCTCTGTCCAATGAACCAGCTCTGAGAGGATGCACTTGGTAAGCTGCTATGCAAGATGGAAGATTGTTTGACCACCTATGTCAGCAATGCACCCAGAGCTCCAGGCTAACATTCCTGTACCAAATTCTCTCGTTTTGCACACTGAATGATTTGCCCCAACTTTACAGGCCAAGTTGATAGCTGGAACTCTGCATAGGCAACTTGCTCGAGAAGAATATTTTAAGCCTGATCGGAAGATCAAAGACTTTGTCCTTTCACTGACTTTAATAATCACCAGGAATTAATGTTTTTATGATATGCTTGCTGATATTTTAACTATGAATTTGGCTGAATCACCCTTTTTATGCGAAAATTGTTAAGGTTTTTATTAACTAAACAATAAACTTATTACTTACGTACTTACTTACTGTGTTCTCTCTAGGAAATATCAAGGGAGTTTTTAAGGAATGTTGGACAAGGAGCTGTATAACAATGGGAACCCTGTTCAAAGCAGCCCAGATTAAAACCTTTGATGAAATTAAGCAGGAGCATGATCTGCCAGAAAATGAAAGATTTTACAATTAACAATTGGGTCATTGGATGTTAGAGCTGGTGACCCAATTGCTAGCAAGCTATGCACCTCAAGGGAGCTTACAGATTTTGGGGCCAATTTACAACGTGACGCATCTAGGGAGATGTGTCACGTTGTAAAGCCCTGCGTCACATTATACCTGCGTCAGGTATAATGTATGCAGGGTGGGCGTTCCCACGCAGGAAAGCCTCGTAAAAGTGACGCAGTGAAATCTACAAGATTTCACTGCGTCACTTCTAGGATGCCACTGCGTCAAAACCTTACGCCTGCTTGAAGCAGGCATAAGGAGTGTCGCAGTGTAGTGGGAATAGGCCTCAAAATGCATTGCTGGAGTTGCGTCGTGCTTGCGACACGACTCCAGCAATGCGTGACTTTTGCCCCAACAGATGCTCCAGGTTTTCTGACGCATCTGTCAATCATTGCACCAAGCTTGCGCCGTATTGTAAATACGGCGCATCCATGGTGGCGCAAGGGTTTCTCATGGTGGCGCAGGGAAAGTGACGCATCTCTACAGATGCGTCACTTTCTTGTAAATCTGCCCCTATGTTTTGAGCAATTTCAAAGTCAGGAATCTTCAACAATAGAGAACTCATCCAGAGGATCTCAAAACACTTGGGGGCTTATTTACAAGCCCCTTGCGCCGCCAGTGCGCCACTTTTCCCTATGTTAAAAGTGGCGCACCGGCGGCGCAGAACTATTTCTGAAAGATGCTATATGAGTATCGTGATAGTAAACAGTCAGGAAAAATGTATTTGTTTGGAAAAACATTCAAAAATTAATTGCAAGCTGTTGCAAAGACTTATTTGATACAAATGATAATTGCTTGTTTTGGTTAAAACACGGACACTCGAGTTCAATATATCTGGCTGACAGACTTTCGAAATTATGAGAAAAACGGAAAGTCGGAGAGCCTCCAAAACCAGTCATAATTCAAAAGAACTGCCAGAGGTGCCAGGAAGATGGGATATGGCCAACGGGAAGGAACAGGGCGACCTGCTCTTTTTTCTCTCCCTCTTCCCATTCGTTACTTCCCTTCTGCGTCCTTCTAGAGTGTAAGCTTCAATTCACTCACTTTGTAGGACGCGGTAGGGCATTGGTGACCATTGCTCATTCATCGCTGGGCCAGAGCTAAGGTTAGTCAACCTCAGATTTGCTAAGTAGTTGACTTGAGCCGTGCCACTGTTCTATTCAATGGCTTGAATGCTTCCCTAGAGGTAGCCGAGGCTAGTATCACACTAATCCCTAAGCCAAGGAAAGACTTGACACTTTGCCCTGCTTAAAGGCCCATTTCATTATTCAAACTGGACCTTAAAATCTTCGCTAAAATCATAGCCACTCAATCAGATAAACTGATGCCTAACCTGGTCCACCACAGCCAGGGAGGTTTCATCCTCAACCGCACGGAAAACAATAAAACTAAGAACGCTCTACAGCTCAGATTGTCGTGTAGCTCCTATAGTACCCCTGCAGGACCTGCGCGTTTGGATAACATATACTGCGGGCTTGGTGGCAGACTGACTCCGTGCACCCCCACCGTATATGTTAGCCTAGTTTTGCATTAGCTAGCTCGCAGTGCCACTAGTATCTCCTTTTATCAGGGAGAGATTAGTTTCTGGCAACCTTAGAACATGACAACCCTGATTCCCTCAGAATCGTGGAAACAATGTACTACCTTTCGCCCAGTCACTCGTGCTCACTTATTCGGTTTTTCTCAGAGAGTTACACAGAGTAAACAGTCGGGCGTTTCAATAAGTATTTATTGAACAGTTGTTATTCTAGTGTAAAATATATGTGCTGCGGTAACCAGCAGACAATAGCAGAGATATATTATCAGCAGTACGATAAAAGCAAAGGGATAGAACAGTTCTACCATATTGCGATAATCATGAGTACATACATGAATATAAAAGCATTATGCAAGTGCGCGTACTCCTACGATGCCTACCTAGATGTACCTGTGTGTACCTAGCATATGTGTGTAGGTCTTAGAAGCTAAGAGCCAAGAATCCTCCTAGGATTTAGTCGAACCCCCATACCTGAATAGAGAGAGTGTGGGACCCCGTACTGGTCTCGAGTTGGACACCCGTTCGGGTTGTGTCAGACCACTGTCAGCTTGAGCGACTGCATGCAGGAGCCTCAGCATCTCTGGTCAGTGTGTCAGCATGGAAGTCTCGGTTCCCTCTGGTTTACCGGGGCAAGATGTGGTGTATTTATACCCTAAAGAGTCTCGGTCCTCAGTATGGTTTGTATTGGACATGAGGAAGACGTCATGGGTGAACTTTGTACATACATTATGCTGGTGGTGTATTCTTAGAAAGCCATGCATAATTAATGAGTACAGTGTGGGCCTGTGTTTGGAAGAACCCTGCTGCATTCAAAACCACAGGATAGATAACGTTCAGCCCTCAGAGCTCGTTGTGTACTAGCTGGGACCAATGTAGGTGAAAGATCGTGCCTATATAAGGAATCGTACTATAATAGGACATGTACAGTTGTGACCATAATTGGGCATATGCGGCCATGACCATAATTGGGCAAGTACGAATATGACCATATTAGGGTAAATATGAATACGTCCATTTTAGGGCATGTACGAACGGATCTACATTAGGGCATCTATGCGGGATATAACACCCACTCCACTTCCGAACTGGATAATAAAGGACCATACTTAAAATCTGGACAATTTAAAAAAAAAATTAAAAGCAAGTAAAAACATGGTTCTAAAAAATCGTTAAAATTTTTTGGTGCCTTTAAAAAAAAAAAAAATGTTTAAATTCAGCTTTTTCTAGTTGCCACTGAAAAGTCAATATCGTCTCTCTATAGAAGTCGTATTACCATAAGCAGGAGAAGGCCATACTTTTCTCAAGCGAAAGTGTCAATGCAAAATGTTCCAAATTTAGATCGTTTTATTTTGAAATGAGTGAAGAAGCCGAATTCTTTCCCAGGACACGATGAGCCAATTCAAGATTACGCGTCCTGGCTGGGAAGCTCAATATTATCGGTGTCAGCTGCTGTAGATGACAAATCCAACGCCTCACAGAGAACGTCAATCGCACATAGATGGAATGTAGTACTGCCAACAGTCGGTGCTGCGGCAGCTTGTGCGGCAGTTGTAACCTGGGTGCCTGTGGAGGAGTCACCTAACCCAGCAGGAGCAAACGGCACCTGTGGATTCTCCAGGAATGCATTCATCAGAATTGGAAGCCGCTGGGGACAACGCAGAGCATGGGCCTTTATGGGGTCCAGCATTGCATCCGTGTCCGGAGGCGCATCTGATGGAAATGTTAGACAAAGATCCAACGTGCATTCTTCTCCGCAGAACAGGTATCGAAGCACAGGTAAGATGCAGTCTATCCAGACTGGTCTAAATGATAGAAACCAGGAGGCAGTGAGTTCTCGCAGGCAAGAAATGCCCAGAAGTTGTACCATGCGTTCACGGTATTTCCGCTCCAGGAGCGTGTTCACCATTCCCTCGGGAAGTGGGCCGTCCATTGCGTAGCAGCAATATTACTATCAGGATTCCTGCGATTAGGAACAGGATGAGCGGGAATCCTCCAAATACGCTTCCCAAGACGGAGTGTATAAAATTTGGGATTACTCCGAGGACTGTCTGAAAGGTGCTTAACAGTCCGGACCCTATGGTCTTAAATATGTGTACAATTCCGCTCGTATCAGACATATTGAAGATACGTCCCACCATTTCTGCAAAATGAATGGGGCAGTTTGTACGTATGAGTGCCTGTATCTCGGTCGAGGTCCTTGCAATTTGAAGTACATAGGTTTCTCGAGTGGAGGTTAAGGGCACGGGTTGCTGTAAAAGCATGGCTTTCAATCTGCTCAAAGTATCAAACTGTATAAAAGAAACATTCAGCGAAGGCCATGACGGCGCCTCCCTGACTGTGTTCAGTGGTGGAAACAATACTTGCATACAGCAAGTAACCCTGGAGTTAACAGTTACTAGATATGCGACGCCCGGAAGCATCCCACAACAAACTTGATCATTTAGCATTAAGTAACTCCCATTCGAGAGCAGCTGGAAAACCGGCATGATCATGGCCGCTGGGGTCCCTGACATGTGACAAGATAAGTTCGCTACTGAACCACTGCAGGCTCCGTGTAGAGAAATATCCTGACACATGAGAGAACCGCTCAAAGCGTTCTTGCAGTTAGTACCACTCAGATACACTTCTCGATCCCCATTCCGGCATCGGTATCTATATGGTAACTCCCAAGTTTCCTTGATGTATCCCTTACCCATTTTTACATATTTGCCTGCCTGCCTTTGCTCAAGGCAATATTGAAACTGAAACGTAGTGACCGGAAGAGTTATTTGGCCATGAATGAGCCATTCTGTTGATGGTGATTCGGCTACAGTGAATGGTAACCTTTTCAGTTTCTCAATACGCAGCATTGTATATTTGGCTCCCCTTTGTGCCATTTCTGTATGTTTATCAGTTAGATTGCATTCTGAGAACAGAGACGTGGTGTTTATAAAACGCCATGGCACATAGCCTGCACGCAAAGATTGCAGCGTCCAGCTTAACATCATAATAGAACGTAGCTGAGATTGCCCGTGTTGTAACAAGGCCAGATCTTGTTCTAATATGTCGATTGCTGAGGACACAATGTTGCCTAAGGAGTAAATCCTGGAGGTCAAAGTAGTTAACCCATTATCCACTACAGCTAATGCTTTTTCTAAGTTAATACGGTCTATTTCCCGTATCCTTTCTGCAGTCTCTTCTTGGGATATTTTCCAGTTTTCATTATAGTAGGCATAAAGGCCTGCATATATGAAACGTTTCTGACGTTGTTTATTGGGTCCTAGTAAAAATTCTCTAAGATCCATGTCAGGTGTGAGTAGGGTCAAGTGATGCTTTACTTCAGTCAGTGTTGAGGTCTCTAGCCAATCAAGGCACAATTTCCCAACACTATACGATGTCACTACCCCTGGGTGTTGTCTTTGTACATAGCGTGGGTCTGGCCTATGGATACTAAACCCTTCGGTTGTATTCAGAAATCGCTGTTGACATTTGCTTGTGTCAATGGGCCAAACCAGCCATTCTGTCCAATCAGGATCTGATCTGTTGTACTGGAAAATGGCATCTAATCCTACCCCTTGTGTAGTTGAGTTCTGCCCCCCACCCATCTGTGATGGTGTTGGAAACCCCGGTGTGTTCATTTCCTTGCCTTTGGCTAATTCAAGATAGGATGTCTTTTGCACAGTTTCATTCAGAAATAATATATGCTGCGGAATGAGGCATGCTCTAAAAAGTGCTTCTATTCCCTGGACTTGCCAGTCCCTAGAACCCCAGATTGATTTGGAATCTATTGTGTCTTTCCATAGATTGAAACCCTGTTTAGACAACTGGTTCAAAAAGGATGCAGAGTAAATATGTTTAGTGTTTGTTAACATAATTTTCTGAACTGAAATTTTCTCCATTTTATAATAAAATGACTTTGGGTCGGATGTGTTAAACCCTGAGAAGTATGTGAATTTCTGTGCAAATGCTTGCGAACTACCTTTTGGAGGTGTTGGGCAGTGTTCCCACTGGTGGTATTCAAATACATTTCTAGGTGTTATAGACTTGTGTAAGAAATGATCACCAAAATGTTGGTAACAGTACAATGTATCATAGTCTGAAGTACCTTCTAACATTTCATTGTTCGGAAATGCAGCTGTTTTTTCTAGATCAGACATCATAGCATTTACAGTTTCAGTGTCCCAATCATCAGAATATGCACTTGAGGTAATGATATCACTTAAAGAAATTTTAAATACATGTTTTAGTTTTAAAAGTTCAGTCGGACCTAATATATCATAATCAATCATGTCCCATACTATACCGTCCGGTATAGGAACTGCTTTAATGTTCACTGAAGAAAAGTCTCTTGGTTCACTATGTGAAGACTGGTGTGGTTTTAAAATCAAATTGACTCTTTGGGCTGTAGAGCTTGGCTGGAGGTATCGTCCATTAATAAGCATACTAAAAGTAATTATTAAACCAAGCCAGAAAATGAAAAATAAAATCCCAGTGATACACCATAGTTCTATCCAAGGTGACACCAGGTAAGTCTTTCTAAAAAAGTTCAAAAAGTCATTGAGTTTCTGTTGGAGTGATATTTTGGCTGGCATCGTTTCCGGCTCACTTGGATCCAGTGAAAACGTATCAAAGTTCATGAAATAGCCAGAAGCAGTTCGATCAATTGTTGGAATTGCATCGGGATTTGTTGAAATCGCTGTGTTCTCTTGTCGAGTCATATTGACGTAGATGTCTGTATTAGGTCTGATTGCAACTTGGTTGTTAAGTTGATTTTCATTTTGAAGATGAATTTCTTGTTGAAGTGGAACAAGTTCCATAGCATTGTTGCTTAGTCCTTCATTCCGTACAGGTGGCTCTTCAAACGTGATGAGTCTTTCTGTTTGGACTTCTTGGATTGTAGCAAGAGGGGGCGTCTGCTACTGTGGAGTCCACGAGGCCTACTGTTTAGTATCGGACACATAGTGTGGTTTGATTAAGTCAATTGAGACAAATCTTTTCTCCTTTTTTCCGGCAAGAGGCGGCAGAAGTACAGTTCTTGTGCCGTGGATTGCTAGGACCGGTACAGGCTTTCTGTAGGATGGCCCAAATTCTTTCTTGAAAATGTATATCTGTCCCGCACACCGTTTCATTCAAGTTTATCATAGTATATTCTGTTTGAGGGGAGCTATCCTGGAGTACGCTTCGTCCTCGGAGCGCCAAAGTAATATCCATGAGGTTGCTGATATTCATAATATCAGTCCCGGGATGCTCACGCCATATAAGGATGATGATGATCATCGTGAATCAACTTCATTCAAAACTTCACCACATTTAATTATAATTTATTGTTCGTTTATATGGATTGTGAAACCAGTGATTTCCAATTTTCAAATGCATGTATTATGCTCAATCGCCTTAAGTACAGCATGTTAAAATCCCAGTTTCTTGTGAAAAATGCAGAATATATAACCCAATGCATTTCGGGCGACTACTGCCCTTCGTCAGGGGTTCATATCTGTAAAGTTAAAAATCAAAAAAGTACTGTTACAATAATGCATGAGCTTTTACGCAACCAACATTAATCACCTATGTATTCATGCAGGTACACCAAATAGCCACTTAGGTGGGTGTGGTCATGACGAGGGTTATAAAAGGATCGTATCACGTGGAAGGGTGAAAGGAAGGTCATATACACAAAACAGGTGGAAGGTGAGGCGCTCGCATTTGATTATAGAGGTACGATAATGTTTCTGCATTAGTTTAAGGCAAAAGGCAGCGTCGAACCCGGAAGATTAATGTTTGGGTTTTAGAAGGTTGGTGATCCCTTTGGGGTGTTGTAATAGAATGGTCCATGAGGGGGCACATTTTTATACTATTTCTTTAGCGGGAAAGCGTTATCATTGGGAGCATTAACATCGGGTACCTGCATGAATACATAGGTGATTAATGTTGGTTGCGTAAAAGCTCATGCATTATTGTAACAGTACTTTTTTGATTTTTAACTTTACAGATATGAACCCCTGACGAAGGGCAGTAGTCTCCCGAAATGCATTGGGTTATATATTCTGCATTTTTCACAAGAAACTGGGATTTTAACATGCTGTACTTAAGGCGATTGAGCATAATACATGCATTTGAAAATTGGAAATCACTGGTTTCACAATCCATATAAACGAACAATAAATTATAATTAAATGTGGTGAAGTTTTGAATGAAGTTGATTCACGATGACCAAATTCTTTCTTGTCAGCAATCTTCTCTCTGACTAGATCCCCGAGTTTTGGGATCCAGATAGGTCTTGCCGTTACTGCCTTGACTTCCTCAGTGGTGGCCTGTTTCTGGAGCACGTTACTTTGTTGTGTCCTGGATTCATTTAGATCCTGTAAAACAGCCAAACGATCATGGATATCAAATGGTTTTTCATCCGCCACTGTGCCTTCACAATCAAGATAAGGTACCCACATTCTTGTCCCAAATAGGACCTCGTAAGGAGTGACACCTCCTAGAGAGCTTCTTGGCTGATTATTGAGCGCGCGCTGTACCCCATAAAGGTGATCGACCCATCTACCGCCCTTGCCTAATACCCTAGCTGTTAAAGATTGCTTTAAGTCTCGGTTTTTCCTCTCCACAACAGAATTTCCCTCGGGATGGTACGGAGAGGAGTACCGCAATGCCACGCCCATTTCTTCCATGGCCTCTTTGTAAGCCCGAGAGCTAAACGCCGGACCACGGTCAGAATGTAACGTGCCAACTGCGTATGTGCCGATAAAGACTCGCAAATCTTTTATAATAGTTTGAGCGTCAGCCGAGCGCTGAGGCCAAACCCATAGAAATCTAGAGCAGGAATCCACTGCAACCATGATATATTTCTTGGACACATCAGATTGTAAGGGTCCGCAGTGGTCCAAATACACACATGCGAGAGGTTTGTCTGATTTCAGTAATGGTGTCTGCGCTGGGCGTGTTATGGTGGAGCCTTTTATCTGCTGACAGATGTCGCATTTTAAGACTTTGGGGTCGATTCCGATCTCGGCCGGAAGCGCACCTAACAGTATTCGTCCGAAAAAAAAACCAGCCGAATGCGTGTTTCCCGACCGATTCGAACACTCATCCGAACGAACAAGTACGATGCGCATAACAGCCCAGATTCCGAGCGAGCCGTACTTACCCATATCAGCTCCTGTTCCCCGCCCGAGCCGGATCCGTAAACGCCGATTCGAGTCGTACGGAAGCAAATACACAGCACCTTCTGGCCGGACGAGTACGATGCGCCTTCCGTACACGCCGAACCCGTCGCTACGTCCGGCACATTTGAGCATCCGGGCGAGCCGCACATAAGCTCCGTCTCGCGCCACAAGACGATCCACGGCTACGAGACGAACAAGCCTGCAACGAGTACGAGTCGAAGACACGAGAAACCCGAACGAGATGACCCAACCATGAATCCCATCGCGCAGGTCCTACCAATACTCTACATCTATTACCGGGACCGGCACGGACGCGTACGGCGCAGACGGTAAGTCAAACACCCACAACACAAACAAACGACACGTACCCTAAATATGACACACACACATAGGGATGCACAAATGACGTACACTAGCAACAGCAGAACCATAGGGGCGGGATGGCCATCACCAATGCCATACACACCCATAGGGGGATGGATGCCTACCACTACCACCACCCCTACTCAGGGGGGCCTGGATGCCTGCCACTACCACCACCCCCACTCAGGGAGGCCTGGATGCCTGTCACTACCACCACCCCTACTCATGGGGGGCTGGATGCCTGTCACTACAACCACCCCTACTAATGGGGGCCTGGATGCCTGCCACTACTACCACCCCTACTCAGGGGGGCTGGATGCCTGTCACTACCACCACCCCTACTCATGGGGGGCTGGATGCCTACCACTACCACCACCCCTACTCATGGGGTGCTGGATGCCTGTCACTACCACCACCCCTACTCATGGGGGGCTGGATACCCGTCACTACTACCACCCCTACCCATGGGGGGCTGGATACCTGCCACTACTACCACCCCTACCCATGGGGGGCTGGATACCTGTCACTACTACCACCCCTACCCATGGGGGGCTGGATGCCTACCACTACCACCACCCCTACCCATGGGGAGCTGGATACCTGTCACTACTACCACCCCTACTCATGGGGGGCAGGATACCTGTCACTACTACCACCCCTACTCATGGGGGGCAGGATACCTGTCACTACCACCACCCCTACCCATGGGGGGCTGGATACCTGCCACTACCACCACCCCTACCCATGGGTGGCTGGATACCTGTCACTACAACCATCCCCAAACATAGGGGGCTGGATGCCTACCACCAACACCACCCCTACTCATAGGATGGGTAATGCATGACACAACCAGCATACTCCAACATAAGGAATGTAAGATAAACACATCCCCCCAACACCATGACAAGCATGTGTAGACTGTGTCAAATGCCTACAACACTGAACATGAAATTGAACATACAATGTGACCCCCTATCACATGTGCCACACATAAATGTGTGTGGCCTCCACAATGCAAGCAGACCATGACCACTGTGGCAATGGGGTCCAACCCCCAACATCACAGTGACCAAAATGTAAGTGTGGGGTCCATAGCTGAAGCACATTTTGAACATTGTGGCAATGGGGTCTAAACCCCCATCATCACAGTGACCAAAAGGTAAGTGTGGGGTCCATAGCTGAAGCACATTTTGAACATTGTGGCAATGGGGTCTAAACCCCCATCATCACAGTGACCAAAATGTAAGTGTGGGGTCCATAGCTGAAGCACATTTTGAACATTGTGGCAATTGGGTCTAAACCCCCATCATCACAGTGACCAAAAGGTAAGTGTGGGGTCCATAGCTGAAGCACATCTTGAACATTGTGGCAATGGGGTCAAAACCCCCATCATCACAGTGACCAAAAGGTAAGTGTGGGGTCCATAGCTGAAGCACATTCTGAACATTGTGGCAATGGTGTCTAAACCCCCATCATCACAGCGACCAAAAGGTAGGTGTGGCCATGGTAAAAGCTGCAACTGCCAAACAGCATGAATGGTTCCTGGTCACAGAACAACAAACACATCAGTGGCAAAGTAGTGCTTGTGTCCCATAGCAACATAGATTGGGTGAGGCAAACAGTGCAGTGCAAATAAGACATACCTTTGGCCATGTGCAGACAAACATCACCCATGGGGGCTGACACTGTCAACATTCATCAATAACACAATGACATAAGTGACCATCATAATGCAGAACCACATATCTGCACCAATGGGCACACAAATGTAGATATCCTGTGGAGACTGTAGATGTGAGGTGAACAGATACCATACCATGGCAGCAATGGGACACACAAACCATGATCATTGTGCTGACTGATGACCTAGGAGTACCAGGGACAGCAGGTGAAACCCACCAAACAACATACAGCCAATGGCACACTAAAGATATGCCAATGCAGTGGTGCAGATGCACAAACACAAACAGGCAGTCCCCCACTGCATATCAAACACAACAGGTGATGGGGGGGCGTGCCAGTGTCCCCAGGCAACCACACAACACATGATGAGGCATGAATACCAATCACACAGATGCGCATACAGTGTCACACAAAAGTAACTCATGGATCCGAATCCCCTATGTGGGCAATCAGGCATTGTTAAATGAGAGGGAGCCCAAATTACACATGTCACACAAGCTTGTAGGAACAGCAACTAACACAGCAAGACACAGACCCACCACAGCACTACCCCCAGGGTCCCCACAATGTGGTGACCCTGGGACGCATGAGAATCCCACTGTGATGACAAAGCTAGATGTCGTTCACACTGTGAACCACAGTCATGTGTCCTGAGCAACAAACTAACACCACACCTACACAAGCACAAATCAATCAGCACGGCCTGTCAGCCAAGGCCAACATGGAGGCAGGGGTCTAGCTGTGCAACAACTCACATCTGCACACACTCAACACCACACACCTCGACCCACACCAATGTGCAGCAGTGAAGCTCACATGCACTGATGACATTGCACATGCACCCATGACAATCCTAGGGGTGGTGTTGGGAACGAAGGTGCAGAAACCCATCACACATGGCCAGTCAACAAGACTCCTGAATGTCTGACACACTGCACAGTACGCCGTACATGGACATGACGTCAATACCACACCAAACAATGGGATCCCGCCCACAGTCACACACCAATGAAGAAGCCAAGGTCACCCACAAAGAACACACATAGACAACTTCCAACATTGCAGCTCTGACCCTGAGGAGTGGCAGCAGTCACACACACAACGTGTCACAATCACTGAAAGATAACACAAACTGGAAATTACATGACAGGTGTAACCAACAAGTGCCAAGGGGAATCCTGACTGTGTCCCATCTGCGTTTGCCCACAAACTCAGCCCTGACAGCAAACACACCTATGGGTGACACCCTGATGACCAGTAATGTGCCATGCACCCACATCACGGAGAACCCAGGGAGAAGACTTTGGGGGAACATAGGTCAACTCAGCAAGCATCACAAACAGGAACATCACTAGGGATCCCAGCCTGCCTAGCAAGATGGAAGTGAACACACACAGACATGCTCACACAACACACACCTTGTGCTCAGGCAATGTCACAGAATTACACACTGCCATGAGGGGACTCCACTCCTGTGTAAGGAAAGCTATGCCATACAATGTCTCTGCAGGGCTCTATCATGTCAGCAGAACACTTGGTCACACAGTCAACAATTAGCACAAAATGAAGGCTCCCGTCATATCAGCCTGGTCATGGGAGTGTCACCGAAATCATCAGCACAGATCCAACACACATGTATAGCAAGTTGCACTGATAACACAGATGAGTCCTTCCCCCATTGATGCCCAAACTTGCATGTCCAGTGGAGATGGCCACACGGTCAGGGAAATAGACTAATTGAACAATGGCAAGCACAACAGATGTGCAGGGGTGTAAGCCACAGATGTGATATTGCAAATGTAAGTAGGAAATCCCATTGCCAAATATTGAAAACATGACACCCTCATATTGCTGCAAAGGATGACATGGATACACAACAGGATAGGGCACATTCCCCCTGGACCACATGGGGTCCTGCACAGTAACACTTCATTTTCCTGAGATCAAAAATCACCATCACTGCAGCAAGGGCACGGTTAGCATCATCAACATCATGTACATCAGAAGCAAAACCACTAGAGAACATAAAGTAGCTTTATTCAGCATAATTGTGTGAAGTGAAAGTCCAGAAATATAACAAAGGCCAATGGCCAGTCCATAATCAGAGTCCAAACAGGGTGACAGTGCCAGATGTCACCCTTTGCATGCCTGCACTGCTACACACCAGGGACATTCCCTCGGAGGGGCATACGGGGGGCAGGCCAGGCACTGCAGGGACAGGATCAGGGCTCACCAGAAGGAGGCAGGGAAGGGGTGGTAGGTGCTGGAGAGTCACTGACAACTGCAGTGGAGGTGTCTGACATGGTGTGTGCCGGCACAACTGGGGGGCATGAGTCAGATGGTGTGGGTGCCGGCACGACTGCAGTGGGCTGTGCAGATGGAGTGGACAGGTTCCCCACTGCAGTGCCCAAGTCAGACAGGGTGGTAGTGGAATCCACTGCAGTGCCTATCTCCAGGGGAGTAGAATGGGGTTCAGGTAAGGTGGGCAGGACAGAGGGGGAGGTCACCGTCTCCACACCAGTGGCACAGACATGCGCAGCGGGGGGTTTGGTGCTGGAAGAGCAAGTGGCAGGGGGAGAAGGCCGGATCATTTTGGGGATGGTGTATCTGTGGGTGGGGGAACCTGGGGCAGGGTGTGGTGGGGGCACCTGTGGAGTGGGGGCCTGAGGGATGGAGGAATGAGACTTGGTGGTTGAGCCGCAGGGCGGCGGCGGGGTCTTGCTCTTCCGGGTCCGGGGGGACTTGCGGATGGGGGCCTCAGTCTGTCTGCACCTGGGGGAGGGTGTCCGGGGGCGAGGGGCACTCCCCTCTGTGTGGGTGGACTTCCTCTTCCCCCTGTATGCTGGATCAGCTGGATTGGAGGGGAAGAGGCCGAGGTCACAGAGGAAGAGCCGCTGTGTAGGTGGGGTTGCAGGTGAGGCAAGAGAAGGGGCCTTGGAGGGAGAGGTATCGGAGGACTGCGGAGTGACTGTGGATGCCTGTGTGTGTGTCTGTCCCCCATCCCCTGTGGGTGTGGTATTAGTCCCCTGAGGCTGCCTGCATGCATGTCTTGTTTTTGTAGTGGGTGTGTCTGTGCTGCTCGTGTCTGTGTGTTTGGGTGAATGTGCAGGTGTGCATGTGCTTGGGACAGGTAGGGTGCCAGGAAGTGTGGATGGGGCAGAGGTAGGAGGGGTGAGGGACTGTTGGAGGAGGGACACTGCTGCCGTCAGGGAGGAGTCCATGGACCTATTGCTCCTCTGTAGGGCAGACATGCCCGATGAGATGCCCTCCATGAACGACACCAGCTGAGTCAACAGAGTGGTGTGGGCATGGAGGACACTCAGCATTGCTGTCTGCCCTACATGGAGCTGGCGAAGTAGGTACACAGACTCCTCACTCAGGGCAGCAGGGGACACAGGGGCAGGGGCTGCGGTGCCTGGCACGAAGGAGACACGCTCCCGAACACGGGAGCCTCCACGGACCTCTGGAATGGGAGCCAATGGGAGGGCGGTGGTGGTGGTGGTGGCGGGGCCAGACAGACTAGCTGGGGTGTGGTGGCTGCTGACACCCGCCTCCACAAGGGAGTCATCCTCCGAGCTGCTGTGGTCCCCAGCTGAAGGGGATGGTGCTGAGGACTCCTCGGTGTGGCTCCCCTCGCCCTCCGTGCCACTGGGTCCCTCCGACCACTCGTCGGCTGTTGACCCAGTCTGGCTCCGCAGCTCCTCCTGGTCCGTGGAGCTGTCCCCTCCTGTGGCCATGGAAGTATCTGCAAACAATTAGGGAAACAGACAAACATCAGTCACCTGCCCCGACCGCACACACCACAGTAAGTACAGCACATTACAGAGCAAGCCCTGGCATCCTTAGTTGAGCATTGCCAATAGTCCTCACACAGATTAGGAGAAGCCAATTGTCAGTCTGATGGTCAACCATGGAACTCACACCCCTCCTGCCCTTGCACCCATCGGTCTGGTGCCTGTCTGATGGTAATACCCCAGTGTGTTCGACAAAAGAGATATGCTGTTCCTCAGGGATGAGAGTCAATGAACAGAGAAATTAAACCAACCTGACCGGAATAGTTCAGGGTTGGGAATCCATAAATCGGATTATAATGCCCTCACACACCCTGTCGGGTGTCATGCTTCATCATCGGGCTGCTCCTCGTCGGGTCGGCGGTGCAATACCCGACGGGCTCCCTATAGTAGGGGCACTTTAACGGAGATCTTTTATCCAACAGCCGTACGGTGAAGTGGGGGTGAGGGGCCTAGTGTATGTAGATGAATGTGTGTTGATAAATTTAGAGTGAATGTAAAATAGGATTGGGAGTACCTGCGAAAACAACTTTAATCATGGGGTCTCCTACCCTAAGTAAAAACAAAAAGTATAAGGTGCCGAGCTGAGATTGTGTCTCAGGTTGTGGCGCTCTTATACATGGTCGGTCAACATGTTTCTCGCCAATTGAATAATCTTCGGGCGATTCGTCAGGACCAAAGCGAGGGGTATACTATCTACAACTGAAACTAAAATGGTGTTGTGGCGGAGCACTCACATCAACCATAGGACTAACTCGTCGGATACCTGGTAGTACTGGAACTACCCAGAACTGTAAACTAACCAGGCTTCACAGTACCCGGTAGGTAACGCACACGAGGGGTTCCTCATGTATTTGGTGCTCGTAGTGCCCAGTAGTGGGTAGGTCTTTAGACTTCGTGCTAAGAGCACCAAATACATGAGGAACCCCTCGTGTGCGTTACCTACCGGGTACTGTGAAGCCTGGTTAGTTTACAATTCTGCGTAGTTCCAGTACTACCAGGTATCCGACGAGTTAGTCCTATGGTTGATGTGAGTGCTCCGCCACAACACCATTTTAGTTTCAGTTGTAGATAGTATACCCCTCGCTTTGGTCCTGACGAATCGCCCGAAGATTATTCAATTGGCGAGAAACATGTTGACCGACCATGTATAAGAGCGCCACAACCTGAGACACAATCTCAGCTCGGCACCTTATACTTTTTGTTTTTACTTAGGGTAGGAGACCCCATGATTAAAGTTGTTTTCGCAGGTACTCCCAATCCTATTTTACATTCACTCTAAATTTATCAACACACATTCATCTACATACACTAGGCCCTCACCCCCACTTCACCGTACGGCTGTTGGATAAAAGATCTCCGTTAAAGTGCCCCTACTATAGGGAGCCCGTCGGGTATTGCACCGCCGACCCGACGAGGAGCAGCCCGATGATGAAGCATGACACCCGACAGGGTGTGTGAGGGCATTATAATCCGATTTATGGATTCCCAACCCTGAACCATTCCGGTCAGGTTGGTTTAATTTCTCTGTTCATTGACTCTCATCCCTGAGGAACAGCATATCTCTTTTGTCGAATACTTTCCTTGGGCCTTTATGCTGGACCTATCCAAAAGCCCTCTGTCCCCCCTTTGAATACTAATACCCCAGTGTGGACACATGCACCACCTACACAGTTGTTGAACATTGCAGAGAACACGGTGAAGTATGTGAACATGCACACATCACATCTCTTGCCACTGAGTCAGTACAGGTGTCCGGATGAAGGGATGGCCAGAGTCTAATTAGAAAGGCATGTGATGCATACCAGCACCAGACACCATGATGCACCCATGTCCGGATAGTCAATGCCACAATGGGGTGCACGTTGCACATGTCACTCCCCTGCAGGATCACTCTTAGGAAGTTCAATGCCATGGCACAGGCATGCCTGCAAAGTCATACATCACTGTCTCCAGTCACATGGGCAGGGCAGTCAGCCAACAACAGTCTGCACTGTGTCACAAACCTAGGACATGGTGAATGCAAGTTATGTATCTGACAAGTGCACATGTCCATACCCCACAAACCACATCATCTGAACTCTCATTTGTCCACGTCATGCCAATTGGACATATGGGAGACATGAAACACAACTCTCTGAACGTGAGCACCTCACAGTCTGCTGTGAATGAAAAAAAGCTGCCTGTAATTCACAGTCCCATACACCTGTGTGCACAGTCAAGTGATCAAACACCTATAAGTCATAGAAGTATCGTCTCTCATGGTCACATCTCAGATGGCATGCTGAGCCCTAACCGATTAACATCCCAGTAGTCCTGACAACGAAGCCACAGCACAATGACACAGAGGCAGACACCTGAGGGAACATTTCACTGATCACAACATGTCAGCTGATACACGGGAGTGGGAGTACAGAGTGTATTGTATGCCCTGGAGTAGGCATGACCGTCCTGCTCCACTTGAAGGAGGGATGAGCCCTGGACAGTAGGCAGGTGGCTAAGCATGTGTGACACACTTGATAGACATACTCCTGAGGCCCAAACATTGTCCCCACCCGCAGCATAGGGGTGTGCCAAATACCCCAGGGACATGTGGTGATTCAGATCAGCAAGTGGACCACATATCAAAGTTACACCCAGATTACATGTCAGGACTTAGGCATCGTGTGAGCAATTGACCCACCCATGAAGCACACCACAAAGTCACGGGAAGAAATGCAGTACCCCACCTTGAGCAAAGCAAAATGCAAGGACACAGTACCCAAGTGACACAATTTCCTGATTGTAAGGACCACACCTGCGTATCAGATGAGGAGTGGGCATGTCACAATTGAGGGACATGGGTCCTGGACCACAAGACTGATGTACTGTGGATGTTTAACCAGGCCAGAGGAGGGCACATAGCATGTCAGACAAAGTTCACAGTGCAGTCATGGACTCACCCCCTCCTTGCTGCTGTCTGTCCTTCAGCTGCCCATCCAGGTCAGGGAAGACCGTCGGAGTTCCGATGCGGCCAGACTAGGTACGGAGACGGGCCTCTGATCTTGAAGAAAGTGTGACAATAGGTCGGGCCCCCCTACGGAACTCATGGGGCGGTTCTCAAACAATTTCTGAGTATGCGTCACAAGAGGAAATCATCCTCTACCACATAATGCACCTTAGCGAGTGCACCACATAGATGGTCTCTTACAGATTTAGTTTTAGACCACCTTTTAATCTCACGCACATAAGGTCCTGAAGAAAGCCAGCCCAGCATAGAGAGACTGGCTGAAACATGTTGACCACACAGGATATCGGAGCCTAATTCACTCCAGAGATATCCACCACTCCCCTTTTAATCACTGCCGGGGGCCCACACATTAAAATAGTCTGCTTGTTACTTAACGGGACCCCACGGACAGCTTTTTAAACCACACCCATTTCACCTTCACTGCACACTCACTGCACAGAACCAGCTCCGCTGCATCCAGGCGTCGAAGCACACCCAAGGTACACTCGGTGCCTTGGGTGGGACCCGATGATGAAGCATGTCACCAACTAGGTTGGTGAGTGAGGGTCTTCTAAAAAACACATATGTGTTGCATTACATACACATATCAGGAGCTCCTATTTAGTAGTTTGTTCCCTTTGATACTTGCAGGGAAGACCACCGCCAGGATCCGGAGCATGTGGGGGGTCAGGGTCCGGTGTCCACCCCTCCTGCGAGGAGGAGACAGCTTCAGCTGGACCCTTGCGATCCTCCGGGTCCAGCCCCGAAGGTCCTGCCACCTCTTCTGGCAGTTTCAGATCCGGCGCTTGTAGACCCCCACGGATCTTACTTCCCGGGCGATGGTCAGCCAGATTTCCTGCTTCTGGTGGGCATCAACTTGTGAGGATGACAAAGTGAAAAGGCCATTACTGCACATGCAACATATCCGTGCATCACACAGTTGGATATACATGTCTCAATCACAGGGGCATATGATGTACACAGGCAGTGCAACGATGGCTAAGAACAGTTTGCCAGCAGTTACTACATAGTATCATTGCATGGGAAGTAAACCTTGTTGGAATGCACTGTTACTGCACTGTACCTGTTCAGTGCATGTGACTACACACTTGGGGGGGGGGAGCACTACTCAGTGAGCATGCTAGCCAGTGGTGTGCACACTGGAAGTCTTGCTAGTCAGACAACATGCACAATTAGTAAGGCAGTGGAGAGCACACTCACCTGCTCCCCTGGTTTCCCATAAAGCTTGCTGTTCTGTGGAAGGAGGCTGTCCAGCAGGGCCTGGTTCTCCTCAAGGCTGAAGGCTGGGGCTCTCTCCACAGTACGTGCCATTGCAGTAGCCAGAGGATGTAGAGACAGCAGCAGTGTTGGTGGCAGATGTCGTCCTGGAGCATGTAGTGCAGGCAAGTGAGCCCTCAGGGGAACAGCCAGGATTATATGTGTGCTGCAGAGGCAGATACTGTCCCATGTGTCCAAGTCGTTAGCATCTTCTGAATCTGGCCAATCCATGGAATTGCACCACTAATACACGCCCACAGCATCCTTCAAAAGTTAAACTTCATGACACCCATGAATCTGCAACATTGTTGTGGCTGGCCAACTGAATTCACTGCATCAGACTCGTTGAGGCTTCGAAAACGCGTCCGTTGCCATGCCAGGCCCCAGCCAATGCGAGCGCACCGATCGGTCCATTGCTGTACAACGCGTATTCCGGGATACAACGTGTACCCGCTCACCACCGATGCAATGGGCCGTGTGGGCACACATATCGGTCCATTGCTGTACAACGGGTATTCCGGGATACAACGCGTACCCCCTCACTACCGATGCAATGGGCCGTGCGGGCACACCGATCGGTCCATTGCTGTACAACGCTTACCCGCTCACCACCGATGCAATGGGCCGTGCGGGCACACCGATTGGTCCATTGCTGTACAACGCGTACCCGCTCACCACCGATGCAATGATCCGTGCGGGCACACCGATCGGTCCATTGCTGTACAACGCGTACCCGCTCACTACCGATGCAATGGGCCGTGCGGGCACACCGATCGGTCCATTGCTGTACAACGCGTACCCGCTCACCACCGATGCAATGGGCCGTGCGGGCACACCGATCGGTCCATTGCTGTACAACGCGTACCCGCTCACTACCGATGCAATGGGCCGTGCGGGCACACCGATCGGTCCATTGCTGTACAACGCGTACCCGCTCACCACCGATGCAATGGGCCATGCGGGCACACCGATCGGTCCATTGCTGTACAACGCGTATTCCGGGATACAACGCGTACCCGCTCACTACCGATGCAATGGGCCATGCGGGCACACCGATCGGTCCATTGCTGTACAACGCGTACCCGCTCACCACCGATGCAATGGGCCATGCGGGCACACCGATCGGTCCATTGCTGTACAACGCGTACCCGCTCACCACCGATGCAATGGGCCGTGCGGGCACACCGATCGGTCCATTGCGGTACAACGCGTACCCGCTCACCACCGATGCAATGGGCCGTGCGGGCACACCGATCGGTCCATTGCTGTACAACACGTACCCGCTCACCACCGATGCAATGGGCCGTGCGGGCACACCGATCGGTCCATTGCTGTACAACGCGTACCCGCTCACCACCGATGCAATGGGCCGTGCGGGCACACCGATCGGTCCATTGCTGTACAACGCGTACCCGCTCACTACCGATGCAATGGGCCGTGCGGGCACACCGATCGGTCCATTGGTGTACAACGCGTACCCGCTCACCACCGATGCAATGGGCCGTGCGGGCACACCGATCGGTCCATTGCTGTACAACGCGTATTCCGGGATACAATGCGTACCCGCTCACTACCGATGCAATGGGCCGTGCGGGCACACCGATCGGTCCATTGCTGTACAACGCGTACCTGCTCACCACCGATGCAATGGGCCGTGCGGGCACACCGATCGGTCCATTGCTGTACAACGCGAACCCGCTCACCACCGATGCAATGGGCCGTGCGGGCACACCGATCGGTCCATTGCTGTACAACGCGTCCCTGTTCAGGTCACTCGCATATGTCACCATGCTTGTCACTGGTGAACGTATGCCAGCCACATATACTTGCCAGGGACTCAGGGGAACACCTACAACACCACACCCAGTCCACACTGTTTCCTAAGGCATGTAAGGCTGCATTACCTTTTCTGTGTATGGGGGTACACATGTGGTTTTTGGGGTGGCACTTAGGGGCAGCCACACCCAGGCTGTGCACGTGTTCATGGGGACAGGGTCCTTTGTGTGTTGTGCACATGACCACTGTGTTGTGCAACTGTTCATTTCGGAGCATGTGGCATGGTCACATTTCCAGGTTGTGTATGACATGCCACATACCCCCAGGGTCCCATGGGGGAAGGCATGTACGTCACAGGGTGACCCATTGCCATAATAGTGATGGCCCTCCACAGTCTGTGTGCATGTTGTGTTACCGATGTCTCTGATTCCATGTGCACGATGGGAGACAGTCTCCACATCAACGTTGTTTGTGCATGGACTTTGATGTTGTGCGTCACTGACGTCCATGTCTGTCCTGCGGAGGCAACAGGGGCCACTACCTGTGGGAGTCATGTTTGTATTTCTGACGTGTACATGATACGCCATGTCATGCCAGTGTCCATGTGGCAAGACAGGGTCACTGGGAATCTACCTGTCAATGAGCTGTGATGCCTGTGGCGCATCTGTCCAGACATGTCACTGTGGTGTGTGTGTGGAACGTGACAGCAGTAAATGGGTACTGTGAAACAGCCTAATGGTTTCCCATAGCACAACCTGGAACCTGTTGTCAACACATGTTGTACTGAGATGTTAGATGATGGCCATGTAGGTGCCAGATATGTCCAAACAGAACGGCACACACATCAAGTACTTGTGTCTCGTAATGATGTATCATGTGAAATTGAGTATGGTGAATGGCACATATGTGGGGTGACTGACAATCTTTCTTTCTTCAACCTATGCACTGCAGGGCTCCAGCTGTCCATAGACCATTCCCTGACCTGGCAACAATGGTGGAACGTGACAGCATCCGACGGTACCGCTTCACCAGGCAGCTGATTGAGGATTTGGCAGTGCGCTTGGCACCACATTTGGAACCTGGCCGGCCGTACCCTACAGCGCTGACCCCCAAGGTGAAGGTGATGTCAGCCCTACACTTCTTTGCCACCGGTACCTTTCAACACACTGTGGCGACTGCTGGTGGGATGTCACAGACTATGTTCAGCTGTGTGCTATGCAATATTTTGGAGGCAATGTTGAGATGCCTGAACCAGTACATCTATTTCCCTACACGTCAACAACTCACTGACGTCAAGAGTGACTTCTATGCCCTGGCGAGGATGCCACATGTCATTGGCTCCATTGATGGGACACATGTGGCTTTGGTACCACCACAGGCACATGAGCAGGCATACCGGAACCGGAAACATTACCATTCGATCAATGCTCTGGTGGTATGCCTTGCAGATATGAGCATCACACGTGTGTGCCCGTTTCCCTGGTTCGGCACACGATGCCTATGTGATGAGGAGTAGTCGCATCCCGAGGATGATGTCACAGATGCAGAACCAGTGTGCCTGGCTTGTCGGTGTGTACTGACTTTGTACCATTGTGTGTGTTCTGCTATGTTGTATTCAGCCCACTTTTCCAACTCAGCTAATGTGCAATTGTCTGCCCGTAGGTGACTCCGGATACCCCAACATGCCGTGGTTGCTGACACCCTCAGGAACCCTGTGAAACCAGCCCAGATGCGCTACAATGAGGCACATGGTCGGACCAGGAGAGTGATCGAGCGGACATTTGGTCTCCTGAAGAGCCGCTTCCGCTGCCTGGACAAGACAGGAGGGGCCCTCCCATATGCCCCAGCAAAGGTGTGCAAGATTGTCATCGTCTGCTGCATGCTACACAACCTGGCAGTGCGGAAGGAGTTGCCTCTCATCCTGGATGACGATGACCAACGTCCGCCACCTGTGGAGGATCCTGGCCTGGACCACGATGCCAGTGATGATGATGATGATGATGATGGTGATGATGGTGATGTCCGCACACAGCTCATCACCAACTTCTTCAGCTGAATGTGAGTATCCAGGGAGTTGTAATGTGAATGATGTGAGTTTGCATGATGTGTGGGTGGTGCTCTGGTGCTGTTTGAGTGTGGCCATGTGCTACTTGACTGTATGCGTGCAGCGATGTGTCCTTACAGGTAATCTGTACTCCCCAACAGTGTTGACATGCTAACTTGGTTTTGTGTAGTTATCTTGTGACATGTATTGGGCATGAGTATTGCAGTTCTGTCCTGTTCTTCAGTGGTTTTGACTGTGTCATGTCTGTCCTTTACAGGGTGCTTACAGAGTGGTTTGGTCAACTTGGTTCCCCCGACACCATGATTCAGCTTTCAGGGTGGCAGCAGTCGTTTCCCTACAGGTGATGTGCCACACACCCCTGGACTTTATATCTTCTGCCCTTTTTGACTGTGTGGCCACTGCCACGTGGGATTACCTTGCATTTCTAGTGGAAACAACATGTTGCAAATGTGTAATAAACCTGTGCTTCACTTTGGGATGTGCGTTGTCTGTGGTCACACATCTGACTGACATTTGCTTACTGCACCTGTGGGCTAGTTGACACAGACTCTGAATATGTGTGGTGTCTGTGCATTCCACAGTATTTCCTGGCAACATCAGTGTAGGCGATGAGTCCAATGGCCCTGGTGTCTCTGTGTTGTGTAGCCCTAGTGTTGTGTCTCCCTCATATGTGTCACGTCACCATGACTCACATGACGGTGTTGTACTTGCTGTAGCAGTTAGCATACACAGTGTAATTTAGCTGATCATCATCCCCATGACAGTAACCACATTGGAATCACAACAGAGGCAAGTATGGTGTATTAGTGATTTTATTTACAAAAATGTGTGAGTATAGTGCACAGGATGGTGGGTGCTGTACATTGGCATTGTGATCCAAAGTTCCCAGATGAGTTGCAAGTCTTGGTAGCAGAAATGTCCTGAGTGAAGTCCACAGTAATCTGATACATTAGTCCAACTTGAACTCCCCATGTCATGTGGGAGAGTTGTGTTGCATTCGACAGGGTGAACAGTTTGCACACAAAGTAGAATTTCCAGAACAGGTGTTGGCTTCCTGGGGGATGTACATGGCCATCAACCTCTCAGTTTTCCTTCCTCGGACAACCCCTCTTCTTTGGGGGGGGACCCTCACGTGCAGGCTGCTGCAGTGCAGGGGACTCTCCGCCAGAGTCCTCCTCCCTCCCTGTGCCAGTGGCAGTTGTTGCAGCACCAGATGTTGTGGGCACACAGGGAGGTGTGGCCATGTTGGTGCTAATCTGGCGGAGGCATGTCAATATGTCCCTATGCACCGCTGTCAGTTCTTGCAATGTGTCCCACTTGGACTCCATGCGAGACATGTGTGTCTCCACACGGGACATGTGGGAGTCCAAGCGGGCATGATGGGCAGCCTGCTGCTGTTGTATGTCCTTGAGGATCCCCACTACCTGGCTGACCTCTCCGGTGCTATTCTGGTACGCATCAGCAATGCGTGCCAGTTGTGGGTCATCATGCAGTCCAGACCCCTCTGCAACTAGCGACCTATGTCTACCACCCCTCCCACCACCCCTGGCGACACGTGCAGGACCTGCGGTGTTACGCACAGGTGAACCTAGGCCCCCTTGGGGGTTGTTACTGGGCTCGTTGTCCGTAGCTCGACGTTGGGCCAGGGTCCCTGTGCTGTTGTCATTGGTGGTCCTTGGTCTGTCTGTGTCGGCGGGGGTGGTCTGTGTGGTGGCAGTTGTTGGAGGGGTGGGTGCAGGGGGTGCAGATGTTGGTCCTGCTGGTGCTGCATCGTGACTCACGCCGGAGGGGCCAGGGCGGTCTTCGTCATCCAAGGAGGGCAGAGGCTGTTCCACACCAGTGGGCTCAGTGTCCCCCGGAGCCTGGGACAGGGACTCCTCCTCGCCTGCTGCTGTGTCCCCATCATCACCTGTTTTTTGGAAGAGACACATAATGTATGTTAAATTTCAACAGGCATCAATGGTTCAGACACCTGACAGTTGTGACTGTACCTCTGGATGCGGGCCTGTACATTGCATTGTCCTAAGTTGTCACAGTTAGAGGTTGATATTGGTGTGGCACATTGTCCTGCAAACCTGAGGCATTTCAATGTGAATGTTGAGGTGTGTGCATGGCCAGCATTGGTTGTATTTGGTGGACATCCGGCCCTCCGTCTCCCCCCAGCCCAGTTATCCCACCATGAAGCATGCCACCCTTGCAGTGGGTGCAGGTTGACTCTCAGGATGTCAGTCAGTGGTGTCCTGCTGTTGGTTGGTGCCCAGTTCCCAGCAGGGCCTTGTGCTCCCCACTACAGGGCACCATTGTCAGACATCTTTGGAGTGGCTTTTCACTCCCTGTGAGGTGTGCATGCTTCAGTGTGAGCTTGCTGGGCCATGTGGGTGGGGGATGTTGAGCTGTGACTACCACTCCCATCATGCTATTGCCTGCACCCCCCCCTTCCCAGCATGCCCATACTTCCTTCCTTTTGACTCTGCTTCCCTGTGGGGTAGTGTGCCTGTGCTGACAGGATGGCTGACAGTGTTGTCCTGGCCTTTGTTTGACTACAAGTCCCAAGAGTGTCCCTGTACTTCACACAGCATTGCCCAGGGTGGTGGTTCTTTGTGGGATCTTCATTTGGAGTGTGAGGCATTGCATTCTCCCAGGTGGGTTATGTGGAGTTTGTGTTGAGGGGGTGTGTGAGGAGAGCTGCTTGTAACTATGGTCAGTGCTGTCAGTCCTCCTTCCCACCCAGCCAGATATCCCACCATGGAACGTGCTTGCATTGCAGGGAGTGCAAGTTGTCTTTCAGGATGTCAGTCAGTGGTGTTCTGCTGTTGGTTGTTGCACAGTTCCCAGCAGGGCCTTGTGCTCCCCACAGCAGTACCCAGTGTCAGCCATCTTGTCAGTCCTTTTCCACTCCCTGCGATGTGAGCATGGTTCAGAGTGGTGTTGATGGGCCAATTGTGAGGGTGAGCAATATCTGTGACTACAACTCCCATCATGCTATTGGCTACACTGACTTCACCAGCATATACAGAATTCCTTCCTTTCAGTGAGCTTCCCTGTGAGGTGGTGTTCTAGTGGTGGCAAAATATCAGACAGTGTTTGTTGGTTATATTTGTGCCACTGCCTTGCTCTATTTGTTGTTAGGTTTGTACATGTCATGACACAGTTACATGTCACTATGAGATGGCAGGTATTGTGTTTGTCTGACTGGCATTCACATCTTGGGATGATTATCTTTTGGTTGCTGTGTATTTGCTAAGGGTGCATGGTTTGACTATCCCCTTGACAGTGATGTGTGTGTATTGTCACACCATATTTGTATATTTGTTGTGTACTCACCAGGCTCTGGGATGTTTGTTAGTCCATATACGCTCACTGGTGGTAGGATGGCCCGCACCTTCTCCTCCCAGGGCCTGAGGTATACTGGTTTGGCAGGAGGGCCACTGCTGGTGTGCTGGCTCAGGATGTAATCCTTCTTCAGTAGGTCCCTGACCCTCCTGCGCACATCATACCACCTGTTCTGGATGTCTTCCTTTGTGCGCAAACATGGTGATTGTGCGTTCACCCTGTCGACGATCCTCTCCCACATCTTGGTTTTCTGCGCCATGGGGGTCTGTTGGACCAATGTGCCAAACACTGTGGCTCTACCCTCAGGATCTCGTCTACCAGGACTTCCAATTCACTATCTAGGAACTTTGGATTCTTCTTTGGGGGCATGGTGATTGGTGGTGATTGATGTGTGTGTGTGTGTGCAAGTGAGGGTGTGTGAGTGTAGGTTTTGCTGGGTGTGTGTGAGGGTGCTATTTGTTGAGGTTGCTAATAGTGTGTGGCTTGTGTGTTGAATGAGCTGTGAGTGTGTCTGTGGTTGCTGTGTGATGGGGTTCTGTGCTGGCAGGTCAGTGGAATTTGCAAAGGTTCATGGTAGGTATTTGTGGCCTTTATATAAGTGGAGTTGCGGGTGTGTCCGTGTTCCATTTTTTTTCCACCCCTGTATTTATTGACTTTGTCATTGCTTGTTTGGCCCTCTTTTTTTTGCATTTTTTCCTTTGTAATTTCTGTGCATGTAGGAGACGTTCTTCTGACCGAGTAGGACGCTGCAGTTGTCTCGTGCGCGCTTCTCCGAGTCGTTCCCGCTATGTTTCAGCTTGGTTTCATGTGCGGCGTACGCGTCGGTCGCGGAGTGTTGTGTTTGTTCTGCTGGCTTTTGTATGCGTGTCGGTCGTACGGCTTGGGCTCCGTGCGAATCGGTCTGATTTTGCACGCATTGCATCGTACTGCGCGGATCGGAGTTCGCGGGTACGTTTCGTTCGGGTTCATTCCAGGTGCGTGTCGGTCGGTTCGATTCGCGTGGTTTCCCGGCCGGATGGCTTGTTTCCGTCCGGGTCGGTCGTTCGGCTTGAGTTCCGTACGAGTCGGTCGTGATTCACATGCATTGTATCGTACTACGCGTGTCGGGCTGCGCCGGTACGTGTCGGTCGGAGAATTATCCCGTACCGAGTCGGTCGGTACGTTTTCCGGCCCGAATCGGAATCGGCCCCATAGTCTTTAGTCTGCTTCGTTAACCCTGGCCACCAATAGCGCTGTTTCAATAAAGAAGTAGTCGCTGTAACGCCTGTATGCGCAGAACCCAAACCCTCGTGTGCCGCTAAAATCAAGCCTACCCTACGATCCATATTTGGTATTACTCTATCCCCCACTCCAGGAATCTGAGCATATGGAATGTTTTGTGCATCTAACTTGTAGGAGTACTTGAGTGGGAATTATTTAAGTACTGCTGTGCTGCCTTTGCGTGAAGCATTGACAGCTACCATTATCTCGCCGTCTACCCTCGTCTTTGAACGAGTAACTGCAGCTACGGCGGCTGTGCAAACAGCCCCCCTGCGGCTTCATCAGCCAATGAATTCCCTTCAACGTGAACGCCATCACGCTGATGACTCAGTGTATGTATCATGTGAGCCCTTGGTAGTTTGTTTCTCAACTCCACTACCTGTTCCCATAGCATTTTATGCTTAATTGTGCCACCTTTTGCATCCTTGAACCCGTTTTGTTCCAAATGATGTAGATATTCATTGTACGACTGTACACAGTAAAAGGAATCACACACAATAAGTGTGGGGAATTCGTGATCCGTATTTATAAGTGCCAGTATTAGTGCTTTGAGTTCTGTCAACTGAGCCGTGCAGTCTCCTAGAGTTTGCGTTTTTGTACAGCTTGGATGGAACTTGCCATCGTACATGCGACCTTTAACAATCGCACACGCCGCTCTGTAAGCTTGCTTACTCCATGTGGCGGGTTGAGCAGAACAGTCAGTGTAAATAATGTATTCATACTGATATAGAGGCAAAATTTCATTTGGTACAGGATATTCTTGTTCGTATTGCAAGAATGCCTGTGTTTTTAAACTTGGATCAAATCTGTATTCAACATCCGTTGCAGTAAGAGAATTAGCCCACTGTATCCATCTCGGATGTAAGGCTTTTGCATTTGGAATGCTAGCTTTTGTAACAGCTTCTAAAGCTGGTACTGGGGTCACGACAATTATGCGTTTTCCCTGAGCCAGAGCTCTTTCTCTTGCTACAGCGGTCTGTACTGCTGTCAGGATTTTTTCTGTTGAAGTGAAACGCATTTCTGCATTTGTATACAGGTGTGATTTGTATGCGATTGGTACTGTTTCACCTTCATTAAAAGTTAAATATGTGTACCCGCATTGACCCGCTATGACTCGGATCACTAAGTTCTGTGCGTTTACGCGTGTCTGTAAATATTTAGAAGCTATCATGTCTTCCTGTAGGGAACGCAGGATATTTGTGTGTTCCTGTGTCCATTGTTTGACTGAAAAGTCAGGTTATATTAAGTCGTAGAAAGGTTTTACCCTTTCTGCGTAATCCAAAATGTATGTTCGACCAAAATTTAGGAATCCCAGAATTGATTGTAAATTCTTTAATGATTTTGGAGGTTGGAGCAGCGCACACTTGTCTAAAAAGTTAGCTGCCAGGCTTTTCCCTCACTTGACAGCTCGTATCCTAAAAACAGGACATTGAGGTGGGCAATTTTTGATTTTTGAAATTAAATTTATAGCCCTCAGAGGCGAATCCCATAATAATGGTGCTCACCCAGGTCAAGTGCCTCTTTAAATCATCGTCCGTCAGATAAATATCATCCACATAGGACAATGCTTCTTCATCCAAATTTTGGAGTAACTCTGTTACCCTTGCTGAAAACAACTCTGGGCTATTCTTGTACCCTTGGGGGAGTCGGCAAAATTGCCGTTGTGACCCTAACGCACTGAATGCGGTCAGATACCTCCTTTCAGGCGCTATATTTTGGCAGAAAAATCCATTTGAGATATCAAGTGTTGTTTTGTATTTTTTCCGCACAATGTTATTCATTAATGCGGCACTGTGTGCATTTTGAACTGCAAATGTCTTTGTGCAAGTGTTTAAATGTCTGCAATCTAAAACTAGACGATATGTGTTGTCAGGTTTGGCTACTGGGAACAAAGGATTGTTCATAGGTGAAGTGCAATTTTCTATCACCCCCTGATATTCAAGTTAATTTAGAATATTCCTGACTTGTTTTTTAGCTTCCTGCTTTATAGGGTATTGCCTTTGAGCATTTGGGGAAACTTTTAACGGCATCACGTGGTGGGTTGAATCCTCATCCCAACCAGCATGATTTTTATACAATGCTGGAGCTAGGGCAACCGCCCACTCCTGTGCATATGCATGTTTTAGGTGATTGGGAACGAGGTCGGAAAAGGCTGGAAAAATTATCGTTTCTCCCCTAGGGCACTCAATGACGAATGCAGGCGGCCAGTCTTGTTCTGCTAATAGAATGTCATAACCAGATGACAGATTTTTCCAAAAGAGACCCTTAACTTTTCTGGGCTTGTCCCCCTCCATCCGGAGTGTTATCTCATGTAACTTATGTGGGACACTTACCCGAGTATCAGGTGTTTCCACCGTGATATACTCACTCAATTCCGCTGTCACCAGAAATTCCTTCAGGTTCTGGCGAGCTATCGTTACTTCTGCCATGCTGTCTAGCATCGTCAGAGCCCATTTTTTCCGTTCAGAAGCAGTGTCCTCAGAATTCTGGGCATGTCTGATCTTGAGACTTGCTACCGTCTTCTTTTTGAACTGAGGTTTTGATTTTTGTTTATCCTCTTTTTTAGGTGCGTAGTCCGCAGCGTGTTGCGCGTCTCTGGACTTTGTACGCTCCTTTGACCGTCCTTCCCTCTCGGAGTTTCGTGATGAACCCTGAAAGGAACGAGAGGAACGAGTATCAGTATCCTGATACCTGTCAGATTTTTTAATATTATCCCTATTCCTGAGGTTATACCTCTTTTCAGAGGGCTCCTGTTGAGGAGACCTACCTCTGGACTGAGATCTAGTGTCTTTAGACTTTTGCTGTTTTTTATTTTCCCACTTCTTTTTAGAAGAAGTAGGTGTCTGCTTTGTTAGGTCCTTTTCAGGACTGCCCACCAGTTGTGGTTTTGATGCTTTCTGTTGTAACAGAATAAATGTCCGATCCATGTGGTATCTTCAAGTAGTTTATTAGGCAAGGTACAGGAAGAAAGGAGGTAATGAAGTAAGGTACAAATGAACGAACCCCAACAGGAGCAGCCTCCTTGCTGCTCAGCCCTACACTCAACTGACATTCACCCACGCATACAACACTCTATGACATCATCCACTCATACTAACATTCTACACACATCCACTGGCTGAGCAGCAAGCTGGAAGCAGATACCACAATTCTTCCCCCTTTAATAACAACAGAAAAGAAGAAGTAAGAATGAGCATAATAACACTACAATGAAAGACAAGCAAATACCACACTTTCCCACCTAGACTGTCTCTGCCTAGTTCTGCATATGCAGTTTCAATTATTTTGGGTAGTTCGTGTTGTTGGTCGTCTGGACTGAACTCCCTTAGGCGTTGGCGGATCGCCACTGAAGCCGCTTCCCCTTTAATGTTAGCTAGTATTATGGCTGAGACCTGTTCAAAGTTGTTTAGCAACTTCATCCCTAAGTTAAGGGCAGGCTCTGCTCCGTACTCATTTTGTATCTGTTTCAATACGTCAGGTACTACTGCTAAGGACAGGATACCATGTGTTCTGGTATATATGGCAGCAAAGACTGAAACCCCAAGAGGTGCAGTCCTCTACTTGTGGTGTAAGACCCATGGGCAGGCAGATTGTTAGAATTCTGTGTTTATCACTGGTTGTAGTATTCGGGAATACTGCTTCAAGCTGAGTTATTTTCTGAGCTATCCAGAATGGGATTTGTTCGTGTTTTGCTGGCATTTTGCCCATTATCGCGTGTAATGTTTGTGGAGTTATTTTATTAACTGTATCTTGGACTGGAGTGTCTTGTGCTGCAGCTGGTGCAGGCTGAACTGTTAAAGTCCTCATCACAAATTGTGTGAGGTTTCTGTAGATTTTAATTAAATCTCTGTGTTGTACGAGTAAGTCTGGCTGTGGCATTGTGTCAATGTCAGGATGTGGTGTGTATGCTGCTAATATGGGCCATGTGACTCCTGCTCCTCCGAGCGGGCCTAATCTTGTTCTTCCTCGTACGTGGGGTAGGGCGCCTTTAAACCAGTAATTATGCTCCTGGTAAGTAAGCGGAACCTCTACTTCCTCAAAAGGAGTATAGTCCGCTGGTCTTTTCACCTTCTAGGTAGTAGTGAAATACATTTGTAATTGGATTCGCTGCTGGGATTGTAACCCAAGAACAGAACACCTCTGTTTTATTGGATTCGTGTGCCTCAATCACGAAAATTACTGTACCACCCCTGGCTCTTAAGCCATGTTCTAGAAGTTTTATGGTGACTGCCCTTCTGAAATTTGGTGCAATTTGTATTGCATCTTCAGGGTCTTCTTCTAAACCAAAGAGGTTTGTTGTAACTCTCCCTGTTGCGCTTGTTTCTTCCACCATTTTTAATTGGAAGAAGGGAGATTAAAGAGTTCTTAAAATAAGGTGTAAGTGCACAATTGTAGGAACTAAATATCCTTCAAGCTTGAATAACCAACAGCCAATAAATAGTATTCTCGTACTACTCAGCTGCGGCGGATTTTGTGCCCACCCACTCCAGACATCTCTGGTGTTTTGTGAGTAGGTTCTCTGAGAATAGCACGACTGAACTACTCAGATTCTACTGTTTAAGTACCAAACCAACGTTGGCGGCGCCATGTCGTGTATCTCCTATAGTACCCCTGCAGGACCTGCGCGTTTGGATAACATACTGCGGGCTTGGTGGCAGACTGACTCCGTGCACCCCTACCGTATATGTTAGCCTAGTTTTGCATTAGCTAGTTCGCAGTGCCATTAGTGTCTCCTCTTATCGGGGAGAGATTAGTTTCTGGCAACCTTAGAACATGACAACCCTGATTCCCTCAGAATCTCGGAAACAATGTACTACCTTTCGCTCAGTCACTCGTGCTCACTTATTCGGTTTGTCTCAGAGAGTTACACAGAATAAACAGTCGGGCGTTTCAATAAGTATTTATTGAACAGTTGTTATTCTAGTGTAAAATATATGTGCTGCGGTAACCAGCAGACAATAGCAGAGATATATTATCAGCAGTACGATAAAAGCAAAGGGATAGAACAGTTCTACCATATTGCGATAATCATGAGTACATACATGAATATAAAAGCATTATGCAAGTGCGCGTACTCCTACGATGCCTATCTAGATGTACCTGTGTGTACCTAGCATATGTGTGTAGGTCTTAGAAGCTAAGAGCCAAGAATCCTCCTAGGATTTAGTCGAACCCCCATACCTGAACAGAGAGAGTGTGGGACCCCGTCCTGGTCTCGAATTGGACACCCCGTCCGGGTTGTGTCAGACCACTGTCAGCTTGAGCGACTGCATGCAGGAGCCTCAGCGTCTCTGGTCAGTGTGTCAGCATGGAAGTCTCGGTTCCCTATGGTTTACCGGGGCAAGATGTGGTGTATTTATACCCTAAAGAGTCTCGATCCTCAGTATGGTTTGTATTGGACATAAGGAAGACGTCAGGGGTGAACTTTGTACATACATTATGCTGGTGGTGTATTCTTAGAAAGCCATGCATAATTAATAAGTACAGTGTGGGCCTGTGTTTGGAAGAACCCTGCTGCATTCAAAACCACAGGATAGATAACGTTCAGCCCTCAGAGCTCGTTGTGTACTAGCTGGGACCAATGTAGGTGAAAGATCGTGCCTATATAAGGAATCGTACTATAATAGGACATGTACAGTTGTGACCATAATTGGGCATATGCGGCCATGACCATAATTGGGCAAGTACGAATATGACCATATTAGGTTAAATATGAATACGTCCATTTTAGGGCATGTACGAACGGATCTACATTAGGGCATCTATGCGGGATATAACAAGATACTGCCAGGAAGAAGGGAAAGGAGGCGGTTTTCCTGCTGATTGGTGCTGAAGCAGCCTTCAATAATGTGGACTTGGGAATGATGTTTTGAAGAGACTTCAGGCCCTATTCACAAAGGTAAACTGACAAAAGTCTAACTTTACGACTTTCGGTATTCATTAAGGGCATTTACGAGTAGTAAAGTTAGACTTTTGTTTCAGTTAAACTTAAGTTTTGGTCTTACGTTTAACTGAGACCAAAACTGAGACAAAAGGCTAACTTTACTATTCAGAAATGCCCTTTGTGAATACCGAAAGTTGTAAAGTTAGACTTTCGTCTCAGCTTACCTTTGTGAATCGGGCCCTTTGTTTTCTAGATTTCTTGGCTAGATACTACAGCCCTCCGATGAGGGTCAAGGACCATGATCAATCCTCGGCCTATTTACACATAAACAGGGGTGCTCGCCGAGGAAATCCACTCTTTCGTTGCAGCCTCTCTTGCAGAAAATCAGAGAGCATCGCCAAATTAAAGACATCTGTTTCTCTCAGGAAACAGTTAAGCTATCGCCCTTTGTAGGCGAGAAACTGCTCACTCCTACTGAACTCCATCAGCCACTTCAAGCCCTCATTTCCATGCTTGAAGTATTCCAGACTGTGGCAGGACTTCAGATCAATATGACCAAATCTGGGGGCTTGGTACTAGTTGGAGGGGCACTCTTGCAGAGACCCTGATGCACAAAACACCATTCCTCTGGTATTTATACACCATTCAATACCCGGGTATCCAGTTGACACCCAATCTCCTAGCTTGTGCCAAAATGAATAGAGGACTACTATTGTGTGAAACCAAACCCACCCTAGTAGCTTGGAAAAACCATGCCCGTTACTGGGTTGGACGAATAGACGTACTGAAAATGATGTTGATGCTGCGAATCCGATATGTCTTTCAGGTCCTGCCCCTCTCCTTGAGGATTAAAAATATCTCACAATTACAGTCAGCCTGCATGATCTGTATTTGGGAAGGTGGGACATCGAGACTCCCTGCGAAGAGTAGACCTGCATGCAGAATCGAGGGATGGAGGACTGGGGTTACCCCACTTACTACGCTGCTACCAAGCCTTTCAGCTATGCTACATGATTAAGTGGCTGAGAGGAGAAGCAGCCAAACAATGGTGCTTTATAGACCAAAACATGGCAACTAAACTCAACTCCTATATGTCTCTCCAGTTACTGGATAAGAAATCACAGGTTCCTGGTGGGATAGTCAAATGTATAAAACATTAAAACAAATCATTTCATCATATAATTAATCAAGGGCATACAATGACATTAGCTATAACCAGTCATTTATGTTCAGGACCTTTTATACATGTCCCGTGCACAGTACCCAAGTGATCACACAGTGTATAACAAGTAGACAGAACAATAGGTGTAAATGATACAAGAAAGGCAATAGTACAGTAATAAGTTTGAGTCACTGTTTGTTCAATGAAAGTCCTTTGAATTAATACATCAAACAAATAAAATTATAAAGGCGTCCAATTGCCAGGGATCTCAACGGCGTTTAAACGCGACTGGTAGAGGGCATGGAGAGGATAACTGGGGGTGGGTTTTGGGGGGTCAGTTTCAGTAGATATACCCACCCGAATGTTGTTCTTAATCTTTATTAACAATAAAAACTATTGAAACTAAAATTCAATTGAGGTGATATCAAAGAAGCCCCATCCCCTAACTGATCTGTCCCTTTGCACAGCAGACTATGTGAGCTAATCTGTAGCTAGACAGCACAGCCAAAATTAATGTATTCAAAGAGGCAGAGCGCGCATGCATCAGCAGGGTTATCTGGAACAGGCCTTTGGGGGTATTGAAATGCCGGGGCTGTGCAGTGGATAGAAAACAGATTTGCTCGTAGATTACTGGCAGTACTAAAGATAGCGCAACCTTTATATCCCAAGAGGATCTAGGCTTACCATACATAGAGGATCAAATTGGGTTAGCCTCACTATTACTCTGGATTACGTGTTGGGTGAAACCGGATGCTACACTTGCTAGATGTTGCATGGCTGACTGCATGGCTGACTGCTGAGCCTTAGATGGTGCAAACTGAATTCCCTGGTTTGCTTATTTGAAGAAAACGTTTGGGAAATTAGGTATGGTGGAAGCATATAGTAACCTGCAAATACATGAACTTAATTGTAAAGAGAACATTACCATTTTCTATCTTGAGCACTGTAGCAAAGAGAGATTTGCAAAGGCCCAGGAGTTGCAAACAGACGTGAATTATTCAAAATAACATAAAAGGAAGGTCAGGGCAAAAATAACCTGCACTAGTTGTTATCGTGTAATATGGCTACAGTTTATGATTAAGGCAAGGTGCAAAGAGCCTGGGTTGTGACCTCCATACACCCCAAGAAAGTGGTATACAGACCACTAACACAATCTAAACACAAATGGCCCTGCACTAACGTGAATTATTCAATGGAGGCAACCACTAGGACCCTTGAACCATACTTAATCTGGCTGACTGATCCAACTCATCGAGTGTATCTCACTCATTTCAGGTTGAAGATTGTTCGTTTAAGGTAGCCCTCCCTTTGCAAAAAGTGTGGCAGCATAATTTACCCCATGTTGTTGTAACAATGTTGCAAAACAAAGTACTAGTCACTTCATATTGCTTTGCTCATTATACTCTGCCCCACGCATTTCTTATCTGGTTCCTAAACTACGCAAATCAAACATCAGACAATCCCAAGTGGGACTGGAACTTTAGCAGAGGCTATTCACATTAGACATCTGCTATTCTGTCTTAAATTACATGTGGACAGCCCTGATGATTAGGAAAAGTCGCAGCAGCACTAATTCTATCACGTCTGGACTATTGCAACAGCCTGTACGCAGGTGCCAAAAAACCTGCTCTGAAAAGATTACAAGTGGTCCAGAACGCGGCAGCCAGACTGGTTCTTAAACTACCTAAGGGGTCCTCTACAGCGGAGGCACTCAAAACCTTGCACTGGCTGCCTATACATAAAAGAATCCTTTTCAAAATCTTAACTATCATTTTCAAGGCCATCAGGAAAACAGGGCCCAAATACCTACGGTCAAGGATCAGACCCTATATCACCCAACGACTCCTGCGGTCCTCCTCAAAAAACCTCTTAGCACCTCCCCCCTTTTATCTTATATCCAGAGGGGGAAGTCAATGGCTGTCCTGGGAACTAAAGCCTGGAATAGCCTGCCCATCCAGCTGAGATTGGTGCAATCCGAACAAATGTTCAAAAAACTTCTAAAAACCTGGATCTTTGCTGCCCCAGAGCATACTGTGCTCTCTCTCATCTGATCCCGTCCTCGCCAATGTGCTCGCTTAGTCTCTCTCCACCTCAGAGCTACTAGTCTTTCAGCTAGCGCCAAGATGCTCCTTGGAGTGAACGTAGCGCTTTATAAATGCATTCATTCAGTCACTCAAAAGCTACAAACAAATACTCATCTGAATAATGTGTGTTATAAGTTGGCCTTTTAAATGTTTTAATATTGATTGCGGATTGAATATTGATTGTGGTTTGTCCGACCTTTTTAACCTTCTTGTAGTAGAGTTTTAAAGCACGTCACTTTATAGCGTTCCTTAAAAGATAAATGGTACTTTTGTTAAGAGTTGTTTATATCGGAGCCCTATTGCGCAATTTTAAAATAACTGTAAAGGCCTTTGTGTACCAAATGGAAGAGAGTTTTAATAGCATGCGAAATTTTATATAATTTTATATATGAAAAATGGCACGTTTGTAAAGATCTCTTATATTAGAGAACTATTGTGCAGTTTTTAAATAAATTTGCAGGCCTATTTTTTTTTAACCAGGATAAGTTTTGAAGAGGCTTCTTTTAATTTAACAATGAGTATTTCAGTTTAAACCTGTTACTTATGTGCTCGGGGCTTTTGTATTTTATTAATTTCATGATATGTGTACTGTGTTGCTCTTGACTTTTATGGCTTTTTGCCGAATAAAGTAAATTGAACTGAACGTTACATGTCAATACAATCTCCTATTGTGTATTGAAAAGATCCAGTGACTGCAAAATATACTACTGCCATAATTGTGACAAGTGGTGTGATAGTCACTGGATTTTGGTTAGGAGGCTGAAGTTGAGGCTCAAGCTGATGACATAAATTCAATATGGTTTGACGATTAAGTCTCTTTCTTGAATGCTGGAAAGGTCAGGAAATGGACGGAAAACTCCTAGCTGCCGTCTTCTTCCAGGGTCCACCTGTGGTGGTTGGAGGATCTGTCTAAAAATTGTAAATATTATCTATATTATTTACATACTTTTATGAACATATATAACTATATATATATATATATATAACTATATATATATATATATATATATATTCACATATATATATAGCTAGATAGATAGATAGATATAGATATATACATTCTGACACATCAATAAAAAAGTCATTGAAAATGTCACCTCACATTTTCAAAAATACACAGATGTCAAGTTACCCTGCTCCATGTGTGATGTTCTTTCCAATTCTGGGTTTATTTTACAATCTGTAACTTGTAGTCTAATAACAGAATACGCGAGAGTACAACAGCCAGAATGCAATAAAAAGCATGCACTGGAAAGGGACATCAGTCATGGAGCAGGGAAAATTTGAAGCTATGTATACCATTTTTTTTCAATTAAAAAATATCCGACAAAAGAGGTTTTTTTAAACCATGTAAAATATAGGTTTAATGTACACTACTGCTATTCCATATATCAAATATAAGTGAAGAATATTTGATTTATACAGCATTTAGGACACAGAAACCACCATTTTGGGTGTATCTTGCGAGCCTTCTAGCAGACGTAGTCTGTCCTAAAATGGCGGCTGTCTGACCTCTCAGTCTTGAGAAACGGACACTGTACGTCTGCTAACTGTTCCATCCGTCAACGATGTACACATCCATAGGTTAACATGGTGTGATGGATAAGAGACTATCCAATGGTTGATGTAGGCATCCATTCAGATGTGTATGTCGCAGTGATGTTCACATTTCTGTAATGGTTTCTCACTTGCCCCCTGTCCTTGCTAGAGTACAAGCTTCCTTCCAATTTACTGCTCCACAGCTACCATGGTGAACAATACTGCAGACAGGGCCCCAAACGTCACACCAGAGGAGCTTGAGATACTGACTGATGAAGTCCTGTCCCAGTACAGTCAGCTATATGGCTCGCCAGGGCAACAGCTACACAATGTAAAAAATATTATTTATGTGATATTAATTGTATTATTTTTTTCAGGATAAAACTGAGCTTTGGTTTATGATACATGTGTGTATGTATCAAATGGTAAATATTGTTTAGGCCAATATTATGGGTAATAATCTTAGATTATGTTGCTAAGAGAAATATATTCATTTTACAATGCTAAGTAGTTGATTCTTTTGGCAGATTTATCGAGACCATTAAAAAAAATTCTTACATTGTAGTTACATAGTGCTATCTGATTTTATTCTCATTTAACCTTTATTTTTGAAAAATGTTCTTGGTAAAATTACATGACAAATATTATAAAATATATAAATGTATAAAATGTTACAATTTCTTCTGAATGTATATATAAAGGATAAAAGTTGATAACATACATATACCATTTACAAATATATAAATATATGTTCATGTAACTAAAACACATTTTCAGGTTTAGTAGTTATAGATAGATGTGTCATGAAGGATAATTAGCTTTGGGGCTTGGTGAGGGATGGATTAAATGGGTCAAGCTACTTTATACTTCTCCCTCAGCTAGAGTTAAGACGGGAGGTATAATTTCAAGCCCCTATGAGATACACAGGGGAACTAGGCAGGGATGCCCCCTGTCCCCTCTCCTGTTCGTTCTGGCTATGGTGCAGCTAGCCGTGCAGTTTAGAGAAGAGAGCGCTCGACTGGGTTTGACGCTAGATGGGAGAGAGTTCATGATTTCTCTCTACGAAGATGACATCCTCCTTTATTTGTGGAATGGAGACGGTGGGGTAAGAGACACAATGGACACCCTGAGTGACTATGCTACACTAACCGGCCTGAAGGTAAACCATTACAAGACACATGTCTTTCCCCTTGACCCTGCAGCCCCCTGCCCCGTCACTTCCAATAACACTAACTGGTCCCCCCGGTCCTTTAGATACCTAGGGATTCAAATATTCCATGAGCAGAGAGACCTCCTTGATGGCAACTTGAATCCAGCTCTTCGATCACTTAAAACATCGGTGGCATTCTGGCACTCCCTTAAGCTCCCTACCATGTCAAGGGTGGCATTTTCCAAAATGGTTATGCTGCCTTGTTTACTTTATTTCTTCGCAAATCTGCCAGTGGTCATCCCGAAAACGTGGTTCAAGGAAATAGACACGCTACTGAGGGACTTGATCTGGGATGGGGGCCGTAACAGAGTTATATGTAATCAATAAGGACTGACCTGTTTGTGACTAATTTAGGACTCAGAACTGTATGAGGAAGGGGAAAAAACCTTTAGTTTTTATAAAGCCCTCACCCACCAACCTAGTTGGTGGCATGCTTCATCATCGGGCCCACCCAGTGACGCCAAATGCGTCCCGGGTGTGCTACAACGCCTGTATTACAGCGGAGCTGGTATATTGCTGAGTGTGCAGTGTGAGTGATGTGAGTGTGAGAGGTTAAAAGCTATACAGTGGTCCCAGTACCCAAAAGGGCTTAGCATTTAATATCTGGGCCTCTGTTAGCGTTAAAAACAAGGCAGTGGATGCTAGTGGAGCGAGTGTTAAGAACTCCTACATCCAGGGTGTGGTCTACATGTTTCAGCCAGGCTTATCATTAATGCTGGCTTTCCTCAGGACCGGAAAAGTATGTGTAAGTGCGTGTTACACTTATTGTGAGTGTGATTTAAAATGTGTTGCACGCGCTAAGGTGCCATATATGTGGGAGGGGGATTCCCTCTCCAAGCAATAGCTAGCGTTTTGTAGCATATGCCCCTGTGGAGAAATCCGGCAGAGATTCTGACCGCCTTTGTGGATCAGGACCTGTAGGAAACCTGTTCTGCTGTCGCGGATCTCCGGAAAAGGCCGTAACAGAGTGTCATTGGCTACCGCCCAGAGACCGAAGGAAGGGGGGGAGGGGGTTGGGAGCACCCAACTTCAAATCTTACTATCTGGCTTCCCAGTTGCAGTGGTTGGCCCAGTGGCTGGAAGGGGTTGGGTTGGAGACGTTGGATATCTTATCTTGTACAGACCTAAAAGGGAAATTGCTAGCTAGGCTATTACTTCCTAGGAAACAGGCTCAGCCCCAGGGCACCTTGCTCACAGTGGCCTTGAAATGTTGGTGCAGAAGCATTATGCAAACGCCAGAAACTCCATTACATTCACCGGACCTCCTCCTGGTAGGCTTGCCACGAGGGGATGCCACCTCATCTTTCACCATGAGCCAATTGAGAGATTGGGGAAAAGTGGGTTTGTTGAGATCGGGAGTCTGTTACTTGGAGGGTGTAATGATACCTTTGGGGGACTTAATCTCCCAATCTGAATTGCCCCCTGGGCAATTCTTGAATTACCATGGGATGCAGAAAACCTTCCAGTCTCTATGGGGAGGTGGTACTCAAGAACCAAGCATGCATGCGCTCTTGCAGGCCATGATCTCATTGGGTTCGGCAAGACACCTAATTAAATGGTTGTACCGGGTCTTGAGAGAGATGGCAGAGAATCGACTACCAACGCTACAACAGAAATGGGAAACACTCATAGAATATATCTGAGGTAGAGTGGAAAAAGGCGCTGCGGTCGCCCAAGACGATCTCCAGAAATGCTAGCTTTAAATACGCCCAATTCAACATCCTCCATATGACTTCTCACTCCACATAGACTTAACATAATGCTAGGCAGCACCGACAAACAGTGTCCGGACTGTACACAGCTGGACGCTGACTTCAAACACATGGTATGGAACTGCCTATCCCTGCCTGAGTACTGGCACCATGTCCTTGATTTATTACATAAGGTCCTTGCACGCACCATTCCCTACATGATGGAAGCATGCGTGTTGGGTTTCTATCCTAGGCCAAAAACCAAAAAAGTAGGAAACCGATTGATAGACTTAGCTTTGGTACTGGCTAAAAGAAGAATAGCATTAAGATGGAAATCCTCCACAGGTCCTAACATCTCGCATTGTGAAAACGATGTCACAGCTTGGGCCCGGGCGAGGAAAGAGCATTCATAGAGGAAGACAAAAGAGGGGTGAGACGCCGCCCTATAGCGGACTTATGGTCGAAAGTATTACGAGAATGGGAAGCAAGGGATGTAGACGAAAAGGATTGTCCTCCCGAAACCCTACAATCCACAACACCGCCATGAATAAAAACAACCTTCATCTGAGACCCATCTAAGGACGAAAACCAACAACCTCTTCCTGTGACCCCTATCTGGCCCCTACAAGACCATTAACTTATGTTGAATGTATGTATGACCTGCCTGTCATTAGAATAATTAGACCATTACACGCATAGCCTAACTGGCTCTACTGGACGCTCTCGTTGTTATTAAGTTTTATGAGTAAATGGTCTACACATGATCGGATATTAGATTCTGATACATGGCAATAGCCATGACGAACTAATCCCCATCTTTGACAGACTTGTTGTTGAGCCTGGATTACCAATAATGTACTAAAATACATGAATAGAATGATATTTTTCTTTTTTTACATGATGAGTACTTAGAGAGTGTTGATGTCTACAGGCCCGACAAAACGCATATGTTTATCAGTTGAAATTAAAATGTAAACTCAATAAAAAAAATATATATTTAAAAAAAAAAAGATAATTAGCTATTATTTTAAAAGAAATCGAAAATACAAATAGATTTAGGCAAAGTGTAAATCAATATATATATATATTCCAGGAAGATGGAGGAGTGTAGGTGAGACCACAGAGTCCCGATCACCAACAAGTGTCCCTCAAATTGACCGGGACCCTCCATCTCTGATAAGAAGCAGTATTCTGCCTCTCCCGAGGTGGAACCAAAGGCCGGAATACATTTAGAGGCAAGCCAGTGAACATTGTTAAATCATCCCGTATTAGAAGGGAGACCTGAAGCCCCAGATTGGGGCAGACTTTGTTGTTTTTTTTGGTCCTGACGAAGTGCCGCCCGATCCTTGGGCTCTCGAGGCACGAAACATGTTGACCACTCTTCACTAGAAGCTACACTGGTACTTAAAGTCCACTTGATAGCACCACTGTTTTTATTTGTACCTGGTACCCTTCCTCTATAAAAATTCGGTTTTAGGATACCAGAGCCTATTTTAGCCACCACTCACTCACTCCACTAGTTACATGGTTAGTTAGCTCCCTCACTTGCACTCATCTATATGGCGTCTTCGGATCAAAAGATCTTCGACAAAGAACCCCAGGCCCGTCAGGCATTGCAGCGCCGGCCTGACGACGAGCGCCCAATGATGAAGCATGACACCCTAACAGGTGTGTGAGGGCACCAAGATCTGACCTTCAGGTCTTCCTGCAAAAGGACTACCAGCCACTTGGGTCAACCTTTGGTGACCATTTTGGGGAAGGAGGAACTACCCCTACCATGATATTTATATATATATACACACTGAAAAAACCATAGGTTTTACAGAAGTTATAGTTAGAAATTAGCATTTAAAAAACCTTTGAAATTCACTGAAAAAAACCATAGGTTTCAGGGGCGTTATAGTTAGCTGGACATTTCACTCGTACAAAACCATAGAAATTTCACTGTTATAGTTAGTTCAGCTAACTATAACTCGCGCCCCCCCAATGCACTGCTCATGACGTCACATATTACATCATTCATGGCATGGTCAGTGACATCACTGATGACATCACTGATGACATCATCCAGTGACTGTGTGTTTCTGTAATTTTTAAATATGTTTTACATATATTCTTAGGTGTATTGAAGAATGTGTGGGTGTATAAGTGTCTGGATGGGGGATTTTACAGGTGTGTGACTGATTGTATAAGTGAGTGATTAAACGTGTCTTACTGAATGCATGGGTTAGTGACTAAACTGTGTGAATGTGTGTATCAGTCTGTCTGTTGTTGTGTAAGCTGCTACATGGGTTGGTCAGTAGCTACATGAGTGTTTATATGGGTTATTGATTGTTTGCCTGAGTATTTGTATGGGAGACTGAGTGTGTGTGTGGGTGGGTTGGAGGTGTGTGACTCTGTGCATTGATGTGTGAGTGGTTGATTCACTGGGTGTATGGGTTCAAGAGTGCATGTGGAAACAGCTGTATGGGTGGGTGAGTGTGTGTATGTGTGTGTTGGTGAGTGAATGGATGTCTCAGTGGTACATGTGTGAGTAACTACATATGTAAAAGGCAGTATATGTGAGTGATGCTGTATATAAATGAGTATATGTGAGAGTGAGTGATTGTGAGAGTGGCTGTATGGATGAGTGTGTACTTGTATCAGTGATTATATAAGAGAGTAATTATGCGTTAGTATCTGTATGAATTAGTGAGGTGGTGTGTGTATAGGTGAGTAAATGGGAGTGTGATTGATTCTTTGCATGACTGACTAGGTGTGTGAGTAACTCCATGGATGAGTGGCGGTGTGTGAGTGTCTGAATAGGTGTATGAGTGCATATCATAGTGTTGTATTGATGAGTGACTGCATGTATAAGTGAATGTATGGGTGAATGAGTGGATGTGTGTGTAGACCTATGAATCAAAGAGTGCGTATGTAGTAACTGGTATTGGTGTCTCGATGGTTTCGAAAACGGTAGTCTGTATTTTACAGTGGGTGTATTAAAGGTTATATTAGACTGTGAGGAGGTGCATCAGATTTTCACGTGGATGATGTCATCAGTGATGTCATTTGAGATGTCATCAGTGATGTCATCAGTGATGTCACTGACCATGCCATGAATGATGTAATATGTGACGTCATGAGCAGTGCATTGCGGGGGCGCGAGTTATAGTTAGCTGAACTAACTATAACAGTGGAATGTCTATGGTTTTGTGCGAGTGAAATGTCCAGTTAACTGTAACGCCCCTGAAACCTATGGTTTTTTCAGTGAATTTCAAAGGTTTTTTAAATGCTAATTTCTAACTTTAACGTCTGTAAATCCTATGGTTTTTTCAGTGAATTTCAAAGGTTTTATAAATGCTAATTTCTAACTATAACGTCTGTAAAACCTATGGCTTTTTCAGTGAATTTGAAAGGTTTTATAAATGCTAATTTCTAACTACAATGTCCCTGTAACCTATATTGTTTTTAACTAAATTTTAAAAAAGACGTGCATACTTTTTGTAGTGAAAAACTAACTGTAACAGTAGTCTGTTATAAGTTATAATTTAACAATGTTTAAAACTTAATTAGCACTAATTAACATATAAGTGTGGAAAAAGTGTGACGGAGCAGCTATGATACCTGACTTCGAACAACAGCGTTCACAGTTCGATTCCCGGCTCCAGCGGCACGTTAGCCCACCACTATGTCACTGTGGGCAACACCTTGCTTAATCTTTCCGATGCCCCCGAGCGCCGGCACACCTTTCCAGGGGTAGCTGTACGCTTTACAAATGCCCGCATTTTTTTAATTTAAAACCATAGTGATGAGAAATATTATCACGTTTTTTTTCGTTCTATTCTGAAAGATCTTTTTTTTTATGTCTTCTATTTAGAATTACGGCAATTAATAAATGTATTTTTACTCATGAGAATGGAAATGACACGGTTTTCCAGGTAACAGTTTTTAAGGGCTCCAACGTATGTACATATTAAGGACCTTATACGTGTTAGGTTCGAAATCTAAAACTTTTTCCGCTTCACATTTTGTAACTTTTCCCAACACGTGCACAAGTGAAACAGTTAAAACGTGAGCACGTGTCAACTGTAAAACGTGACATCTAAATGGGTGGAGCCGCATCTTCCTTCCATAGACTACTCAATAACCAAAAAGTATATAAACCACACCCGTTGATTGATTAGTTTCGTTTTTGCGAGTTATTTACGCGTCTCCATTCAGTGATGCAGGTGCTCTTTTCTACAGTCGGATTCTTCTTTTGCGGCCACAAAACATAATCCTGAGTTGTAAGTTGTTTGATTATGGCATACTAGATATTTATAATACGTAGCTATTTGTCAATATTTAAACACTTGTATTTAGAAAAAAGTGTTATTGGTTGTTTTTGCCATTCATATGTAACGTTAGCAGCTTGTTTTCAGAAACAGACAGAATACAGCAAACATTGTTCCTAATCTGGCTCCTTTGAGCTCATATAGTGTGACTTTGTATATTATAATATTGACACTGTACTTGACCTCAGAAGTGTTGGTGACCCGTCGGCGCGAAGACTAAAGATTTATATGTAACGTCAGCAGCTTCTAGTTTGTAGTCTATTTCCCCTTGAGATCATATAGTGTGAGTATGTATATTATAATAACCACACATTATGATCTCAGAGGAGTTTGTGACCCGTCGGCGCGAAGACTAAAGATTTATATGTAACGTGAGCAGCTTCTGGTTTTTAGTCTATTTCTCCCTTGAGATCATATAGTGTGAGTATGTATATTGTAATATTTACATTTATACTGACCTCAGTGGAGTTTTTTTGATATTTCTATTTTTGTCTGTTGCGGTTCCTATTCACCTTCTCCCTAAAGAATATATACTACCAGTAGTGTATATTATTATACTACTATCCTATATATTCTTAAAGGAGTACGTGATTTGTTAGCGGAGCAGTGAGCGACCTCTAAGCACTACGACTGAACTTTCCCGAATTCTACAGAATAGAAATTATAAAAAATGATAAAGCGTGCATTTCTATGTAATATAAAGTGATTTGTATTTAACTGTTTTTTACTTGTTATTGTGACCTGAGAAGAAGTAGTGAGGGAGTGTTTCTTGTAGCACTTCTTTGCTACTTTATCTAAAAGTAACTCATGCCCTCTTATATTATGAAGAATATGGGGCAACACTTTTACAAACTATAGCAGAAAAAAAAAGGGAGGGTGTGCCCACGCTTAAGGGATATTTTATGAATTGCGTTTTTATTTGTCACCCCTTTGATATATACAGCTTCAGTTTCCGAAGAAAGTATATTTGTAATTGCTTAATAAAAACTATTTCAAACCTAGACTGAAATTTTTGCTGCGCAACCACAGCTCCCCGTCAGAAAAGTAAACACCACATTATAACTAAACAGTGCTCCTGGGAAGTATTCCACCCGCAAACTTAATAAAAAGAAGACCGCAACACACTGTTATTTTCCCGCCGTGATTTGTACACCCCACGCCAATTATATAAATGGCCCTTAAAATATATAAAAAACAATTTTTACCTTCACAATCCCTGTCCACCACCTTGTGACCACTGTACAGAGTTAATAGTGCTCCTACCCTCCCCGCTACTACTTTCTTTTCCCGTACTCCATTGAAGTGCGTCACAAAATGGTTCACAACAGTGAACCGTTCCCAGCCAATAATGAGCAAGCTTGTTCTCGGAACACTTTAGCCAATAAAATGTCCATGGTGTTCCGCAGAGGGGGAGGGAATCGCTGCCAACACTTCTACTTTCAATGGTTTACAGCCAATGAACATTAACCTTGGGAAGGTCCTGCTTGGAACACGTCAGCCAATCAGATGTCCCTGCTACTCCGCGGATGGGGAGGAAATGGCTGGCAACACTTCTACTTTCAATGGTTCGCAGCCAATGAACATTAAGCTTGGGAAGGTCCTGCTTGGTACACGTCAGCCAATCAGATGTCCCTGCTACTCCGTGGACGGGGAGGAAATGGCTGGCAACACTTTTACTTTCAATGGTTCGCAGCCAATGAACATTAAGCTTGGGAAGGTCCTGCTTGGAACACGTCAGCCAATCAGATGTCCCTGCTACTCTGCGGACGGGGAGGAAATGGCTGGCAACACTTCTACTTTCAATGGTTCGCAGCCAATGAACATTGAGCTCGTTGTTGGAACACCTCAGCCAATTAAACGTTAATTTTGTTCCAGACACACGAACAGAACACGCCCTCCCACATAATATTAAATTTCGTCTAAGAAAAGTGACACTGTCCGTGATAAAAATGAACACCGCATTATAAGTAAACATTACTGCGCATTATATTAAAGGAAGGCTGCAATACGGCGCATTGTTATTTTCCCGATATGATTTACACAGCCTACTGAATATTGCCGCAATACCGCACATTCACACTACCTGTGTGTGCACCCTACACACTGCTTGCCGCAATACGGCGCATTGTTTTCCCGATGGGATTTCCAGAGCCTACGCAACCTTGCCGCAATACCGCGCACTGTTGTTCTGCGGACGTGATTTCCACGGCCTACGCAACATTCCAACTCCCTGCCTCTGCACCGTACAGACTGCTTAAACTAAGACCACAGTGTTCCTACTATACCCGCTTATACAATTTTTCTCTTTTGTTTCGCCCTACGCCTTTCAACTCAGTCACAAAATGGCTGCCAACACTTCCTAGTTTCAACAGTTCGCAACCAATGAGCCGCACGCTCGTGCTCGTAACTCCTCAGCCAATCAGATGTCAGAATTCTCAAATATCGATATCTGTAAATTTTGATATTTCTCTAAAACTACTGAACGGACTTACCCCATTTAAACAAAAGCGTGCTTTCTGGACCAAGACCTTTCTCCCTGCCAAATTTGGCGTAATTCCGTTCAGCAGTTTGACCTGTAGCCTTGTCTAAAGTTTCCTATGGAAATTGCATGGAGAAAACACGTTTTGGGACCCCCCTTTTTTCTCAGCCCCCCCTTCATGAATCACCACCAAACTTTCAGGATAGGAGCTCACCTGAAAAGAGGAACTTTTTGGAAAAGTTCGTAAAGATTCGTCAAACGACGCCAAAGTTATAAGCACATCAAAAAATGCTTTTCCTATGGAAACTAGGTTCTAACTATAACTATCTACTGGCGACCACCAGTAGATAATATATATATGCTGTGTTTTGCCAGTGAAAGCAGGTACTGGCTAGCGAGACGCCCTCTCGTTCTGGTGCTATGTGGGACACCTGCAACGTTGGATTGGAGCACTATCTGCAACGCGTCGCCCCACCGGTCCTACACATTTCCACGAGGAGGTATTTGGCACATGGGGAGAGAGGAGGCAATATTATATTGCCTGATAAGGGGAGACCGGAATGGGCTTGAATCCCTGCAGACAACTGCGGAAAGTGGGAAGTTAGCTGCCAATATGATTGGGACATCACATGGTGTATGAGAGGCCCCGTAACTGTATGGGCTCTCACAGAGGACTTCATCACCCAGAATGCAGTTACCTGGTAAGGGAATACGAGGTGGCTAGCAGTCCTTATGGCGAAGGAGGGGCAAGAAACCATCTGACAGGAAGTGGTCACAGTGAACACCTATAATTGAAGTGACCCCCAGGAAAAAGAATAGCCAGAGAAACGGGCACTGATGAAGCTATTTTAAAGCAGAAACGCGTCTGCCGAGCGTTTCTTTGGACTCTGCACATAGAGCGCGAAAAATCAATAAAGCCTGTTCAAGTCTTCCCCGGAGCTGTCTCGCACTCTGTTCTTACCTGAAGAGAGCCTGGTTGTTGTGTTTTGCCAGTGAAAGCAGGTACTGGCTAGCGAGACGCCTATATATTCACTGAAAAAACCATAGGTTTTTCGGGAAAGTTATAGTTAGTTGGACATTGCACTCGTACAAAACCCGTGAAATTCCCCCGTTATAGTTAGTTCAGCTAACTATAACTCGCGCCCCCGCAATGCACTGCTGATGACGTCACATATTACATCACTCATGACATGGTCAGTGACATCACTGATGACATCACTGACATCATCCAGTGACTGTGTGTTTCTGTAAAGTTTAAATATGTTTAATATATATAGGGAAAGGCGTATTGAAGAATGAGTGGGTGTATAAGCGTCTGAATGGATGATTTAGTAGGTGCGTGACTGAGTCTATAAGTGAGTGATTAAACGTATCTTACTGGATGCATGGGTGAGTGACTAAACTGTGTGAATGTCTGTATCCGTCTGTCTGTTGTTGTGTAAGCAGCTGCATGGGTTTCTGACTAGCTAAATGAGTGTCTATATGGGTTATGGATTGGTTCTCTGAGTATCTGTATGGGTGCCTCAGTGTTTGTGTGGGTGGGGTGTGTGTGACTCTGTGCATAGATGTGTGAGTGGGTGATTCACTGGGTGCATGGTTTCAAGAGTGCGTCTGTGATGGACTGTATGGGTGGGTGAGTGTGTGTATGGGTGTGTTAGTGATTGAATGTATATCTCAGTGGTACATGTGTGAGTAACTACATTTGTGAAAGGCAGTATATATGTGTGTTGGAGTATATAAATGGCTATAAGTGAGAGTGTGTGATTGTGAGAGTGGCTATATGGATGAGTGTGTGCTTGCATCAGTGATTGCATAGGAGCGTAAGAATGTGCTAGTATTTTTATGAGTAAGTGAGCTGGTGTGTATAACTGTATAGGTGAGTAAATTGGAGTGTGATTAATTATTTGCATGACTGAATAGGTGTGTGAGTACCTCTATGGATGAGTTGCGTTGTGTGAGTGTTTATATAGGTGTATGAGTGCATATGATAGTCCTGTACTGAGTGACTGTAATTATGAGTGACTGTACGGGTGAGTGAGTAGATGTGTGTGTGTAGACCTAAGAATCATTGAGTGGGTATGTACTTATTGGTATTGGAGTGTGTATGGTTTTGAGAATGGCAGTCTGTAATTTAGAGTTTGTGTATCAAAAGTTATATTAGGGTGTGAGAAGATGCATTAAATTCTCACATGGATGATGTCATCAGTGATGTCATTTGAGATGTCATCAGTGATGTCACTGACCATGTCATGAGTGATGTAATATGTGATGTCATCAGCAGTGCATTGCGGGCGCGAGTTATAGTTAGCTGAACTAACTATAACGGGGAATTTCACGGGTTTTGTACGAGTGCAATGTCCAACTAACTATAACTTTCCCTAAAACCTATGGTTTTTTCAGTGAATTTCAAAGGTTTTTAAATGCTAAACCCTAACTATAACAGGCCTGAAACCTATGGTTTTTTCAGTGAATTTCAAAGGTTTTTTAAATGCTAATTCCTAACTATAACATGTCTGAAACCTATGGTTTTTTTCAGTGAATTTCAAAGGTTATGTAAATGACAATTTTTAAATGTATTAATTGTTATATTTATTTATTTTTATACTGATTTACTACATTTTTTTAAACTATTTATTTTTAGATGTTTTATTTTTTAAATTACATTGTAATTACATTATACATTACATTACAAAATATACTTTCTCAGAATGAATTACTTTAGTTTAAATACTTTGCAAATAGGCAATAGACTTTTAAGTACAGTAGTTACAGTTGTTGCAATGGGCAACACAATTTCAAACACAATGCAACATTGAGCTCAATATGAATTTCTAGCTAAATCCAATTAGTTACTTTATGGATTACTTTTTCTAACCACAGGACTGGATCCTAGATTCAGTCCTGGGACATCTCCTGTAAACAGTTGAGTAAAAGCGTTTTGGTTACAGTAGTGATTTTTAAGGAATATTATTGTATTTTAAAAGTTGACACTTAGAAACTTTTTCACATAGAATCACCAATGTTGCCCTATGGGAGGAAATTCACTTAGCAGGTAAGTAGTGTTATCGTTACTTTTTCTTACTCAGTGGTGGATCCTGGATCCAGCACTGGTGCATCTCCTGTAAACAGTTGAAAGAATGCGTTTAAGTCATACAGGCGATTTTTAAGGAATATTTGTAGTTTGTGAAAATCAACACTTTGAAACTTTTCTGCTGAAAACCAGACAATGGATTCCTACGGAAGGAAATATAAGTTACTGGTAAGTACGGTTAAAATTACTTTTCAGGATCAGTACTGGGCTGAAAGATGCAGCACTGAGGTCTCTCCTGATCACAGGTGAGTAAATCGGAATTCGTATTTTGGCTGATTTTAGAGGAATATTTGTATGTTTCAAAAATCGACACTTAGAAACTTTTTCAGCAAAAAGCAGGCAATGATATCCTAAGGAAGGAAATTCAAGTTACTGGTAAGTACGGTTAAAATTACTTTTCAGGATCAGTACTGGGCTGAAAGATGCAGCACTGAGGTCTCTCCTGATAACAGGTGAGTAAATCGGAATTCGTATTTCGGCTGATTTTAGAGGAATATTATAAAGTTCCAAAACTCCACACCTAGAAGAATTTCCAAGTGAAACCAGTCAATGATATCCTATGGAAGGAAATTCAAGTTACTGGTAAGTACGGTTAAAATTACTTTTCAGGATCAGTACTGGGCTGAAAGATGCAGCACTGAGGTCTCTCCTGATAACAGGTGAGTAAATCGGAATTCGTATTTCGGCTGATTTTAGAGGAATATTATAAAGTTCCAAAACTCCACACCTAGAAGAATTTCCAAGTGAAACCAGTCAATGATATCCTATGGAAGGAAATTCAAGTTACTGGTAAGTACGGTTAAAATTACTTTTCAGGATCAGTACTGGACTGAAAGATGCAGCACTGAGGTCTCTCCTGATAACAGGTGAGTAAATCGGAATTCGTAGTTCGGCTGATTTTAGAGGAATATTTGTATGTTTCAAAAATCGACAGAAACTTTTTCAGCAAAAAGCAGACAATGATATCCTATGGAAGGAAATTCAAGTTACTGGTAAGTACGGTTAAAATTACTTTTCAGGATCAGTACTGGGCTGAAAGATGCAGCACTGAGGTCTCTCCTGATAACAGGTGAGTAAATCGGAATTCGTATTTCGGCTGATTTTAGAGGAATATTATAAAGTTCCAAAACTCCACACTTAGAAGAATTTCCAAGTGAAACCAGTCAATGATATCCTATGGAAGGAAATTCAAGTTACTGGTAAGTACGGTTAAAATTACTTTTCAGGATCAGTACTGGGCTGAAAGATGCAGGACTGAGGTCTCTCCTGATAACAGGTGAGTAAATCGGAATTCGTAGTTCGGCTGATTTTAGAGGAATATTTGCACAATGGTGAAGGGAGGGGGCGGGGCCTGAGGTGACATCTGTGCAAACGCGCCCCGTGGCGCGTTTTAAGTTGGGGGATTAAGTCCCCTTGAATCATGAGGGTCCCTGGGGTCCAACTAGCCCACCCTGTACCTCCAGTATGCGCCAGGGAGCTGCGTTGCAGAGAGGTGTTCAGAGGCCACGCCCTTTTGCACCTCTCTGCAACGCAGCTCTGTGGCGCTTTCTGGACGTACCTGGTGGGCTAGTTCGCCCCCAGGGACCCTCAGGATTGAAGGGGATTTCATTCCCCATCTTAAAATGCGCCATGGGGCCTGTTTGCACACATGTCACCTGAAGACCCGCCCCCTTCCTTCACCACTGTGCAAACGTGCCCCGTGGCGCGTTTTAAGTTGGGGGATTAAGTCCCCTTGAATACTGAGGGTCCCTGGAGTCCAACTAGCCCACCATGTACCTCCAAAAGCGCCACAGAGCTGCGTTGCAGAGAGGTGTAAAAGGGCGTGGCCTCTGTACACCTCTCTGCAACACAGCCTCTGGCGCATATCGGAGGTTCCTGGTGGGCTAGTTGGCCCCCAGGGACCCCCAGTATTCAAGGGGAATTACTTCCCTTCTTAAAACGCGCCAGGGGGCGCGTTTGCAGACTGCTGCAGGGAGGGGCGGGGCCTCGGCACGATGCCGTTTTTTTTTTTTTGTTTTCTGCCCAGGGGTCCTTGTGGGACCCCTGAGCAGACCTAGGGAGTCAGGGTGTTTCTACCCTGCCCCCTTTGTGCGTTTTGCGCACTTGTTTCTTATGTTTTTTTTTTTAATCAGTGGGATCCGCGCACCCTAAGCGCATCCCGCCGATTTTGGAAGAAAAAAATGCTTTTTCTGCCCAGGGGTCCTTGTGGGACCCCTGAGCAGACCTAAGGGGTCAGGGTGTTTCTACCCTGCCCCCTTTGTGCGTTTTGCGCACTTGTTTCTTGTGCTTTTTTTTTTTAATCGGCGGGATCCGCGCACCCTAATCGCATCCCGCGGTTTAAAAAAAAAAAAAATGCTTTTTTCTGCCCTGGGGGTCCTTGTGGGACCCCCTGAGCAGACCTAGGGGGTCAGGGTGTTTCTACCCTGCCCCCTTTTTGCGCTTTGTGCACTTGTTTCTGTCCCTCGGTTCGAGGGACAAAATGGCTGCCAAAACTTCCTGATTTGGAGTGTTGACAGCCACTTGACAGCCAATTAGCATGCAGCTCGTGATCGGGACGGTGCGCGCAGGGTGCGCTCAGGATACGCGGACCCTACTCGCCCATAGATATATATGTGACTTTACTTTTGATTTTCTCAGGAACTACTGAACGGATTTACACCATTTAAGCAAAAGGCACGACACTGAACCAAGGGCTACCTCTTTGCCAAATTTGGTGTAATTCCGTTCATCAGTTCGGGCTGTAGCTGCGACTAAAGGTTCCTATGGAAAAATGAATGGGGAAAACGGGTTTTGGGACCCCCCTTTTTTCTCGGCCCCCGCTTGACGAATCAACCCGAGACTTTCAGGGTAGGAGCGGAGCGCCCCAACAAGTTGGAAGCTTTCGCGAAGATTTGTCAACCGGCGCAAGAGTTATTTCAAATAGAATGTCGCAGATTTCCTATGGATAATAGGTCCTAACTATAACTATCTACTGGCTACCGCCAGTAGATAATATATATATATATATATATATATATATATATATATATTATATATATACACATATACACATATACACACACACATATTAAAGGTAATAGATATAAATATAATTTTGAGGAGTATATGTATATATTTATGATTTATGTCTTACACAAATATATATATAATATATATACATATACATATAAGGTGTGAGAAGCCTGCTGTGATAGGCGAAAAGCGTTAACTGAGAATTAAACAACTGGTGGTGGAAAAAACCTCTTTGTGATCGTTATAATTACATTTGGATGAAAAGTGAATGCCGGCGCGCTCCGCCGGTATAACAACGATCTACCTGCCAAGGGCGAGGGGAGACAGAAGGAGCAACTCGTTGTGGAACATATATATAATACACACTCACAAAATTACTGCTCATAAACAACGATTTCAGTTAGATACACCAATCATAGTTGTATAAAAATATGAGTAGACAATGTTTAAAATGTTCATAAAGAATTGTTGTTATAATTTTAATATAAATACATTTCCTGCTAACACATCTAACATATGTTTGTTTATTTCGATATATTGTCACCAATTATAGGTCAGCACCCATCATAAAAAAGAAAAGTATGGACCCTGGGGTTTCATAGGCTCAGTAGCTTGCATTTCCGGAAGCAGTGGGAGGACCTGCGTCGCTGTACCAAAATAACAGCTGAGGTTCAACTACGAAAGTTCTCACTGCAGCGGAAGCTGAACCCCCAGTTGCCTGCATATTGCTGGTTGTCTATCCCCTGCTTGATGGGGAGCTTAAAGCCAGAGAGCAGCAAGAAGAGGGGAAGTTTAATGTCATCTGTGTGCTTTTTTATTACTCATATCTGTGCCAGTCACAGCCGGCATGGCTCGCGGGTGGGGTCTCGGGGGTGGAGAGGGTCTGGGGGGGGGGGGGTTAATTAAAAAATATGTATATATTAAAGCTACCTTCGCCTCCGGTCCTGCGTCGCGTCTCCTTTCTCTGCGTCTTACAGGAAGCAGGCAACCTCCCTCGCCTCCCCTAAGCCAATCACAACGCTGCAATGGCAGCGTTGTGATTGACTAGGACGCCGACCCCACAGGCGTCTATGGGTAGGCCATTTTCTCTATGTAGGCTGCATGCAGCCTCCATAGAGAAAATGCAGAGTGTGCAACGACCAACAGTCAGCGCCCCCAACAGTGGGCAAGCCACTCCTACCCTGCCTGGAGCAGGAATGCCCATCCGCCCGCCCCCCAACCAAACCCTGCCTTCTGCTTTCTCGCAGTGCGAGAAGCAGAAACATAAAATGGTACTTAAAATACCATTTTATGTTTCTGCTTCTCACACTGCAAGAAAGCAGTGGGGCGACGCTCCTGCGCCCACGTGGAGGAGCCACCCCTGATCTGTGCTTCCACAGCCACTATATAAGAACGAGTGATTGTTGTAACATCATAATTGTGATGAAACATTTTCTAGAGGTATAAGTATTTTATATGCTATGAGTGATATCCTTTATTATACTTTTTGTGTGTTTAAAAGTGCATGAATTGCTCACTCTGACGATACATGTGAACAAGGTTTGTAACCCTAAACACATGGACAAGGTGCACATATTTCTGTTCTTTGTATATAACTACAATAACTACACAGAGTTTGGCATCAATTTAAATAATTGTGCATAAAGGAGTGGTTCTGTGATGAAGGCATTAGACAAATGTGTACAAAGACTGAAAACAACAAAAGTTGTGCAAGTTTCAGAAGTTTTTTTAGATAATGTCTACTAAAAAGGTCTTTGCAAATATGCCACACTGCCAAAGCCATAATGAGACCGCCCGCTGGATTCCAGGCCGGGCGGTCCCGCGGCAGCTAGCCCGCGGATGTGCAGTGCTAAGGCTCATACGTAAGCCTTAGCAAGGCACCCCAATGGGAACGCCATTGCACGTTCCTGCAGGGCATGGACTGTCAAGTTCATGCCCTGCAGGACCTGGGGGTGCATTCATTCAGGGGGGCACACCATGTGCATCCCTGTATGCATCCCCTGGTGTAGACACAACAGGGGGCACAGTAGGGCCCCCTTTGTTTCCTCATCGCCACACGTTTCATGGCAGGCTCACGCCATGAAAACGTGGCGGTGAGGTAACTCCTAATATGTTTGGTGGTGCTGCAGCGGCACCCCCAGCATATTAGGGGTCTCAGACCACAGCAAGACCCCCGGGGATAGTGGATCCCTGGCGGCAGCAGCGGTCCCACGGCTGTCTGACCGCCCTACTTGTAATAGGATGGTCGGACCACCAGTGCGGCGGTAGCCGCACCGCCACAAATGCTAAAGCACATATTCTACCCGATGTTCTAAACTATACTGCTGTAGATAATTTATATGTTATTTAGCATATATTTATTTCATTTGGAGCAGAATTAGTACTTAAAATGTGTTACTTAACAACCTTAATAAATATAATGTTGATAAAATCATCAAAGCCTTTCCATACCAGGAATGGTACATCATTGTGATGTATGAAATATGTGTATGATATAGTATGATAGGTGGAGTGATGCACATACAAGGTAGCTGTACATAATAGTGATATTATGTTTTGAAAGATGGCAACATAGATGGCAATGGTATAAAAGTATGACAACCTGCTAATTGCCCACCTGTGTTTATGTGCCTAGCATATGTGCTATCTATATATACAACACATCCACAAACTAACAATCAATGATGTGTGCATAGGTAGGAAAGTGTATAAAATCAATCCTGTGGTTGAAGGTTTGCTACAAACATGAATGTAAGTCATGATGCTGATGATGGTGGATGCCGTAATCCATCAAAAAAAGGTCAAGATATTCTGTCAACCTTAATATAAGTGGCTTATATCATATGGTATTTGTTAAAGGACAGACACCTTATTAGGTATTTACATGACCCAAGCATCCATCCACAATGTAGACAGTCATTTGTGATGATAATGTAACTACCTTTTAGCATATAGAGTGATGAAGGTTTATTTTAGACACTGCAGCTACCTTAGTTATCTTAGAACATGTGCTTGATAAATACTTTATCATATATATAGAATGCACATATAAAATCATACATTTCTCATTCTCTCATAAGCATCCTCCTGAGCTAGCAAAGGAGACGTTGGCCAATAAGGTGGGGAGCCAGATGTCCGCTGGGAGTTGAAAGGCGGTGCAACGGAAACCGAGGGGCCCAGGAGCACGGAGGGGGAGAACGACCTTTACAACGCGGTCGTTACACCGCAATAGCTTTACACCGCGGTCATTACAACGCAAGTCGTTACAATGAGTTGCGCTGGATGGCGCTCTACACTAAGGAATAGTATGATTTACTATTCCAACACCTTCCCTACTGTTCCACACACTGGAGTTGGAAAAGTAAATCATACTATTCCTAAGTCCAGCGCCTCTATCGCAAGTCGTTCTAAGGACTTGCGTTGTAATGGACGCGATGTAAACTACCGCGTTGTGAATGTATGCGATGTAACGTCATACATTCCACGGAGGGTGAGGGGGCTGAAGAGGAGGCCACATCTGCATCAGATTCAGAGGCCTCCACGTCAGACCAGCCCTAAGTGGTGGTGGATCCCAGCTCCTAAAAAGGCTGGGGTCTCCTATGTCCCAGTCATCTCAGCTCCAGCCCCTGTCCATCCAGCAGTGATGTTTGTGGAGGCTCTGGATTTGTTGAGGAACCTCTCTGTAGGCTAAACTGCACTGTTGTGTGCCATTCCGGGGGTCAGTCACCAACTGACACAATTATAGGTATGTATGTATGTGCTATACAGAGAGGCATGACCTACCTCAGAACTCCCTCAGACATCACTGCCTCCTACCCACCACCACCTGTCACATCATCTCTGGACCCTTCTCTTCCCAAATCCATCCTCCCACCACCATACCACTACAAACCACCTCTGTCTCAACAACCCCAATACCAGACTCCAGCTACACACTCACATCCACCCACATACAAACACAAACACGCAGTCACAGACACTCAAACTAAAAAATACAAATGTACACACAAACATACACATACAGACAGGCAAAGTAGCACCACACCCTCCACCACCACAGACAAATCCAACAAACACACAGGCCCACATACATCCATACATCCACTGACACCCACATCCACAATCTCAACCGCTGCAATACCCTTATCCACTACTACCCCTGTCAACCACTACCACATCATAGGCAAAACACACACCTTCAGCAAAACACATCCAGCAAAACACAAAGCCTCAGCAAAACACACACCATCTCCCAAACCATCTCCTCCACAGAAGCCCAAAACCCACACCATCCCCCAAACCAACAACTCCACAGAAAACCACACCCAAAGTTACACCATCAACTAAAACAACACTTTCACCCAAACCATCACCCAACAGTACAGCACACACCCAAATCCACAACCACACATGATCCACAGAAATAAGACACACAATTAATCTCACAACGACACACAAACACTTCAACAACCACAGCAACCATCTCAGTACCCTCTGCCTCCCAAACACCCACTACACCCAACCCATCCACCCTTACTCCTCCCTCCCAAACCACCAATACTCTTTAAAAAACGACCTTTCTCCCCAATAATTATTTGCGGTGCCTGACTTCCACATGCTTGAGGAGTGAAACAAGCCCCTTTAGGAGGCGGTATTATTACTATGAACCTGGGAAACAAGCTATATAGCTGTGATGCTACCTCCCACAACTGTGAATTTACATATTTGTAGTTTACTTTGAAAAAATATATAATGAAATGTAATGTAAGGTGGATTTGAAGAGTGCTGGGTTTCCAGGCACTGAGTAGGTGAGTGTAGGCGTGTGGTTAGGCTGGCCCTAAGTACAGGCAGTCTAGATGGCCTAGCAAGAAGACTAATTGAAAAGTCAGGTCTTCAGCTTCTTACGGAATACAAGAAGCCCTGAGGTGTTGGGGAAGATATTCCAGGATTTGGCGGCTTCGTAGGAGAATGATCGACCTCCGACTCTGCTTCTGTGGATGCGGAGTGTGTACGAGTGAGAGTGATGCTGAACGAAGTTGTCTGGTGGGTTGGTGGAAGGTCAACCGGTGATTGAGGTATGTGGGTCTTGTGTTGTGTAGTGACTTGAATGCATGAGTGAGACATTTGAACTGGCAGCGCTTCTGGATGGGGAGCCAGTGGAGCCGTTTGAGGAGTGGTGTTATGTGGGATCAGCGGGCGAGGTGTAGGATGAATCTGGTGGCAGCTTTTAGGATGGTTTGAAGTCTGTAAATAAGATGGGCTGGGATGCCTGTGTAGAGTGCACTGCCATAGTTCAATCTGCTTGTGATTAGGGCCTGCATCATGGAACATCTGGTGTCCAGTGGGAGCCACTTGAAGATTTTACGCAACATGCGGAGTATGTGGAATCATGATTCATGAGGAGGTGACGGTGTTGACCTGGGACTTTATGTTGAGGTTTGTGTCCAGGATGAGGCCTAGGTTTCTAGCATGGTCGGTTGGGGTGGATGTGGGTCTGAGTTCGGCGGGACATCAGGTAGAGTCCCAAGGTGAGTTCTTATTCCCAAAGTTCAGTGCTTCAGTTTTGTCGGTGTGAGCTTGAGGTAGTTTTCTTTCATCCAATTGGCCATGCTGGTAATGCATTGTTTGAAGTTTGTCTTGGGGGTGACGGTGTCGTCTGAAAGAGAAAACATTAGCTGGGTGTCGAGATGATGTTGATTCTATGGGATCTAATGATGTTAGCCAGAGGAGTCATGTACATGTGGAAAAGTGTGGGGCTGAGTGATGATTCCTGTGGGACTCCACAGATGAGGCCTTGGGTTCTGATGTGAAAAGCGTGAGCCTGACTCATTGTGTTCTTCCAGAGAGGAAGGAAGTCATCCATTTGAGTGCTAGTCCTTGTATTCCAGCTGTGTGTAGTCTGGTGATGAGTGTTTGGTGGGTGACGATGTTGAAAGCAGTGGAGAGGTCGAGGAGGGAGAGGGTGGTGGTCTGTCCACGATTGAAGATGGTGCGTGTGGTGTCTGTGTTAGCGATAAGGGCTGTTTTGGTGCTTTGGTTGCTTCGGACTCCTTATTGCCAGACGTCCAGGAGTTTGTTTCATTGTAGGTGGTCAGAGAGTTGCCTGTTGATGGTCTTCTCAATGACTTTGGCTGAGAAGGGGAGTACTGAGATGGGTCGAAAGTTGCTGAGTACTTTGGGGTCAGCTGAGGATTTTGAGGAGAACGGTGACTTAGGCGTGATTCCAGCTTTCTGGGAATGAGGCTGTCTTGAGGGAGGTGTTGATGATGGAAGTGAGTGCAGCGTTCATCGTGGCTCTCCCCAGGTTGTAGATATGGTGGGGGAGGGGTCTGTAGATGCCCAAATGAAATGTCTTCATTATTGCTGCAGTGTCCTCGTTGGATACAGGGTGCTGTCAGTTGGTAGTCTTTGGTTGATGAGGTTAGCAGCCTGGGAAGTTCGATGAGCGGTGGCTCTGGTTCGAAGTTGCTGTAGATCTTGGTGATTTTCTTGTGGAAAAAGTCAGAGAAGTTGTTGCAAAGTTCTTGGGTAGGGGTGATGATGTTGGTTGTGGCTGCTGGGTTGATGAGTTACTTGATGGCAAAAAGTTCCTTGCAGTTTTTTTTAGCTGGATTCGATTTTCAGGGTCAGGGCCTTTTTCTTGGTCTCTTTCATGTGATGGTGATAGTGTCTAAGTGGCCTTGTAGGTGTTTCTTGCGGTGGTTCCTCAGGTGGTTCTCCATTTCCTTTCGAGTTCTTTGCAAACTCTCTTGGATTCTCTGAGATCAGCATCGTACCAGTTAGCTTGTTTGTTATATCTTTTTTGTTTGATGGTTTTCATGTGCGCCAGGGTATTGGTGCAGGTTGTGTTCCAGTTGTTGAAGTTGTTTGTGTCGTTGATGAGATCATTGGTGGGGTCTGGGAGTTTTATTGGAGGGGTTTGAACCATTCTGTTTCTGTAACCTCATTCCAGCAGCAGCTTGGGGTGTTGTCAGAATCCGTAGGGGTGGTTGGTGGCCCTGTTATGTGGACATGAATGATAGAGTGGTCCGTCCATGTGAGTGGAGTGATGTGGCTGACTTTAACCTTGTCGACGGAGGAGAAGATGGAGTGCAGGGGGTTTCCGTCAATGTGGGTAGGACCTGGTACGAGCTGGGTGAGGCCGATGGTCTGTAGACTTTCAAGCAAGTCTATGGAGTATGAGTCCATGGGGTCATTGAGATGAAAGTGGAGATCAACTAGGACTATGAAGTCTTTGATGGCCATGGCGAGGGGTGAAATGAGGTCAGTGAGGAGGTTGCTTAAGTGGGTGAGAAGTCATGGAAGCCGGTAGGCAAGGATGCTTTTGATAGTGGTTTTACTGTCTGTCTGAAGTTTGAAGTTCATGTGTTCCACAAAAGTGTCCTCTAGGTCAGTGCAAGAGGTACACTTGATGGTGTCTCTGTGGATGATGGCGAGTCCTTCTCCTGGTTTATGGGGTCAGGCCTGGTGCAGGATTTTGTATCAGGGTGGCTGCAGTGACATCCAGCGCCGTTGTGGGGTTGAGCCAGGTTACGGTGAGGAAGATAAGGTCCCAAATCTCGCTTAAGTGCTTGACGTGTGAGTGTGTGTTGAGGAGCATGCATACGAGTGATCGTTGTTGTGGGGGTGGATGGGTGGTGCTGTGTGAGTGTGGGTCCTGAGCTCTTACTTGGTGAGGGGTTTGTTGTGTATGTGGGTGGTGGGAACAGGTATGTGGTTGCATTTGAGGTGGCAATGCAAGCAGACAAAGGAGCCCGCCGTGGACTGAAGTGTGGCTCGGCAGCAGCATTTGTGGTGGCATCCAGGGTTGAGCAGGTAGAGTTTGTCAGCGGTATAGCTGCGTGAGGCATGTGAACCAGGGTTCCTAGTGCTGGGTGCCGTCCAGGCATGGACTGGGCGCAGACGGACTTGCCTTTGGTGCGCCCGCTGCGCACGGCTGCACTGCGGCCTCCATTAAGTAGGTCCTTGGAGAGCGGAAGTAGCACAGGGGGTGATGGGCGGGCTCAGCAAGAGTGGGAAAGTCCAGCCGGGAGAGCGGGAAAGTCCGGCAGGAGCATCAAGGACGGAATACGCGATTGGTGGAGCAAATCGGGGGGCAAAAACTGACAGAAGAGACCAAAATGCAAAATGGAGCAGTAAGAGGAGCAAAATATGCAAAAAGGGGCAGTTAAGAGGGACAAAGGATGCAAAAAGAGGAGTTGGCCTAACGGCTAGGGCGTCCGACCTCAAACCTGGGGAACTGGGTTCGAGTCTCGGCAATTACGCTGAACATCCTGTGATTCTGGCCAAATCACTTAATCTCCCCGTGCCTAACAAAAATGAATGTGTGTCCTAATGTAACGTAACTGGTGCTATGTAAAGCGCTCGGATACCCGATTCGGGTCAAGTTCACGCTATATAAAACTCTGCACAACAAAAAACAGTTAAACAGAGACAGGGGCATATAGAACAGACAGCACAAAGAAAGAAAGAGTAGTTACCGAGTCGGGAGCAGAACGAGCAGCTAACAGGAAAAATAGCAGGAGGCGGACACCAACACGAGGTAGAAGGGCAAGGTGAGGTCAAGGTTGTTTTGAAGCAGAAGAGAGATGTCTGGGCACCTACTATATGACTTTTGTTTTGAGCAAAGTACCTCATTTGGTAATAAAAATATATTTTTTAACCATGTTTTGTTTTTTGTTGACTACATATACAAGGTACAAATATATTTGTTTTTATTACAGGAAGAGTTTGTACATACTGGATTTTGAGAGGTTATTAACATGAAATTGTGATATAACCTTTCTACAATATTGAAATGTCATGTAACGTGATTTTACATAAGACATCTAATGTTTAGATTCAATTGAGGTTACATATGCTTGTCAGAACTTGGGTTAGTGATTGGGGTGATTGCCAACCTACTCAAGCAACAAGCACTATCTTTGTCAGGGTAAACCACAAAAGCTACTCAATGGTTTAGGTTTGACATCATTTTTATTCTGCGTATTGATTTTTCATTTTCAAACTGCACAGAGGCTGTAATGACAGGCCAGGGACATTTTTAAAAGGGCTACTTAAGTGGTTGCCACACCAAGTGCTGCAGGCCAACTAGTAGCATTTAATGTACAGGCCCAGGGTACATTAAGTATCAATTTACAGGGATTTTAACAGTACATAAAATGTGCCAATTAGGTGTAAGCCAAAGGAGAGATCTAAATCCCTTTTGCAATGGTTAGCATTGGTAAATGGCCCAGAATCCTAATAACAAACATGAACATGTTCAGATAACAGGAGGGGTGACGGCCAAAATTGTTGGTTGGGGAGACCCTTCAGAGAGGCCAAAGTCAAACAGGTTTTATTAATAACATAAATAGCAAAGTGACTTATGAGATATAATGATAGAATTAGTGACATTTTAACATACGTAATGTGGAATAACTGTAATATAAGGTCACTATGACCTACACATATAAGTGTGTCATTAAAATGCTTTATGTAGTTTTATTTAGATTTGTAATTTGATAGTCATTAAAAAAGTCAAATCTACATTGGATAATTGGTGTGCACTTCCATCATGATGACGGAGGCTAATAACACATTTACAACTGACATTAATGCGCCTATGGTGAATAAGGATGTATAAATAAATTATGTAGCGTTAAAGGGGTACAACACACAATTACATAGGTATCACACATTACATTTAATAAGTTATCATAATTTTTGTTAGCGCAAGCTTCTGAAAAATCAACAGAGTACGTGACAAATTGGAATGTGTAAGTAAAATGTAAACAAGAAAAAAACAAATACAATTTTAAGCACACATACCTCCTATTGCGACAGCAATGTGGTGGGTGGTCATCCATTTCAAGCAACAGGTAAGTGACACTTTGCAACATGAAAAGTCGAGTTTGAAAGGTAGGTAAGGTGAGTTTAGCCCTTTTACAGGTTTGAATCCGCCAGTTCAGGTGTGGAGGTTTAACTGTCATGGTTATGCCGACAGTGTAGGAGAGTAGGATCTGCCTCTTATGTTGCCCCCACTTTTTTTCTGATGTTTACACTGGTTTCTGGCTATAGTCTGGCTGGGACCCTGCCAATCAGGGCCCCAGCCTCTCTGTTCTCTCTAAACGACTTGGAGTGCACTCTAGGTGCACTAGTGATTGGATACTGTGGTACCTTATGAGTCCCTAGTATATGGTACCTTAGGTACCAAGGGCATAGGTACTTCACAGGCCTACCTGGGGTGGCATGTATTATGCCACCCCTGGGAAGCAGACACCACAGGCCTGCTACTGCAGCCTGGGTGAGGAGGTGCTAGCACCCCTCACTGAGATATAGGTTCCCTATATCTCCCCTGCACACACATTTAAACCTATCAGTCACCCCTAAGGCAGGCCCTATCAATCCTGAGGGCAGGGTGCTTAGTTTCTATCTGAGAGGGTGCCTCTGCCTGAGCAGGGCCCCTCTGCAGCTCTCAGAGTCCATTCTCAGGGGCTGTTTGTGAATACAGTCAAACCATATACTCTTAAGTGCATTATATCATCGCTGTAAATGCTAACTTTGGAATGGCTGCATCAAAACATGTCGTGTTTGGTGTCAAACACTTTGGAATCATACCCCCACACCACTAACTGGTGTGGGAGTATGATCCCACCCTTCTAGAGGGATAGACATGTACCTACTGTGGAAACGCGGTAGAATCCTGAAGAGCCCTGGCATCACAAAATGGATGCCACCAGTCACAGACACTGGGCTGCCCTCCTGCTGATGACCGACACTCGCAGTGGAGGAGGCCCAACAATAGGTATCCTGTCCCAAGGGGGTGTGACCACCTCCCAGACAGGGTTTAGTGTATTGGGGCTGGGTGGGTGCACTCCTAGAGTGCTTTGAAGTCCTGCACTGGGGGAGCAGAAGGCTCCTCTGTGCATACCCCAGTTCAAACCGGCTCAGGGGCTACCTGCCCCTGCTCTGGCGCGAAACTGGACAAAGGGAAGTGGGTGTAGCCACCCCCTCCCCTGACCCTCCCATAGGTGGGGTCATAGAGCTAGTCCCTCCCTTCTTTTTAGTATAAGAGGGGGAACCGGTGCATTGCAACCAAGATATCCCTGGTTGACGCTCTGAAGAAGAATCCTGGACCTTTGACGTTCCACTACCTCTGGAAGACTGAAGAATCTCCCTTGGAGTCAAGGAGTGACTCCCCTGCTTGGCAGGCACCAAAAACTGCAACGACGGTCGCAAACTACGCCGCTCCCGCTGGAGCCCGAAGTTCCTGCAGCCCAGGAAGAAGATTTCCTGACTTCTCAAAAGCTATCGTGAGTCCCCAACGAAGCTGAGGCCAGTGGACCCCACGAGTGACGAGGAACCGCAGTCCCTGGGTACTGTGCACTATTTTCAAGTGCAACCCCTTCACGACGTTCTATGAACCTGTGCTTTGGACCACGTATGGTCCCAGCCTCTAGCAGAGATCGCTCCCAAAATCAGAGGCCTACCCCATCCCGAGTGACCGTGGGCCCCTATTGAGTGAATCCTCCCGAGGCGTCTTTGCAATCCCTTGCCAGCCGGCTTGTGGGTCCTCTGAAGACTTTTCTACAAAACCAAAGGGCTCCCCTGGTTGCTCCAGGCTTGCCCCGACTTGCCCTCGCTGGGTGAGTCCCCCAGACCTTGCTGGTCTGCGTCATTGACTTTTTATTCTTTCCACAAGACTTGCTGCTACCAAGGCTTGTTGGCTCCAATCGGGTCGCCGACACCGCAGTCAGCTGCAGACTTTGTGGGACACACTGAATCCAGCTCCTGGTTGTCCTCAACACCTCCTGGACCTCGTGGCCAAAGAGTCAAGACACCCGTGAACGACCTGAATCTGTCGACGACGGTGGGCATTCATCTTCCTTGCCCCGGGTCACTGCCAAGTGACTTTGAACACTGTCCCCTCTGCTTTCAGGTCTTCCTTCTTCCGAATCCAGGCTTGGATTCCACCGGACACTTCTCCTGTCGTCGCAAGCTGCAAGTCTTCAGTGGCTCCCATTGAAAACGACGCCGCGACCCGACACCAAAGGACACCTATGCACCCTGCTCCCCTGGGTGAGGTAACTCCAGCACTACGGTGCTCCTGTGGGTGTTGGCCCTAGAACTACTTACCCTGTAAGTGACTTGCTTGTAGCTACTCCCGAAGTGCCCTGAAACTCTTAATTTCCAACCGCGACTTGCCCCATTGAAGTCAACGGCGACCCGCGCCTGTGTTCACTCACTGCACGCGTCCCCCGTGGGTCCTTTACTTACCTACCTTGGGTGGTTTCGTGAGGCCCCAGCACTTCTGAAGGCCCTAGGCCTTGTCCCTTTGCAAGTCGTTGTTCTTAAGTCTCTTTTTTAGTATATGGTCTGGTACGCCCCTAGGGCCCCAGCCATATTGGTGCTTAACTGATTGTGAAACGTTGATTTGTGCATATGTTCCTGACTTCTAATCTCACAAGAGATTAGTAGAGAGTGGTTTAGTAATAAATACATATATATTTGATATATATACCTGTGTGGTGTCTTTTCATTTGGTGATTCAAGAGATTGTGTGGTAAAACAAGCTGCTTTACATTCCTCCAAGACTTAGCCTGAAGGCTGCTCTCCACAGCTACCACTAGGATAGCTTTCTATAAAGGTTGTCTTAAACCTACCTACCATAAGAGTCGAATTGAACTGGTGCAAGGTGTCCACTTTAACTAGTGGACAGCATATACCAGGCCAACTTCTCACATTGGTGGCAGCGTGTGGGATTCCAGCTTGCTATTGTTTTACCAGAAAATCTCTATTTGAATTACTAACTGAAAACCACTATAGGTACTCAAGGTACATATAAAGTCAAGCTTAGTATCAATAAGTTCTACTGAACTTAGAGCTGTGTGCCAAGGGATAGCACACCCTTTCTACAGCTCAAGCTAGTATCAGTAGGCCACAAACTAGTGTAGGTAGTACAACACTGCACAACACTAGAATGTCCTTAAGGGGTGGACCCAGTGGATCCACTCAGCCTCAGTATAAGGACATGACTTTCTTTGACTTGAAAGCCATGTGTGCTGCAAGGCACCTGAAGCTAGGACAGAGTCCCTCCACACTACACCTGATAAATCTGCTGACAGCAGATGATCTTAGATTAGCTCTAGGAGCTAATGGGTCTGAATCAGTGAGTGGGTCAATTACAGTGTCTGGGTCAGATGATGGACATCAGGATGACCAAGACTCTGTGGTTGTAGGGCCAAGTCCCAAGGGGTCTGAACAGGACAGAGGAATTCTCCCTAAGAGAACTGACATAGTGGAGGTGAGGCCTAGATCCCTTTCTAGGGAATCTGACAACTCCTATCACTCTGGCAGAGAATCTATCTACCAGAGGAACTCCTACTTCCCAAGAAGAGAGACCTCCTCTGACAGAATGTACAAACTGCTGCAGTATGAGGAAGCAAGATTTGCCCTCAAAACCAAGCAGTTGGCATTAGATAGAGAAGCCTTTGAGCTCCAGAGAGCTTCTAGAAAAGAGGGGTTAGAACTCCCTGGTGGCAGCAACAGTGTCCCTAGAGGCAGAGAATATATTCCAGACCATAGGAACCTGAGCAAGGTTGTTCCTCCCTACCAGAGTGGGGATGATATCCATAAGTGGATAACTGCTATGGAAAGGGCCTGTAGAGTACAACAGGTCCCCCAAAAGCAGTGGGCAGCAATCTTGTGGCTCTCCTTTTCAGATAAAGGTAGAGACAAGCTCCTCACTGTTAGAGAAGAGGATGCTGATGACTATGAAGTCCTGAAGAGTGCACTGATAGATGGGTTTGGCTTAACCACTGAGCAGTACAGGTTGAAGTTCAGAGACACCCAGAAGGCACAGACTCAGGACTGGACTGACTTTGTAGATTGTGCAACCAAGGCTCTGGAGGGTTGGCTGGTTGGCAGTAGGGTTACTGATTTCAAGGGATTGTATAATCTAATGATGAGAGAACAGATCCTTAATAATTGCCAGAACCAGTTGTTGCATCAATACCTGGTGGACTCAGATCTGACCTCTCCCCAAGAATTGGGAAAGAAGGCAGACAAGTGGGTCAGAACCAGGGTGAGGCAGAAAACCCAGACCAAGGGGGTGACACAAAGAAGCAGGATTCTAAGGGCTCTGAGAAAAGTGGGGATAAGTCAAAAGACCAGAAGTCTTCACAAGGGCCCCAAAATCTGCATCTGGTGGGGAGTCACAATCCAACAAGGGAAAAGGCCAAAAGAAGCCCTGGTGCAAATTCTGTAAACAGAAAGGGCACTGGACTTCTGATTGTAACAAGTCCAAAGACCAAACCACCACCACTCCTGCCCCTAAGGCAACTGTTCCCCCTAGTTCAGCTACTGGTGGAGGTGGTACTCAGAATAAGGGTGTAGTAGGGTTGACCCTGGGTTCTGAAGTGGACTCTGGCCTAGTCAGAGTACCCACTCAGGCAATGCTGATTTGTGATGGAGACATTGACATGTCCTTCCTGGTGAGCCCAAGTAATCTGGGCAAATACAAACAGCAGCCTGTAATAAATGGCAAACAGGCTTTGGCATTTAGGGACACAGGTGCTAGTGTCACCATGGTGGCAGAGGATCTTGTGGACCCTGGACAGATCATCCTGGGCGAAATGTACCAGGTGACCAATGCAAGCAATGTCAGGACCAACCATAGTCTGGCAGTTGTGAATTTCTCCTGGGGAGGGGTAACTGGCCTCAAGAAGGTTGTAGTCAGTGCAGACCTCCCTGTAGAATGTCTATTGGGCAATGATCTAGAAACTTCAGCCTGGTCTGACGTAGAGTTATGGACTCATGCTGAGATGTTGGGCATCCCTGCAGAGGTATTTACTGTGACCAGGTCACAGGCCAAAATGCATGACACTGAACCAGCTCTGGATCCTGAAACCATGGACCAGATGCTTCCCAAGAAGAGGAGCAGTAGGGGTAAGGCAGTGCCTTCCCCTCTGTCTCAGATCACGGATTCCCCTCTTGAGGGAGGAGGAGCAGATCATGAAGAAGGAACTGCCCCAGAGGGACTTGAGCCTGATCCGGTTGAGTTCTTGGGGACATGGGGCCCTTCTAGGGAAGATCTGAGTAAGGAGCAACAGTGCTGCCCCTCTCTTGAACCCCTCAGACAGCAGGCTGCTGCTGAGGCTGCTGGGAGTGCTAGTGGGTCCCATAAAGTTTATTGGGATGAGGGACTCCTATATTCTGAGGGTAGAGATCCAGCCCCTGGAGCCACCAGGAGGTTGGTAATACCTCAGAAGTTTAGGGGGTTCCTCTTGACCCTAGCACATGACATCCCTTTGGCAGGTCACTTGGGCCAAAACAAGACCTGGGACAGGCTTGTTCCACATTTTCATTGGCCACCTATGTCAGAGGACACAAAGGAGTTGTGTCGCTCCTGTGTCACATGCCAAGCCAGTGGCAAGGCAGGTGGCACCACAAAGGCCCCCTGATACCACTACCTGTGGTGGGGGTACCCTTTGAAAGGGTAGGGATTGACATTGTTGGTCCCCTTGACCCTCAAACTGCATCTGGGCACAGATTTATCCTGGTGGTAGTAGATCATGCCACCAGGTACCCAGAGGCAATTCCCCTGAGGACCACCACAGCCCCTGTGGTGGCAAGAGCCCTCATTGGAGTTTTCTCTAGAGTGGGTTTCCCAAAGGAGGTAATCTCTGTCAGAGGTACCAACTTCATGCCAGGATATTTGAAAGCAATGAGGAAGGAGTGTGGTGTAACTTACAAGTTCACCACCCCCTATCACCCACAATGCAATGGGTTGGTTGAACGCTTCAACAAAACCCTTAAGGGAATGATTAAAGGACTCCCAGAGAAGCTTAGGCGGAAATGGGACCTTCTTCTTCCCTGCCTGTTGTTTGCATACAGAGAAGTTCCACAGAAGGGGGTTGGTTACAGCCCATTTGAGCTTCTGTTTGGGCATCCTGTAAGAGGTCCATTATGTTTGGTAAAAGAGGGCTGGGAGTTACCTCTCAAACCCCCAAACAGGATGTGATGGACTATGTACTTGGTCTCCGCTCCAGGATGGCTGAATACATGAAAAAGGCAACCAAAAACCTGGAGGCCAGCCAAGAATTACAAAAAGCTTGGCATGACCAAAAGGCTGTGCTGACTGTATATCAGCCAGGACAGAAAGTGTGGGTGTTGGAGCCTGTGGCCCCAGCAGCCCTCCAAGACAAATGGAGTGGCCCCCATACAATAGTTGAGCAAAAGGGAGAAGTCACCTATCTGGTGAATCTTGGAACTCCCAGGAGCCCCCTGAGGGTGCTCCATGTCAACAGATTGAAACCATATGTTGACAGGGCTGACATGGGCTTGCTCATGGCAACTGATGAGGAACAGGAGGAGGAGAGTGACCCTCTCCCTGACCTGCTCTCACAGAACCCTGATGATGGGTCAGTAGATGGTGTTGCTTTGGCAAGCAGCCTCACTGACCATCAGCAAACTGAGTGCAGACAAGTTCTGCAGCAGTACAGACATATGTTTAGCCTGACCCCCAGTCAGACTACCTGGTGCACCCATGAGGTGGACACTGGAGACAGTCTGCCTGTCAAGAGTAAAATCTACAGGCAACCTGACCATGTCAGGGACTGTATCAGGACTGAAGTCCAGAAAATGTTGGAGTTAGGTGTGATTGAGCCTTCAGATAGCCCCTGGGCTAGCCCAGTAGTCCTAGTACCCAAACCTCATACCCAGGGTGGTAAGAAAGAAATGAGGTTTTGTGTAGACTACAGAGGCCTCAATGCAGTCACCAGGACTGATGCCTATCCCATACCAAGGGCAGATGAGCTGATTGATACTTTGGCCTCAGCCAAGTATCTGAGTACATTTGACCTAACAGCTGGCTACTGGCAGATCAGGTTATCTGATGATGCAAAAGCCAAAACAGCATTTTCGACTCCTGGTGGGCACTACCACTTTGTGGTGATGCCCTTTGGATTGAAAAATGCACCTGCCACTTTTCAGAGGTTGGTGAACAAAGTTCTGGCAGGGATGGAAACTTATTGCTCAGCTTATCTAGATGATATTGCTGTCTTTAGTTCCTCCTGGCAGGATCACCTGGTCCACCTCAGAAATGTTTTGGAGGCTCTGCAGAAAGCAGGCCTCACTATCAATGCCACTAAGTGCCAGATAGGGCAGAGTCAGGTTGTGTACCTGGGCCACCTTGTAGGTGGAGGCCAGGTTCAGCCTTTACAGAGCAAAATCCAAACCATAATGGAATGGGTTGCTCCAACCACCCAGACACAGGTGAGAGCCTTCTTAGGCCTGACTGGGTACTATAGGAGGTTTGTGAAGGGATATGGATCTATAGTGACCCCTTGAATGATCTGACCTCAAAGAAAATGCCAAAAAGGTTCAGTGGACAGCTAGCTGTCAGAAGGCATTTGAAGACCTAAAGCAGGCCATGTGCACTGCCCCCATCTTACAGAGTCCAGACTACACCAAAAAGTTCATTGTCCAAACAGATGCTTCTGAGCTGGGTGTGGGAGCTGTACTGTCTCAACTGAATGATGAAGGTCAAGACCAGCCAGTAGCTTTTATTAGCAGGAGGCTGACCCCTAGAGAGAAACGTTGGTCAGCTATAGAGAGGGAGGCCTTTGCTGTGGTGTGGGCCCTGAAGAAGCTGAGGCCATACTTGTTTGGCACTCACTTCATAGTTCAGACTGACCACAAGCCCCTCCTATGGCTTAAACAGATGAAAGGTGAAAACCCAAAACTTTTGAGGTGGTCCATTTCCCTACAGGGGATGGACTATACAGTGGAACATAGGCCTGGGACCCAACATGCCAATGCAGATGGACTCTCAAGGTATTTCCACTTAGAGCACGAAGACTCAACTGGTCAAGGTTAGTTTAGTGTCCCTGCGTTTGGGGGGGTTGTGTAGAGAGTAGGATCTGCCTCTTATGTTGCCCCCACTTTTTTTCTGATGTTTACACTGGTTTCTGGCTATAGTCTGGCTGGGACCCTGCCAATCAGGGCCCCAGCCTCTCTGTTCTCTCTAAACGACTTGGAGTGCACTCTAGGTGCACTAGTGATTGGATACTGTGGTACCTTATGAGTCCCTAGTATATGGTACCTTAGGTACCAAGGGCATAGGTACTTCACAGGCCTACCAGGGGCTGAAGCATGTATTATGCCACCCCTGGGAAGCAGACTAAATCTGACACCACAGGCCTGCTACTGTAGCCTGGGTGAGGAGGTGCTAGCACCCCTCACTGAGATATAGGTTCCCTATATCTCCCCTGCACACACATTTAAACCTATCAGTCACCCCTAAGGCAGGCCCTATCAATCCTGAGGGCAGGGTGCTTAGTTTCTATGTGAGAGGGTGCCTCTGCCTGAGCAGGGCCCCTCTGCAGCTCTCAGAGTCCAATCTGGGGCTGTTTGTGAATGCGGTCAAACCATATACTCTTAAGTGCATTATACCCTCGCGGTAAATGCTAACTTTGGAATGGCTGCATCAAAACATGTCGTGTTTGGTGTCAAACACTTTGGAATCATACCCCCACACCAGTAACAGTAACTGGTGTGGGAGTATGATCCCACCCTTCTAGAGGGATAGACATGTACCTACTGTGGAAACGCGGTAGAATCCTGAAGAGCCCTGGCATCACAAAATGGATGCCACCAGTCACAGACACTGGGCTGCCCTCCTGCTGATGACCGACACTCGCAGTGGAGGAGGCCCAACAATAGGTATCCTGTCCCAAGGGGGTGTGACCACCTCCCAGACAGGGTTTAGTGTATTGGGGCTGGGTGGGTGCACTCCTAGAGTGCTTTGAAGTCCTGCACTGGGGGAGCAGAAGGCTCCTCTGTGCATACCCCAGTTCAAACCGGCTCAGGGGCTACCTGCCCCTGCTCTGGCGCGAAACTGGACAAAGGGAAGTGGGTGTAGCCACCCCCTCCCCTGACCCTCCCATAGGTGGGGTCATAGAGCTAGTCCCTCCCTTCTTTTTAGTATAAGAGGGGGAACCTGTGCATTGCAACCTAGATATCCCTGGACGACGCTCTGAAGAAGAATCCCGGACCTTCGACGTTCCACTACCTCTGGAAGACTGAAGAATCTCCCTTGGAGTCAAGGAGTGACTCCCCTGCTTGGCAGGCACCAAAAACTGCAACGACGGTCACAAACTACGCTGCTCCCGCCGGAGCCCGAAGTCCCTGCAGCCCAGGAAGAGGATTTCCTGACTTCTCCAAGGCTATCGTGAGTCCCCAGCGAAGCTGAGGCCAGTGGACCCCACGAGTGACGAGGAACCGCAGTCCCTGGGTACCGTGCACTATTTTCGAGTGCAACCCCTTCACGACGTTCTACGAACCTGTGCTTTGGACCTCCCAAAATCAGAGGCCTACCCCGTCCCGAGTGACCGTGGGCCCCTGTTGAGTGAATCCTCCCGAGGCGTCTTTGCGATCCCTTGCCAGCCGGCTTGTGGGTCCTCTGAAGACTTTTCTACAAAACCAAAGGGCTCCCCTGGTTGCTCCAGGCTTGCCCTGACTTGCCCTCGCTGGGTGAGTTCCCCAGACCTTGCTGGTCTGCGCCATTGACTTTTTATTCTTTCCATGAGACTTGCTGCTACCAAGGCTTGTTGGCTCCAATCAGGTCGCCGATACCGCAGTCAGCTGCAGACTTTGTGGGACACGCTGAATCCAGCTCCTGGTTGTCCTCGACACCTCCTGGACCTCGTGGCCGAAGAGTCAAGACACCCGTGAATGACCTGAATCTGTCAACGACGGTGGGCATTCATCTTCCTTGCCCCGGGTCACTTCCAAGTGACTTTGAACACTGTCCCCTCTGCTTTCAGGTCTTTCTTCTTCCGAATCCAGGCTTGGATTCCACCGGATACTTCTCCTTTCGTCGCAAGCAGCAAATCTTCAGTGGCTCCCATTGAAAACGACGCCGCGACCCGACACTAAAGGACACCTATGCACCCGGCTCCCCTGGGTGAGGTAACTCCAGCACTACGGTGCTCCTGTGGGTGTTGGCCCTAGAACTACTTACCCTGTAAGTGACTTGCTTGTAGTTACTCCCGAAGTGCCCTGAAACTCTTAATTTCCAACCGCGACTTGACCCATTGAAGTCAATGGCGACCCGCGCCTGTGTTCACTCACTGCACGCGTCCCCCGTGGGTCCTTTACTTACCTACCTTGGGTGGTTTCGTGAGGCCCCAGCACTTCTGAAGGCCCTAGGCCTTGTCCCTTTGCAAGTCGTTGTTCTTAAGTCTCTTTTTTAGTATATGGTCTGGTACGCCCCTAGGGCCCCAGCCATATTGGTGCTTAACTGATTGTGAAACGTTGATTTGTGCATATGTTCCTGACTTCTAATCTCACAAGAGATTAGTAGAGAGTTGTTTAGTAATAAATACATATATATTTGATATATATACCTGTGTGGTGTCTTTTCATTTGGTGATTCAAGAGATTGTGTGGTAAAACAAGCTGCTTTACATTCCTCCAAGACTTAGCCTGAAGGCTGCTCTCCACAGCTACCACTAGGATAGCTTTCTATAAAGGTTGTCTTAAACCTACCTACCATAAGAGTCGAATTGAACTGGTGCAAGGTGTCCACTTTAACTAGTGGACAGCATATACCAGGCCAACTTCTCACAGACAGTAAGCAACATCGTAATTGGGCAGGAAGAGTTGCGGCTAAAATCACTCTGCCAGCGAGTTTTCGGCTATTTCTCTGTCGGCGGAGGGCTCTGCATGTGACGAAGATGGCAGGGCTTTGATGGAGTTCCGTCCATCATACCGCCAACATATAAATCAGGTGGGCAAACAATTCAGATGGCGGACTGATAAAATGTCGATTTTCAGCGGTCTGGACACACCCACAAATATATAAACCAGGCCCCTCAGTTCCTACATATGTTCACAAGTATTCCCCCTCCCCCAAACAAAACATTATTTCAGAATGTTCGGTCGCTTCTGATTAGATTAATATGGGCAGACACATAGACTTGTATTGGCTGGGAGACTCTGACACTTCTCCATGAGAGGGGGACTTTGAGCTCCCTGACCTTGAACTGTACTATCTGGCAGCACAGAGGCACTTTATAAGGCATTGGTACCACCCTGGCAACAGACCTCTACATCTTAGCCCAGAGAGGTAACGAACACTAGGTGCCACCATGCGGCTCTACGTTTGAGACGCCTAAGGAGGCAGAGGGATGAGATCATTACTGGTTGTTACTACATCCTGGGCCTGGGAATTAATCCATCTGCGTTCTGAGCTACAACTTCCATACTCACCTGCAATCCCTCTTAAGGCAACTCCTTCCTCCCTCTCACCAGGTAGTGGTGCTATTGTTACATAGAGCCAATTTAAAGACACTATGACACATGGATGGAGATTGAAAATTCATCATATGAGAGCAATACCAAAGCAGATGTGATGCCACACCTCTAGACATATTCTCTTATTTCAGGCTCTGAAACACGATTTGAGAACTGATTTCCAGTTTTCCAAATAAAATGCCAGAATTCATAACCCTGTCCCAGATTATTCTGCTACTCCAACACTCTATTAGATGAGTCTCCAATTATATAGACTATTGACACACAGGACTGCTGCTCACTAACTCCTTCAATTGCAGACATAAGTTGCTGCATTTTAAGTTCTTACATCAGGGCATATTTCACACCCGAGAAACAAATAAAACTGACCCAACCAAGACAGATAGGGCCTTATGTATCAAAGGGTTTTACCAATTCTGTGTCTATAGGAAAATGTGTTCATACATATGTCTTATAACTTCTTAAGATATCATGCAGATCGTTCTGATTTCTTATGTGTTGTCTAGAACTGCCTGCGTATACCGATTTTTGGAATGAAATCAGGCACACTATCACTTCCACGATTAGAGAACAAGTAGAACTGAACTCCTTAGTGGCATTGTTGGGTTATGTCAACCTGATATCCCATAAATGACATTTTGCAGAATATTAGCCAAACGCTTGGTGGCTATAAATTGGTTTAGAGCATTTGTTCCTAAAATATCAGACTGGTTTAAGGATCTTCCCACCTGTAATGACAGAGTGGACATTTACACAGCAGTGCAACCCCCAACCTGTAGAACCTGTAACATCTGAGAACATTTATGGACATACCTGGCTAGTTGGGAAATAGGCAGGTCCGCCTCACGGGCTAAGGAGAAAAGAGTTTTTGATAGCATGGAGTGCCTCTTAATCACATAAGTCATACAATTGTGGTCGAAATAACTACTTGACCGACTTGTACAAGGGACAAAACTCAAGATGAAATTAAGATATTGTACTCCATGATTATCTATTTTATTCAAAATCACATTAAGAGAGTTACGCTTTGACATAACTGCTATATGATCCTCTATTTTGTTTAAATTTCTTTATTGATTTCAAGATGGACATACCACATATAATAATGGCATACATTCCAAAAACCCTGCTACAGGATCTGCGAATCGGAAAGCTAAGACAGTAGCCATAATACCAAAGGACAAAAACATAGTGAACAACAGAACTTCCCCCTCCCCCAACTCCCCCCTCGCCTCATGAAGGCTTAAGGTACGTAGCAATGATGTTACCAAGCTCCCCCCCAATCCAGATCGTCTAACCATGTGTGCCCTGAGATGACCTCTCGGTCGAAGATTCACTCTGAGGCGGGTCTGCCAAACGTAGGAGTCTCAAGTATTTGGGACAAGTGAGTTCCCTGAATTCGGAAGTCAATAGCGACAGAATAGATCCCCACAGGTCGTGAAAGGAGGCCCCTGAATTAGTCAGTGAGAGGGAGATTTTCTCCATTCCGAGTATCCCCCACAGTCTGTGCAGCCATCCGACATAGGTGGGCGTAGTTGTTTTCCCCCAGTGAGATAGGATGTTTTGTAGAGCCGCCCCCATTGCTAATGCCATCTGTTTCCCCCTTCTTGATTTAAGCGGGAAGGTAATGGGGTTGGGCAGGCCCAGGAGAGTGTAAGATGGGAAACAAAGTATTTGAGTCTGGAAATGGGAATCAATGTCGTCCAAAACCTGTTGCCAATAGTGGGAAGGCTGGGGGCATTCCCATAGTAGATGAGTCAAAGTACCCACCGAACCACAGGCCCTCCAGCATAAGGGGCTACGTGCTGGATTGCCTCTGTGAAGCCTTGGGGGTGTCAAGTACCAATAAGTTACTATTTTCGTCGCAGTCTCTATATTAGCGACACTATGTGCAAAGTGGCGTGCCCTGAAATAGATGTCCTGCCATTCCTTCTGCGTCAACGTCCTGCCCAATTCCCCCTCCCATCTCTGCTGACTAGGTGTTTTCTCAGTACTGGGACCTCCACAGATTAGTTTGTAAAGATCCGTGGTCAATCGAGCATCCGTGTGTCTAGTGAGTAGCCATTTTTCAAAAGACGTAAGCTGTCTTTCTGCCCCCTTTCGTACCTCTGGCTGCAATGCCCAGTGACTAATCTGTTGGTAACGGTAGCGTTCATTTTCAGAAAGATTATGCTGCGCCCGTAGGTCGGTAAAGGGCAACGGCCCATCTACGTCAAAGAAGTGGCCTACTGATCGACAACCTGTTTTTGACCACTGCGCAAAGTTGATTTCATCCATTCCCGGAGTAAAGTCGGGATTGTTGACTATCGGCGTGATTGGGGAATGGAATGTTGTAAGTCCTCGTGAGACAGCCACTCTGTCCCAAGCCGACATGGTGGAATGCGTCACCTTGGATAGGTACAGATTACGCGGCCTAGCTGATTTGGAAAGGAAGGGAACCCCCCCACAGTGGTTGCTTAGCCAGCGCCCTGTCCATGAACAGCCAGTGCTTCTCGGACTCCGGCCGAGACCATTCGACCAGAGCCCGCAATTGCACTGCCCAATAGTACTCCTGCAGATTTGGAACCGCCAATCCCCCCTCCGTTGGATCGCTGTAACCTAAGTCTCTGCGCATCCTGGGTCGCTGATCTCGCCAGATGAAGTGTTCTATGTCTGTCTGCAGTGCCCGCAGCACCCCAGGGAGGGGCCACAGGAAGGGCCTGGAATATATATATGATTTTAGGTAGTACTGTCATTTTAATGGCTGCAACACGGCCCAGCCAGGAAAGCGAGTACGGTCGCCATCGACGAAGGCAGTCGCGGATCTGCCGCAGCAGTGCCTTGTAGTTCAAGGAGACAGTGCTTTGAATGTTGCTTGCCAATTGCAGACCCAGGTATGGGATAGAGTCCGGTGCCCATTGAAGGCGGTGAGAGCGTTTAAGGGAGTCTAACGTAGCCGGTCTGAGAGTCAGATCCAGAGCCAGGGACTTACTAACGTTCATCTTGAATCCTGATGCGTGCGAAAAGCGTTCAGGCTCTTCCAGCAAGGCAGGTAGTGACTGTTCCGGTTGCTCCAGGGTGGCTACCACGTCATCAGCGTACAGGCTGATTTTGTGATCCTCTCCTCCGAACTTTACTCCGGAGATTGAGGGGTCGTCGCGCACTCTTTGCGCCATGGGCTCCATGTATAGAGCGAATAGGAGCGGTGAGAGAGGGCACCCCTGTCTCGTCCCGTGTTGGATAGGGAAGGGGGCCGAGACCACTCCATTTACCCGGACCGAAGCAGTAGGGATGGTATAACTAGCGAAGACCCAATTGACGAAGCGGTCTGGCAGACCAAAGTGATGTAGGGTGGCTTTGAGATAGGGCCAGTGTACCCTGTCAAACGTCTTCTTGGCATCTACTGAAAGGACCATGCGTTCGTCCTGGAAACGCTCCGCTTTATTGATTATATGGAGTAGACGTTTTGTGTTGTCCGAGCACTGGCCTCCCGGTACAAAGCCCGACTGAGCCGGGTCGAGTAGCCCAGGAAGGCAAGAAGAGAGCCTCTGTGCCAGAATCCCTGTGAATATTTTGAGGTCAACATTAAGGAGAGAGATAGGATGATAGGACGCGCAGTTCCGCTTATCCTTCCACCGGTTTAGGTATGACCGTGACTAACGCCTCTAGCATCGAGGGTGGAATAGGAGAGGACGAACCGATCGAGTTGAACAACCTCATTAGCAGTGGGGCCAGGGTAGTACAGAATGCCTTGTAGAAAAGGGAGGAGAATTCGTCTGGGCCCGGAGACTTAAGTGGTTTTAATCGTGATATGGCAGAAATAACTTCCTCCAGTCTAAACGGTGCTTCGAGGTCTTTCACCTGACTAGGGACTAGCCTGGTGGTGTTAACACCCTGCAGATATTGCAGAGGTGCCGTTTCAGGAAGTTCCGGTGCCTTGTACAGGGATGCGTAGAATTGCCGAAAGCTATCCGCAATGCCTTGATCAGTGGCCTGCTCCTGCCCGGAGTGATCTATAATCAGTGGGACGTTGGCCAATTGCCGCTGTGACCACAATTTGTTGGCCAAAAGCCTCCCACACCTGTCTCCCTTAGAATAAAATGCATGCCGAAGCCGCAGTGCAGCGTGCTCAGCCCTGTCAATGTCCAAGCCGGCAAGCTGGGCTCTCGCCGCCGTTAACTGCCTCCAGACCCTGGGAGCACCAGTTCTTTGGTGTATCCGTTCCAGTTCCACCACCGCGTCCGAGAGTTGCTCCCTTTTTTCTCTCCGGGATTTGTTATCATGCACAGATATTGCTAGAAACTCCCCCCAAACTACCGCCTTCAATGTGTCCCACAACATGGCAATGGGGGTGTCTGGAGTATCATTGTTGGACAGGTAATCCTCTATAGTCCGAGAAATACGCTGAACCACCGTGGGGCTCTGTAGCATCGTCTCTCTTAACCTCCACAGCCGGCGGGTAGGGTGCGGACAAGAGAGGGCCAGCGACATGTGCACTGCCGAATGGTCCGACAGTGCGCAAGGAAGTATCTCGACCTGTTGGGTCTGTTGGGACATCGCGTCAGTGGTCAGTATGTAATCGATTCTGGCATATGTCTTGTGGGGGTGGGAATAGAACGGGTACTCTCTTGACATCTGATGTCGGGCCCTCCATATGTCTGTCAATCCCATCTCCATTAGCATCTGTCTCCCTTTTTCAGAAAGTGCCCCCGTCTGGCCATATCTCTGGGCCGATCTATCCATGTTATGATCCAAGACGAGATGGAGATCCCCTCCTATGATTAGTGATCTATCTGGGGATTCGGCCACTCCCTTAACCACCTCATAAAGAAACTCCTCCTGACCGGAGTTCGGGGAATAAACTGTAGCAATGGTTAGCGCATGTTGGCCCAAGGTGAATGAATGCGCCAACAGCCTACCCTTGACTTCAGCCCGCTTGGGACCTATTCTGCCTTGGAAGGTCGCAGAAACTAAAATGGCGACTCCGGCAGTTTTGGCCGAATGGGAAGAGAATAGCTGATGAGGAAATGCCCTGGCCCACAGCCTGTGAGTGTCTCGGGGCAGTAAGTGTGTCTCCTGAAGGAGGCATATGTGTGCATCCGAGTTTTCGAGAAAGGAAAGGACGGCTCCCCTCTTAGAGGGGCTGTTAAGACCTTTTACATTGAGCGAGATTATTTTAAGGGACGCAGCCATTGGGGAAGTTCGCGGGGGTGCCTATCGTGGTTGTGTGATCATGGTCAGTACAAGGGTCAGGGTCGCTAGAGGGAGGAAGCCTGGCTGGCAAGTGGGGACCATTCCCGATGTGGTTTCCCCGGTACAGATGACTTGTGGTAGAGGGAGGGGAGAACCAACATAACCCAAAAACAAAGCCCCAACAAGGAAACATGAAACCTCGAACATTTTCATAGTCTTGGGTGGTCAACCCCATGGAAAGGCGTAAGATGTCAGCAGGATCCATCCCGCCCCCCCGCCCCGCCCAGGCCCCATGCAATTACGACCCAGGAGCATTCAGTTATAAGCTGTTGCAGCTGTCCCCCCCTTCATTTCAGCGTGGCCAAACCCTTCTTAGTCCGCATTAGCAGTCTCTTCTCCCAGAGAGGCGATGACTGCCTGTCTCTCCTTGGCGATGGTCTCAGAGTCCGGCCGGAGACGAGATGGGGAGCGGCCGACTCTCTTCCAGCCATCAGATCGGGGTTGGCGGCGTCTGGACTCTGATTGCGTAGGCACATTCAGGTCTGCGTCAGTCAGGCCAAGCAGCTTCTTGGCATCCTGCAGGGAGCGGGTCTGGACCAGCGAGCCCTCCCACCTGAAGATTAAGCGAAAGGGATGACCCCATGAATAAGATATGTCCTTGGAGCGCAAGTGGGAGGTGTTCGGCCCGAACTCTTTTCTTTTTTGCAGGGTGGACGCTGCCAGGTCTTGGAAGAGTAGGGGTTTCGTAGATCTGAATTCTATTGGGTGCTTGGCTCGGGCCTCTCGGAGGATCCTTTCTTTAAGCTGAAAGTCATGCACACACGTAAGTATGTCAGGAGGGGGAGCCGTTGGTGCTCTCCTCCGGCCCACCCGATGGGTTCTGTCCAGCTTGATCCGTTGCTCTGGAGGGGAACACAGGATGGAGCGGAAGAGCTCTTCCACAAAGGCTTTGATGTCCTGCCCTTCAGACTCCTGTGGAACGGCTCAGATCCGTATGTTGTTCCTCTGGGAACTGTTTGAGATCTTCAGCGTGGGCCTGGAGGTCCAGTTGTTGCTCTTACATTCGAATCACCTCCTGTTGGAGCTGTTCTATCTCCTCGTCCCACGCTGTAGCCTGGGTCTCCAATGTGTCGACCCTATTGCCTAGCGAATCCAGGTCCCTCCGTGTCTCCCGCAACTCCTGGGTCATCTCTTTCTTCATAGTGTGGATATGCTCTTTCAGGGAAGCAAATAGAGACTCCAAGAAGGCTTGTGTGACTGGGCTGTCCGCCTTCCCCGTTTGTGTCTGCCGGGCCACCAGCTGCTGGGGGGTGGGTCTCAGCGCTCCCAGTACCAGACCTGCGGAGAAGGTCTTTAACTGACCTGTCTTTCTTGGTTTTGGCGGAAGCCATCTCGATTGGAGCTACGCTCTGACCTAGGGGGGGTGCACTGTGAGGCCCGCCGGGTATGAGGAATGTCCACCACTCTACACCTCCCGCTCCGCTGCCACTAGTGCTTTACCGCCTCCGGACACTATGGATTGTGTGGCCTCTCCGCGACCAACACTCGGCGCGAGGGTCCACCGCAGCGTAAATCCAGCTCCTTTCACTGCCAGCCAAGGGGTTGCGACAAGTTCCCAGACACTGCGAGTAGTGGCGCAACGACCAGTCTCAGATGTCTTGACTTTCACACAGGCATAGGGGGCGGGGGCATCGCACTTCCTCAGGGTGTCAGGTGTCAGTTAGGGGGACCAGTGCTGATGGTCGCAGGCCCCGCGAGTAACCAGATTCACCCTTCTCCTGGGTCTCTTCACCGCACGTCGTCAAAGTGCAAGGAGAAGAGAGGGCAGGGCGGGGGGCGGAGCTTGCTCGCGACCGAGATGGCCGCCTGAGCCGTGAGCTCCGAGTTGCCGCAACACAATCCTGCAATAATCCGGCAACTCCATAGCGGGGGAGGCTTTGCTAAGCTTCCCTATATCTCCGGAGTGTCCCCGGAGTCGAAAGAGCCGTCTCTGACCCCTGCGTGCTGCGGGACGGCGGGACGCTGCGACGACCGACCCGGAGTGGGCCCTCATCCCCGGGATCGAGTAGCACATACGGCGGACGGCCGCCGCCCGTTGCCGCCGCTGTTTGGGGCTTGCGGGGGTGGAGGCTGTCCGCGCTCTCTGGCGGCCCCTCGACCCGCGCGTGGACGGTCCAGCCCTCGCCACAGAGGTAGTGGTACTGATGCCTGATCCCGCTGCCTGCACATTTGGAGAGGACCGGGGAGTGACGCAGATCCGACGCCGCCCGGCGCTTACAGCCCAGTGAGGAGAGGGCGGATATCTGCCGCGGATCCAGTTTGCAGACGGCGGCCGGCAGAACGCTGAGGAGATACAACGCAGAGGTGAGGGTGACGCTGGCGGGGCCCAGCGCAGCGGTGAACACTTGAGTCCCTGGGAGGCCATTTCTGGTACGCGGGCTGGACCCCGCCATTTTTGGTGATCGCTGCTGCACCTGTCTCTGGCCATTTACCCTGGAGCTGCTGTAATTACATGGGGGTGCTGCAGCTCCCTCCCGGGAAGATCTTCCATTAGAACTCCATGTCGGGGCAGGATCACTAGCTTTTACTTACATACGCACACCCTGCCGGCTGTGCGCCCTATTTGGTGGCAGCGGGGAATTGACGACCGGAACGCGGTCTAGAGACAGTTGGGAGCTGTGGCCTGCATTGGAGCTGCCTTGGTGATGGGGGCAGCCACGCCTGTGAAAAACTAAGCAGGTGAACACCCTGTGGGCCCCCCCCCTTAACTCTGCACGCGTAGGGGACGACTTGGTTTGGGTTCCCCATACGACGGCTTGGCCCGGAGTGGACGTAGTGGGGGTGTGCTCCCTGCACATTGAGGCGGCCACGCACTACCTGGCATCAGGAGTTTATTTTGTTTTTTTTTGCATACCTGCCCTGTGGTTCGGATTACCAGTGTGCCTCCCTGAGTCGGTAGCCAGCGGGCTTCGGAGCGAAAGCAGCTCGGCGCTACATTGAATTAGACATCCCTCCCGACGGCGTACAGTGAGCGGCTACCCGTCTCTCTGCCGGCCTTGTGGCACCCTGCCCCACGCACCTGAGCTATCACGATGGGTAGGGTTGATAATGCACAACCCAAGATAACATTCGATAACAAGAAATCGAAGTCCCGGGATGCTTCCACTGAAGACGCGGACAGATCGCGCAAGATGGCCACTGACGAGCCTCATGCAGACCTCCGCAATATCCTAGTGGCCATGGAGAAGAATTTGCAGGGCAGTATCGCAGCACTGGGGACTAAGATGGATGGCCTATCGTATAGAATGGACCGTATGGCTGAGCCGCTAGACAAGCACGCGAAGGTGGAGGAGGCGCAAACTACCCTGGATACCAAACACAAACAACTTGGCAAAGTCATGCGGATCCTACAGGATAAAACGGAGGATTTGGTGGCGCGCTCTCTGCGCTGTAATCTGAGAATCACAGGCCTTCCAGAGACTACCCAGACTGGCAATATGGAACAATTCATAGAGCGAATGCTTTTCACACTGCTGGGCGCGGAAACCTTTTCAGCTATGTTCGTGGTGGAGCGGGCACACCGCTCCTTGGGACCCCGCCCGCCTGTGGGTGCAACCCCACGCCCGATTATTGCTAAAGTGCTCAATTACAGGGATAGAGATGCAGCTCTGAAAGCGGCCAGGGATAAGCAGCCTCTGCAATTTGAAGGGTCCACCATTTCTCTCTTCCCTGACTTTACAATGCGAGTGCAGGAGGCTCGGCGTCAATTTGCCCCACTGAAAAAGCAACTACGCGACCTTAACCTCGATTACGCGATGCTATATCCGGCGAGACTTCACGCCAATAGGCAGGGCCGCTCACATTTCTTTACAGACCCCAAGTCCTTGCAGAAAGCGCTGAAAGACTGGGCCAAAGAACAGCGACATAGCCCTGAGCGACATCTGCTCGACGAAGCGGCAGGAGGACAGCAGGAATATTAGAATGCAGCACTGTACCCCTACTAAAAACGATAAGTACTGTATTGGGGGCTGACCCTTGGGGCCGATAAGTGCGTCTGATACCACTCAGTGGCCGGATTTGAGACGATGTTTTGTATGTCGGCTGTTTGGGGAAGCGGGTCCTTGCAGCCTGCTGCGGCGATTAGCGCCTGCAGAGAGAAACGTTGCAGTGATCAGTTGGGCATTTTCTAGGGGGGGATGTGTTGGCTGCAGGGCAACGATGTAGTGTTTTGATGTGCATAGTTTAAAGAATCATTCTCCCTGCATGCACCAGTCTTGCCCCCTACCATCTACTGTGACGGGATTGCGATGTAACTGAAAGGGTCACATGTGCTTTAACGTATGCAGGAGACTGAAACGCACAGATATGGAGTTGCAGATTAGCTGCTAGATGGTGACTCGTGTAGCATTCTGTTTAGGTACTGATTGTACATTTAAGCGGACGAGCAACATCCACCCACGTATGAAACACACTTGGGTTTTTCTAGGTTGTGGGTTATTTAGGGGGGGAGGGGCGGGTCTGGGACACATGGGGATTCGCCGTGGCCTTGTTGGGGTGGGCCGGACATGGGTGGGGGGTGGAAGGGGATCGAAGTTTGCATTGTTAATTTTTTATTGCTGTTTTCATCACATGGACACAAGGCGCTCACCACACTTCTTTGATACTCTGGTCGGCTGGCAGGATGCTCCCTACTAGGCAGGATGGCGGCACACAGTAACGCTCGCACCCACGTGGCTACTGACACTCTCCGGGCTCTCACCTGGAACGTCCGCGGTCTTAACGACCACCGAAAGCTCCGCAGGGTCATGTCGTATTTGAAGGGACATGATATTGACGTAGCTCTGTTGCAGGAGACGCACCTTCCGTTAGACAGTCGCTTGCTGCGCAGTAAAGGGCTGCACGACCACATACATGCTGCAGGATTCACCACACACGCCAGGGGCGTTTTGACTTGGGTTAATCCTAAGTCCCCTTACACTCTGATTCCACTGGACACAGATAGGGACGGCAGATATACGATATCTAGATGTCGGGGGAAGGGCATGGATATAGTGCTTGTTAATGTATACGGCCCCAATCACGACTGCCCAAAAATTTTTGCCACGCTCGCGGACAAACTCAATACACATAGGGAGGGACAATTGCTATGGGGTGGAGACTTCAACCTCGTCAGAAATCCAAATATAGACCGCTCGGGGGGCCCTGAGAGGCGCGTCTCTACTTCAGCTAGGATGCTGGATGACGTCATGCTGAACCTGGACCTGTGTGACGTATGGCGTTCACGACACCCGACCAGAGGGGGCTTTACACACTATTCTGCCTACCACAATCTACACACCCGCATAGCTAGAGCTATCTGCCTCGCTCTTAAGTGGAAAAGTTAGGAGCTGTACGATACTCCCTCGCACCCTATCGGACCACTCCCCACTCTTGTTGGTACTTGATGCCCCCAGAAGGTCCATCCCGCCCTTTACCTGGCGGCTCCCCCCTTACTCCTTGTTAGACCCGGTTTTTAAAGAGGAGATGGCTGAAGCTATAGAAACTTTTTTTGCAAATAATGTGGGCTCCGTGGAGAACTATCAGGTAGTCTGGGAGGCCTTCAAGGTCTATATTCGCGGCATTGCTATGTCCAAACACTCCGGGGTCCTGCGTTCACTGCGCAAAAGTCTAACAGACCTGGAACACAAACTCGGGGTCTTAGAGAACCGCCAACTCATGCGTGCTGATGATGCGGTGGCGCTGGAAATTAAAGAACTTCTGGGTGAGTACCATGAAGCAGCAGACGCCGAAATAAAGCATTTAGGCAAATATGCCACAGCCCGAGTGTATGGCGAGGGGGAGAGACCGGGAGCGGTGCTGGCCCAGTTACTCAGAAGAAGGAGAGACAAAACGCAGGTAGCCGAGATTAAAAATGCAGAGGGCGCTATGCTTACGGAGGAACCGGAGATTGCAGAGCGCTTCAGGCAATATTATTCTGAACTATATTCTGCGCGCTGTACGGCGACGGAGGATGAAATCCTAGAATACCTCGCCTATATAAAACTACCCTTTCTTATTAACACCCACCGGGAGTTCTTAATGAGACCCATTGAAAAAGACGAACTACATTTGGCCTTATCTAGCATGAGGGCGGGTAGCGCTCCTGGCGTAGACGGCCTCACAGTAGCCTTCTACAAAGCGTATCTTGATCTTTTGTCCCCGCAGTTGATGGCACTATTCGAGGATATGTGTGTTTCGGGTACTATGCCTCCCACGATGAGAGAGGCCATCATAGTCGCTATCCTCAAACCAGGTAAGCCATTGGAGGAGTGTAGCTCATACCGACCTCTCTCGCTACTTAATGTTGATACTAAACTGTTTGCAAAAATCTTGGCTAACAGGCTGGTGCCTCTTATCCAGCAGCTAGTTGCCCCGGAGCAAGCTGGGTTTGTCCCGGGCAGGAATCTAACTTATAATCTTCGCACAGTGTTTGGAGCCCTGCAGCACACTCGCCAGGAGACTAAGGCAGTGGCGGTCTTCCTGGATATGGAGAAGGCCTTCGACTCCGTAGAATGGCTCTTCATGAGGCAAGTGCTGATCAAGATGGGACTGGGCCCTGTTTTCTTGCAATTGATTGGTGTACTCTACAATTCTCCCACTGCCAGAATCAAATTAGGGAATCTGGTAACGGATCCGATAGCCATTACTAGAGGGACCAGACAGGGCTGCCCACTGTCACCCCTGCTATACGCGCTGGTTGCTGAGCCGTTGGCCTGCGCGCTGAGAGAATACCATGGTAACAAAGGTATTAGATTCCCAAACTACAACCTAATTATGTCTACCTACGCGGATGACACGCTACTATACGTGCGAGACCCGGAGCGTCATTTATCCTCGGTACTGCGAGAGGTAGTTCTCTTTGGGGCTCTGTCGGGACTTGGAGTCAATTGGCCGAAGTCCATTATTTTTCCAATCACACCTGCTACGACCCCATTTGAACCGGACTACCCGCTTCAATGGTCTTCGGAGTCGATTAGATACCTGGGTCTCCAAGTGCATACAGACTCTGAGGTTGTGTTCAGAGAGAACTACGTCACAACTGTCAGTAAATTGGAAGAAGACATCGATCGCTGGATTAAGCTACCCCTGTCCTTGTTAGGAAGAATCTCCATTATGAAAATGGTGGTCCTACCGCGTTTACTATTCCTGTTTGCTAATATCCCTATGGTGTTGCCTAGTTCCTTTTTCGTCGGATCACATCGTTGATGATGCGGCTAGCCTGGGCGGGTAAACAAGCTAGGGTCAAATGGCAAACTCTCACGCTGCCATACCACATGGGGGGCCTTGGCGCTCCTGACCTTGACTTATACTATAGAGCTGCGCAGAGTGCGCATGCCTATTACTGGATGCCCGGCCCGCTGGACACCCTGCACCTATGTATAGAAGCGCTCATTGCTGCTCCGCAGCCACTACCTACCACGTTATTCAAGACCGCTGACCGCAGAACAGGTATACTTGACTCTATCAATACCACGTGCCACGCCTGGCAACGTTTGCTACAGCTCCAGGCAGGTGCAATTCTATACTCACCAGTCACGCCAATTGAGTGGTGCAGTTGGTTACCACCTTGTTCAGATAGAGGAGTCATGCGGGCGCTGAATTCATTGGCCATTTCCACTGTGGGCGATCTATTTCACGACGGTGTTGCCACGACATGGGAGGACCTGCCGACCCCGGACGTGGCCCCTACCCCTCTCACGCGCTTCCAGTTCCTTAGAACAAGACATGCTCATCTAAATATACTAGGGGAAGACCTCATCGAACCTCCGGAGCTCACTGCCCTGACATACATCATAAACGCGAAATCCCCCCGCAGCGCGGTTTCTACTATATATAAGTTATCGATGGCACACAGAGCTAACCACTACATTAAAGCCAGGCTAGAATGGCAGAGAGATCTACAAAGGGACATTGATGATCCCATGTGGACGTACTGCTGCACCAACACACAGCGCATCTCTCTGAATGCCAGTCACCGACTGATTCATTTTAAATATTTAAATAGAGTGTACTACACCCAGAGAGGTTACATAGATATGGGTTGCGGGATGACCCTGTATGCGACCGTTGTAAGGCACAGATGGCCGACTTCTTGCACTTAGCCTGGTCCTGCCCCGGAAACTACACTTACTGGGAATCCGTTTTTCGTGAGCTGGAAAAAGTGACAGCCTTGGTCCTTCCCCTAGACCCAGCTCTGGCCTTGTTAGGATACTCTAAACAGATCCCTAAGGGGGTGCGCAGACTAGTGGACATGGGGCTTCTGATTGCTAAGAGGAGGGTGGCTCTCTGCTGGCTTCGTGGTCCCACACCTACGATTGCCCAGTGATCACACGACATGTTGTACTGCAGCATTCAAACAGAAAACTTCAGTGACCTTCTCCCCCCGCAGAGCCGACCTAAAAATTTCTGGGGCCTTTACACAACGTACTTATCCACTAGAGAGACGGACACAGCGCTCAGCGACCACACCCCAGGGGAACAGAGTGACAATACCCTGAACATATAAGCCAAACGCACAGGGTCTCAGAGGTCCACGCAACATCGCTACTGCTAGACTTGTATTTTCTCTGTGGTGTTTCCAGATGGTGACCCCTGCATTGGCGGGGCGAGCTTAGTTCGGGGGTGGGGATGCAATGTTGGGTGCCAATATTAACATGTGTAAAGAACTTGTCGCCGACCTGAAGGATCACGGATTTGCCACTTCTTGACTGTATGCCGTGTGCTCTTGATGTTTTTTTTTTTTTTATAAGATGTAATGTTGTGTTACAAGTTTGCCTCGCATTAAATTCAATAAAAATAAATTAATAAAAAAAAAAAAAAAGATGTACAGGCATTACAGACCGGGTAAGGCGGGAACCTAACTATTACCAATATATTGGCGGATAGGAAGAGTCCCGGATGTTGTAGGCCTATACTACACTATAGGAATTATTTGCTGTATTTGTGGTACTGATTATAAATGTACGAACTGCTATGCTGACTGTTAAGCGTAAATAGAAATAAAGTGCTGGGTCTGTAGCTTAGAAGAGGGGTGGGATATAGTTGGTTTGTGTTTGGGGGGGACGGGTTGTTTAGTTTAGTATAATTTTAATATTGCACTACATGTATGCACCAAAGACATTTCGATGGACATCAAAATACACTGAAAGTATAATTGCTAAGTTTCTCAGATAGTACTGCTGGTAATTGACAGTTATTGGCATTGTTGTTCATTATTATGCTGCTCTATTGTGTGGAATATCAATGTGGATTTAACATGATGTATATCTGTGAATAAGGAGATTGCAATATCAAGAAAATTAATAAAATATGTTATTAAAAAAAAAAGGAAGAGAGGGCAGGGCATGCATCACTCTCCTCGCCGGTGCCTCCCAGTCTCAGCCACCCCCGGCCGATCTGCTCCTCGATCCCCTCTCGCCTCCACTCTGAAAGGGTGGGGGGGGCGGCCCACCGCGGCCTCGCCAGGTCCGTTCCAGGCCGCAACGGCAGGCCCACCCCTCCGCTGCAAACACTAACTCTGAGGGAGGCTCCTCAGCCGTGTCCGGGCCCAGATCTAGGGCTCAACTCAACCCCGTCGGGGTATGGGTGTCTCCACAATTACAGCCCGGCGAGGATCAAGCGCTCTGGTCTCGATAGGGCCCGGCGCCGCTTCCGTCGCAGAGCCAGGGGGGGTGGCGACCGGCCCAGTGTTCTCCGCTGCACTTCTCCGCTTACTGTCCCAACGGGGGCCCCCCCCCACTAGGCGGACCTCCGCCACACGACTCACTGCCTCGGGGGTCCGCGCCATGCGTTCTCCTCCGCCCTCCAACCAGTAGGTGCTCAGCTGGGCTTCTCAGCTTAAGGGCTTCCAACGCTACGGATCCGGCAGAAGGGAGCCGATCTCCGGGCCCAAACGCTGCAGGCACGCTCGCCCCCAGGCAGGCCTCTCACTACCTGGCCACCTCCCTCTCACGGTACAGCTCAGCGGGAGGATGGCACGCGGACACCTCGACCCTTCACATGCGGGTCCGACGTGCCTCCCAGGCCCTTTTCCCGGCCTGATCCGCTCTGCGGTGTTGATAGATGCGGGGGGAGCAGAAGTCAGCGGTGCTCCCGGTGCTCAGCAATATTCAGACGGCGGGGCCTAGGCGGCGGAGAGGCGAGGAGGCACGTCCTACTCGGCCGCCATCTTGGCCACGCCCCATGATCCTCTATTTTAGCTACATGCAATATACTGCAATGCAGTGTGATGACCATTGTTGTTGTTTTACCTTTTTTTCTGCTTTTTCCTTTTTCTATGGTTATAGCTTTATTGCACAATTGCTCTGTATTGATTTTCAATTGATTATAAGGAAAATACTCAGAAGATGAAGAAATGCTAGGAATCATCACTTGCAGCAGATCATCTGGGAAATAACTGGCATTCTAAGAAAGGCATAGCAATATTGTTGTATAATAATGATGACCCCAAAACATGATATGGAAATTTGTGCTATGTTTGGCATTTGTGTTAAACTCACCTAATTTCAATAAAAAAAGATTTTCCCCCATTCAGGGTCTGCAAGAGACCCTATCCCTTTTTTTTTTACAGTCCACAGAGTCCCAATAACAAAAACGTTCATGTTCAGATAACAGGAGGGAAGAAGGCCAAATTTGAGAGGCCTGTGGTATGATTTGTGAGTATCAGTTTGCATAGATTAGAAATTAGATGTTTGTCGTAATCCCTCTTCCTTATCCGTTTGTCGAATTCCCTTGAGTTCCCTTGATGCTCCTGGTCTAGCAGAGAGATGCAGCACCCAGTGGCAGATCTGGTAGTAATGGTACCATTCCTTTTGTCCAACTTCTATCAGGCTTTCACCGTTACTCATACATTTTTTTCCATACCAAAAAGTCCTTGCCCATCTGACCAGGGATAAAGTCTGTATTGGTACAAATTGGTAAAAATTGGGACAGGAAGGATTTTAAGTCCTCCTCGAACCAACTTTGCCCAAAACATCAAATGTCACCCTCCAAGTGGGGGAGGATTTGAGAACCCAGCTTCTGTGCTTCTTCTCTAGCCATTGGATTGGACACCCTGAAGTGTCCCTTTGCTATTAGGAAGTCGACAAAGCACATGTGCTTCCCTGTGTCCACCCTCCACCACTTGACCAGTAAGCGTGGCTGAGCTGCTTCAAATTAGAATGTCAAGTTGGTTAGTGACAGACCACCTGCATCTTCAGGGGCATACAGACACTTGTTGGACATACTCAGTGCCTCCCCCGCCCCAGATGAGCTTGTTGAGGATCGCCTGAGATTGTTTGAGAAGTTTTGTGGGAACAGTAGTGAGTATCATCTAAGCACCATGATCTGCATCATAGAGGGTGCAATAAAGATGCGCACATAAGCTACTGCGCTCTGCACCCATCGAAAGGGGAAGTTGTGTTACAAAGCCTCCAGGGGTTTGCAGTACCAATGCTTAAGATTTAGCTATATTGATATTAAAGTTGGATATTGCCTGGCACATCTGAATACCTTCCATGAGGACTGGCACTGAAAACAATGGGTAAGTGAGGGAGGTCCTCATATATCTGCAAACATGTTTAATTCAAATGTATCCTTCCCTATCCTCACCACCTGTATGCTCTTATCATTACAAACATGTTCAGCAAATGCCTCCATTGTCAAGGCAAACAGATGTGGGAAAAGGGTACACTCTGGTACGTGCCTTTGATATTTTGGATTAACTTCGATTTTATGCTTTTGACCTTGATACTTGCCCAGTGGCGTCTGTAAATTGTCAAGGTCCACTTTATAAATCATTGCCAAGGCCTACATTTTGAAACAGTGCTTGTACAGCAGACCAGTTGACACTGTCAAATGCCTTTCTGGCATCTAATGATAAGAGAATAGCATTCTGGCCAGTTTTTTGAACGTTTTCCACTATGTGCAATAACTTCTTTGTACTATTGCCACATTGTATCCGTATTATGAATCTGGATTAATCAAGATCTAACAGGGTGGGTAGAAGGAGAGCTATGCGGGCTGCGAGTATGCCAGGAAACAGCTTAAAGTTAATGTTCTGTACAGAAATCGGGTGCTATGAACTGCACAAGCTCGAATCCTTCCCAGGCTTTGGGATAACCAAGTTGGTTGTTTCCATCATTGACTCTGCCAGGAAACCATGGTCACCTATATAATTTAAAAGATGTGCTAGTATTGTTATTGCTATTATTCCACAAAACGTTTTATAGATGAGAGCCACCTTAGTCTCAGGGCCAGGTGTTCTCTCAGATATTGCACCACTTTCAGGGTCTGGACAGGGTACTTCGTGTAGAGGTCTCGACAGAATCAACAACCCTTTCTGCCAATAATCCAGATTCTCAGTTGAGAAGTTGATAGTTTATCAGGTTTATTGCCTGCTACATAGTATTTCGATCTGATGTGGCAAATTGCCTATTATGACTTGTCCAGGCAGGGTCGGCTTTAGCGCTAGTGGCTCCCGGTGCGACAGTCATTTATGGCGCCTCCACATCTCATGACCACCATCTCATATTCTCTCACTACCACCGGGTAAAAGTGCCCCTCATCTCTCCAATCCTAAGTTATTGCTAAACACAGCACCCCCCTGAGGTCAGCTCCCCCCTCCACAGGTCAGCGCCCAGTGCAGCCGCACTGGTCGCACTGCCCTTAATCCAGCCCTGTGTCCAGGTCGAGTGCTTGAACTTGTTTAATCATGACCAGCACCTGTGGGGATTGTGTTTTTTTTATGTACCGCTTCAGGGTCTGCCCATTGAAATTCCAGTCTCGCTGTCTTCTCTGCTGTTAAATTGGGTCACTGGTTTAATGTTTTTATCGGCCCCAGCCTGCTTTCAGTGTGTCATCCAAAGTAGTTACTGCCATAAGGACTTTATTGTTATACACCATGAAGTTTCGGATGGCATTTGTTGTATCCTGTTTAAGAGATGTATAATATAAGAGGTGTTATTCAGTTGCCATTGCCCTCTGTGTGTCCACAGTGGGTCTATGCGTGGTGAGAGATTGATTATGTCATGGTTTGATAGCGCTGTATGTCCTATAGATGAGTCCCTGATGTATTGTTTCAGGCTGTCCCCCGCAAAGAAGTGGTCCAGTACAGCATAAGTGTGGTGTGCCGCAGAATAATATGTGTGGTCTACATCATCCAGATACAAGATTCCCCATCCGTCCGCTAAGCCATAGTTAGAGGCCACTTTTGAAGGAAAGTGACTAAGCTGCTACCCCCAACCCCCATATCTCTGAGTTCAGGTCATACCCTACGATTACCTCACCTTTATCTACTGCTACAATATTTGTTATCGCCATTTTCAGGTATTTAGGGATGCTATAGTAATTTTGCACCCCCTCATTCCAAAATCATGCACATTAATCTTCCTGCTGAGTCTCACCATCCTCTTCATTTTTCTAGGCACCCTGAGTGACACCTCCTGAGGAGAGGTGTTGGATGGGGAACCATTTGGCTTTCACCCTCCCACAGTCCTGCTTCAACAGGCGGGCCTTTTAGAGAGGGCACAGGTCACCCTGTGACACCCTCTGGTGGTTAATGATTGTCAGGCACTTAAACAAGTCATTTAGCCCCTTTGCGTTCAAACTATCTTCACCATGTTCGATGGGCTCCAATGTTTTGTCTGTTTGACCAGTGAGTTCCCCATTGTTGCGGCGAGGTCTGGCTTCCACTCATAACACATAAGCCGACCCTGGTCTAGTTTACTTTGGTCCTCCCTTCCCTATTTCTAACCCCCAAATAGTTGATCCCAAATGACTCCCTCACAAACTTTGACCAAGAAAAAGCAACAAAACTTGAAGTTCCAGTCTACCCTCTTGTAGAAGCCAATTGCCCATCCTTACATATGAACATTTTCCTTTCAGGAACCCTCCCTTCCCCTTCCATCTTCTGGCCCATTGGTTATCATCTTCATTCAGCTGGTGTTGCCATCATAAGTTTCCTGGATGATTGTCAGTTGAACACTAGCTCCATAAATAGTTCACCTTAACCTTCTCCGATCTTGTCCAGAATATTCCAATTCTTGGCCTGTTGGAATGCTTCTGTTTGGGTCTTCTTTATGTTGAATGCAAATGGGACCTTATATGCCTGCAATCGTTTCACCATCCTCCATCTTGACTACTCTCTTGTCTTTCTCCTTTTGCAATGACCCCTCATCGTCGGCATCTTCTGGTGGGCGCACATATGGCAGGCCTTCCCTCGCTTCCGTATCGCGTGCTTCTTCTACCTCCATGAAAAGAAAAAGTGGAAGGAGTGTCACTCTAGTATGTACTTCTATAGGGAAGAGGAAACCTATAGCTTGATTAAGATCCCACCATGATCTGAGGGTTGCCCCTGCCAGGTCTTGGAGTAGCTGTATCTTGTAGCTCTTGCTGGTCAAATATCAAGCTGCTTTATTCTTTTAACATGGGGATTGGTGTTTACTTTTCTTTCTCTGACTGCAAAGTGAGAGGAGTTTTTAATGTGAATTATGTGACAATGTAGAATGTTGTGTTCTTGCAGTAGAACAGAATGTAAATACCTGTAAATGAACTGTATGCATCCAGCAGTTAGGAAAGCAAAAATGAAGCCCTTTTTTTGTAACTCTGAAGTTGGCTGAAAACTGAGATTTTAAAAGGATCAAAACAAATCAAGACACTTACTTGGTGATGCACAAATTATAAATATTCTCAGAAACCTTGATTTCCGCAGATTATCATTTGTGTGCTACATTGAGTTTTATCGATAAAACTCTATGCCTGTGCAAAATTAGTGCCCATTTCGGTGGAAAATGCGTTGGATGTAAATAACAGTGCCCTAACACATGATGCTTTAGTTTAATCCACAAATCGCCCTGCCTCATGTACATTAAAGGTTGGTGGGTCACGAAAGTTTGTTGTTCTAAAAAGTAGGTTGTCGCTCTAAATAGTTTGAGAACCACTGTTCTAGACACAATCTACACACTTGTTTCAATAGAGCAAGTTCACTCTGCAGAAAGGGATACAATATCTGTAGAATTATTCATGCCATTTGGGCTTCCAGGTTGTGCATAAGTGCTAAATCCCTTAAGCCTTGGCCGATCTATTCCCCAAATCTCCAGTCCTTTTCCTTATGTTTATATCAGGCCTTTTCTGGGCACGTATGCACCATGTGCTTCCTTGAATTCTAGTTTTGAGCGGCAGGATTGCACAGGGGAATGCATCTCTATGAAGGCTTTTTAGCATCTCAGCCCCTTGCTGTCCACCAGAGTCTAGAGAGTCCCAACCATCAGTTTTCATGTTGACCCAGTAAATATGTGCCTCTTCAGTAATTCTGATCTGCCAGAGGACGGACGGCTAAACTCACGAAGCGTAATTAACAAACCGGATGGATTTTACTGATTGATTCGAACCATCCCAGCTTGGAATCAGTTTGGATTTATTTATTTGAGGAAAACGGATGATTTATTCACACCATCCTAACGTGCAATAAGTTTGGATTTATCTACTCTTCAAGAATTTGTCCCTCTCTAAAGACTGGAGCCAGCGGGCCTGCCCTCTCCACCACAGTTTTAGGTGGATTCAGGGTGCCCCCCTTTGGTCCTGATGAAGACCCGCCTGTAAGGAGCAGAATTCCCCTACACTCACACTGGGTCGAAACGTCGACAATCTTTTGTGTTCTGTACTGAATGTGGGCAACAGTGATTGTTTAACTGTGCCCTTCGGCTTTACCATTCGGTTTTGTAAATAATTGAGCCTAATTTAAGGCTGGACAGGCCTTTTTATGCTGTTTGAGGCACGCACTACCCACTGCCCTCCTTTCATCACTCACTTTCACTTCTGCACTTAGATGCACCACTTCGCCTTCTTCCCCCACTTCTTTGGGGCACCTACTCACGGAATTATTTTGACTAATGTACTGTGCTGAGAACATGATACATTATATGTTCTGTACGATTAAAATACTTTGAATATGTTCAAATATTGTTCATAATTAATTTATTAGGTGATGTTGATATTGTTCTGTTTTGTTCCCACTGGGCCCCCCATACTGTACCGCACTTTACCCAGGTCCCAGTGACTGTTGGGTTTACCCCATTATTGTATAACTCTTCAGTAATTCTGGCCTGATTTAGAGTTCGGCGGACAGGATAATGCCTCGCAAACATGACGGAGTACCTTGTACACCGCTTCATTTATAGCCCTCATTGGCTCAGTTGACAGAAAGGGCCAGATGTACGACTCTATTTTGCATGCGCAAACGGGTTTGCGACCCGCTTGCACATGCAAAATGTTGCAGGGCCATGTACAATTCCTAATTAGCGAGTCGCAATTTATTTGCGACTCGCTATTTAGGAATTTCAAGTCGCTATTAGGAAGGGGCGTTCCCTTCCGCATAGAGACCCCAAAGCCATGTATGAATGTTTTGCGACCGCAATTGCAAAACACTCGCAAATTACCACCCTCTTCAAGAGGGTGGTAATGCACTCGCTAAGGGAAGGGGTCCCTAGGGGACCCCTTCCTCTTGCAAAAGCAGTGGAAAATATTTTTAGGGGCAGGCAGTGGTCCCAGGGACCACTGTCTGCCCTTAAACAATTAAACGAAAACGTTTCATTTTTTTCTTTAAATGCATCCCGTTTTCCTTTAAGGAAAATGGGCTGCATCTTTAAAAAAAACTGCTTTATTGAAAAGCAGTCCCAGACATGGTGGTCTGCTGAGCCCAGCAGGCCACCATCCCTGGGAGGGCCAGCCATTCCCAATGGGGTCGCAAATTGCGAGTGGCTCCTTAATATTCATGAGCTTTGCATTTTGCGACCCTATTGGGAATCGCAATCAGTGTCTCTGACACTGTAGGACATTGTAAATTGCGCTCGCATCGAGCGCAAATTGCGAGGCGCAATTTACAAGGGTCGTACATCTGGCCCAACATGTCTTCTGATGGCCTGATGAAGTACGGGCCAACAGAGGAAGGACTTTACATTGTCTGCTCCATTTAGGGTAGACGGTGTAAAGTCTTTTCTTTTCTGTCCATTACCGTCAGGTAAAACGTGGCAGTAAGGGACTGAAAAAGTCCAATAATGACACCCCCACACAATGGGAGAAACTCCAGGTGTGGCAGTCATTCGTTTTTTTTTTTTTTTATTAGTTTCCATATAGTCTCATACATTGCAGATAAATGACATACATGAGTACAATATGAGGAAGCCAAAAAGAAAATCATGGAATAACAAAACAGATGAAAACGACCAACAAGTGGCTACAGTAGGCGCTCAGAAGGAGTAGATTCCAAACACAGTGGAAATACAATTGCACAACCTTATAGTACTGGGTAGAATAGCATTCACTATTTATACAGAGACATCGCCACTAGTGTCCGCCGGCACAGCAGACTGTAAGTAAAGCAGAAGGGGCGTCCATACGTCATTTGGTCTGGACGTAGATGGCAGCTCCTCTGCATACAGTACCAAATTGTCCCTACAATACGTTAAATCTCTGAGCCATTGTTCAGCTAAGGGACTCTGTTTGCTCTCCCACAGCATTGCCACCCGTCTCTTGGCTATTAACAATGCCACATGAGCCAGCCGGCCCATGGCACCCTTCAGGGAGGGAAGCAGGCCCAGCAAGCACAACTTTGGAGAGCACGGCAACTCAACCCCCACTATTTTAGACAGAGTAGCGACCACCAGACTCCAGTAGTTCTGCACTCTCCCACAAGTCCAAGCCAGGTGCCAGAAATCAGCCCCAGGAGCCCCACATCGCTTGCAAGCGGCGGTATCTCGGAGCCCATATTTAAAAAGTTTATGTGGTGTGTGATAGACCTGGTGCAAATACTTAAAATGGATGATGCGAAATTTCCATTGGAGGTAAGGGTGCTTGTTAGTTGACAGCACTGCTCCCATTCCCTCGGAGTTAAGTGGGGGTCTAAATATGCATTCCAGTTGTCCAAACTGCGGGCAGGTGGAGTGCGCCCATCCTCCTTAGCTGCCTGATAGAGCCTGGCTACGAGCCTATGACGGGATGGGGATGTGAGTAGTGTATGTAACGCCAGTGATACTGGCGGCTCCGCGGGAATGTAGAATAGTGAGCTTGTATCGCTTTTTTAATCTGCGACACAGAAATAGGAACAGAGGCGTTTTGTATGTAATCCATGTCTGTAGTTGTCAGGAAGGTACCATTAGGGTAGAGATCTTGTAGTTTGTCAATGCCTACTAGTGCCAGTGTACGTATTGCCCCCGCCTCTCGCGCCACCGACAACTCAGCATGATAAGCCAGGGGTAGCAATGGGGAGTATAAGGGCAGTTTACCGGTCCGCTGCACTTCTCCGCTTACTGTCCCAACGGGGGCCCCCCCCCCACTAGGCGGACCTCCGCCACACGACTCACTGCCTCGGGGGTCCGTGCCATGCGTTCTCCTCCGCCCTCCAACCAGTAGGTGCTCAGCTGGGCTTCTCAGCTTAAGGGCTTCCAACGCTACGGATCCGGCAGAAGGGAGCCGATCTCCGGGCCCAAACGCCGCAGGCACGCTCGCCCCCAGGCAGGCCTCTCGCTACCTGGCAACCTCCCTCTCACGGTACAGCTCAGCGGGAGGATGGCGCGCGGACACCTCGACCCTTCACATGCGGGTCCGACGGTGCCTCCCAGGCCCTTTTCCCGGCCCGATCCGCTCTGCGGTGTTGATAGATGCGGGGGGAGCAGAAGTCAGCGGTGCTCCCGGTGCTCAGCAATATTCAGACGGCGGGGCCTAGGCGGCGGAGAGGCGAGCAGGCACGTCCTACTCGGCCGCCATCTTGGCCACGCCCCATGATCCTCTATTTTAGCTACATGCAATATACTGCAATGCAGTGTGATGACCATTGTTGTTGTTTTACCTTTTTTTCTGCTTTTTCCTTTTTCTATGGTTATAGCTTTATTGCACAATTGCTCTGTATTGATTTTCAATTGATTATAAGGAAAATACTCAGAAGATGAAGAAATGCTAGGAATCATCACTTGCAGCAGATCATCTGGGAAATAACTGGCATTCTAAGAAAGGCATAGCAATATTGTTGTATAATAATGATGACTCCAAAACATGATATGGAAATTTGTGCTATGTTTGGCATTTGTGTTAAACTCACCTAATTTCAATAAAAAAAGATTTTCCCCCATTCAGGGTCTGCAAGAGACCCTATCCCTTTTTTTTTTACAGTCCACAGAGTCCCAATAACAAAAACGTTCATGTTCAGATAACAGGAGGGAAGAAGGCCAAATTTGAGAGGCCTGTGGTATGATTTGTGATTATCAGTTTGCATAGATTAGAAATTAGATGTTTGTCGTAATCCCTCTTCCTTATCCGTTTGTCGAATTCCCTTGAGTTCCCTTGATGCTCCTGGTCTAGCAGAGAGATGCAGCACCCAGTGGCAGATCTGGTAGTAATGGTACCATTCCTTTTTGTCCAACTTCTATCAGGCTTTCACCGTTACTCATACATTTTTTTCCATACCAAAAAGTCCTTGCCCATCTGACCAGGGATAAAGTCTGTATTGGTACAAATTGGTAAAAATTGGGACAGGAAGGATTTTAAGTCCTCCCTCGAACCAACTTTGCCCAAAACATCAAATGTCACCTTCCAAGTGGGGGAGGATTTGAGAACCCAGCTTCTGTGCTTCTTCTCTAGCCATTGGATTGGACACCCTGAAGTGTCCCTTTTGCTATTAGGAAGTCGACAAAGCACATGTGCTTCCCTGTGTCCACCCTCCACCACTTGACCAGTAAGCGTGGCTGAGCTGCTTCAAATTAGAATGTCAAGTTGGTTAGTGACAGACCACCTGCATCTTCAGGGGCATACAGACACTTGTTGGACATACTCAGTGCCTCCCCCGCCCCAGATGAGCTTGTTGAGGATCGCCTGAGATTGTTTGAGAAGTTTTGTGGGAACAGTAGTGAGTATCATCTAAGCACCATGATCTGCATCATAGAGGTGCAATAAAGATGCGCACATAAGCTACTGCGCTCTGCACCCATCGAAAGGGGAAGTTGTGTTACAAAGCCTCCAGGGGTTTGCAGTACCAATGCTTAAGATTTAGCTATATTGATATTAAAGTTGGATATTGCCTGGCACATCTGAATACCTTCCATGAGGACTGGCACTGAAAACAATGGGTAAGTGAGGGAGGTCCTCATATATCTGCAAACATGTTTAATTCAAATGTATCCTTCCTTATCCTCACCACCTGTATGCTCTTATCATTACAAACATGTTCAGCAAATGCCTCCATTGTCAAGGCAAACAGATGTGGGAAAAGGGTACACTCTGGTACGTGCCTTTGATATTTTGGATTAACTTCGATTTTATGCTTTTGACCTTGATACTTGCCCAGTGGCGTCTGTAAATTGTCAAGGTCCACTTTATAAATCATTGCCAAGGCCTACATTTTGAAACAGTGCTTGTACAGCAGACCAGTTGACACTGTCAAATGCCTTTCTGGCATCTAATGATAAGAGAATAGCATTCTGGCCAGTTTTTGAACGTTTTCCACTATGTGCAATAACTTCTTTGTACTATTGCCACATTGTATCCGTATTATGAATCTGGATTAATCAAGATCTAACAGGGTGGGTAGAAGGAGAGCTATGCGGGCTGCGAGTATGCCAGGAAACAGCTTAAAGTTAATGTTCTGTACAGAAATCGGGTGCTATGAACTGCACAAGCTCGAATCCTTCCCAGGCTTTGGGATAACCAAGTTGGTTGTTTCCATCATTGACTCTGCCAGGAAACCATGGTCACCTATATAATTTAAAAGATGTGCTAGTATTCTTATTGCTATTATTCCACAAAACGTTTTATAGATGAGAGCCACCTTAGTCTCAGGGCCAGGTGTTCTCTCAGATATTGCACCACTTTCAGGGTCTGGACAGGGTACTTCGTGTAGAGGTCTCGACAGAATCAACAACCCTTTCTGCCAATAATCCAGATTCTCAGTTGAGAAGTTGATAGTTTATCAGGTTTATTGCCTGCTACATAGTATTTCGATCTGATGTGGCAAATTGCCTATTATGACTTGTCCAGGCAGGGTCGGCTTTAGCGCTAGTGGCTCCCGGTGCGACAGTCATTTATGGCGCCTCCACATCTCATGACCGCCATCTCATATTCTCTCACTACCACCGGGTAAAAGTGCCCCTCATCTCTCCAATCCTAAGTTATTGCTAAACACAGCACCCCCCTGAGGTCAGCTCCCCCCTCCACAGGTCAGCGCCCAGTGCAGCCGCACTGGTCGCACTGCCCTTAATCCAGCCCTGTGTCCAGGTCGAGTGCTTGAACTTGTTTAATCATGACCAGCACCTGTGGGGATTGTGTTTTTTTATGTACCGCTTCAGGGTCTGCCCATTGAAATTCCAGTCTCGCTGTCTTCTCTGCTGTTAAATTGGGTCACTGGTTTAATGTTTTTATCGGCCCCAGCCTGCTTTCAGTGTGTCATCCAAAGTAGTTACTGCCATAAGGACTTTATTGTTATACACCATGAAGTTTCGGATGGCATTTGTTGTATCCTGTTTAAGAGATGTATAATATAAGAGGTGTTATTCAGTTGCCATTGCCCTCTGTGTGTCCACAGTGGGTCTATGCGTGGTGAGAGATTGATTATGTCATGGTTTGATAGCGCTGTATGTCCTATAGATGAGTCCCTGATGTATTGTTTCAGGCTGTCCCCCGCAAAGAAGTGGTCCAGTACAGCATAAGTGTGGTGTGCCGCAGAATAATATGTGTGGTCTACATCATCCAGATACAAGATTCCCCATCCGTCCGCTAAGCCATAGTTAGAGGCCACTTTTTGAAGGAAAGTGACTAAGCTGCTACCCCCCAACCCCCATATCTCTGAGTTCAGGTCATACCCTACGATTACCTCACCTTTATCTACTGCTACAATATTTGTTATCGCCATTTTCAGGTATTTAGGGATGCTATAGTAATTTTGCACCCCCCCTCATTCCAAAATCATGCACATTAATCTTCCTGCTGAGTCTCACCATCCTCTTCATTTTTCTAGGCACCCTGAGTGACACCTCCTGAGGAGAGGTGTTGGATGGGGAACCATTTGGCTTTCACCCTCCCACAGTCCTGCTTCAACAGGCGGGCCTTTTAGAGAGGGCACAGGTCACCCTGTGACACCCTCTGGTGGTTAATGATTGTCAGGCACTTAAACAAGTCATTTAGCCCCTTTGCGTTCAAACTATCTTCACCATGTTCGATGGGCTCCAATGTTTTGTCTGTTTGACCAGTGAGTTCCCCATTGTTGCGGCGAGGTCTGGCTTCCACTCATAACACATAAGCCGACCCTGGTCTAGTTTACTTTGGTCCTCCCTTCCCCTATTTCTAACCCCCAAATAGTTGATCCCAAATGACTCCCTCACAAACTTTGACCAAGAAAAAGCAACAAAACTTGAAGTTCCAGTCTACCCTCTTGTAGAAGCCAATTGCCCATCCTTACATATGAACATTTTCCTTTCAGGAACCCTCCCTTCCCCTTCCATCTTCTGGCCCATTGGTTATCATCTTCATTCAGCTGGTGTTGCCATCATAAGTTTCCTGGATGATTGTCAGTTGAACACTAGCTCCATAAATAGTTCACCTTAACCTTCTCCGATCTTGTCCAGAATATTCCAATTCTTGGCCTGTTGGAATGCTTCTGTTTGGGTCTTCTTTATGTTGAATGCAAATGGGACCTTATATGCCTGCAATCGTTTCACCATCCTCCATCTTGACTACTCTCTTGTCTTTCTCCTTTTGCAATGACCCCTCATCGTCGGCATCTTCTGGTGGGGCGCACATATGGCAGGCCTTCCCTCGCTTCCGTATCGCGTGCTTCTTCTACCTCCATGAAAAGAAAAAGTGGAAGGAGTGTCACTCTAGTATGTACTTCTATAGGGAAGAGGAAACCTATAGCTTGATTAAGATCCCACCATGATCTGAGGGTTGCCCCTGCCAGGTCTTGGAGTAGCTGTATCTTGTAGCTCTTGCTGGTCAAATATCAAGCTGCTTTATTCTTTTAACATGGGGATTGGTGTTTACTTTTCTTTCTCTGACTGCAAAGTGAGAGGAGTTTTTAATGTGAATTATGTGACAATGTAGAATGTTGTGTTCTTGCAGTAGAACAGAATGTAAATACCTGTAAATGAACTGTATGCATCCAGCAGTTAGGAAAGCAAAAATGAAGCCCTTTTTTGTAACTCTGAAGTTGGCTGAAAACTGAGATTTTAAAAGGATCAAAACAAATCAAGACACTTACTTGGTGATGCACAAATTATAAATATTCTCAGAAACCTTGATTTCCGTAGATTATCATTTGTGTGCTACATTGAGTTTTATCGATAAAACTCTATGCCTGTGCAAAATTAGTGCCCATTTCGGTGGAAAATGCGTTGGATGTAAATAACAGTGCCCTAACACATGATGCTTTAGTTTAATCCACAAATCGCCCTGCCTCATGTACATTAAAGGTTGGTGGGTCACGAAAGTTTGTTGTTCTAAAAGTAGGTTGTCGCTCTAAATAGTTTGAGAACCACTGTTCTAGACACAATCCACACACTTGTTTCAATAGAGCAAGTTCACTCTGCAGAAAGGGATACAATATCTGTAGAATTATTCATGCCATTTGGGCTTCCAGGTTGTGCATAAGTGCTAAATCCCTTAAGCCTTGGCCGATCTATTCCCCAAATCTCCAGTCCTTTTCCTTATGTTTATATCAGGCCTTTTCTGGGCACGTATGCACCATGTGCTTCCTTGAATTCTAGTTTTGAGCGGCAGGATTGCACAGGGGAATGCATCTCTATGAAGGCTTTTTAGCATCTCAGCCCCTTGCTGTCCACCAGAGTCTAGAGAGTCCCAACCATCAGTTTTCTTGTTGACCCAGTAAATATGTGCCTCTTCAGTAATTCCGATCTGCCAGAGGACGGACGGCTAAACTCACGAAGCGTAATTAACAAACCGGATGGATTTTACTGATTGATTCGAACCATCCCAGCTTGGAATCAGTTTGGATTTATTTATTTGAGGAAAACGGATGATTTATTCACACCATCCTAACGTGCAATAAGTTTGGATTTATCTACTCTTCAAGAATTTGTCCCTCTCTAAAGACTGGAGCCAGCGGGCCTGCCCTCTCCACCACAGTTTTAGGTGGATTCAGGGTGCCCCCCTTTGGTCCTGATGAAGACCCGCCTGTAAGGAGCAGAATTCCCCTACACTCACACTGGGTCGAAACGTCGACAATCTTTTGTGTTCTGTACTGAAAGTGGGCAACAGTGATTGTTTAACTGTGCCCTTCGGCTTTACCATTCGGTTTTGTAAATAATTGAGCCTAATTTAAGGCTGGACAGGCCTTTTTATGCTGTTTGAGGCACGCACTACCCACTGCCCTCCTTTCATCACTCACTTTCACTTCTGCACTTAGATGCACCACTTCGCCTTCTTCCCCCACTTCTTTGGGGCACCTACTCACGGAATTATTTTGACTAATGTACTGTGCTGAGAACATGATACATTATATGTTCTGTACGATTAAAATACTTTGAATATGTTCAAATATTGTTCATAATTAATTTATTAGGTGATGTTGATATTGTTCTGTTTTGTTCCCACTGGGCCCCCCATACTGTACCGCACTTTACCCAGGTCCCAGTGACTGTTGGGTTTACCCCATTATTGTATAACTCTTCAGTAATTCTGGCCTGATTTAGAGTTTGGCGGACAGGATAATGCCTCGCAAACATGACGGAGTACCTTGTACACCGCTTCATTTATAGCCCTCATTGGCTCAGTTGACAGAAAGGGCCAGATGTACGACCCTATTTTGCATGCGCAAACGGGTTTGCGACCCGTTTGCACATGCAAAATGTTGCAGGGCCATGTACAATTCCTAATTAGCGAGTCGCAATTTATTTGCGACTCGCTATTTAGGAATTTCAAGTCGCTATTAGGAAGGGGCGTTCCCTTCCGCATAGAGACCCCAAAGCCATGTATGAATGTTTTGCGACCGCAATTGCAAAACACTCGCAAATTACCACCCTCTTCAAGAGGGTGGTAATGCACTCGCAAAAGGGAAGGGGTCCCTAGGGGACCCCTTCCTCTTTGCAAAAGCAGTGGAAAATATTTTTTAGGGGCAGGCAGTGGTCCCAGGGACCACTGTCTGCCCTTAAACAATTAAACGAAAACGTTTCATTTTTTTTCTTTAAATGCATCCCGTTTTCCTTTAAGGAAAATGGGCTGCATCTTTAAAAAAAACTGCTTTATTGAAAAGCAGTCCCAGACATGGTGGTCTGCTGAGCCCAGCAGGCCACCATCCCTGGGAGGGCCAGCCATTCCCAATGGGGTCGCAAATTGCGAGTGGCTCCTTAATATTCATGAGCTTTGCATTTTGCGACCCTATTGGGAATCGCAATCAGTGTCTCTGACACTGTAGGACATTGTAAATTGCGCCTCGCAATCGAGCGCAAATTGCGAGGCGCAATTTACAAGGGTCGTACATCTGGCCCAACATGTCTTCTGATGGCCTGATGAAGTACGGGCCAACAGAGGAAGGACTTTACATTGTCTGCTCCATTTAGGGTAGACGGTGTAAAGTCTTTTCTTTTCTGTCCATTACCGTCAGGTAAAACGTGGCAGTAAGGGACTGAAAAAAGTCCAATAATGACACCCCCCACACAATGGGAGAAACTCCAGGTGTGGCAGTCATTCGTTTTTTTTTTGTTTTTTTATTAGTTTCCATATAGTCTCATACATTGCAGATAAATGACATACATGAGTACAATATGAGGAAGCCAAAAAGAAAATCATGGAATAACAAAACAGATGAAAACGACCAACAAGTGGCTACAGTAGGCGCTCAGAAGGAGTAGATTCCAAACACAGTGGAAATACAATTGCACAACCTTATAGTACTGGGTAGAATAGCATTCACTATTTATACAGAGACATCGCCACTAGTGTCCGCCGGCACAGCAGACTGTAAGTAAAGCAGAAGGGGCGTCCATACGTCATTTGGTCTGGACGTAGATGGCAGCTCCTCTGCATACAGTACCAAATTGTCCCTACAATACGTTAAATCTCTGAGCCATTGTTCAGCTAAGGGACTCTGTTTGCTCTCCCACAGCATTGCCACCCGTCTCTTGGCTATTAACAATGCCACATGAGCCAGCCGGCCCATGGCACCCTTCAGGGAGGGAAGCAGGCCCAGCAAGCACAACTTTGGAGAGCACGGCAACTCAACCCCCACTATTTTAGACAGAGTAGCGACCACCAGACTCCAGTAGTTCTGCACTCTCCCACAAGTCCAAACCAGGTGCCAGAAATCAGCCCCAGGAGCCCCACATCGCTTGCAAGCGGCGGTATCTCGGAGCCCATATTTAAAAAGTTTATGTGGTGTGTGATAGACCTGGTGCAAATACTTAAAATGGATGATGCGCAAATTTCCATTGGAGGTAAGGGTGCTTGTTAGTTGACAGCACTGCTCCCATTCCCTCGGAGTTAAGTGGGGGTCTAAATATGCATTCCAGTTGTCCAAACTGCGGGCAGGTGGAGTGCGCCCATCCTCCTTAGCTGCCTGATAGAGCCTGGTTACGAGCCTATGACGGGATGGGGATGTGAGTAGTGTATGTAACGCCAGTGATACTGGCGGCTCCGCGGGGAATGTAGAATAGTGAGCTTGTATCGCTTTTTTTAATCTGCGACACAGAAATAGGAACAGAGGCGTTTTGTATGTAATCCATGTCTGTAGTTGTCAGGAAGGTACCATTAGGGTAGAGATCTTGTAGTTTGTCAATGCCTACTAGTGCCAGTGTACGTATTGCCCCCGCCTCTCGCGCCACCGACAACTCAGCATGATAAGCCAGGGGTAGCAATGGGGAGTATAAGGGCAGTTTACCGGCCATGCGGCCCAGCCCCTGCCACGCAGCGATAGTAGCGTTTACAGTGTTAATTGTACCTCTAGGAGTGGTTCTGTTTTGATGTGTGAGGACGGAGTGCAATGGGACAGGGAGTGCCTCCCAGTGTTCCACCGCAACATGTGCAACAAAATCATGAGTCTGATACCAATAATGTGCGTATTGCGCCTGTGCACAGAGATAATATAAGTAGATGTCTGGGACACAGAACCCTCCATGCTTATAATCGAGAGTGAGAGTTTTCCAGCCCACACGAGCCTGCTTTCCACCCCATATCAGCCGAATAAGCATAGTACGCACCGCTTTAAAAAATTGCTGAGTGAGAGGGATTGGTATGTTATTGAAAAGGTACAGGTACTTAGGCAGCACCACCATTTTTATTAAGGCAATACGATCTGCAAGCGAAAGATGTATCCATCTGTCGACTTCCTGTTCCAACAACGCAGTGGCAGTGCCGTAATTCTCGCGAATGACTATCTGGGTCCCGATGCACCCATACGCCCAAATACTTGACCGACTCTGTGGCCCAGACTAGTGGGAATTCAAGTACATGCGGAAGCGTACACGCCGTCAGTGGCATCACCACTGACTTCTCCCAATTGACATGTAACCCGGAGAAACGAGCGAACCGGATATATTCCCGCAGTACTGGGTCGAGGCGTTGGTGAGGTTCTCGAATAAAGAGCAGCATATCGTCTGCATCGAGAGAGATGATAAGTGGACAGTGCATAAGAGTTAATGCTGCATGTTTATGACATTGCCTAATGAGGCAAGCCAGTGGTTCAAGCGTTAGCGCAAATAGGAGTGGCAAGAGCGGACACCCTTGCCTAGTTCCTCTAGTAATTAGTATAGGGTCCGAGGTGTAACCTCCTACCCGAACCCGCGCCGTGGGGTTGGTGTACAGGAGACGGACCCAGTTGACAAAGAAAGGGGAGAACCCCATGTGTTGCAGAACATAAAAGAGATATCCCCATTCGATCGAATCAAACGCTTTAGCAGCGTCTAACATAACCGCTGCGGCTGGAAGCTCAGGAGAGAGGGTGTGAAATAGAGCAAACAATGTGCGCAAGTTATGGGAGGTGGACCGCGTGGGAATAAAGCCCGACTGGTCCGGAAGTACCAGGTTTTGCATAAGAGGTTGGAGTCGGAGGGCCAGAATCTTCGCCAGAATTTTTATGTCCGTGTTAATAAGAGATAATGGTCGGTATGACTCACACGAGAAGCCGACTTGTCCTTTTTTAGCAATGTAATTATTAGCGCCTCACGGAGAGACGGAGGTAGTACCCCCGTATCGTAGGCCTCGGCGTACATTTCAAGCAGATAAGGGGTGAGCTCCTCCGCATAGGCCTTATAAAATTCACACGGGAACCCGTCGGGACCCGGCGCTTGCGATTGGGGAGAGATCTGATTGCTAAGCGAATGTCTTCAGCCGTAATAGGTCGGCCGAGCAAGTCTCTGTGGCCATCGGACAGCCACGCAATGGCTACTTGGGAGAAATATTCCTCAAATTCGCCAATGCCCGGCACACCCTGAGAGGTATAAAGGTTCGCATAGAATAAGCGAAAGCGCTCCGTGATATCTGGGACACTATAATAGTCTCGACCGGTATCATCCGTGATCTTGGTGATCGCATCATGGTGCACGCAGTGTTTGATCTTATTAGCTAAGTGATGTCCCGATCTCCCACCCTCGCCATAAGAACGGGCCACATGTCGTTTGGAGATATAGCGCATCTCCACCTCTGCCAACTTCCCGTGTTCTAGTAGAGCATCTTTAATGGATGCCAAAGTCGACGGATTGGGGGTAGCCTCGTAATCACGCTCAAGTTTAGACAAGTCGGCTTCCACTTTAGTCAGCTGGCCTCGTAGGTCCTTCAAAATGCCCGCCGAAGTGCAGATGCACGCGCCCCAAACGGTGGCCTTGAATCCCTCCCACAGGACGCCAGTGCTATCTACAGAGCCCTTGTTTTGCACAAAATACTGTATTATGGCCTCACGAACTGTCTCCACATACAGGGGGTCTAGCAATGATTCGGAGCCGCCAAGTGAACGATCGAGGAATTGTTTGTGGAATGCAAAGTGTGAGTCTGACCGGGCAGTGGTCCGAAAGTGTGCACGGCAAACTCACCACATCAGTTACCCAGCCCGCCGCCCCCTCACTCATAAGCCAATAATCGAGTCAGGACCAGCTGCCATGCATTGTGGAGATATGCGTGCCCTCAAGTGCCTCCTCATGCCTGTGGCGCCATATATCTAGAAGTCCCAATTCTGCCATTCTATCATTAATGGCACGAGCCGTCCCAGGGGAGTGGCCCCTCCCTGCCACTAGACTTATCCTTTCTGGGGTCCAAGTGTGTGTTCAGGTCCCCCCCCAAAGCAACACCGCATCAGGTAGGTTTCGCAGTATAGTGAATAGATGTTCATACAAAGCGGGGTCGTCTATATTGGGACCGTAGGTGTTAACAATGGTGACTAGCTGGCCCGCCAGCATCCCATGAACCACCGCGTAGCATCCTGCCATGTCAACGTGAGTCTGCAGCATAGTGAAAGGAAGACCCTTCTTGATAAGTATAAGCACTCCCCGACTATAGGAGGAATATGAGGAGGCCAAACGGTAACCGGCCCACCGGGCCCCAACCCGCTGCTCTGTGTCCTTTGTTAAGTGTGTCTCCTGCAACAGGGCAATACTAATCCCATGCCGGTCTAAATGTGCTAGCACCTGGCGAATCTTCTTAGGCGTATTGAGTCCCCGCACATTCCACGTCAAGCAAGAGAGTGACAATGTATTGCTATGCATATTCAACAGACCAAATATAGGCAATTGAAGTTATCTGAAAAACCTTCTTACAGAGCGCACAAACATTAGGTAAAACATTGACAGCGCAAGCGGCCACAACACCCTTCCCTGTACAACCCACCCACCCGCCTAATCCCCCCACCCACTTCAGCATCCCCAACCTGCTAAAGCCATCCCGAACCCCCAAGAACAAGTTCCACAGGCAAGGCCAAGTGAGTAACCAGTGATGGGGAACACCCATAAGGGGGCACGCTGGAGCACAAAAAAACCCTCCCGATAGAAAGGGAGAGGGCCGAGTTGGCGTGCGTTCCCACCCAGACACTAAAGCAATGCACCAATAAGTGATATGAAATTGCGTCCGCACAAAACATTGGCGAGTATAGGCACAATAGAGAAGAGCGTAGCGCAGGCAGTCAGAACTCCAGCATCTAGGGAAAGTGGCCATGACCACATATTCAAGAGCGAACCATACAGATAGTGATGACGTAGTCACTGAACAAAGAAAGGCATGTCAAGGGTCCAATGCATAATTTGCAGTAGCGTCACTGTTCATTCAGTGTTTCAGTGGTCGCAGCATGTTCCTCCCCTCCCGGATCTTGAGGCGTTCGTTGGCGGCGGCGGCCAACAGATTTGGCGAAATCCAATGCCGATCTTGGACATGTGAATATTTTTTGCTTCCCATTGACCTCCACCCTCAGACCTGCAGGAAAAAGCATGGCGTATGGCACCTGTGCGGCAATCAGGAGTTTCTTGACGGGCTGGTATTCTCGCCGGGCCTCCTGTACCGCCATCGTGAAGTCTGGGTAAAAAGCGAGAACATTCCCCTCATAATTAATAGTGCCCTTCTCACGAGCCAGACGAAGCACAGCATCCCGGTCTCTGCAGTTTAACAAGCGGGCGATGATGGGACGCGGTGGAGCGCCCGGTGGGGGTGCGCAGAGAGAGAGTGATGGGCGCGTTCCACAATCAGGACTTGAGACAGCTGGTCAGACCCAAATATGTCACGGAGGAGTTTCTCCACATACGTCTCGAGGCGGCCCGTGTTCGTGGACTCCGGCAGGCCCGTAATACGCACATTGTTGCGTCGCGATCTAGCTTCTAAATCCTCGTTACGGGCCTGAATGACAGCAAGGACCTTTTCCATAGACGCAGCCTTGGTGGTTACCTGGTGCAGCCCATCTTCAGCCTCAGAGATGCGTGTCTCGGCTTCCCCAAGACGCAACGCAAGCTTATCTAGCTTCGTGGACATGTGATCCATCCGCAAATTCAAGTGATCAATGGATTGCAGACTGGCTTGGACTGCCAGAAGGGTTTTATCAATGTTAGTGAGGTGGTCGGTGGGGGCGTCAGCCTCAGAGTCTGATGCAGCTTGCTGAGAGACCCTACTGGATTTGCGGGGCTCGAATGTGAGACGCGGTTGACCACGTTCAGTCTTCCCCATGTTGTCGATGTAGTACAATAGGAAGCAGACTACACGGGCCCAGTATGCCGGCAAACAATAAAGGAGCGAAGTAGGCAGGAGGACCTCCGTATCCTAGCAGCCCCAGGACCTCGGGGCTAAGATGACGTGACGCCGCAAGCCACCCTCGGGAATTAGGCCTGCAGCTGGTGCCAGACGAACCCACCAGCACAGGGAGTATGTCACCACAGGTCAAGCGGGTGCCAGAGCCACAGTTCTTCTCCGCTACTCACACCAGCAGCCCAATACAGAGGTGAGTGCAAGCCCGCTGCCACTGCCGATCAGGAGCGCTGCAGATGCTCGAAATGCCGCGATGTACAGGGACAGCCAGGGTCCAGCAAAACAGCCTCTCTGGGCACAGCAGGTGTCACGCAGTGATTTCGGTCCCTCGCAGCACATGGACAAAGGCTGAACCGCCCAACTGCCGATCCGCCAGCTGTACCCCCTCAGAGGAGCCAGAAACGTCTCAGAACCAGCCGCAGAGAACCAGAAGGCCAAGCCCAGACCAGCGGCCCGTCGCGACGGGGGGGGGGGAAGGTACGTCGGTCCTCTGCACGCGCTAGGCACTCGTTGGAAGGACCAGAGGGCCACCACACTGCCGCAGCCCAGAGTAGAACTGCGAGGGGCCCAGCCGCTAGCCCCGGGTTGAGGGGACAAGCAACCCCCGCCTGCAGCAAACTCAAGGCCGATAGGCCGCGCCGGCAAGGACCCCCAAGCGGTCACCAAGTGCACAGAAGGGGGGGGACGGCGTCCCGCTAGCCCACACCGCACCGGCCACCGGTCCCAAGCAAGCGGCGTAGATCGGTTCCCACCACACCCGCCGCCCGCAGTCAGACCCTACCGCAGCTCACCTGAGTCGCACGATCAGAGCGCGCTCCAGTCCGCCATGATGCCCGCGCCGATCTCAGCCTCCGCGTCCTCCGCTCTCAATCAGGGAGCTGTTGCGGGTCGCTGCAGCAGGCCAGGACCGTCCCCCAACGTTCCGCTCCGCAGTCCCCTCAGGTTGGGTAGCAATCCAGGCGGGATGATGAGGATAAATGCCGGATGTTAAACTCGGCCGGCGGAGCAGCTCTACAGAGCGGCCATTTTGCCGTGCGCCCTCTAGCGCCCTCGTTTTTTGTTTTTGGGAAAAAAAACTCCAGCTTTAGGAGTTTGCTTTTGAAAAACAAAAAAACATTTGAAAAGTTTGCCAGCCAGCTGTTATGGCTGACTGTACCGTCTGTCAAACATTTTCTCGACTGACAAGAACAGCCACGACAGTATTTCCTATGAATGTATAGAGTTATCTACTAGGCTGGTGGACAACTCTAAATTTGGAGGGCAGAGGTGCTTCTGTACCTCTGCCATTCAGACACAGTAAACTTCGTCCACCAAACTATTAACCAAGCCATTCATCCCTTCCCTTGCATGTATTCCCCCAGCCACTGATGCAACACTGCTCACTCTGCTCCAACCCAGTGCACCGTCATTGCGCCTGAAGGCCACTGGAATGCTGGGAGCCCTGTCCAGGGTTCACAGCCACCCATCTTCATGACACGCCTCAGCCACCCGCTGTCGGGCCTTGTTCATGAACACTACTAGTTGGTGTCATGCATCTAGCTACTCCTGGGATGTGGACCCTCAGCATGATGGCACCACAGTCTTGTATTTCAACATCTAGGTGATCCAGTACCCTTCTCAATTTAGTTTCAGCTCTCTCTCAGTCCGAAAACAGGTGGAAGTAGGTCTCACAAAGCAAGCAATGTTGCTGGTGATCTAAGTCTCTGTTATTCTTGAGGAAATAATAGGTTGCCCTTTGAGGAGCTCTCCAAATAAGCATCTCACGGAGTGCACTGTAGGCCACACCCCTAAAGGAGGATAGATACATGACCATTAAATTCATAGGGTGGGGGAAAAAAAGAAGAAGGGAGACCACAATGGAAGGGTAAGATGAAAAAATTATTATTTGTAAGTAGTTATAACAGCACTACACTACAATTCAATATACAGTGACCGACCATACCACACAAGTGAGCACTGAGCGTGCTAGTGATAGTGAACGGTGCAGTGACACAGAGGTGAAGAATAACAGCGTGAACGGCGAAAGGAGTAAAAAAAGTAACAATGTGGTCAAAAATACAAAATATATAAATATATACAGATCTATTCATAGATCTAGTCATTTAGGTAACTATACCGAGGAGCTACCTACATCCTTCCTTTGGCGTTCTAATTGGCATTCGACTAACACGGTACTTGTCCCCTCTTTCCTATCAGTGGAATAACACTTGCCTGACGCCCCGCCTCATTTGACCTTGTCCAACATTCTGATTGATTTATTTCACCTGAACGATTGACCTATCCTATGCTTAGTTCAGGTATTTGTCCAGCACCTGGACCTTCTCTTTTTTGTCTTGTTTTGGGCCACTTTTCCGCTTACCCTACTCTCCTCTCCCCCCTATACAGCACTATTTTGAAACTAGTGACCATTGTCCTGATGATGACCTGAAATCAATCAGGTTGAAATGCCGTTGACTACCCAGCACAGAACTTTGGCGCTGTTGTGGTCAATTTATTTATCCCGAATTCAAAATACCAATATTGTATATATTTATTTTGTATTTTTGACCACATTGTTACTTTTCTTACTCCTTTTGCCGTTCACGCTGTTATTCTTCACCCCTGTGTCACTGCGCCATTCACTATCACGCTCAGTGCTCACTTGTGTGGTATGGTCACTGTATATTGAATTGTACTGCTGTTATAACTACTTACAAATAATAATTTTTTCATCTTACCCTTTCCATTGTGGTCTCCCTTCTTTTTTTCCCCCACCCTATGCAATCGATCATTTAAGCCTCTTGTCTTCCAGGATTTAGCTGCATCCACCCTACAAAAAAGAAGGGAGTTCAGGCCGATCACCTCCCACCTGCATCCTAAGGACATATCCTACTCCTGGGGTCACCCTTTCCGCTTGATCTTTAAATGGGACGGCTCTTTGGTTCAAACCCATTCACTGCAAGAAGCCAAGAAGGTGCTCGGTCTCACCGATGATGATCTGAACGAGCCTTCACAAAAAGGGTCTAGAAGACGCACACCTGGACTCAACGGCTGGAAAAGAGTCAGCCGCTACCCACTTAGCCTCCGACCAGATCCAGAGACAATGCGAAAGAGAGGCAAGTGGTTATTGCCTCCCTGGAAGAGGATTCAGCCAGTGCGGACTAGACTCAGAAGGGTCATGCTGCATTGATGGGGGAGGCATAGCAGAAGCTTATATTAGGTTGTTCCCAGGTTGTCACCGCATGGGGCCTGGGCGGGGAGGCGGGTCGGATCCTGCTGACAGCTCACGCCTTTCCATGGGTCTGATCACCCAGGACTTTACCGGAGTTCAAGGTTTCATGTTTATTGTCTGTGTATATTCTATTTTGGGGTGTTGTGGGCTTTCTCCTACCTCCCGTGCAGGCTGCCTGAACCGAGGTTACTTCACAGTGGACGGTCCCCTCACAGGCTTACGTACACTTACGAGTCTGGCCTTAGAGTTGATTACGGTCTTCAAGATTTGCTTGGCGCTATTCCGAACCTCCCCTATGGCCGAGACCCTTAAGATAATTTCTCTCAATGTAAAAGGTCTCAATAGCCCGATCAAAAGAAAGGCAATCCTGTCATACCTAGAAAACTCAGGCGCACATATCTGTCTCTTACAAGAGACCCACCTGCTGTCTAGGGACACCCATAGATTACGTGCCAGAGCATTCCCTTAACAGCTATTCTCATCCCACACTGCCAAAACAGCAGGGGTTTCTATTTTGGTTTCCGCGACATTCCCAGGTAAAATAGGCCCCAAGCGAGCCGAAATAAAGGGGCGGTCGTTGGCGCACACATTCACCTTAGGCCACCATGCATTCACCCTGGCCTCCATATATGCCCCTAACTCCAGGCAAGAAGAGTTCCTTTGCGAGGCAGTAACAGAAGTAGCCGAATCACCGGACAGATCACGGATCATAGGGGGAGACCTTAACCTTGTCCTTGACAATGAGATGGACAGATCGACTCAGCGCTACGGGCAGACAGGGGCCCTTTCTAAAAGAGGAGGACAGTTACTAGCAGAAATCGGGCTGTCGGACATCCGTCATCTAGAGAATATACATTCTATTCCCACCCCCACAAGACATATGCCAGAATTGATTATATATTGACAAGTGATACAATGTCCCAACAAACTCAGCAGATTGAGATTCTTCCTTGTTCTCTTTCAGACCATTCGGCAGTGCATATATCTCTTTCCCTCTCTTGCCCACGCCCCACCCGCCAGCTGTGGAGACTGAGGGAGACAGTACTACAGCGCCCCACGGTGGTTCAGCGTATTACAAAGGCTATAGTAGACTATCTTGCTAACAACGACACACCAGACACTCCTATTGCCATCTTATGGGATGCATTGAAGGCGGTTATTAGGGGAGAATTCTTAGCTATATCCACGAACGATAACAAAATTCGGGGAGAAAAGAGTGACCAACTCTCCGCAGAGATGGCAGAATTGGAGCGTATACACCAAAGGACGGGTGCTCCCAGGGTTTGGAGGCAGTTGACAGCGGTGAGGGCACAATTAGCGGGTCTCGATATTGATAGGGCGGAGCACGCAGCCTTGCGGCTTCGGCACGCATTTTACTGACAAGTGTGGGAGACTCTTAGCAAATAAGTTGCGGGCTCAGCGACAATCGTCCTCTATATCCATGGTTTTAGATCATTCCGGGCAGGAGCGAGCCACTGACCACGGCATCGCAGACAGTTTTAGACAATATTACGAGTCCCTATACAAAGCGCAGGAACTCCCTGTAGAGGCTCCGGCGCAGTACCTACAAGGCGTGCAAACTTCCAGGCTGGTTCCTAGTCAAGTGGAGGACCTTGCGTCCCCAATTAGGTTGGAGGGAGTTATAGCTGCGATATCTAAACTAAAACCACTCAAATCCCCGGGCCCAGATGGCTTCTCTTCAAATTTTTATAAAACCTTCTGTGCTACGGTGGCCCCTTTGCTCGTGAGAGTTTTTAACTCGATTGGGTCAACATCTCCCATGCCACATACGATGCTGGAAGTGCTAGTCATGGTTATACCCAAACCGGAGAAGGACAAGCAGAACTGTGCATCTTATTAACCCATCTCTCTCCTTAATGTGGATCTTAAAATATTTACAGGAATCCTAGCACAGAGACTCTCCCCTTGCCTTCCTGGGTTAATTGACCCAGACCAATCAGGTTTTATATCCAGTCGACAGTGCTCCGATAATACCAAATGCCTGTTACATATAATAGACAAGTCCGAATGCTTCCAAGATGACCACATGATTGTATCAGTGGACGCCGAGAAGGCGTTTGATAGGGTGCATTGTCCCTATCTCAAAGCAACCCTACATCATTTTGGACTTCCAGATCGATTTATAAACTGGGTTTTTGGCAGTTACACCAAGCTGGTTGCTCTGGTCCGGATAAATGGAGTGTTCTCGGCCCCCTTCTCCATCCAACAAGGGACAAGGCAGGGATGTCCTCTCTCACCACTCTTATTCACTCTATACATGGAGCCCATGGCCTAAAGAGTGCGCGATGACCCCTTAATATCTGGAGTACGGTTTGGAGGAGAAGATCACAAGGTTAGTATCTATGCAGACGATGTTGTGGCCACCCTGCAACAGCCCGAGCGGTCGCTTCCCGCCTTGTTGACTGAGCTGGAGCGCTTTGCACAAGCGTCAGGCTTCAAGGTTAACGTCGGTAAGTCCCAGGCTCTCGGCCTGACTCTCAGACCAGCAACGTTGGAGTCACTCCAGCGAAAGTATCGTCTACAATGGGCTCAGGATCATATCCCTTACCTAGGTCTACAACTTACAGCCAGTATACAGACCACTGTCTCCCTAAACTATACGGCGCTGCTGCGACAGATCCGTGACTGCCTACGCAGATGGAGACCGTACTCACTCTCCTGGCTGGGCAGGATTGCAGCAATTAAAATGACGATCTTGCCCAAAATCATATATATATTTCAGGCCCTCCCTGTGGCTTCTCCCTCGGGAGTGCTGCATTCCTTGCAGAAAGACCTAGCACGTTTCATTTGGAGGGATCAGCGCCCCCGGTTACATAAAGAACTATGTTACAGGGCTCCCACCGATGGAGGACTCGCGGTCCCGAATTTGCAGGAATACTATTGGGCAGTCCAGCTACGAGCTTTGGTTGAATGGTCCAGGCCGGAATCCGAGAAGCACTGGCTGTTCATGGACAGGGCATTAGCTAAGCAACCATTATGGGGGATTCCCTTTCTCGCTAAAGCCGACAGACCTCGTAATCTGTATCTTTCAAAGGTCACGCATTCCACTTTAGTGTCCTGGGATAGGGTTGCTACCACACGGGGCCTCACGACATTCCCGTCTCCGATTACGCCCATAGTCAATAACCCAGATTTTACTCCGGGTTTGGATACTTATGCCTTCGCGCGGGGGTCAAAGGAAGGCTGCCGATCAATAGGTCACTTCTTTGACTTGGAAGGACCTTTAGCGACCTACGGGAGCAGCATGGCCTTCCAGAGCAAGAGCGCTACCGCTATCACCAGATTAGGCATTGGGTATTGCAACCGGAGATCCAGGAGTGAGCAGAGAGACCGCTCACATCTTTTGACAAATGGTTACTAACTAGAGATTCAGATGCCTGATTGACAACTGACCTTTATAAGTTCATCCGGAGTAGCCCCGACAACGAGAAATCTCCCAGACAGCGAAGGTGGGAGAGGGAGCTGGGCAGGGTGCTATCACAGAAGGAGTGGCAGGACATTTATTATAGGGCCCTACACTCTGCGCGCAGTGTTGCTAGCATAGAAACTGCGACAAAAATAGTAACATATTGGTACTTGACCCCCCCCCCAACGATTGCATAGAGGCAACCCTGCGCGTAGCCCTCTCTGCTGGAGGGCCTGTGGGTTGCTGGGCACCTTAACCCACCTACTGTGGGAATGCGGACACATCAAAATATTGGCAACAGGTACTGGATTATATTGACACCCATTTTAATACCCAAATACCTTGCTTCCCGTCCTACATCCTCCTAGGCCTGCCCAATCCTATTACCTTCCCACTTAGATCACTGCAGGGTAAGCAGATGGCATTGGCACTGCGAGCGGCCTTACAAAATGTCCTATCTCACTGGGGGAAGACGATAACACCTACACATGTCGGATGGCTACACAGATTGTGGGGAATTCTTGGGATGGAAAAATTCTCTCTAAAGCTTACCAGCCCAGGGGCCTCTTTCCAGGATTTGTGGGTGCCCTTCTTATCTGTGTTAACCTCGGAATTCAGGGAACTCACTTGTCCTAAGTACTTAAGACTGTTGCGCTTGGCAGATCCACCTCAGAGTACACCCATGGACAGCGGGTCAACTCAGGACTCGCAGGAACAGATATCCCAGTCCGGGGTGTAAATTGGAAATTCTAATTGTATTTATCTTGAGCTTTTTAAGTTAGGGAGGGGGGAGACTGTGGGAGGGGGGGTGGGTTTGTTGCTTTTTTGTGTGTGTGATTTCGTCCATCCCGCAGCCCTCGTTGGCTCCTCGGCAGGTAGCACATACAGGAGGGATTGTTAAATGTATTCATTCTGCTTGTTATATGTTTAACTTGCAACTAATAAAGAAATATAAAACAAAAACTACATTGAGGTGGGCAGAGTCCCACATGGACTGCACATTTTTATCATTCCAACAATTGAGAACCCCCATCCAAAACTATTGGAGGAGTGGTTGCACAGGAATGCCGGGTCTGTTATCAAAGTATGCCCAGAAGGAATTAGACACAATTTGTGAAAAAATTAAAAAGACGAAGGAAACCTTGGACAAGCGTCAAAAACAGGAGGCGACTAAGACCTTACGAACAACTATGGGAGGGAGACTAGCACAATGTGAGGAAGAAATTAAAGCAAAAAAGAGAAGAACATATCTACATAATAAATAGGACTATGCAAGCGGGAGAATATTTACTTTTGGATGCAAATTTGACAACCTTAGGAGAGACCATAAACAAACGCCTGTACAAAGACAACAAGAACTGATGACATGAGAATCAGGTTCAGACACCTGGCTAGACCTCGAGGAACAATCTTCCACCTCAACCGTAGGGGGGTGGGGTGGGTCTTTACTTTTTTAGACAAATATCGCCTCTTGACTCTTGAGGCAAAGCAAGGCACCAGAAAAGTAGGAACATCTACAAATAATAGGAAAAGGAAAAAACAGCAGAAACTCAAAAACAAGGAGAGGGGAAGCTTCAACAAAGAAAGAACTGCTGCATGGGAGATAAACACAGCAAAGCAAAAAGAACAAGTAATGGGGTTAACATCTCCATAAGAGGGGGTGATAGAAAAAAAAGAATTAATCAAAATATATCATCTTGGACACCCCACATCTGAAAGGACTGAATACAGATGAAGAACTGCATGTACATATTGATTGATCATGGTTTTCTCCTATTGTGAGCTCTGTTTTTGGCTGTTGTGTTGGCTCATTTACATACTAAAACTTGAATGATTGCACTTTGCGCCATTATGAAATAGCAGATTTATGTATGGTATGATAATTATTTCTGTGTTCCTCACCTCGTTAATTTTTTTCACCCTTCTTCCCCCACCTCCCCTTCCATATCCTCCCTCCATCAATCCCTTGGATAACTGGTATAAATTCCTATATTATATCATCCTGTTTTCTTCCTTTCACTTTGTAGGTTTGCACATTGGGGCCACAACATTGGGGAATCACATCCCTTCCGATTATCCTCGTGATGTGCTTGCAAGGCCACTAGGCCATTGACTGGATGTCTCTACAGTTAACAATTGGGCATGGAAATTGATGTATAATTTCAGTGGGTCAGGAGATTCCAGATGTGGCTCTCATTAACCAATCCTTATTACTGAGATGATATAATAACACATGGGCCAGAGTCTTGTAAAATCTGGGCAAATGGGTATATAACAATAAATTCATACTCATTCTTGTTATTTGTGTTGTGATTGATGGGATTTTAACATGAAGCATAAATTACTTTATGATCTGCTAATATTTACAATTATGTAAATTCATGACTATTGATGATACAAGCGTGATTTGTTGATTGTTTTTCACAGTTTTGAAGGGTGATAGAGCCCTAGCCATTATTTGGCTTGGATGAAGACGGTTTGGTCGAAACACATTACCATCAATAAATATTTCAATCACAATCTGGAGTACTGTCAGTTTTGTGCTGGAGGAGGCAAGCATCTTCTTTAAGATAGATAGAAATTAATGCTATACGTACATTTAAATAATTTTACTACATAATAAACAAACATTTTACTTTCGATTTTTTTTAATTAAGGCTTTAAAAATAATTTTAATTTATATGTATATACTTAAATTAATCAAATATGTAATTAAAATGTGTGGTAGCACGTTTTTAATTTGTTTATCTACTTTTCAAATACATATATTAAATTACATTAATATTTAACACGAAAATATTTTTAGTATTTTTTTAAGTATAAAAACTTTTAACATTTTTCTCATTTGTTACCATTGGGAGATCTCTGCCCTGTAGAGGAGATCTCCACCTATACGTGTGAAATGTTATAAGTAGTAACTTTACACATAAATTAGGCTCCACCCCCTAGTTTCAGGGGGTGCAGACATGTAAGTTGACATTTTGTATTTAATTTTCACTTATAAATGGTGAATAGTCTAAAGTAGTACATTTACTACAAAGCAAAAGAGAAAACTTAGATGTGAAGATATACTCATGAGTATGTTTAAGTCTTTGTGAATTGGCCCCTCAGAATACAGCAAACAATTCAACAGTCAGTTATCCCTTAAGAGCAAAAAATGAAAACGTTTTTTTAACAAGCATTGGCAATGCAATAGGTCTCACATTTACACGAGTTTAAGCTATTGGCATTGTAATGACAATGCCTTTTTTATGCTTTAAAAACATAAATAAAAGGCATTGTCATTTACAATGCCAATAGCTCAAACTTGCGTAAATGCGAGACCTATTGCATTGCAATGCTTGATTGCCCCTAAGCCCCGTTCTCTCTTGCGATGGAGGGAGGGTGCGGAGGCAAGTGCGGACTGGCTGAGGAGGGGGGGGGTTGGGCAGCGAACAAGCCAAAGCTGGTCCTGGTTCAGCGCGGTGTCCCTGAAGCAGGCACCACGCTTATTATGAAAGTTTATACAAAAAAAAAGAGAGCGCGCCGTCCCTGAAGCAGGCACCGCGCTCAGTATTAAAGTTTTTTTTAAAAATGAAACCAAGCGGTGTCCCTTTAGCGGGCGCTGCACTCAGCATGCAAATACAAAAAAAGCAGGCGCCATTGTCCCCAGTGTCAATAAACAAAATAGTGCTCACCCATTTATAATGCAGACTGTGTAACAAGCTAAATAAAAGGTCCAGTCGCTATGGGCGGTAACAAATGCAGACAAGGCGGTACCAAGGAGGGACTAACAAGCCTTCTTACGAATCAAAAGCCAGCATTTAAGAAGGACATTGACACAAGCCAATGACAAATATGGGCGGAGAGTGGGCGGGGCTTCCACTGCATACTCTATTACAGCATGCCTCGCAGAGCTAGCAGAGCATGCGCGCTGCCGCTAGGCTCGACCTAAAAATGACACCTTCAAGAAAGTTTTGAAGAGCATTTCCTTGGTAAGAGGGAATTAACTTACACATAAAATATGACAAACAGGTTTCGATCAACAACGCTCTTTAGATGAACAATGTTACAGATTTAACCCCTTCAAACACTGGACCTTTTAGTATTCTGTAGTCTCAGAAACGAAAAGGGAATCTAATTTGTAGACAAGTGGGCCCTTTACCAGAAGTTGCGGTTAAGGCTCAACAAATCATTAGCTAAATACCCCCATTCAGCCCACTGCTGTACTTTCTTAGTATTGTTGACCCAGGGTTTATTTAATTTCTTCACGGTATTCCCTCCTCTATTTCTAGATTTAGTACACTTCCAGCACAAGTGTATGGAAAAGAAAAAAAAGTACCAACAATAACTCCTGTATACGGACTCCTAAAACCTTTTCAATTGCATGTCAAGGGAGGCTCTCTATTCAATGTTGCTGGAGTAGGTGCCATAGCAATTGAAAATCACTCAGATGCTTAATTTAGGTGGTGGCTCACTCACCCTGCATCCTTCTCCACTCTGTGGCGTCTGTCACTGCAGTCCTGTTTCATAGTCGGGACAGAGTAAAGGGTAAGGTGGGCAGGTCGTACCACTGTGGGGCTAAAAATATATGCGTTACTAAAGAGCGTAACTCTTTCACTTTCTTGCACTTTCCTTCAGTTTCATGATGGATTAACTCCCAAGAATAAATTATAGAGCGAGGTGGAAAGAAGAGCCACCAATGTTCCCCTATAAAGCATTGCCAAACTGAGCACCCCTTCTGGACCTACAATGCAAGAGATGTTTATAAAAGATAAAAGGAGTAGCTAGGTAGCTCCCTATCAAGTTGCATTAATTTGGATATCTTTTTGGAAAACAATGGAAGTAGCTTTTGCTCTTGCTGCATTTGTGTCAATACCCTCGCAGAAGGAACTGCTTGAAAGGAATTACTTTTTGAAGTAGAAGAACCTATTCAAAGGGCAACTGATGCGTTTGTTGGCTCTTTTCCATATCATAGGTAGCAAACATTTGAGATAAATGACGCTACTCTGGAGGTCTACGTGAATAAAAACAGAGGGGCTTATTTACAAGGCCCTTGCGCCACTTTTGCGTCACTTTTCCCATGTTAAAAGTGACGCAAGGGGCTTGTAAATCTGCCCCAGAGAACTCACCTAACATCAAGATTCTGAAGAGTACTTTCTTCATCAGAAAGATTCACGAAAAAGGAAACTCTATGTGAATTCGGTAAATATGAAACCTAAGATTATGAAATTACATAGTCTATCGTAAAAATGTGTAAGTCCTCTTAGCTGAAACAGCCTGCCATTCAATGACTCATTGCGCTGAAGTGATTGCAAAACAAGAGAAGCTTTATTCTAGGGAACTAACTTAATATAGGAACATGCCATGGTGTACAATGGCATTTTCAAAACTCAGTAACAGCTCCAAACAGGACGGGATTTCCTGATGGATGCATCTCGCCTAAGGAGGCTTTTATGTTACAATGAACCACCTGGTTATGTATAGAAAATATTGGTCTGTCATATTTATATACACCCTTACAGCATCCAAATAGACTTTATATGCCAAAACAAGATAGCGTTAATCCTGCCGGCAATGGGTAAACACTGAGCCACCCGCTCCCATGCTTTCTTCTGGAGAAAATCTTCCAGGGTGCCTGAAAAACTATCCGAGTTTCTTCAGAAAGATTGAAATCATGGCAACTAAATCTTTCTGATACCCAGACCTTAGCTCAAGACATGCACAGTACAGTAGAGGTAGAGCTTCACTCTTGGGGTTGTGATACTGCTATCAATGGGAATATGCCTCTTTTTCACGCTGCCCGTTCCCCCGCATGTTGTTACAACGCGGTTGTTACAACGACCGCGTTGTAACACATACCATTACCACGCAAGTCGTAACCACGACTTACGGAGGGGGGTGCTGGATGTTGGAATAGTATAATCTACTATTCCAACTCCAGTCTGTGCGGACAGTAGGGAAGGTGTTGTATTTTAAATCCAACACCTTCTCCCCCCTCCGCAAGTCGTGGTTACGACTTGTGTGGTAATGGTATGCATTGTTACAACGCGGTCGTTGTAACAACCGCGTTGTAACAACATGCGGGGTGACGGTTTCGTGGTCAGGGTTGTTTACCATCAGTGGCAAAGGAGGAGGCCAGGTCCCAGGGGGAGAAGGGAGAGAAGGACCACTGTTAACCATGACTACTTATCAGCAATGTGCACTATTCTTAGTTCTAACATCGTCGTACCAGTCATTACAAACAATCAGAAACCAGAAAAATGCTGTGAAACAAGTCCCGCCCATTTTCTCCTGGGCACCATGAATAACTTTACATTCCCTGCTTCTTCCTCTCATAATAACCATGCTAACGGAGACTGGAAGATATGGGAGGCATGGCTGGGGGGTAATGACTAAAAAAAAGACTAATGAAAGATACTTCTACTGATGAGGGTCATTACCGCTATGTTTTTAGTCTGTATCCAAGACATTACTTGTGAGGTATACCCTAGCAAGGTCATATTTCATTATGGAATGAAGACCAGAGCATACAAGATCAATTGCAACATCCAGTGTTTACATGAAAAATGTTTGAACCTCATGGAAACTTAGAGCCTAATACTCCCACAGCAAAGTTCTTCTCATTATTATCAACACCCTTTAATCTGTGGTGTTAGACAAAAGTATTCAGTGAAGGCCAAGTTGGTGCTCTTCACATGTCTAATGAGAAACTCTTAACTTCAGGATAAAAGTCAGCCAACACCCTGCTAGATCTTCCCCGAATCCCGTTAAGAAGAGGTAAGCCAGAAAATGAGTACGCTAAGACAATTGTAGAAGGACTCCACCTACTGATAGTTATGGAAGTGGTGTTTTTCCCTTCCCTTCATTAGACTTCATAAAGGGTTGAGATCTTTATAAATATATGGATAGAGGCATTCTTATATCTAGTAGGTACAAAAATTCTTCTGGGAAAGTAAACTGGAAAAATTACTTCCTGTAGCATTTTTAGAGAAGATAGATTTTTGGGAAAAAAATTGGATCTAGTCCCAGAATCATCTGGTCCTCCAAAACTAGTAGCCCTAAACAAGGCTTCTAACTCACCTACTATCCTTGCTGATGTAACTGCCACCACAAAAGTCAACTTCAGTGTAAAAGAAATAACATTTACTAATTCTAAACGCTCAAAAGGATGATTCACAAATCTGGAGCACCAGTAGCAAACTCCATGAATGTGTTAAAGATATAGTCACAGGATGAGCAAATGAAAACCTTTTCAGAAGTCAAGAAGCTAGATTTCCCCCCTCACTCAGATACGCTGAAGGTTCTCTCAAAGCTCAAATAGATGATCTGAGAGTAGAAAGGGATAGATTTTTTTATTTTTAGAAATCATCCCACAAAAATTAAAGAAAGGAAAGAAATTCACATGCTAACAGGGAAACAGTATGAGAAACACACTATCTCAGAAAAAATGTAAAGTGCCTAGATTAAGATTTCAAGGTAGAGGGCCTACATGACTTCTGGATAGCCTCAATTAAATGCACTGGTTAGCCCTTCCCTCTGGGACTCCTCTCTTTCAACTTTCAAACAGAAAAAAGTTGGTGTTTTAGAAGTGGGCCTAGACTGGACCGCAGAGGAAATCGATCCAGAGGAAGATGCCATAGCGGAAGGAGAGCCGGGAGATACAACAGAAGAAACCGAGATTTATGTGGCCAAATGGTCACCACACAATCGTCTCCTGTGCGCCTAGCTTCATCTTTTAATATTGCCTAGGTACTATAGATAATTGAAAGAGAAGCAAATTGTCCAGATATATATTGAATCATGAGCCAATGAAGATTTTATTCTTGAAGGAGGCCAGTTGACATTATTTTCGATTGAGAAGGAACCAACCCTGATCTGGACTTTTCTGAATTGGTGTCAGTCCTTCCAGGGCCAGAGATTCTGAATTAGCTTGAAGTAACCGGTTGTTTAGGTATGAGTAGTGATTCCAGCCTTGAAGGTGAAGAAGAGCAACCACTGAAGCTATCATTTTTGTAATAACTTGTGGTGCTGAATTGGTTCACAATGTAAAGACTCGAAACTGGGCATGTCAATTCAGCATACAAAAGCTCTGATACTTCTGATGAGCTGCCGCTACTGAAATGTGAAAGTAAGCATCTATCAGATCTACCTTTATTATGAATCTGACTGCTAGAATGAAGAGCATGATATTTTGATGGGTCTCCTTGAATAAAATTGACTTTACGCATTGATATATGATTTCTAAGTCTATCACTAATCTGAATCCCCCTACTATATTTGGACCCAGAAAGAAGATTGAGTAGATTCATGTCCTCGTATCCTTCCCCTAGTCTGCTAACACTGCTCCTTTGACACGTAGATCCTGACTGGCCTTCAGAAAAGCAGTCCTCTTCGCTCGATGTATGGGCTAAGGTATTTAAATCCTGAATCTGCAGGGATAGAGCAGACTACCTGATGACACTCACAAACCAATGGAAGCACTCATGAGTCTGGTGTAGACTTCTCCCAAGTGTCCAAGAATAAGTGAATCCAGGCCCTCTATTGGAAGTTCGGGTTTCTCTCTGCATTGTCAGTAGTGGGGTTTGGTTGGCCAGCTCTGTTTCTGCTTCTGGTGACCTTGGCTGGAGAACCTTTGTCATGTTTGTGAAACTAAGATGATTTTTGTTGCTTACTTGAAGGTTGCAGAAAGGAATATTTTCCAGTGTATATTGATGAAGATGAATGAGTCTGCTTCTACTGCGGAAAAGTGGAGAAATGCTTCTTATCTTTTAAAAGATGGTGTAATGTCTCTTCTAGTTCTGGACCGAAGAGATGGATTTCCTGAAAAGGCATACGAAGAGCTGCCAACTTCTGGTATGTCTCTTCTCTTTGTGCCATTCTTTCAACATTCGATTCTTGTGGCTTGAAATAACTGCTCCTTCCGTCAGACCCCCTGCCCACGTCAAAGGAGACATTGGATAGAAACGCTGTCGATCCATGCTCTCTGAAGAGTGCATTCACTCCTCTTGTCAACTGCCTTAAAGAAAATTTTTAAATCTGTAATCAAAGATTGAGGAGAATAGGATCCATAAATTCCAGCCCTGAGCGCAAAATGAAAGTCTGAAGATGCTCTATTCAATGACGAACCCACTTTTTTCAATACAGCAGACTTCTGAAATCACCACAAGAAAGTCTCTGCAAAAGTGCCTAGTGTTGGAAACCACAGGCCTTATTTATAAAGAATTAAACCATTTGGCTGTGCTGCGCTGCGTTAATTCCGAAGCACAGGGATGCGTCATATCTACAACGATATGACGGATCCCTTTACTCTCCCCTGCGCTGTCGCACAATTAGCTGCCATGCACCGACGCAGGCACCCTTGTACCATGATGCAAGGATGCCTGCGTCACGGGGATGATTGTTTATGTGCAGGAAGGTGTCCCTGTGTGCTGAAGAATGCAGCACGAATAGAAAGAGGAAAAAAAAAAAAAGGAGAAATGAATACATTTCTCCTCGTTGCTCCTCCCTACGCCTCCCCTGGGGAGGCGTAGCATTCAGACGCATTTCCAGGTTTACGATTTCTCGTAAATCTGGAAATGTGTCAGGTTCCATGGGTGTTGCGTGGGAACACCCACAGCAACACCCATGGAACGCCCCTTTCACGCAAAGTGCTGCGTGTAAAGGGGCTGTATTTACAAGGACAGGAAAACCACGCAGGGAGACTTTGTGTCCTCGTAAATATGGGGCAGCAAAATGCACCGGCAGTGCGTCAAAAAAGTGACACACTGGCGACGCAAGGGGCTTGTAAATAAGCCCCCACATATTTTGACAAACATGAGACAAGATTCTTCGCAGCATGTCTTTTCCAATATATTTGCATATCTGTTCTTCCAGAAGCATCCTTGACCCATCATCTGAATCAAACTGTTCTGAGAAAGAAACTCTTTTAGGAGAACCAGACTGCTCTGGTACAGTTTATGGTTGCTTTTTCCATAATGCAATGATAGTCTCAAAACAACTTTCCTGAGTCTTGCATCCTCTGACCCCTTTCTCTATTTTCTAGAAGGAGGGCAGGATCTGAAAATAGATGAGGAGGAAGACTCGTGATGATGGTGCTTCTTAGAGTCTTTACTCATAGTGCTAGGTCAAGGGCTAAACACTGTATAGCAAACACAAGGAGATGATGGACGGAGCGCTGAAACTTTCCATAAGGAACAGGGTCAAGACTGATTTGCATATGGCTGGGTCTGAACTGGGGTGGCGAAGTGAGCTAAAGAATGATGATGGATTCAACCCAGATCTGTGACTGGGGGTGAGTGTCTGAAAGGTTTCAGCTCTCCGTCCATTATCTCCTTGTGTTTGCTTTAAACACTGTAGATGTCACTTTGATCCACCAAAATGTCTCCTCACGAATCTGAAAACTGCCCACAGACTTAGTTCAATTCAGCTCACCCTTCAAAATAATGAAAAATATTCCTAAACACATACACCACACTTACCTGTCGGTTTACTGGGCAACCTATGAAGAAAATAGCTCTTACAAGGCAAAACTGAAAGCCTTTGCATGCGCACAACATCCAAGAACTGTGCACGTGAGTGGCGAAATGCAGCTTAGCTCCTAACCTTCGGTGTCTGATGAAGTGAAATAATACAGCATCCTTAAAGGAAGTATTATGCGACACCTGCTTACTAACCGAAAAGGTCTTTGCTTCTTTTATGCACTTGCCACACCTCCTGTATACTGCTCAAGAAGACCACTTACTCCTAATAATTCCTTCATCCACGCAACAGTGAAAAATCCTTAGGGGCAGATTTACAAGCCCCTTGCGCCACTTTTGTGTCACTTTTCCCATGTTAAAAGTGACGCAAAAGTGGCACAAGGGGCTTGTAAATCTGCCCCTCAATGTTTTTATCCCTCCCTTTGCCCAAGCCCAGCATAATGGGAATTAAAAAGAAAACACTCAAACCCAATAAGAGCCTCCACACGGCCTAGAGTTCTTTGTCTCAGTCAGAAACAGGAAAAACAGGCATTGGCATAAGAGATAAAGGACAGAGCTGAGTTACTGTATGGTATGTTGTTTCGTGGTTCCAATGTATTCAAAGAATGAGTGGTCCTGGCTTAGTGCAGGGTGTTTTTTTCCCAACTATATGAGGTTCCAAAGCCAGATCCGTAATGAATAAAAAGCAGCCAACACGTGTTTCGCCCCCTCTTGGCGCACAGGCATGGGGCTTTCTCAAGGTTGACAGTGTAAACAGAGTGTAAGAAAAATAGATAATAGTATACTGTGGAAACATATAAAACATTTAACAACCACAAGCGTGTAATCATAATAAGGACAAATCAAAGCTGGAAGAGTGTGAAGAGAAGAGAGAGGAGAGAGGAAAGAAAAGTAGGTAACAACCCAAATTCAAGTATACACACATTTCTGTATACAGGTACCCAACCACAAAGGCATAGAAATAGGAGTTAATGAAAAGTATACAAACAGAAAACAATCGGATGTTAACATGCAAAACATATATTCAATACGATTGCATAGATATATAGGAAGGCACCCAGAGTTGGTATAATTGCAATGACATGATATTTTGAACAGAGTACAGACGGTGCAGTAATTTCTGTTCAAGATAATGTACTTACAATCATAGATGGTCATAGAAGGGCATATCGTTGATATTATATCAGTGTTTGTAGTATGTGTGTGATACGGTAAGTAATACATACAAGTCCCAGAATGCAGCAGGAATCCATTGTCAAATTCAAATGGGGGTCAGCGCCATGGTCAGGAGGAAATATATGAGAAATCGTCAGGAAGATGACGAATAAGAGAAAAATAAAGGTGTGCCTGTGCAGTCCCTCAGAGCAGTGGGGTAACAGCCCGCCCAGGCCCCCACGGTGCAGGAGGGCCCCCGAGCTCAAGGGCCCCTCGGGCACTGTGCCCGGGTGGCAGCTGAGAGCTCCTGACTGGGTCCGGAGTGTGGGGGGGGGCAATCCATGCACTTTGCAGGGGAACCCCCTCGAGTTTCGTTACGCCGCTGCCTCAGCGACAAGAAGGGCATGTAGCATGCAAATTGCTCTCAGGGTCTTACCGTGGGAAGGAGTAACAAGAAGTAACTCCGGTGGTGCGGCTGGTATTGAGCAGTTTCTAAAATAATGATAATTATATGGTCTAGATGAGTCAGGATTGTGTCGCTATAACCTGATCAGAGAATGGGAAATCACAGGTAAGCCTCAGGAGTTACCTGTAGTCAAATAGTGATGTCAAAGTGCCGTTCAAATGGTCTGTCCGGGCACAGGGCCGTGTGAGATGCAGACAGCAACGCTGTCCCAGAAATCTGGAAGGACTTCCAAAAACAAAGGTAAGAATGGGACATGGTATACTGTATGTACATTACCTTGGACAAAAATTACTGCACCGTCTGTACCTTGTTCGAAATGTTATGTCATGGCAATTATACCAACTCTGGGTGCCGCTTTGATATCTATGCAATTCTATTGAATATATATTTTGCATGTTAAAATCCTATTATTTTCTTTTTGTTTTCTTTTCTGTAACTCCTATTTCTATGCCATTGTGGTTGGATCCCTGTACACAAAAATGTGTGAATACCTGAATTCGAGTTGTTACTTACCTACTTTTCTTTCCTCTCTCTTCTCCTCACTCTCCTCCTACTTTGGTTTGTCCTTAATATGATTACACACTTGTGGTTGTTAAATGTCGTATGTTTCCTCGGTATACCCTTATCTATTTTTCTTACATGTTGTTTACACTGTCAGTCTAGAGAAAGCCCCAGGCCTGTGCGCCAAGAGGGGGTGGAACACATATTGCCAGCTTTTTAGGTTACACTTGCACTGTGCATGTGAAATCTCTAGTATTCAATATTTCTTAAAAGGGGGTTCTTATCAGTTCCCATAGCCGATTTACTGTGTTCATTCGCTTGTGTGGAACTTTTTTTTTTGTTAACTTCCCCTGGCTACACGCATTTACAATACTTCTACTAAAGCTGTTAAAACTGTTAAGGCCCCATTCACTGTCAAGATAAGACGTCTTCCCATGGAAAAGGCAGAAAGCTTCTAATGTTATGTTTCATATAGGTACCCTAATATAGGCCCGGGTAATATCATACACCATCACCTACATTATCCCCACTTATACTACACAGTAACGAGCCTTTAGGATTGAACCTTTACCTAGTTCTAGTCCTGGGTGCAGAAGGAGGGTTTCTCCTGAACAATAGAGTCCTATAACTCAATCAATAGACTCACACAGTATGAATGGATATTCATAAGGGTTCTTGGAAACCAGGCAGGGGCTACACCACCTACCCCACCATATCTACGTACAAGGTTCATCCCATATGTCATCCTCAAATCCAACAATGGCTAATACATGAGACGAGGGACAAATGAACCCTAGATACTTTCTGCATAAATACAGCACATCTTGCTAGTTTTAGGCAGAGGGAACCGAGACTTCCAGGCCGACACACTGACCTGAGATGCTGAGGCTCCTGCATGCAGACGCTCCAGCTGACAGTGGTCTAAACATCCCTCGCGGGGTGTCCAACTCGAGACCAAGAAGGGCTCCTACATTCTCACTTCAGGTAATGGGGTTCGACTAAATCCTAGATGGATTCTTGGCTTCACACCTACTCACATGCTAGGTACACTTAGATAGGCATCGTAGGAGTACGCGCTTTCTTTTATCCTGCATTTTATATTCATGTATTTATTCATACGTATTGCAAAATGGTAGAACTGTACTATCCATTTATATTCACTGTACTGCTAATCATATCTCTGCTACTGTCTAATGGTTGTTGCAGCTCATATATTCTACACAAGAATAATGACTGTTCAATAAACCCTTATTGAAACGCCCAGGCTGTTTATTCTGTGCATCTCTTAGACAAGATAAGTAAGCACCAGTGACTGAGCGAAAAGTAGTATATTGTTTCCACGATCCTGAGGGATCAGGGTTGTCATGTTCTAAGGTTGCCAGAAACTATTCTCTCCCCGATAAGAGGAGACACTAGTGGCACTGTGAGCTAGCTAATGTAAACAGGCTAACATTTCTCGGTGGGGGTGCTCAGAGCCAGTCTGCCACCAAACCCACAGTTTATGTTATCCGAACGCGCAGGTCCTGTATGGGTAATATAGGAACTACACGACATGGCGCCGCCAACGTTGGTTGGGTACTTATTTAACAGTAGAATCTGAGTAGTTCAGTCGTGCTATTCTCACAGACTCCTACTCACAAAACACAAGAGACGTCTGGAGTGGGTGGGCACAAACTCCGCCACAGCTGAGTAGGCGAAAATATCCTATTTATTGGCTGCTGGTTAATCAAGCTTCAAGGACATTTTGTTCCTAAAATTGTGCATAACACCTTATCTTATTTCCCTTGAACAAACTTCTCCTTTACAAAATGACTGAGGGCGAAGATAACCCGGTGGTGACTAGACGCCTCTCAACTGGAGATGAAGAGGTGGATGGAATTCTCATTGCAACTAAATTCAGACGTACTATCACCCTGAAACTACTAGAATATGGTTTAACACCTAGGGGTGGTATAGTAGCTTTCGTAATTGAGGCACACAAATCAAATAAAACAGAGGTATTCTATTCATGGGTTACATTTCCAGAAGCAGATGCAAGAACACAGACATTTCACTACTATACAGAAGGAGATGCACCACTGAAATATGGTCCTTGCAAGGACATAGAAGTTCCACTCACGTACCAGGAACACTTATACTGGTTTAAAGGCGCCCTACCCCATATAAGACACAGAGTAAGATTAGGCCCGCTAGGAGGAGACGGGGCAACATGGCCGATATTAGCGGCCTACACACCACATCCTGACATTGAAACAATGCCACAGCCAGACTTACTCTTACAACACAAGGATTTAATAAACATTTACAGAAACTTGACACAATTTGTCATGAGTAATTTCACAGTCCAACCAGCAACAGTTGCAACCAATGGAACTCATTCTCAAGGTACAGCAACTAAGATCACACCACAAACATTACACGCAGTAATAGGCAAAATGCCCACGAAACATGAACAGATGCCATTCTGAGTAGCTCAGAAAATAACTCAGCTCGAGGCAGTATTCCCAAATACTACCCAGTTTGAAAAACACAGAATACTAACAATCTGCTTGCCCATGGGGATAACACCACGAGTAGAGGATTGCACCTCTTTGGGTACAGTCTTTGCTGCCATATATACCAGAACACTTGGTATTCCTTCATTAGCGGTGATACCAGATGTATTAAGACAAATACAAAAACGAGTACGGGGCAGAGCCTGCTCTAAACTTGGGGATGAAGTTATTAAATAACTATGACCAGGTATCAGTCATAATACTAGCTAATATTAAAAGGGAAGCAGCTTCAGTGGCAATCCGCCAACGCCTAAGGGAGTTCAGTCCGTTGGATCAACAACACGAACTACCCAAAATAATTGAAACTGCGTATGCAGAATTAGGCAGAGACAGTTTGGGTGGGAAAGCATTAAAACCACAACTGATGGGCAGTCCCGAAAGGGACACTTCCAAGCAGACACCTGCTTCTTCAAAAAAGAAGTGGGACAATAAAAAAACAGAACTTTAAGGGAAACAGATCTGAATCCTGAGGTAGATCTCCTCCACAGGAGCCCTCGGAAAAGAGGTATAATCTCAGGAATAGGGATAATATTAGGAAACCTGACAGGTATCAGGATACTGATACACGTTCCTCTCGTTCCTTTCAGGGCTCGACGAAAAACTGAGAGAGAAGGACGGTCAGAACATAAAGAAGAGCGTACAAAGTCGAGAGACAAGCAGCACGCTCAGGACTATACTTCCAAGAAAGAAGAAAAGTCAAAATCTAAACCTCAGTTTAAGAAGAAGAAAGTTGCAGGGCTAAAGATCAAACATGCACAGAATTCTGAGGACGCAGCTTCTGAACGGGGAATGGGCTCTGACGATGCTAGACAGTGCGGCAGAAGTAACAATAGCTCGCCAGAACCTGATGGAATTTCTGGTGACAGCGGACTTGAATGATTACATCACGGTGGAAACACCAGATACAAGGGTGAGCGTCCCACATAAGTTACACGAAATAACACTCCAGATGGAGGGGGACAAGCCCAGGAAAGTTAAAGGTCTCTTTTGGAAAAACCTATCATCTGGTTATGACATCCTATTAGCAGAACAAGACTGGCCGCCAGCATTCGTTATGGAGTGCCCTATAGGAGAAACAGTAATTTTTCCAGCATTCTCTGATCTCGTTCCCATACATCTTAAACATGCATATGCACAGGAGTGGGCGGTGACCCTAGCTCCAGCATTGTACAAAAATCATGCCGGTTGGGATGAGGATTCAACCCACCACGTGATCCCGTTAAAAGTTTCACCAAATGCTTAGAGGCAATACCCAATAAAGCAAGAAGCTAAAAAACAGGTCATGGAGATCTTAGATCAACTTGAATACCAAGGGGTGATTGAAACATGCACCTCACCAATGAACAATCCTTTTTTTCCTGTCATGAAACCTGACAATACACATCGTCTAGTTTTAGATCACAGACATCTAAACACTTGCACAAAGACATTCGCTGTCCAAAATGCACAGTGCCGCATTAATGAACAACATTGCGCGAAAGAAATACAAAACCACACTTGATATCTCAAATGGATTTTTCTGCCAAAATATAGCGCCTGAAAGCAGGTATTTGACCGCATTCTCTGCGTTGGGGTCACAGCGACAATTTTGTCGCCTCCCCCAGGGGTATAAGAACAGCACGGGGGTATTTTCAGCAAGGGTAACTGAGTTACTACAAAATTTTGATGAGGAAGCATTGTCCTATGTGGATGATATTTATCTGATGGACGATGACTTAAAAAGGCACTTGACCAGGGTGAGCACCATAATTATGGGATTCGCCTCTGACACCTCAATGTCCTGTTTTTAGGATATGAGCTTTCAAGTGAAGGAAAAAGTCTGGCAGCTAACTTTAGAAAAGTGTGCGTTGCTCCAACCTCCAAGATCATTGAAAAATCTACAATCGATACTAGGATTCCTAAATTTCGGCAGAACATACATTTTGGATTACGCAGAAAGAGTAAAACCTTTCTACGACTTAATAAAACCTGATTTTTCAGTCAGACATTGGACACAGGAACACACAAACATCCTACGTTCACTACAAGAAGACATGATAGCTTCCAAACACACAGACACGCGTAAACGTACGCAACTTAGTGATCCGAATAATAGCGGGTCAATGCGGGTACACTTACTTAACCTTCAATGAAGGTGAAACCATACCAATCGCTTACAAATCACACCATAACATAACATAACAACATAACATACAATGGGCTAATTCTCTTACTGCAACGGACGTTGAATACAGATTTAATCCCAGTCTAAAAACACAAGCATTCCTGCAATACGAACAAGAATATCCTCTACCTAATGAAATATTGCCTCTAGATCAGTATGAATATATTATTTACACTGACGGATCTGCTCAACCGGCCATAGGGAGTAAGCAACAATATAGCGCAGCACGTGCTATCGTTAAAGGTCGCATGCGGGATGGAAAATTCCATCCGAGTTGCACAAAAACACAATCTCTAGGAGACTGCACGGCTCAGTTGGCAGAGTTAAAAGCAATGATACTTGCACTTGTAAATACGGATCACGAATTCCCCACACTAATTGTGTGTGATTCCTTTTACTCTGTGCAGTCATACAATGAATATTTATATCATTGGGAACAAAACGGGTTTAAAGACGCAAAAGGTGGCACAATTAAGAATAAAATGCTATGGGAACAGGTAGTGGAATTAAAAAACGAACTACCAAGGGCTCACATGATTCATACACTGAGTCATCAATGTGATGGCGTTCACGTTGAAGGAAATTCATTGGCTGATGAAGCCGCAAAGGGGGCAGTACGAACGGCTTCCGTAGCTGCAATCACTTGTTCAAAAACGAGGATAGACGGTGAGATTATGGTGGCTGTCATCGCTTCATGCAAAGGCAGCTCAGCAGTACCAAAGAAATTTCCACTCAAATACTCCTACAAGTTAGATGCAAACAACATTCCATATGCTCAGATTCCTGGAGTGAGGGACAGCGTTAAAACCAAATATGGATCGTAGTCAAGGTTTAATTATTGCTGCACACGAGGGTTTGGGCTCTGCACATACAGGCGTTACAGCGACTATTTCATTGCTGAAACAGCGCTATTGGTGGCCAGGTCTAACAAAACAAACTAAAGACTATGGGGCCGATTCCGATCTCGGTCGGAAGCCCTCCGAACGGGATCCGGCCGGGAAAAATACGAGCCGAGCGCCTTTTCTCCGACCGACTCGTACAGCTGTCCGCCCGAGCGAGTACCATGCGATCGTACGCGTTGTTTCCGACCGACTCGTTTCCGGGTCCGAACCGCTCTGACCGACTCGCACGGACACGATTCGCACCACGCAATGGAGACGTTTCCCGACCTAGCCAGTACGATGCGCGCTTCGAACAGCCCGACCAACTCGTACCGTCCGGCTCAGGAAAACTGTCAGAGCCGTACTTCAGGGGTCCGTGTCGGACCCCCCTTCACCCGTAGCTGCACGAGTCGCACACAGGGGGGACCCATGGGTCCCCCCTACATGCATGTACAGTGCGTGTCGCACCGACGCACACCCACTGTAGGGGGCGCACTTGTTCGCGACGTACCCATTGAGTCAATGGGAGCCCACGTACGCGTCGTACGACCGGCTCCCATTGACTTCAATGGAAATCCGACCGAGTCGAGTCCGGCAGCATGCGGCCACATCGTACTCGCTCTGTCGGACTGCGGGAGTCCGGCTCGGTCGGAAAACTCTCCGGATCCGGCTCGGTCGGAGAGTTTTCCAGTCCGAATCGGAATCGGCCCCTAAGTCTTGAAGTGTGACATCTGCCAACAGATGAAAGGCTCCACCATAACACGCCCGGCGCAGACACCATTACTAATATCTGACAAACCTCTCGCATGTGTGTATCTGGACCACTGCGGCCCCTTACAATCTGATGGGGCTTACAAGTACATCATGGTTGCAGTGGATTCCTGCTCAAGATTCCTATGGGTATGGCCTTAGCGCTCGGCTGACGCTCGAACTGTTATCAAAGATTTGCGAGGGACATATGCAGTTGGCACGTTACATTCTGACCGTGGCCCGGCGTTTAGCTCTCGGGCTTACAAAGAGGCCATGGAAGGTATGGGCGTAGCATTGCGGTACTCCTCTCCATACCATCCTGAGGGAAATTCGGTTGTGGAGAGAAAAAACCGCGACTTAAAGCAATCTTTAACAGCTAGGGTATTAGGAAAGGGCGGTAGTTGGGTCAATCACCTATATGGGGTACAACGGGCACTCAATAACCAGCCAAGAAGTTCTCTAGGGGGTGTCACTCCATATGAGGTCCTATTTGGGACGAGAATGTGGGTACCTGATCTTGATTGTGAAGGCGCAGTGGCGGATGAGAAACCATTTGATATCCATGATCGTTTGGCTGTTTTACAGGATCTAAATGAATCCAGGACACAACAAAGCAACGTCCACTTAAAACAGACCGCCACTGGGGAAGTCAAGGCAGTCACGGCAAGACCTGTCTGGATCCCAAAAGTCGGTGATCTGGTCAGAGAGAACATAGCGGACAAAAAGAATTTGGACCATCAGACAGAAAACCTGTACCTGTCCTAGCAGTTCAAGGAACAAGAACTGTACTTTTGCCGCCTCTTGCCGGGAAAAAGGAGAAACGATTTGTCTCAATCGACTTAATCAAACCACACTATGTGGCCGATACTGAACAGTAGGCCTCGTGGACTCCACAGTAGCAGACTCCCTCCTCTAGCTACAATCCAAGAAGTTCAAACAGAGAGACTCATCACATTTGAAGAACCTCCTGTGCGAAATGAAGGACTATGCAACAATGCTATGGAACTTGTTCCCCTTGAACCAGAAGTTCAACTTCAAAATTCAAATCAAAATAACAAACAAGTTGCAGTTAGACCAAATACAGACGTCTACGTCAACATGCCTCGAAAAGAGCAAAATGCTATTTCAACAAATCCCGATGCAATTCCTACAATTGATCGAACTGCTTCGGGCTACTTCATGAACTTTGATACGTTTTCCTTGGATCCAAGCGAACCAGAAACGACGCCAGCCCAAAAATCATGCAAAAAGCAAGCTAAAGACTTTCTGAACTTTCTCAAAAAGACTTACCTGGTACAACCTTGGTTAAAACTCTGGGTAATTACTGGGATTCTATTTTTTCTTTTCTGGCTAGGCTTAGTTATTATAACTTTTAGCATGCTTATTAATGGACGATACCTTCAACAAAGCTCTACAGCCCAAAAGTTAATTTGATTTTAAAACCACATCAATCTTCACATCGTGAACAAAGAGACTTGTCATCAGTGAACATCACAGCAGTTCCTATACCGGACGGTATAGTTTGGGACAAAGTTGATTTTGATATATTCGGTCCGACTGAACTTTTAAAACTTCCACATGTATTTTAAATTTCATTAAGTGATATCATTACCTCCAGTACATTGTCTGATGATTGGGACTCTGAAACTGTTAATAACATGTTGTCTGATTTAGAAAAAACTGCCGCATTTCCGAACACTGAAATGTTAGAAGGTAATTCAGACTATGACACTTTGTACTGTTACCAACATTATGGTCATCATTTCCTGCACAAATCTATTTCACCTAGAAATGTTTTTGAGTACCGCCAGTGGGAACATTGCCCTACACCACCAAAAAGTAGTTCGCAAACATTTGCACAGAAATTTTCATATTTTTCAGGGTTTAACACCACTGACCCGACGTCATTTTATTATAACGTTACACCGACATTGGCACTGAAAATTATGTTGACAAACACCAAACAGATTTACTCTGCTTCCTTTATTGCCCAATTGTCTGAACAGGGTTTTGACCTATGGAAGGACACAATAGATTTAAAATCAGTCTGGGGTTCTAGGGACTGGCAAGTCCAGGGAACAGAAGCGCTATTTAGAGCATGCCTCATTCCACAGCAGATGATATTTCTAAATGACACTGTGCAACAGACATCCTGTCTTGGACTAGCCAAGAACAAGGACCTGAACACACCTCGGTTTCCAACACCATCACAAATGGAGGGGTGGCAAAATTCGACTTCACAAGAAAGTGGAACAATAGATGACATTTTACAGTACAATAGATCAGACCCTAATTGGAAAGAATGGTTGGTTTGGCCCTTAGACACGAACAGATGTCAGAGAAGATTCTGGGATACCACCGAAGGGTTTAGTATCCATAGGCCAGATCCATGTTATGTACAAAGAGAACACCCAGGGGTAGTGATATCATACAGTTTTGGGAAGTTGTGCCTTGATTGGCTAGAGACCTCAACACTCACAGAAGTGAAACACTTAGCCTTACTCTCACAAGACCTAGATCTTAGGGATTTCTTATTAGGTCCCAGGAAACCCCGTCAGAAACGTTTCATATGTGCTGGCATTTATGCTGCCTATAATGAAATTTGGAAAATATCACAACAAGAGGCTGCAGGGAGAATACGGGAAATAGACTATTAACCTAGAGAAATCTCTAGCAGTGGTAGACAATGGGCTAACAACTTTGACCTCCAGGATATAGTCCTTAGGCAACATTGTATCTTCTGCGATAGACATACTGGAACAGGATTTAGCCATATTACAACACGGGCAATCTCAGTTACGTTCTGTTATGTTATTGGGCTGGACGCTACAATCTTTGCGTGCAGGCTATGTGCCTTGGCGTTATATCAACAGTACGTCTCTGTTTTCTGAATACAATCTAACAGATAAACAGATGGAAATGGCACAAAGGGGAGCAAAATATACAATGCTGCATATTGAAAAACTGGACAGGTTACCATTCACGGTAGCGGAATCTCCGTCTACGGAATGGCTTATCCATGGCCACATAACTCTACCGGTCACTACTTTTCAGTTTCAATATTGCCTTGAACAAAGGCAGGCGGACAAATATGAAAAGATGGGTAAGGAATACATTAAGGAATCTTGGAATTTACCATACAGATTTCGATGCCGGAGTGGGGATCGAGAAGTGTTTCTAAGCGGTACAAACTGCAAGAACGCTTTAAGCGGTTCGCTCATGTGCCAGGACATTTCATTGCACGGAGCTTGTAATGGGTCGGTAGCAAACTTGTCCTGCCACATGAAAGGGACTCCAGCTGCCGTGATTTAACCGGTATTCAAGCTGCTCTCGAATGGGAGTTACTTGATGCTGAACGATCAAGTTTGCTGTGGGATGCTTCCGGGCATTGCCTATCTGGTCACTGTGAACTCCAGGGTTACTTGCTGTATGCAAGTATTGTTTCCCCCAACAAGTACAGTCAGGGAGGCACCGTTATGGCCTTCGTTGAATGTTTCCTTTATACAATTTGATACTTTGAGCAGACTGAAAGCCATGCTTTTACAGCAAACCGTACCCTTAACCTCTGCTCGAGAGACCTTTGATCTTCAAATCGCAAGGACCTCGACCGAGATACAGGCACTTATAGGTACAAACTGCCCCATTCATTTCGCAGAAATGGTGGGTCGTATCTTTAATATGTCTGATACAAGTGGTATTGTACACCTATTTAAGACCATAGGGTCAGGATTTTTAAGCACCTTTCAGACAATCCTCGGAGTTATCCCGAATTTTATACACTCCGTATTGGGAAGCATTTTTGGAGGTCTTCCGCTGATCCTGCTTTCTATCGCAGGAATCCTGATTGTCATTTTTCTGCTCCGCAATGGACGACCCAATCACCAACGAGATGGCAAAAGCACTCCTGGAGCGCAAGTACCGTGAACGCATGGTACAGCATCTGGGCACACCTCGCCTAAGGGAACTGAGCGCCTCTTGGTTCCTATCGTTTAGACCAGTTGGATGGACTGCATCTTACCTGTTCTTCGATGCCTGTTTTGCGGTGATGAATGCGTGTTGGACCTCTGTCTGACACTTGCAACGGACACGCCTGCGGATTTGAATACCCAGCTGGAACCCCTGACGGCCCACGCTGGGCAATGTCCCCACCGTATTCCCATCTTGATGGCTGCATTCCTCGAGATTCCGCAGGTGCCTTTTACAACTGGGTTGAGCATCAGCTCCACCACTAGCACTCAGGTATCGACTACAGCACCAGCTGCCTCTACACCAGCTATTGGCAGCTCTGAATATCATCTGTGCTCCATTGACGTACTCTGGGAGGTGTTACAAGGACCGTCCCCTGCAGCAGCAAGCAACGACGATGTTGCGTCTCCCAGCCAGGACACTTAATCTAAAATTGGCTCATCGTGTGCTGGGAAAGAATTCAGTTTGTTCTTTTTCTCCAAAACTCAACTATATTTGGAACATTTCCTTTAAATTGACACTTTCGCTGAAAAGCATGGCCTCCTGACGCTTATAGTGGTTTGACTTATATAAACAAACTCATCTAGGACTTTGGCTTAAGTAGCAATTCCAAGAAAATCCTTTTCAAAATTCCTTTTTTCCCCTCTGAAACTGTTTTTAAATCTGATTTTAAGACACTGTTTTTACGAAGTTTTAATGCGCTACTACCTAATAAAGAGAATAGTTCGCTAGCTATCATTGTTGACTGTTCGGAAGAGGAGTGGGTGTTATGTTTCATATAGGTACCCTAATATAGGCCCGGGTAATATCATACACCATCACCTACATTATCCCCCTTATACTACACAGTAACGAGCCTTTAGGATTGAACCTTTACCTAGTTCTAGTCCTGGGTGCAGAAGGAGGGTTTCTCCTGAACAATAGAGTCCTATAACTCCATCAATAGACTCACACAGTATGAATGAATATTCATAAGGGTTCTTGGAAACCAGGTAGGGGCTACACCACCTACCCCACCAGATCTACGTACAAGGTTCATCCCATAGGTCATCCTCAAATCCAACAATGGCTAATACATGAGATGAGGGACAAAGGAACCCTAGATATTTTCTGTATAAATACAGCACATCTTGCTAGTTTTAGGCAGAGGGAATCGAGACTTCCAGGCCGACACACTGACCTGAGACGCTGAGGCTCCTGCATGCAGACGCTCCAATGACAGTGGTCTAAACATCCCTCGCGGGGTGTCCAACTCGAGACCAAGAAGGGCTCCTACATTCTCACACTTCAGGTAATGGGGTTCGACTAAATCCTAGAGGGATTCTTGGCTTCACACCTACTCACATGCTAGGTACACTTAGGCATCGTAGGAGTACGCGCTTTTTATACTGCATTTTATATTCACGTATTTATTCATACGTATTGCAAAATGGTAGAACTGTACTATCCATTTATATTCACTGTACTGCTAATCATATCTCTGCTACGGTCTAATGGTTGTTGCAGCTCATATATTCTACACAAGAATAACGACTGTTCAATAATCCCTATTTGAAACGCCCAGGCTGTTTATTCTGTGTATCTCTTAGACAAGATAAGTAAGCACCAGTGACTGAGCGAAAAGTAGTATATTGTTTCCACGATCCTGAGGGATCAGGGTTGTCATGTTCTAAGGTTGCCAGAAACTATTCTCTCCCCGATAAGAGGAGACACTAGTGGCACTGTGAGCTAGCTAATGCAAACAGGCTAACATTTCTCGGTGGGGGCGCTCAGAGCCAGTCTGCCACCAAACCCACAGTTTACGTTATCCGAACGCACATGTCCTGTATGGGTAATATAGGAACTACACGACACTAACAGTATGCTGAAATGACGGATTTTTATTACTTAATTGTGTAAAGCAGAGGCTTACGCCTTAGAACGTTTGCAGCATTTCCTATTCATGCCTTGGTACCTTTCTTTGCACTTTGTAGGCAATATCGTATTGATTTTCTCAACTTAATCGGTTTGGTCATTATGATCAAATTCTAAATGTTGCAATAAACATTGCACTTTAAAAATAAAGTTAATATACAAGAGCTATGCTATATGTTACTACTAAAAAGGCAGCCACAAGTGCAGTTACCTTGCAAACAACAGGGTCATGATTTGAATGGTGCAGCAGGTGCAGTAGCACCGGGCCCCAAAAGTTGTCAGAACTCCTCTAAACACATAATATTGCTATGTTTGACTACTAAAAAGGCAGTCATAATTGCACTTACCTAGTAGTCAAAAGGGACTTGGTTTGAATTCTGTAGCAGGTGCAGTTGCACCGGGGCCAAAAGCTCCAGGGACCCCACTAAACCCAGATTATGGCTAAAATCTAAATCTAAACAGGCAGTCACAAGTGCAGTTACCTTGCAGACAACAGGGTCATGATTTCAATGGTGCAGCAGGTGCAGTGACACTGGGATCAAAAGCTCTAGGCACCCTAATAAACACCTGAAATTGCAATATTTTACTACTAAATAGGCAGTCACAAGGGCAGTTACCCTGCAGACAACAGGGTCATGATTTGAATGGTGCAGCAGGTGCAGTGGCACCAGGCCCAAAAGTTGTCAGAACTCCTCTAAACACCTAATATTGCAATATTTTACTACAATACAGGCAGTCACAATTGCTGTTACCTTGCAGTTAAAAGGGGCTTGGCTTAAATGGCGCAGCAGGTGCAATGGTACTGGGCCCAAAATTTATCAGAACTCCTCTGAACACCTAGTCTTGCTATATTTTACAACTAAACAGGCAGTCACAAGTGCAGTTATCTACCAAGCGCTAGGGTCATGATTTCAATATTGCAGCTTGGGCAGTGGCACCGGGACCAAAAGCTCCAGGCATCCCACTAAACACTGATTATTGCTATATTTTACAACTAACAGCATTCACAAGTGCAGTTATCTTTAAGGCACTAGGGTCGTGATTTGAATGGTATAGCAGGCGCAGTGGCACTGGGCCAAAAAGTTGTTAGAACTCCTCTAAACACCTAATATTGCTATATTTTACTACTAAACTGGCAGTCACAATTGCAGTTATCTTGCAGGCAACAAGGTCATTATTTAAATGGTGCAGCAGGTGCAGTGGCACCGGGTCCAAAAATTGGTAGAACTCCTCTAAACACCTAATATTGCTATACTTTACAACTAAACAGGCAGTCATAAGTGCAGTTATTTAGCAAGCACGAGTCATGATTTTAATAGTGAAGCAGGTGCAGCGACACCAGGACCAAAAGGTCCAGGCACCCCACTAAGCACCTAATATTGCTATATTTTATTCCCAAACAGGCAACCACAAGTGCAGTTACCTTGCTGACAACAGGGTCATGAGTTGAATTGTGCAGCAGTTGCAGTAGCACCGGGCCCAAAAGTTGTCAGAACTCCTCTAAACACATAATATTGCTATATTTGACGTCTGTTCAGGCAGACACAATTGCAGTTATCTTGCAGGTAAAAGGGGCTTGATTTGAATGGCGCAGCAGGTGCAGTGGCACCGGGGCCAAAAACTCTAGGGACTCCACTAAATACAGAATATTGCTAAATTTTACTACTAAACAGGTAGTCACAAGTTGAGTTACCTTACAGGCACTAGGGTCATGATTTCAATGGTGCAGCGACACCGGGGCCAAAAGCTCTAGGAACATCTTAAAACATCAAATATTGCAATATTTTACTACTAAATAGGCAGTCTCAAATGCAGTTATCTTGCAGGCATGATTTGAATGGTGCAGCAGGTTATCAGAACTCCTCTAAACACATAATATTGCTATAACGTCAATTAATTCTATTATTTCCCTCTTTCGTTTCATTTTTAAAAATGTTGCTATTACTTACTCACACTATACCACTAGTAACAGCACACTATATTGCCTGTTTGTACATACACAAGTCGTAACACTTTAACAGAGTTTCTGTAACTTATATTGTACAACTACTCAGCAAGCTACAACTTACAACAAACAGCTTATTATTAATCACATAGGTGAAACCTAATGAAGTTTCCAATGCTTGTTATTCATTGCGGTTCTGGCTTTGGAACCTCATAGTTGAAATAAAAATCCACCCTGCACTAACCCAGGACCTTCCTAAGCATTGGCGAAGTCAGCAGATCTGGCCTTGGCAAGTGATGCGATGAATACTATTTTACTAAAAGCCTATGCCACAAAAATAAAAACAAGATACCACCGAAACATAACAGTCATAGACTTGCAATAATAAAATATAATGTTAACTAGCAAAGCAGCCACAGCAGTGAATGCTTTTTATGTCTTTTAACTAAAAGGCCTTTCAGTTATGCAATGCATTTTATTATCATTATTATTATTGTGTGTGAAGGAGACAAGACTAAATCACAACCTATTGTTTTTATTGTTGTTTGTGAAGGAGACGAGATTAACCCTTTCCATGCGTCGGACGGTGTGCGTGTGCGGAGGACGGCCGGGGGCCGTCCCAGACACGCCCACTCAAGGGAACGCCCAGCACCGTGGCGGAATCCGCGCCGCGGTCAAATCACGACCTATTGTTATTATTGTTGTTTGTGAAGGAGACAAGATTAAATCATGACCTAACCAAGCACTCATAATGCAGGCACCTACAAAATTACAATGCAATAATAAGCACTTGATAACAGCAACTAAATATCAAAAGGAGATGGAAAATAAATTACCAACTGGGCACTCACAGTGCACACACAATAAGTAAAAATAACAAGCATGCATATGGACATATGTATGTGCTATTTTTATAGTGTATACCTAGTCAAAAGGCAGTGGAGTGCGGTAAAGGGTCAGAGGCAAGTATAAAGTTAAGGAGTTATGGAAAAGGTAGCTAGCTGATTAGTGTTTTATTATTTAATTTCAATATTTCAAAATACATATGAAAAAAAAACACTTTGAGCTAGCTTTGACACTGAAGAGAAAGGAACTATTTTTAGGCAAATGTGAACAATAAGCACAGGCTTTCCACAGTCACTCGAAGTGAAGGAAGCACTGGGTCAAGTGGTCTGGGCCTTTTCCCCATGCTGTATGCCATGGTGGGTGGAAGCAAAAAGTGTATGACAATTAACAGACCAATGGGTGAAGCCCGCTGACCAAATGCTTTTCTATGTATGTTTAGGATTTTTTGGGGGGAAAACAATAAATAATCTGAGGAGAGAGCTAAAGCTGTCTCAAAGGCCAGACCTAACGAAACAGGAGGATGCAGAGAATGACAAGCCCTTTATGGCACCCAGAGAGGAATGGGCGGGACTTGTTTTATAGCATTTTCCAGGTTGTTTTTGCTACCGTGATGTAAGTACCTCACAAGTAATGACCGCGACGAGGACGTAGGAATAATGCAGAGGAATCCCACACAGAGAAAATGCAGATTGATGCGAATGAAAATTAATTCAAATCACCGCCGATAAAGCCACAGAAGCGAAGGCCCTGTTAATAACACCGGTCATGGAGTGTCAGACTAGGAAACTGGAATAGACGGTCACTTACGCAGAGGCGCCAATGTTAAACGCACTTTCACAGAAGAATCTTTGGCAAGCGCGCAAGCAGTTACCTTGGAAATCACACCTTCCAAAACTAACTGCACTTCAAGATGTTTTAGAGTACTCATAAAAGAGCCAACTGGGCTTGGCTACAGTCGCTGTGGCACGAGAGAGGGCAAACCTGCCAATGAACAGTTTATACCTTTACGAGAGGATGGCACCGAAATAATTTTTGAACGTCTCCTTTAGGTTTGGCCGGAAAAGTGTGGCTCCAAGTACAAATTATCCTCATACCCAAACACATAAATATTGAGGCAGGCTCGACCAGAGACGTTTTAAGGCATGGGCAAAGTGGGCTCTGGCCCAGGGCCCCAGCCTTTTAGGGGGGCCCCCTGATAGAGCCAGCTCTGTTTTGCAAGGCTTGCCCTGATGATCTTGAATAATTCATCGACAGATTGTTTTAAATACTGTTTCTCTTTAATTTAGTTTTGATGTGAGTGGTGCGTGAAAGTCTATTACAAAGATTTTGCAGCAAAATGTTGTGTTTGTTTCATGCAACATCCATAAATAAAGTTTCATTTAGATCAAAACAGGACTTCATATATGAGAAGTGGGCGGGTGTCACAAAGATTATTTGCAGTAATGTAAGTGAGCTGCTGCTGTGCTACAATATTATCCATGAACATTAGATGTAACAACTTTAGAATTGGAGGAGTGTGCCTGCGCACAGTCAGTGACCTGGCGTAAGAGGACATGAAAAAGCTGAAACTGGATCATAATTCAAAACTGTTTTGAACAGTGGCCCCCTAAAAACTATCGGCCCCGGGCCCCCAAAATCCTTAAGATGTCCCTGGGCTCGACCTTTGCGCGCCAGAAGCCACACTGTGTTCGACAGACACATAAATATCTTATCAGTTTGTGATAGTTCCTGAAATTCAGTTGACTGCTTTGCTTAACCTTAAATCTCTGGCCGACGCTGCCCCACTATGCCCCCTCTAATTGAGGGGGCATAGTGGGGCAGCGTTATAGGTACCAAGCGCCACAGGTTCCGTGGCACTTCTGCTCTACAAACATTGGGAAGTTCTCCTTGAGTTCAAAATTGTGTATGTCAGCACTTACTTCAAACGGACAGATTTTAAACTATCGTGTCTGTTTAAAACCTTACCAGGAACACATACCTCACAGCAGCTCCTGACAAGATTTGGTAAGGGAGAAGCTTATTTCGTCTATTGCGCATGTGCGCCCTCTAGGGTAAGGAAATGGTAGCAGAAAATGGTCTGAAATCAAACAGCTCTTTTGGTCCAAGCCTTTCTAAGACAAATTTAGGACACGCTGAAAACTTACCTAGGAATGCATTCCATCCATTGTTTACCATTGGCTTTGTGGATTGTCACTTACCTTGACCTGCTTTCTATTTACTGTCTTTAATTGTTTTAGGCTGTCCTGCATGGTTGTGTCTCTCCCATTGAGCCTGTTTACCACCTCTCTGACTGGCTCCCTGTATTCTTCCATGAGTGCTCTCTCCAGGAACTCTTTTTTTTCTTTTTCGTGTTATTCCATGCGAGTGTGTGTGCTGTCAGCTGTCTTCCTTGTATGCTTCTTTCCTTCTCCCGCGTGCTCAGTGTCCCTCTCAAGCACCGTGTCCTTCTGTGCACCCCCTCACTCACCCTCATCCCTTCTGTGCACCCCCTCACTCACCCTCATGCTCCATGTGAAGTTGCCATTAGCTTGCCACCAGAAGCCAAAATTAGGCAAGTGGTGGCAGAAACGCTCAGGCATCTAGTTTTATTATATTTACACTTCTTGTTCAACAGTTTTAGAAATGAATGTGGATCCAAGCTTTATCTATTCAAATTAGTCAGAATCAGTAATACACCGTGTAATTGTCACAAACTCTAAAATGCAGCAACCTTTCCTTGCACTTCTCTGCAGGGACTACAATGAAGTGAACACAGGCACCGTTCACACCAGCAGCTGCATGTCTTAAGACATTGGCTTACATTACTTTAAATGTCAAGACAGTCAGCCGTCTTGTTGCCCAAGAAACCTAAAACTCGGGAAAATTCTGCACTAGCTTTTAAAAGCAGCAACCACACTTCAGTTGGCAAAGCATGCTGCAACACATTTGGTTTCCCAGAAAAACTAGTTTATTCCAAACCCATTCACCTTCTCCAATACACTGCAACCGATTAGCAAGTCCTTGAGGATTTTTTTCAGGTATTTGGAGGGTAAGCCTTTAAAAACAAGAAGAACCAAAAACACGCCATTTTTGGGAAGTTGGCATCAGGTAAAGTCATTTTAACGGGCATTCAGCACACTGCTGGGTGCGGTTTTCTGTCTTTTGTACATACTGTGCATCAAGCTAGTTTCCTCAGCCCACATTCAGTTAATCACTGGAGTGAGATTTTAGGAGCACTGTTTTCTGAGTTTGTTTCCCATTATTATACAGTATTAAGTAGTAAGGTAAGTATCTAAAAGGAATTCACACATAATATAAGTGCATTTCTCCTCATTGCCATTAAAGCACCGAGGGTCACATATCAAGGAGGCAGTGAGGAAACTAAAAATCTGATCTTGTTACTTATACTTACACCTCCTGAACTTCTGGACAAGGGCCTATAATTCCAGGGGCCCTGCTTCTAGTGCAAGCCTTGACAAAGCAGCGACAAAGCGGGGGTTCAACTCATCGATTTTTTTTATAGCACTTGCTACCTTAAATAAGCCTTTTTCTGAAGTTTACGGATAAGAAAATAAAGGCATAAGGAGATTGTGAGGCAAATGATTCTATTTCATCCCAGTGCAATACTAAAGTTGCTTCCTGTGCACACTTGACTCGCTAAAGGTAGCAATAGCAAGCAGAGAAGGCATACTCCAGTATGTGGTAAAGGGCTAGCGACTCCGATACTGCATAACACTGTACTGTCAAATCTGTGTCTCTTCTAGAGACTAGTGGTATAATTTAGATGGCAGAATGGAATCAAATCCTCAAAATAACTACACAGCTCACAGTCCATACTTTGTACATGCTTCACTCCACCTACACCCATGTTACATCCACCTCTCCCTAACCCCTACCCTTCTGACATCAATTCAGCCGTTGGCCACACCCCAGACCATACTTTCTGGCCCCTAGAAAACATTTTGTGATTACCCATGGTGTATAGCATCACTAAAAACCATTGGCAAAGCAAATAGGTCCAAAAGGCGAGGCTATTGGCTTGGCAAATTTGTTAAGTCATGTAAGCATCAGAAGAAGCCTGGGCTTAAACACAAACACCTGTTCTGAATGTGGTCTCAGAAGTCCTAGGATAGCCTCAGATACAACACTTTGGGTTCCTCACCAGAAGATTTATTCTCATATATTTTCTTCTTCCAGTTTTATATAGCGTGAACACGGCTCACGGCCATTAGTGGGATTCACAACACAGCCCCAGTTCAAATTAAAAAAAATTATGATGGTGGCTGAACCGCCCGCGAGATGGCCGCGGGCTTGTAGAGCTCCTCGGCGCACTGGAGCCTTTCATCAGAGAAGGACAGCACTTTGATGCATGCAGGCATGGCCGGTGCCAGAACATCTCTGTGAATGCGGGGGAATAAGGTACTTTTGGTCTTGGGCGTTTTTAAGCCTTTTACCTTTATTTCTCCCCCCCGTTGCATCTCCTCACGCCCACTATTTTGTTTTATATTTAGCGTGTCAGCGCTTTTATTGTTCTCACTTTCATAGCTTCTACTTGCCAGTGCAATGCTTCTCCGAGGACACAAGCATTGAATTGCCTCAGTTTCCTCCTCAAAATTTCAACTTTTATTCAGGTAGTATGCAGTAACACATCCTTTGGTGGCTTGCCCTCTAGATGAACTTCTGCTTTTCTTAACCACAGAGCACAGGTGAATTTGACAAAGACAGTTTATTATCCTCTATTCTTTGCAATTGTTTTGATTCATCCTCCATATGTTGTCCTGACCAGTATCTACCCTGCAAATGGTCTTTATAAAGTAACTTGTTACATGGTCTTTATAAAGTAACTTGTTACATACAAACGTGACGTGCTCTGTTTTGAAGTATGATGTAGCGTAAATCTCATTTTATTTGTAGGGGTGTATTATAATTGGGGCTCCCTGTTTTCCGTTTTACTGGTTTTTACAAATAAATACAGATAGAAAACATTTATTTTCGTGTCTGTATTTATTTTTAAATGTGGAAAAAAACTGAAATTGGGTTGTTTTTTGAGTAAGTCTAAATTCTGTCTCCCATGACTGCCAAGCCAATAACTGTGTGGGTTGATAGGAAAGGGGGTTAAGAAAAGAAAAGGGATTTTAGTAAAGATAAGTAAAGAAGTAGATATACACAAGGCTGATAGTGAAATTCGCACGTTTTCATATAAGTGCATTGATTAAACTTCAGCAGGTGTTCACAGCACTAAAACCTGGCAGGCATTCAAGCATGAGTGCATATTTATCGGTTAAATATATGTGGAAATGTACTAATTTCAGCTTCATTTTTTCACAAAGACCAAAATAAATATGGATAAATACAAATAAAATTAGCAAAAAATAAATATGGATAAATACAGACGGAAATGTCAAAAAAATAAATACCATAAAACCGGGAGCCCCAATTATAATCACACATATAGAGCGCACCCGTATATAATCTTTTGTTGTAATAACATGAAATGTTATGGTTTTTAGAATGTATTAACCTGAAACATGATGTGCCTAGGCCCATGTGAAAGTAGCATGGAGAATTAATGTAAAAAAGTGAATGTAACTAACAGAAAACATTAACGTGAAGAATTCGTGTTGTGCAACTGACAATTATTCATGTACTAAACGTGTTTATTCATTGTGTCATTTTTCATGTAGATAAATGTATTAATTGAATTTGCCTTATTTTCCTATGCAAATTCGTAAAGTTCATATGCTGATTTCTTATGTTAGCTGAATCTTGTACGCATGAAATGCATTTCCCTGGAAACTCTTGCTTTAGAATTAATAGCTGAATTTCATGTGTGATGTGGAATTTGTTCTTTCTCGTGTATTGTGTTGTTAGCTAGAATAATGTCTTTGTTTTATTAGTCAGGCAAGGAGAGAAGAAGTTACATTGTAAACTTGAGTCGATAAAAGAAGGCTGTAGTGCTTCACACAGGAGAAGGCCTGGGAACCAAGGACATCTTGTTGCAAAACAAGAACACCGCCATCCCATGGAAAACTACCTTTAAGATCTTATTCAGAGCAGATTGCGTGACTGCAAAGACACATGGGAAGGATACCTGAGATATTGGGATGTTGAAAGTAGGGAAAGTGCTCACTTCTTCTTCTGCCTTCAGGTAGAGAGCATCTTAGAACGAGCTCTGTCTTGGTAGCAATATCCTACATGACCCATTGGTTGTGGAGAGACTTCTTAGGGAGACTCCACTGACTGACACCTTTTAACTTTCCTTTCTGAAAATGCTGAAGTAGGGATGTGTAGGAAGGTAGGATCCTTCTGCATGGTTACCCCCACTTTTTGCCTGGTGCTAAGCTGTTTTTAACTAGTCTGACTGGGAACCTGCTAATCAGGACCCCAGTCTCTCTGCTTTCTCTCTTAAATTTTCTGCAGTACTTAGGTACATCCCAAATTAGATACTGGGGTACCCTTATCAGTCCCTAGTATATGGTACTAAGGTACCCAGGGCATAGGTACCCCAGAGGTCCCCCATGGGCTGAAGCATGCATTATGCCACCCATGGAAGACCATTCAAAATGGAACTACAGGCCTGCCATTGCAGCCTGTGTAAGCTGGTGCTAGCACCACTTACTAAAGATATAGGTTTCCTATATCTAGGGTCACTGCACTTAAAACCTATAAGTCACCCCTATAGCAGGCCTTTTCAATCTTGAAGGCAGGGTGCTTGTTGCTAAGTGTGAGGGGGCCCCTGCATGAGCAGGACACCCCTACAGCCTACGGAGTCCATTTTCCCAGGTTGTAAGTGAAGCAGCCATATACTATATAGAGGGGCACTGCGTAGTTATGCGATGACCATCTCGAAACTGGCTGCAACAAATCCTATCATGTTTGGTATCAAACATGTTGGAATCATACCCCCACACCGTAAATGGTGTGGGAGGTATGATTCAAGCACTGGAACAACCCTCCGTTAGGCTCTCAGTGCTCCCGGTACCAGTCTTCTAGACCCGGACAGCACAAAATGGTTGCTGCCGACCAGAGACACAATTCTTCCCTCCTGCCCTCCTGCTGCTGAGCCAAGCTCGAGCAGGGGAAGACAGAACAATATGTATCCTGTCACAGGGAGGTGTGACCACCTCCCAGACAGGATTTAGTGTATTGGGCCCAGGTGGGTGCGCTTGCCAGGACCACTCAGTCTGTATGAGGGGCACATTTGGTGTCCCCATGCATAGTCCAGTTCAAACCAGATCTGGGAGCCCTTGCCTCCCGCTCTGGCGCGAAACTTGACAAAGGACATGGGAGTAACCTCCCCCCTGTCCAGACCCTGAATCGTCCCAACCCTTTCCTTAGGGTACTTAAGGCTTACCTGGGTGTAGGTCCCTAGATTCGTCGTGGGACAAGATTCAGATCAGACACCACTTCTTCTTCTACCGTCTGGGCACTCAGGACTTCGCAGGACTTCGTTTGGGCTCGACTTTGTCTCCCTTCCAGTCTGCTGCATCGTCTGTGCACCATACAAGAACCTTTCAAGGCCTGTGGGCATCAAAGTCACCTGAAGGAATCTCCCTTGAAGTGAAGGAGTCACTTCCCTGGCCCAGGCACCGCAATTAAGTCGACCGGTCTTCTGATCCTGAGCTCCTCCGGACTGCGAAAGGTTCTGCAACACATCTGGTGGTTCTCCACAGCTCTCGAGGCCTGCCCTGCCCTCTCACGAAGTTTGAAGCCAGTATCCCTCATGGAGGCTGCAATAACCGAACCACTGTGCATCGCGTCAACTTGCAGTTGCAAAGGCTGGTTGGCTTCCTTCCACCGAGATCTGTAGTAGCCCCAACCTCAAGCATCTCCAGTGACCAGAATCTTTATCCACATCGCATTGCTTGCACCGTGGGCTGCATCTTTTAGTGAGCTGCTCAAGGTCCTCTTGCTACTCCAGTGCCCCCGGCCTGTGGGTCCTGTTGAGAGCCATCTTTGCTTCTTTTGGGCTCCACTAATTGTTCAGGGCCTGCCCTGACTCCCCTGCTTGTGGTGAGTCCCCTGGACCTTGCTGGTCCCGACATTGCACCTTCTTCGACTTCTGCGTTGGTTGCATTTGGTGCTCCTGCCGGACACTGAGCCCTCAGCACTCGACATCTGACGTGGGACAGCTCATGTGTGGCTCCTGGTCTTCCTCAGCGTCGCCTGGTCCTCATGGCTGCAGAGACATGGTCCTCATCAACTCTCCTGCAACTCCTGACATTGGTGGCCGTTCGTCTTCCAGATCTCCTGGTCACTCCTGAGTGACATAGACTCTGTCCCCTCTGCTTGCAGGTACCTCTCAACTAGAATCCACCTTCGAATTCCACCGGGCACTTTCTCCTTCTTCAGCAGCAGCACTTTCCTGAAGTCCTCCATTGGGTTCTACAGCAGTTTCTGACACCACTTCACACCTATGCACCCGGCTTCCCTGGTGTAGGTAACGTGGGTACTAGGGTATCTATGGGTGGGGTGGCTCTCCAACCTTCTGTCTTCCACTGGGTTTCTTCAGGGTCCACTGGGAAGGGTCCTTAATCTTTAAAATTCCAACCGCGACTTACCTGTTGATTTGTACGGAGCACGTGGTTGTGTTCCCACACTGCACACACTCTCCGTGGGGTTCCTAGTCACTCACCTTGGGTGGTTCCTTGGGCCCCCCACACTTCTACGCCCTCTCGACATTGTCTTGAGCTGAGTCGTGGTTCTTATACCACTTTCTTAGTATATGGATTGGTCCACCCCTGGGGCCCACTGTGTATTCTGTGCTATTTACTGTATTTCTATGCAAAGTATTGTGTACATTGGGTTTATCTCCATGTAGGAGATATCTAAACGTGTTAGAGAGTATTATATAATAAATACATATTTTTTATAAATACCTTGTGTGGTTCAGTTTCATTTAATCTACACTATAAGATTGCATTCTGGTGAAACAAGCTGCTTTACTCTCCTTCTGGACTAAGCCTGAAGGCTGCTCTCCACAGCTCCCACTTAGAGAGCTTTCTAAGGTTGTCTAAGACCTCTTAAATCACCATAAGGGTTGTCTGGACTGGTGCAGGGTGCCCACTTACATTAGTGGACACCCTATACCAGGCCAGCTACTCACAGCATGTCACTTAGCGTTAGAGTAGGGATAGATTAATGCTTATTATTCATCAACCCTTGATGCAGGGGAATTTGGACTCATGCTTGCTGATCCTCTGTATCCTTGAGATAGTTGTTTTGTTTATGCTGCATCGTCTCAACTGGAAACGCCGATTTGGTTTCATGCTAAATCTGATGTATTTCAATGATTTGATTGACAATAATTACAAATTCTCTCCCCTCTACGCTTTCATGCCGCTAAAAAGAACCATCAGATTGTGACTCTACAATAGGTCCAGAACCTTATGGGCCCAGCCCTTTCAGTTGGTAGCAGAATAGGATGGTTAGCACATGAAGGGAGGGGAGAGTCTAAAATTAGTCTAGAAAAGTGGAACCTAGAATCCCAAAGTCCCAAAATAGAACCCAATGACCAGAACGGAAGGTGACGGAATCCATCGGAGACTGGCGGAGTTTGATGGTGCGGCGAGATCAGCGGCGAACTAAGGAGTGAGTATCAATAGGGTATATGTCGTTTGTTAGATTACAGGAATGACTTGATTTTGTGATGTCTTGCGGAGCTGGTGTAAGAGTCGAGTGAATGTGGTTTCTGGCCGGACATGGTCCAAGGATTGAAATTTGAGTTTCAGGTCCCGAAGTGGCCTAAGATCCCGGGATATATTAAATGGTGCAGAAGACATTGAGATTGATTGTGATTGTTAGACCATAAAATTGAGGAGTTGTCATGAGACTTCATCGACAGTTCCACTGAAGACAGGGAACTTTGTGTGAATGGGACGCATGGGAATCGTTTGGTAAGCATTGTGTACAGACGTGAGCTATACTGATTCAGGTGGCCAGCGCAGGTCGAGGGTCACCGTGTGTGGATGTTTTTGGATGATTGAATTCTATTGATCTTTTAGATGGCAGGCAATTACGGAATCTAAGACGATTGTGTGAGCGAATGTGTACAGAGAAATTATAAAGGAGGGTGAGCCACTGTGAGGAGTGAAGGTAATGTCAGAGGTTGTCGCGCTGCGATAGGTCGGTTGGTGTAATGCTGCGCTGGGATTGGTGGGTTGTCATCGGGAAGCTGTGGTTGAAGAACCTGTCCGTCAAGAAAAAGTATGAACAAATTGCAATTCAATCATGCACTGTTTTAGGGTGCTGCAGGATCTTTTCAGGGGTGATCAGTCTTTAAAGCTTTATTTCGATAACAAAGTATCTTAAAAGCATCAACATTCTTATTTCCATCCATAAACAGTATACAGAATAAAAAACGGGACATAAAAACTTTAAAAGTCCATCAATTCTTATGTTTCGTGATAGCCCAGGGCTGGGAAGAACGGGAAAAAAAAACAACATTCCATACCAGCTCTCATCATCTAAAGTGACAGTGCAACTTGTGTAAATTGTTTTAGTTAAAAAATAACATAAAAACGTAAGATTCATCAAAATGACCCTCGCAAGATACAGTATAAAATGACAATGGAATTTAAGATATACAAGCAATTTTCATTAAAACTAACACCAAAACATGAACATTCATCATGAAACCCCACTCAAAAATGTATGTCTTGTTATCCAGGCGCGGCCGAGATACTTAGCCACACCGCAGGCAAAAAGGGTCCGTGTGTCTGATTTTAAAATGCGCAGGGCAATACAATGTTCTTGAGTTCCCAATTGTCTGCAGATGGGTTTAAGCCATCTCGACCTAGCATTTTTATAAAAAGGGCAAGCGAACATTAAATGCGCTACACTCTCAGCAGGCGCCTTACAGCAGGGACACTCCTTTGATGTTTGATGTGGCACACGCCACTTTGCAGTAAACTCTCGAACTGGAAGTGATCCTATCCTAAACTGTATATAGAGTGTTCTGTCGCGCGGTGCCTGGATGAAATCTAGGTAGGGTTCAAATGAGATAACCTGTTTGTGAAAGTAAAATTCATCTGTAAGCCTACCTACCCCAGCATAGTTAAGTTCTTGGTCATCTATCCAGGCCCAATAGCGTCTTTTAAGCTCCGCCCTGCAGGGCGGGATTTGTGAGTCCCACAATTCCTTAAAGCCGAGCACAGTTAGCATTTTCTTTATGGTACACACCCAGTGAATTTTTTGACCGCCATCTAGGGTCATCACTTCTGCCAATGCTGAGGCGTAGTTGGATAGCTCAGGAGTCCTACACAAACGAGCCCAGAATAATAGTGGCCGCAACCTGGCTACGTCTTTGAAAGAGCGTCTACCCATATCGCTCATCAAAGGTTTCAATGAGACGTTGGAAGGGAGCGACACTAAGCCTCTTAGGAACTTATGTTCAGATCTACAAATACAATCTACGTTCTCGAAGCCCCATAGCTCAGCACCATAAAGGGCTGAGCTTACTGCTTTGGCTGCATAGATGGTAAGTGCAGGGCCTACTGGTCTACTTGCTGAGGAGTGGTGTTCTCTAGTTAGTACTCCTGTCGTGCGCTTATGGTTTAAAAGCATTTTATCAACATGATTTCTCCACTGCATATTCTCAGCGAGCCGAATTCCTAAATAGTCAAAAGTTGAGACTCTTTCCAGACCAACTCCGTCAAGGGTAAAATTGCTTCTGTATGGCCTGTAAGGGTTAAATACCATGAGCTTGGTCTTGGAGGTGTTAACAATAAGCCCCCTGGATTCACAGAAGATATGAAATCTATCTAAAAGCTTTTGTAGCCCTGCTGGCGTCTTTGAGATGAGCAAAGTGTCATCCGCAAAGAGGAGGGTGAGGACCCTATCACCCAGCAGAGCTGGGGCATCAGCTGGACACTCTTGGAGAAAATCGACCACCCCATTCATGTACAAGGAAAACAGAGTAGGCGCCAGGACACAGCCCTGGCGGACTCCTCTGTTAACCGGGATTTTGTCTGTTTTCTGGCCTTGCGACCCCCACCTCACTTGCGCGAAAGTGCCCTCGTGTAGACGGATCAACAGGTTCAGCAACAACGGGGGAATCCCCATTTCGCCCAAGATGAACCACAGCCGCTCGCGAGGGACCTGGTCAAAGGCTGTCTTTAAGTCAATAAATGCCAAATAAAGACTGCCCTTGCCAATGAGGACCACCTTCCAATAGATAAGGAGCAACCTAAATGCTTGGTCCACTGTCCCCATACAAGCCCTAAATCCCGCTTGGTATTGGGAAAGAACATTTTCTTCGTCCACCCAACAGTGAATTCTCTGTAATAACACCCTGCCAACTACTTTCTGCATAGCGTCAATCAAGCTGATTGGGCGGTAGTTGGCAGGATCATCTCTGGGGCCTTTCTTATAAATAGGAATCACCTCAGCCCCCTTCCATGACTCAGGTACTGGGCTGCCCTGTGCGAGGCAATTGATTAGAAGCGTAATATAACTAGCCCAGTTATGGGGGTCAGCCAAAAAGAGATCCCCAGGAATACCGTCAGGTCCCGGGGCTTTTGATGGAACAATTTTCTTAACAGCCGCCTCTACTTCATCTAACGTGAAGAGGTCGGTGGGGTCCGTTATGGGATGGAAGCTTATTTGATGGAGAGGCCCTGATTCGAGAGATAGATTGGGCCCAGAGTAGAGATTTCCAAAGTGGCTATGCCAATCCTGACAGGTAATGTGGTTAGGGATAAGGTCAGGATCTTTATGACCAGACCACCTGACCATATTCCAAAAGAGTTTGGGATCTCTAGCTGGGCTAGCGTCTTTTAGATTCTGCCAGTGGGACTCGTCCCACTCACGCTTCGCATAAGAGACAGAGATTTTATAATTCTTCCTAGATTCTCTAATTAAAAGACAATTTTTGCTCCTTAGTGCTAAGACTAGGGCCTTTTTTCCCCGTCTACAATCCCCATTAAACCAGGTATGGTGCTTTTTATTACCTGTATTTAATTTGCCGGCTTTAAGAGTCATACTAAAAAAGGATCCTACCTGGGCTATCATTTTATCATATGCTTCAGGGATCTTTGTCAGGCCATCTATTTCACCAAAAGCCTCTCTTAATCTGAGAGTGTTTTCACACAAGACATGTCTGATGGCTACCATTTTAGATTCGTCTGTAGCAACTTTTGACCATTTAAGTGACCTTCTGCAGTTAGAGGGTATCAGTTCTTTAGTTATCATGAGAGGCCCTGGAACCACAGGAACCAGAGAAGCCCAAGGGATACCCATTATCAAGCTTAATATGTTATGATCGCTATCCGACGATGGAACCACTTCCATGTCTATCAACAATCTCCAAATCCGCAAGTCTAATAGTATATAATCGATTCTGGAGGGACAGTTAACCCTATTAAACGTATTGGCTCCTAAGGCGTCCGAACTAGATCTTCCATTTACAGCCCTAAGACCTGTTTCGACGGCCAGAGCATTTATTTGAATTGTTATCTGGGTCCATTTCTTAAAGGGAGGAATATTTAACAATGGAACGCCCCATTTGGTATCTTCTTCCTCTATCCCTAACAAATCCTCAGCCCCTAATGGTTCGAAAGTGCAGTTAAAATCACCTGCAATCATGATATAAGAGCTTGGCGGGCAGTTAGATAGTTCTTGTTCTAAAGCCAGGATAATACTTGACTGTCTGCCCCCTGGTGTTCCCCTTATGTAGACATTAAACAGCTCTAGAATTTGTCCACCCCTACTCCCCTTAATCGAGAGCCACATAATGTCAGGGCTATTACAGAGATGTTCAGTAATTTGACAGTCCATGTCAATTTTGACCCAGACAGCAAGACCTCCAGAAGGGCGCCCCCTCCCCATGGTAGTAGCTGGTTTAAAGAAACAAGTATAACCTGATTTATATTGTGGGCTTACGCTCCAAGTTTCTTGGAAGACGCATATGTGATGTTCCTCTACCTGCTCATTCCAATCGGGAAGCTGCATTTTGCTACACAGGCCTGCAATATTCCAAGAGAGAATTTTGATCTGTGTTCCCAAAGTTCTATCGCTCGATGAAATTCGTTTTGTCAAGTGAGGTGGAACAAGAGATAAAGTACAATCATTAGTTGATACTACAATACCATGGGCCCCCGAACTACAGCCCCGATCACCAACAGTACTAATGGGTTTCATCTGTGTTAGCAAACTATCTAAAGTTGTATTTGGACAGTCAATGTTGGAAGAACAACAGATATTAGTGACCGTGGAAAGCTTTTGTTCCTGCAGAGGTTGGAAAGGTTGATGTGCCTGACATAGTCAATCAACAGATTCAAGTGAAGACCCCATAGGTACGGATGTAAATTTCTTGCTGTCGTGAGCCCTTGACACTGAAGATGACGGAAAACGTCTAACCTGGATGGATGAAGAATCAGGAGAACAGGTCCTAAATTCCAATGCTAAGAGATTTTCCGCCAGGTCAGGATTAGTCAGGGTAAGTGCGATGCAGTCCAAAGGTTCATAATTGGACGAGCATCTTCTTGCCCCGACTATATCCTCCCTAATTATGGAGTGGCAACACCTGACATGACGTAGCCAATGTATGGACTTGTTTATCAAGGAATCATGAGTCTCGAGACTACTTCCTAATCCAAGTTTAGGAACGTTAACCATAAAAACTGTCCGGGCCTGTGCTGGGGGAAACATTGATTGTGCACTTTGTTGAAGAAAGATGTTACTGGCCATAGATGAAGCCAGTGGAATACCAGTTGGCTTTCCACAATGTGCAGTCATGTTTGAGTAGAGTTGTTTTTGCCTAATGTCGGGCTGAAAAGCTCCGGGGGGGTCTGCCAATTTTGCCGGTGGAGCCATAAAGGCTCCCCTGAGGGGGGCGATAAGATCTTTATCGGGAGAGGCTCTAGGCACTACAACCGAGTGTGGATTAGATGGAACACACATAGATGGTACATTAGGTGGGTTAGTCGAAATTAAGAGTTTAACAGTAACTGTGAGCTCCCCAATGGTCGCTTTCAAAAGTCCAACCTCCTCCCTCAATGTATTAACAGTCTGGATAAGAGCCTGAAGAGGGGAGGAAGGACTGACATCTATTTCCAAAAGAGGCTTCGCTGTAGGTATAACTAGGGGTGGAGATTGTACGTCATCGCAAGAATCAAAATCCTCAGCTAATGGTGCAAATCGATTAATACATATAACTGTAGGCTCTATGTGACGTGTGACATCATAGTTAGGAGCTGTAGACAAGCAAGGGGCAGTGTTAGTCGTCAAAGACGAATCAGGAGCTGGATGTATAAGCTCATGGCTAGACACTATGTCCTTGCGACGGGATTTCTGGAACATTGGAGGGACAATAGGTAGGCGCAAGAGAGTGTGTTCACCTGCAGAAGCAGGGTCAACGCCAACAGGGGGGACTGTGGGGTCTGCTCTCAATAACCCTTCACATTCTATAATAAGGTTATCGATCCTGTCCATAACATGGTTATTAGCAGTGGATACAGTTTTGTTTGCCTTTCTGGCCTTCTTCCCCTTACCTGCCCCAGTTGCTAAAGTGTTTAACCCCCCTGACCCCCCTGTACCCTCCATAGATTTCCTTTTACCCATTAAGATGCACGAAGTAGGAGATTTTTCCTAAAGTGAACCTATACAATTTATAATTGGCAAAAAAAAAAAAAAAATCATAAAAACATGTTGCACTAAGATAATTGGTCACGCAACAGCACAATACCTTTAGGAGGTTCGTAATTTTTGTCCAGGGGGGCCCAATAACCAATAAAAAGAGGTATGGCCCTGCCCTGCCTCTTCCTGGCAATGACGGGCAAGGACAGGCCCGCCCTTGGCCCGCGCGTCCCGCGCCGCGGGATGCGAGCCGCGCTGAAGAGGGCTACACTAGCCCCTCCCGCTCCGCTGATTAGCAGACGCCGGGAACAGGAGACACACGGTGCACTCTGGGATTGGAAGTCCCACCAGAGTGTGAAGATTGCCGCGGTGCGCTCGCGGTGGCCCAAGAAGGATACTGGCCAAGTTCAAGGTGGGTTCAGGGCTGTGAGAGGGTGCTGCCTCCGCCAAGGGTGCCTGGATGGTCCCGCAATGAAGTCAAGTGTCCCGCACCGCAGGATGCGAGCCGCGCTGAAGAGGGCTACACTAGCCCCTCCCTCTCCGCTGATTAGCAGACGCCGGGAACAGGAGACACACGGTGCACTCTGGGATTGGAAGTCCCACCAGAGTGTGACGATTGCCGCGGTGCGCTCGCGGTGGCCCAAGAAGGATACTGGCCAAGTTCAAGGTGGGTTCAGGGCTGTGAGAGGGTGCTGCCTCCGCCAAGGGTGCCTGGATGGTCCCGGAATGAAGTCAAGTGTCCCCAGCTGCTTTACTCTCCTTCTGGACTAAGCCTGAAGGCTGCTCTCCACAGCTCCCACTTAGAGAGCTTTCTAAGGTTGTCTAAGACCTCTTAAATCACCATAAGGGTTGTCTGGACTGGTGCAGGGTGCCCACTTACATTTGGACTCATGCTTGCTGATCCTCTGTATCCTTGAGATAGTTGTTTTGTTTATGCTGCATCGTCTCAACTGGAAACGCCGATTTGGTTTCATGCTAAATCCGATGTATTTCAATGATTTGATTGACAATAATTACAAATTCTCTCCCCTCTACGCTTTCATGCCGCTAAAAAGAACCATCAGATTGTGACTCTACAATAGGTCCAGAACCTTATGGGCCCAGCCCTTTCAGTTGGTAGCAGAATAGGATGGTTAGCACATGAAGGGAGGGGAGAGTCTAAATTAGTCTAGAAAAGTGGAACCTAGAATCCCAAAGTCCCAAAATAGAACCCAATGACCAGAACGGAAGGTGACGGAATCCATCGGAGACTGGCGGAGTTTGATGGTGCGGCGAGATCAGCGGCGAACTAAGGAGTGAGTATCAATAGGGTATATGTCGTTTGTTAGATTACAGGAATGACTTGATTTTGTGATGTCTTGCGGAGCTGGTGTAAGAGTAGAGTGAATGTGGTTTCTGGCTGGACATGGTCCAAGGATTGAAATTTGAGTTTCAGGTCCCGAAGTGGCCTAAGATCCCGGGATATATTAAATGGTGCAGAAGACATTGAGATTGATTGTGATTGTTTGACCATAAAATTGAGGAGTTGTCATGAGACTTCATCGACAGTTCCACTGAAGACAGGGAACTTTGTGTGAATGGGACGCATGGGAATCGTTTGGTAAGCATTGTGTACAGACGTGAGCTATACTGATTCAGGTGGCCAGCGCAGGTCGAGGGTCACCGTGTGTGGATGTTTTTGGATGATTGAATTCTATTGATCTTTTAGATGGCAGGCAATTACGGAATCTAAGACGATTGTGTGAGCGAATGTGTACAGAGAAATTATAAAGGAGGGTGAGCCACTGTGAGGAGTGAAGGTAATGTCAGAGGTTGTCGCGCTGCGATAGGTCGGTTGGTGTAATGCTGCGCTGGGATTGGTGGGTTGTCATCGGGAAGCTGTGGTTGAAGAACCTGTCCGTCAAGAAAAAGTATGAACAAATTGCAATTCAATCATGCACTGTTTTAGGGTGCTGCAGGATCTTTTCAGGGGTGATCAAGAAGTTGTTACTCAAGTGGGAGAAGAGGCACCACCCGAGGATACTCCAGCACATTATATGGTGACAAAAGTAGGGCTCCATAGTATAATTTGGCTCCAAAGTTGCATAAAATCACTGAAAAAGAGGGTGAATTGTCATTTCCATGTTTTTGTTCATTTTGGTTGGATATATTGCACCAGTTGAGAGGAGTAATGTTTGCACTGTGACCTTGCCTAGACCAATACAGTTTGAGGCGTTAGACGCATGGATGCGTGCAGCACATGCTAAGAAGAGGGACAGATACCAAGGGAAAATGAGGAAAGCTTTTAGGGCATGCCAGAATGCACAATGTGTGCTGTTGTCTGTTTGATTTGGTGTAAAAAAACGACTGACTGTGCAGAATCAGTGTTTATTGTGCCTGTGTGTGTGGCTCCCTGCGTGATTGTGTATAAAAACGTGTCTTTTGTCTCTGTGGCTTCTGAGTGTGTACAGAAGTGTAGGTCGGATGTTCTGTGGTGTGTGTGGATGCCTCCGTGAGCTGTGCAGTGTGTGGTAAGTGCAGTGTCTGTGGGTATCCTCCACTACGGGAGGTGCCTAGTGGAGGATATGTGCATGTCCCTTGGAGTAGGGGTGACCTAGATGCATTCACAAATGATTTTCCCAGGTTGAGAGAGAAACCTGGTGAATGGTACGAACAAGTCAATTGTTTTGTCAAAATCTCGAAGGTATTGTGGATTGACTTAAATACTCAGTTTGAAATTGTGGTTCCTAGTGATCTGTGGTCTGCTTGCAAAATTGCTATTGAGTGGCCTGCTGCTGAGCCAGAGAGGGATCCTGTAACTCGTGGTCCTTCGCCCTTGGTTATGAAGAAGTACGAGCAGGAGATAACATGTTTTAAGTCCAAAATAGCCCCTCAAGATTTCAATTGGGTTAAGATAGATCAAACTACCCAGGAGCCTAAAGAGTCAGTGCATGCCTATTACGAGAGGCTGATGCAAGCCTTTAAGAAATACAGTGGGTTGGATACACCCCACCCTAAAGACATGGGCCAATTCGTCTCAAAATTTGTGACAGGACTGAGGCCGGAAATCAGCCTCATGATCCAGCAACATTTGATCTGCTGGCAAAACAAGTCCGTAGACGAAATTCTGCGGTATGCCAGGTATTGCAGTGATGTGGTGGATTCCAAGCATAGGAGAATAAAGGAGAAGTTAATGCTGGTTCAAATGCGAAATGTTCAGAAGGGAGAGCAGGTACAGGCAACCGGAGAAACAGTAGGTTGTAATCAAGGGAATGTTTCAGGAGGAGTTCAAGTTACATCAGTTACAGGAAAGGTGGGACAAGGAAGATGAAGAGGTGTCCCTATAGACCCTAAAACAGGGATAGACGTTGCAACTCTGAAAAGGACCAATGCTTGTCATTTGTGTCACAAGATTGGGCATTGGAAGCGCGAGTGCCGCTTAAATCCAGCGAATCAGGTGCAGGAGGTCAGAATTTGTGCAAGTGGCAGATGTTTTAAATCATTTACCAACAGTGACTAGGCCAAGATCTCTTAATGCAGGGGGGAATCAGGACCAGTTAGTGAAAGTGCCACAACCTCCGAGAGTTTCACAGGGCAGTCAATCTTACCATCAGATGCCCCTAATGGAAGCGCTGGATGGATTTGATCAGGGCCCGTCCTTATGACAGTGCCTGAAGGAGGCGGAAGACTGTACGCTTCGCGTAGTCTTAGAGCTAGACCAGAGTGGACCATATATAGAGGCAGACGTAGATGGTCATCCAATCACATTCTTGATTGATACTGGTGCTACCCGTTATACTGTGAGATCTGCAGTAGTCCCAAACCTACCCCTCTCGGGAAAATCAATCTAAGTGTAGGAGTTGCTAACAAAAGAATGACAAACCCTTTGACAGAAGAGGTGTCGGAACCTTCCAGGATCACCATCAGTTTGTGGTGTGTGATACAAGTCAAGTCTATTTACTATGGCGTGCCCTGTTGTGCAAATTGACTTGTACCATCTATTGTATGCCAAAGAGAATTGAATTGCAGACTAATGATGAAGACATTGCCTTCAAGTTGGCAAATCAAAATCATTATGTAGCCATGTTTCTTTTACTGACAGTTGAGGACATGCCACTGGACTTGAGAGACACCGTCTCTCCAGTGGTATGGGACTTCACTGTAGAGGAATTGAGCCAGTCCACATACAGATTAAGCCTAATGCAGAATTCCTGAGAACACCTCAGTACAACCTGACCCCGGAAACGGTGGCAGGAATTACAACCGTAATTGAGTTCATGATTGCGCAAGGCATTCTGAAGGAGATCATAGGAAGTCCATGCAATTTGCCCATTATGGGATAGCAGAAACCGAGTGGAAAATATCGCACTGTTCAGGACCTTAGAAAGGTGAATAACATTGTGATTACATGTTGTCCTGTGGTACTGAATCCATCTGCGATCCTATTTTAGATTCCTTGAGAGGCTGCATGGTTCACAGTGATTGACCTCAGTCAAGCATTTTTCTCCATCCCATTGCATGAGGAAAGCCAATTTTTATTTGCTTTCTGTCTGGAGAATACATGGTGTCTTATCCCCAAGGGTATACTGAAAGTCCATCCATATTCAATCAGGTCTTGAAGAAGATCCTTGAGAGCTTAATTCTGCCCCAAAACTCAGTGCTAGTTCAGTACATTGTTGACCTCCTTATTGCCTCTGAAACACGGGAGGCTTGTAGGGACCATACTATTGCCTTACTTAACCATCTGGCTGACAATGGGCATAAGGTGTCTTTGAGCAAACTTCAGTACTGTCTGACTGAAGTTCAGTACTTGGGTCATTGAATTGAGAGAGGCAAGAGGAAGGTGTCACCAGAGTGAGTGGAGGCGATCAAGAAAATGAATCCGCCTACTACCCAGAAAGAGGTCAGGATATTTTTGGGAATGGTCGACAACTGCCGACAATGGATCCTGAATTTCTCCCAGATGGAAAAGCCTTTACAGATGTTGACCCACGAGGATGTATGTGATCCAGTACTGTGGGATAACAACTGTCTGCTTGCCTTCTTGGAGCTGAGAGAGTGCCTGTGTCACACTCCAGCTTTAGGAATGCCTGATTACAACAATTTGTTTTTGCTTTTGTGCTCTTTCTGCACTTACCCAGACACATGGAGGTGCCCGTAGACCAGTGGCCTATTTCTCAGCTACATTAGATCCTGCAGCTTCAGCGTTGCCCGGATGTCTCAAATCCGTTGCTGCAACAGGTGTCAGTATTGAACGATGTGAGAGCATTGTGATGGGTCATCTACTTACTGTGTATGTACTGCACTCAGTCGAGCTTCTGATGACGAGGACCAAAACACATCATTTGACTAATAACAGGTTGACAAGATATGAACAGGTGTTGCTTGCCACAGAAAATGTCACTCTGAAGCACTGTTCTGTGCTAAATCCTGCTACCTTGTACCTGTTCCAAATGCTGATGGGGAAGATTGTGAAGACCATGACTGTCTAGACGTCATTGAGCTTTGCACCAAGCTGAGACCTGACATTGTCAATCAACTATTGCCAGACACCAATCAGGTCCTTTTTGTTGATGGTTCATGTCTAAGAGACAATGAAGGTAATCCGAGAGCAGCGTTTGCTGTCGGGACCATTTCTGAAGTGGTGGAAGCTGCTTGTTTACAGGGAATACACTCCGCACAAGTAGCCGAAATCATTGCCTTGACCCGTGCATGTCTTGCCTCTGAGCAGATCCGAGTCACCATCTACACTGATAGCCAGTACGGCTTCGGTGTAGTTCATGACTTCGGACAGCTCTGGTCGCAGAGAGGGTTCCTAACGTCATCAGGCTCTCCCATTAGGAACAGGAAATATGTGAGACAACTGTTGGAAGCATTTCAGTTACCAAAGGAAGTGGCTGTTGTTAAGTGCGCAGCCCATGGGAAGGGGGACAATTTTGTCACAATGGGAAACCGCTATGCGGATGCAGTTGCTTGTTTTTGTGCTACACAACCATGTATTTTCAATGGGGATTATGTTGGCGATATTGCAGAGACGACTAAACTCAGCATGCTGCTAGCTGTCACAGACACATGGAATGAAGTCAGGGGTTTGCAGATGGAAGCCACAGATCAGGAACAAGCAGGTTGGATCAGAGCAGGTTGTGAGAAAGGAGAGGATGACATATGGGTTTCAACCGATGGTAAGGCAGTGTCACCTGATTGTCTGTTAAACCCAATGGCAAAGCAGATTCATCAAGCAGCTCATATAGGAAGGGATGCAATGGTGAGATTGTTCAGGCAGACTTGGTTCAATCCGAGGTTTTGCATGGTTGCGGAAGCAGTGTGCCATCGGTGTGACACGTGCCAACAGATGAATGCTGGAGAGAAAACCTGTTGCTCTGAGCCACATTGGCAGATCAGGGGTTCCTTTTAATCGGATCCTATTGGATTTTGCTGAGATGCCTGTGTGTAATGGGTTGAGGTACATCTTGGTTGTTGTGTGCATCTTTTCTCGATGGGTGGAAACTTATCCAACTAGAAGGTGTGATAGTCTTACAGTGACAAAGCTATTGCTGAGGGAGCTTGTGCCTAGGTTTGGATTTCCAACTACATTGGAGTCGGATAGAGGAACGTACTTCCACAGCGAAGTCATGAAATTGCTGTGTGCTGCCTTGAGTGTGGACCTAAGACTGTATTGTAGTTACAGGCCAGAAGCATCTGGCATAGTGGAGCAAATAAATGGCACCTTAAAGGCTTGACTAGCGAAGGTGTGTGCTTCAACATCATTGAAATGGCTCAATGTGTTGGCCTTGGTCCTGATGAGTTTGTGCAGCATCCCTGACAGGAGAACTGGGTTATCGCCGCATTAAATATTTATGGAAAGGGCAATGCGCTTGCCTGCAGTGCCAGCGACTGCTTTGATCAATATCACAGATGACTTGATCCTTCACTACTGTAAAGGATTGGCTGATGTGGTTCGTTCTGTGTCTCATCAGGTTGAAGCAGCAACTGCACGGACTTCGAAAGACCTCTGCAATGACTTTAACCCAGGGGATTGGGTGCTTGTCTGAAAGCATGTAGGTAAAACTGTCTTGACTCTCAGTTGCGTGGACCATATCAGGTGATATTGGAGACCAATCCTGCTGTGAAGTGTGGAGGAGTTCCGAACTGGATCCACGCTTCCCATACTCAAAGAGTCACAGGTCCCTCTAATGAAACAGCTCCTCTCCCAGAAGTAATTCCAGACGTGACCGAGGGGTCACAGGAGAGGGCAAGCCAAGTTGTGGGAGTTCCTGAAGAGGCTGGATATCCACCAGGTCAAGCTGAGAAGGGTCAAGCTACACAAAACCCAGGTATGGACTCTGAGGGAGATGGTAATGTTGCGAGTGGTATAGAGTGTGACTCAGCAGAAGAGACTGGTGTGAAAATCAGTCGTGTGCAGTCAAGGAAGAAGGATGACGCAAATGAAATGTGGCCTGTGAGACAGAAAAGACGGAACCTGAGACTTACATCTGAAAGAGATCTTGCACCAATAAGTGAATCTTCCAGGTCTGATCTGAGTGAGTCCGAGAAAACCACAGGAAGCATAAGGAGGTCCAGGAGGGCAAGAGTGCCGTGTCAGAGATATTCCTCTCCCCAGTGGACTTATCTAGTTAGGTCCGAGACTTCAATACTGATTGTTGAGATCCTGATGAGCGTTCCTGGAATAGAGGCTAATGCAATTCTGTCATTGACTGTGCCTTATTCACTGAGGTTGAGTGGTTTACGGACTCTAATTCTGGAAGACATCGAATATCCGAGCTTCGGAGCTCAACTGCCTCCTCAGAAGATTGCAGCATTGAGAGCAGAACTGTTACGAGTCATTGAGGAGATTGGCTCTGATCTCAGAAGGTATGTAAATTGAACTTTTGGATGTTGGACTGTAAATAAAAATTGCTTGAAGGAAGATAACCTAGGCCCGAGTGGAAGAAGAATAAAAATAGGGACTTTTCATTAGAAGAAGAAAGAGGGCTAAGAAAGTCTTCCAAGCTGTGTAAATATTGTGCCAAGGACTGTGATAAGAACTTTCTAAGATCCAAAAAGAAGTTGCTCAAGGACTTTGTTACCGGTGCATAAGAGTCGGAGAAAAGAGACTCTGGGGCCGATTCCGATCTCGGCCGGTAGGGCTCCGAATCGGATTCGGCTTTACCGGATCCGATTCGGAGCCCTGTTTCCCGACCGAACCGTACGCGGGTCCGGCCGAGCGAGTACGATGCGAGTCGCCGACCGACTCGTCCGGACGTCCCGACCGCTCCGACCGACTTCGCTCCCGGCTCGAACCGCTCCGACCGACTCGCTCGGACTCGACTCGCACCGCGCAATGGAGACGTTCCCCGGCCGGGTAAGTACGATGTGCGCCGCGAGCAGTCCGACCGAGCCGCGCACTCCGGCTCGAAAGAGCTGTCGGAGCCGTACTTTGGGGGTCCGTGTCGGACCCCCTGCTGCGCGTAGCCGCGCGAGTCGCACACAGGGGGACCCATGGGTCCCCCTACCTGTGCGTGTACGGCGCGAGTCGCTTCGCCGCGTACCCGCTGTAGGGGCGCACTTGTCCGACTCGCACCCATTGAGTCAATGGGAGCCCGCATACGCGTTGTACGACCGGCTCCCATTGACTTCAATGGGAGTCCGACCGACTCGAGTCCGATAACATACGGACGCATCGTACTCGTTCGGTCGGACTGCACGGGTCCGATTCGGTCGGAAATCTCTCCGGGTCCGGCTCGGTCGGAGAAATTTCCGGCCCGAATCGGAATCGACCCCTCTGTGTGCTGATCCTCTTACAGCTACAATCCCAGCCACTTTGAAAATGGAGTCTGGAAATTCGAATCGTAGACACAAATGTATTATAGGTATACTAATTGTAGGAGTAATCATAGTGATAGCTGTAGTCATTACTGAGTCCATTTTAAGCGCACACTAAGTTGAGGAACAGGGAGTGGGGGTACACAGGACATCCACACCTACCACTGCTGCCTCAAAAGAGGGTACACCAGGATCTGATAAAAGCTTAATTGAGCAAACTAGTCGCTTTCTGCATGTAGATTTGTCTAAAGGTGATTCCACACTGAATGCTTATGCTAAGGTGTACGAATACGTGAATACTATGGATTTAAGAGATTGTTGTGTGTGGATGCAATTGCCTGCTTCAGTCGAGGAAGGTTTTAGATATCACTTACCCTTGACATAAGGTATTAGTTGTAGCTTGCTCCATAGCATGTTTTATGGAAAGGGTAATTACGAGTACTATTTCTCGAATTATGATTTGGTACTCTCAGAAGTTCCAGTTTACAAACACCTGAACAAATATGATTATTACAAGCAAGAAGAGAGAATGGGAAAGTATTTTGTACCCACGTTGACATTAGAAACTGCTTACGCACATAGACACAACTTAACCTGCACACTAACAGACATAGAAAATAAATTTGTAGATCAAGTAGAAGATAGACATAGATGCTTAACTGTTAAGCTTGACAATAGAGAAGGAAAGTTTGAATGGACCAAGGAGGAGATAGCTCACAAGGCTATGTCCTATAGCTCTATATTGGGAATGAGGCAAGCTTTGCATTCGTCAAGTTCAGAGTTGTTATGACACTGTTTTTGTGGGACAGAGCGTGTGTGACCACATCTTTCTAATTGATGGTTCCTCGAAGAATTTTCTTCATGAAGCTGTGTCAGTGGTGCCAGGAGTATATTTTGTGTGTGGGAAGAATGCATATGTTCGGCTTCCGAACAATTGGTTTGGTACTTGTTACGTAGCTGTTGTATTTCCAAAGATAAATCATGTGGAAGATTTGGAGGGAATATCGAACCATAGAGAGAAACGCGGATTGAGTGCTGGTGAAATTGTAGGAGACATTTTTAGAGCGATGATACCTAGTTTGGGTGTTGTGCTGAATGACATCAAGATCTGAAGGCTGTCTACCATTGTAGATAAGTTGTCGGTTAACACAGCTAAGTCAATGCTACTGATAAATGGAGAGATGGTTTCGATAAGAACGATGGTGATGCAAAAACATCTTGCTTTAGATGTGTTATTGGCAAAAGAGGGCGGAGTCTGTCGGATGCTGAAGGTCCAACAGTGTTGTACTTACATTCCTGATAAAAGTAAAGCTCTGAGGGGATATATAAGTAACATCACTGAGATACCTCATGAGATACATGATCTGGCAACTGAGTGAGTTTGGTACAAGGTTGGAAAGGGATTTGAAACAGTTGGTTTTCCAGCCCAGGAAAGGGAATTCTTGGATATATCTTGAAGCCAATCATAATTGTTGTGATCTGTGTTATCATCTTGCTAGTCATGATAAGGGCATACAATTGGCACAAGGCATGGCAGATGGAGGATTCCTTTAGGGAGAGAGAGGGAAGGGTGGAAAGACTGCAGGACAGTCTTTATGAGAATCTGAAATGGTTGGAGGAGTTCAGACAGAGGAGACTAGCTACGACATCTATTTAGATCATTCTACTCAGTCTGTACCTTGCAACAGAGGTCCGTTTTGCTGCACTTCATCTGCACATATAGGCTTTTTACCAGGGCTGTGCTTCCATCCTGGGATTCTAAGTTTCTGCAGTTATTCTCACTTATAGGGGCCTCTTCATCTTCAGGTCAAAAGGCACTGACCTCATCTGGAAATATTCCCTCTACCCGTAAAGATGTCACCACTGCCACAAAACGACAAAAAAGGACCCCGGTTCACCTACTAAGTCTCCTTTACCGTTGACCCTGGAGGACCTCACTGAAGAAATACAACTTCTGAATCCTTTTGTCATGGAAACCAATTCAACGTTTCAGCAGATAGAAGAAAATTGGTCCAATCAAAAATCGAGAGTGTCAGAGGTTGAGCAACGCATTAGTAATATGCAGGATGTGGCAGTTGAGTTTGAGGGTATGTCAAAGGAAATTGCGCTTCTAAAGAAACAAACTGAGGATTTGGAAAATTGCAATCGTCGAACTAACCTTAGAATTGATGGCAGTCCTGAAGGGTCAGAAGGTTTGGACAGCTTGCCTTTCTTAAACTCCATATCCCAAAGATAGTTGGACTTAAGGAACACACAAATCTTAATCTACAACGGGCTCATAGAATTGGTCCTAATTCTCCAAGATCTTCATCCTCTGGACGTCCAAGAGGAATAATTGTCCTCTTCTTGGGATATATTGAACTTTTCATGGTTTTATCAGTGGCTAAGCTGAAGAAGCAGATGTTCTGGTCCCGTCAAATGGTCTTTTTCTCACAGGATGTGGCTCGTAACAACAGTGGCCAGTCGGAAGAAAGTCCTATCCTTTAACCCTGCATTACACTCCATGAATGCAAGATATGGCCTAGTGCATCCTTGTTTTTTCAAAGTGACTGACAAGGAGAGAACTTTCTCTTTCGATTCTCTAGATGACCTGCAAAATTTTATTTCTCAGTGCAAGGGTGAAGAAATGGAACTTGGGAAAACATTAAGGGGTCGATTCCGATTCGGGCCGGAAATCTCTCCGACCGAGCCGGACCCGGAGAGATTTCCGACCGAATCGGACCCGTGCAGTCCGACCGAACTAGTCCGATGCATTCGTATGCCACCGGACACAAGTCGGTCGGACTCCCATTGAAGTCAATGGGAGCCGGTCGTACAACGCGTACGCGGGCTCCCATTGCCTCAATGGGTGCGAGGCGGACAAGGGCGCCCCCTACAGCGAGTACGCCGCGAGCGCTCCGCGGCGTACACGCACAGGTAGGGGGACCCATGGGTCCCCCCTGTGTGCGCCTCGCACGGGTACGCGCGTACAGGGGTCCGACACGGACCCCCAAAGTACGGCTCCGACAGCGAGTTCGAGTCGGACGGCGCGAGTCGGTCGGAGCGGTCGAGGTGCGCATCGTACTTACCCGGCCGGAAAACGTCTCCATTGCGCGGTGCGAATCGGGTCCGAGCGAGTCAGTCGGAGCGGTACGATCCGGGAACGAGTCGGTCGGAGCGGTCGGGTCGCCCGGACGAGTCGGTCGGCGAATACGCATCGTACTCGCTCGCCCGGACGCGCGTACGACTCGGTCGGAAAATAGGGCTCCGGATCGGATCCGGTAAAACCGAATCCGATTCGGAGCACTACCGGCCGAGATCGGAATCGGCCCCTAAGTGTTTTTGTAGTTGCTCAGTTATCAATATGTTTTTTTTTATTGTTACATTTTAACTATCTCTGTTTGAATGAAGATATTGCTATTGCTCCCTATGCCAAGTTTTGTCCTCAATTAACAACAACATTTCTTTCCTTTTACAGATGTCTCTTGTTTAACCTGGACCCACTCCCCCAGATGTGTTTCTCCAACGTGTTTACCATCCTAGACCTTTTGTTTACATCTTATCTACTTTGTTCGGTAAGTGTTCTTTATTAGTCCACCATGTATTTGGGTGTGTTTAAGTAATTCCCTAACTTTTTGGTCATATTTAATGTTTTTAATTGGCTGTCCTAATGTATATTTAAATATTGACTGTCTCTGTGGCTTCCGTTATTCCTTTTCGGCCGTCATGAGTGTGCTGTTCATCTTCTTTTTTGTGCTTCTCTGGCTCTCCCTGCTACTGTTTTTACACTGGTTGTGTCATATTTCTGTTATAGCTGAAGCTGTTTGGCTTTTTGCCATTCTCTTTTTCTCTATCAGATGTTATTTCTCTTTTTTCATCCTCCTTTCACTCTTCTCTTTCATTTTTGCCCTATATTTACTTGATTCTTATCATGGTAATATAAACTACCTGTTCAGTTTCATGACATGTTTATCTTTTGCATCTTGTGTTGTATCATCTATTGTATTAAGAATGTATTCACATTATAAGTTGTTACACCTATTTTATGGCTAGCAATCTGAGAGTGGTGTCCTGGAATGTGAAAGGTACGCAACCCTATTAAGAAACAAATGGGTTCCATCTTTAATTTCAGAAGGCGGTGCAGGCCTTCGCCCAGAAGGGAACTGGGATGCTTACCATAGGCGCCCGTTATTTAATTTCCCGGTGAACAACAGATTTGATGTATTGGAGGGTGTAGATTGACAGAGAGGAATCGACGTTGTTGGAGTCATTACAGATGGCAGGATTTGATTCTGAGGATGGGGATGAGGAGGGATTGAAGCGAATTATGGTAGGTGACAGCCCTGGCCACCCCCTCTTGATCAACCAGATAGGAGGTAGATCCATCACATCGATGGCCCTAGACGCAAAAGTTAATGTCTCTTTGAGAGAACAAAATAGAGAAAGCATAGAATGTGGGAAAATAGGTGAGTGTTGCATGGGTGATCTTGGTGAATATGTTATACATGAGAACGTGGTACCAGGGGCTGAGAGTGGGGAGACCGGCCAAGCGACTGGGCTAAGGATACTTTCATGGAATGTGGCAGGCCTCAAAAACAAATTGCCCTGTACGGATTGGGGTGACTTTGTCGATAAATTCGACATTTGCACTTTCCAAGAGACCTGGGCAAGGGAAGATTTACATCGGGTAGGCTATGCCCCCTACAACATCTTAGCTTCTATGGCAGGGAGGGGAGACCATCTGGAGGCCTATCAATTTGGGTAGCTACCCATCTAGGATGTAGGGCGGAGCAGCTACTAACCCCGTCAAGTGACATTCAATGTGTCTTGCTCTCCTTCCCAACAAAGGTGAAAATTGCCATAGTGAATGTGTACTCCCGCCCCGTTAACAACAGCCAGGAATCATCTACTATTGCTCTGCTGGGAGATTTTATTCCAACTTTAGACCCGGCGATCTGGTTGATTGTGGGAGGTGATTTCAATTGTCACTTTGAACCCCTCATCGATCCTTTACACTCTGCCCCAACAGAAGAAGACCTTTATTGGTCTATTCCCAACCCTTTGACTACACCTATTAAAGCTTGGTCTCCACTGGTCATGCAATTAAACTCACTCACTCTCACCTACTCCCTAAGAGCATGCAATGGCCGGACCAAATCTGACCAACCTGGCCAGTTTACATTCAATAGAGCAGGCCAGACCTCACTTATTGATTATATCTTGGTGGAAACAAGACATTGGGGAAAGGTTCTTGATTTTCATGTTGTGCAGAGGCAGGACAGTGACCACAATGCTTTGATCCTAATTTTCAATCAGGAGGATTTGGGCATTGTAAAAACGCCTTTCCCTCCTGACAACTGTCACAGTCCCTTGGTAGTGACCAATAATAGAAGACGTATTAGATGGGGCCATATCCAACAGTCTCCTACCAAGTTGGCGAAAATGTACCAGTTAGCATTGCCATCTTTAGTTAAAATGTGGGAGACAGTTTATATGGTGGGCCAAAATTTGACGCTAGACAAAGTAGGCGAAATACACTCTGAGCTTTCCTTTAATCTGGGGAGGTCTTCTACCCGGTGAGCCGTGTTAGAGTAAACCGTCACAACAGATGCCCCTGGTTTAACGAACAGTGTCGTAAGGATAAGCGGGTTTTATTGGAAGCAATCAAGGCCAAGGATAGGGTGCAAATTAAAACTGCGAGGGCCATATATAATCGATCTATCGAGTGGGGGAAAAAAGAATGGGAGCAAGAAAGGTGGGAAATGTTAAGGAAAGCCCTGGTGGACAAGGATTTGAAAACGTTCTGGGCAATAGTGAGTACGGGTGACAGAGACGGGAGACACGCCATCGAGCCTAATATAGCGCCTGAAGCTTGGGAGTCCCATTTTGGGACATTATACTCCCAACGGGATGCTGGTTATGCTAACACTAGTATTACTACCATGGCTACTGAGATTCAACTAGAGGGGAGAAGGAGATCACGTGCACTGAAGTGAGGAGTGCTATTCACAAGCTACAAAGCAATAAAGCCCCAGGCTTAGACAAACTTCCAGGGGATCTTTTTAGGAACGAACCTGTAATATGGGTCCCATACCTGTGTGCCCTATTTAATGCGGTATTGCAGGGCTCCAATCCCCCTGATACCTGGCGCGGGGCCGAGATTGTCCCCATATTCAAAAAAGGCTGCCCCCTTGCTCCCTCCAACTATAGACCGATTAGTCTAATCGACATCTCACAAAAACTGTATGGCCGGGTGCTTTTAGACCGCCTCCAGAGTTGGTTGGAAGAGGAGCTAATACTAAGTCCCTATCAGGCCGGCTTCAGATAAAAAATGTCAACTGTTGACCAGATATTCAGACTCCAACTACTGTACTGGAAAACAGTAACCATAGAGGGTGGCAGCCTCTATCTGATATTCGTTGATCTGAAGTCGGCCTTCGACCTTGTACCCAGAGAAAAACTATGGAGTGTACTGAGTGAATTAGGGATTCCTACATATCTTTTAAAAGCCATAAAGAGCCTACACACTGACAATTTTGCTCAAGTGCGTTGTGGGAGGTATGGGGAACTCACCGCTCGCTTCCCAGTTGAAAAGGGGTGCGGCAGGGATGTGTTTTAGCTCCTACTTTGTTTTGTATATTTATTAATGATCTTATCAACCACCTGTTATTAATTAAGGATAATGATGCTCCAAGGCTAGCCTCAGGGAAGGTCCCGGCGCTGATGTTCGCAGACGACACACTGTTGCTCTCCAAATCGCCTATGGGCATACAGCGCATTTTAGACGGCTTTGCAAACTTCTGTAAGCTAAGAGGGCTGGAGATCAACTTGGACAAAACTAAATATATGGTCTTCAACCCTCCTAATAAAACCCGTCCAAGTCCTTCTCTCTTTGGTGTCGCTTTGGAGAGAGTTAGGACATTTGACTATTTGGGAGTTACCCTGGCTGAGAAATTCGAATGGGGCCCCCAAATAGACAAAGCGAGGCTCAGACTAACCCAGATTGCTGGAGGTATAATGAAACTGTATAGATCTTCTGCTTTCAAACCGGCGGCCCCTGTGGTGGAAATCTATAAAGCCCAGGCAAGGGGTGCCACACTTTATGGGGTAGAGTTGTGGGGACATTGTCCTACTGGAAGCCTGACAAAGGTAGAGAATAATTTCATGCGACAAGTCCTAGGTTTACCCCGTAGCACCCCGTTAATTCCCCTACGTTTGGACCTCGGATTGAGACCGCTGGATGAAGAAATTGCTATAAGACCCCTAGTTTTCTGGCGGAGGATGTGGGTGACACCGGAGTTGTCTGTTTTTAGGGATGAACTGTCTGAGTTTTTAACTATGAGTAATACAAAGAAAATCACATGGCTTTGCCATATAAGGGATCTTGCCCGTAGGATAGGTAAGCCAGACCTTTGGAACACGCCTGAGATCTCGTGTGCTAAGCTCTCAAGGCTGGATTTAGTTAATACATATAGAGCAGTAAAGCTGAGTGCCATTCGAGAAAGTGCCTCAAGTGGTCGTTTAACCCTAGAGTTTTTATTAATAAAGGATGTATATAGTAGGGAAACCTTTTTGGACTTTGTCGAACCCCCAATTGCAAGGAAACTGTATATGCAATTGAGGTTGGGGACTCTTCCACTTGCAGCATATTCTACCAAATGGCTGAAGGATCAAAACGGTGAATGCCCTGCGTGTAAGTACAGGTTGGAGTCTGAAATCCATGTTTTGCTCCTCTGCCCCGCCTATCGGCTGCCACGTCAGCGTTGGTTAATCCAACTGTGTAAAAATCTAGGGTTTGAGCGCGCCACAGAGGCGCACAGAGTCTTAAAATACGATACCCATCGCACAATTCTTTTTGCTGTATCGCGCTTTTTAAATTGTATGTGGCTCATCCGACGGGGTTATATAAAGTGACAACTGGGGCTTGGGGGAATTTGTGATATGGGTGAGTAGGTCTTTGCTATGGTTCCCGGCCCTCCAATATAGCCCCACTGCTCTATTTTTACAAGATTTTAGCTCAAGATTTTATTGCTTGGACATTTTTATGTATCTTGATGTGATTTTTTTAGTGTTTTTTTATCTGGTTGGTTGTACTACAACTGTTTATGTTTTATATAGATAATCTCCATCCCTGCCGCCCCTATGAGGCATGTGTTATGTGTTTGTGTTCCCATTTTTTAATTGAGGGTTGATTAATGTATATGAATTTTCATGCGAGTATTTATCAATTTTTTTAAAGATAGATGTATTGATTGTTTGTTTTCTTGATGCACTTTTATGGCCCAAGTGGCCGAAATAAAGTATTTTTGATTGATTAAGAAACAAAGAGTACTTGCACACTTATCCAGATTACAATGTAAGATTGTCACGCTACAAGAAACTCGCCTTATTGACAGAGATATTAAAATTGAAGAAGCACTGGGTAGGCCAGGTATTCTGTTCCCTCACAAAACAGAATAAAAACGGGATGATTATATTGTTTCATAAGTCACTTTCCTTATCAATTGAAAAGAAGGAAAATGACGAAGATGTAAGATGGCTTTTTCTTCATACCACCATCAATAACACTCCCATCTCCTTCCTTAACGTATACGGCCCCACTGGCATAGACATACAATCTTGGGAACACATTTCTTGTATCTTACACTCTTCTCCCAGCACCAATCTTATTGTGGGTGGTGATTGTAACCAAATTATGGATCCCTTTACTGATAGAAATCTCTTGCCAGATATGTCCCTAACAATATACAAAAGACTTTTCAAAATACTATTCAATCTAGGGATTTGGTAGATGCGTGGAGGATTTATAATCCTGAGAAACTAGAATTTGCCTTCTATTCACATACACACAATTCCAAATCAAGGATTGATTATATTTTTATAACGCCTCATTTACTTCCTACACTAATTCATGCGGGATTCTGATCTATAGTAATCTCTGACCACGCTCCTGTTTTATAGATATAGAAATATCACTTGAAGACTCTAGATCAAAAAGATGTTTCAATAATTATTTATTGAAAGATAAAACTTTTGTGGATAGTTTTGAACTTTTCTGGAAGGACTATTTCGCCTCAAACATGACTTCGGATCTACCATTTCATATTATATGGGATGCCTTTAAGGCAATGGCCAGAGGTCATATCATTGACTACGTTGCTGCTAAGAAGAAAAAATCCTTAAAGGAATCTGCGCTCTTGCTCTCCTCCATAAAACAACTGGAGCACCAATGTAAATGTAATGTAAATGTCCAGTATTTGTAAAGCGCAAACAATTACCCGAGGGTGTCAAGGCGCTGGGGGCTGTCGGGAAGATTAAGCGAGCTATTGCCCAAAGTCACATGGTGCTGGGCTGATTTGCCACCGGCACCGGGGATCGAACCGTGAGCCCTCGGTTTCCGGAGTCAGACGCCCAGGCCGCTGCGCCACACCTCTTCCCTATAGCAATAACATACTTTGAATAATGAATGAACTCTTAAACATCTTGTTCATGCCAAGTTGGCCTTAATAAAAAATCGACTGAGGAGGCTTCCGGTGTGCTACTAAAGATTCATTTTAAGTTTTATGGAGGGTGCAATATAGCAGGAAAGCTGTTAGTAAACTACCTTAAAGTCAAATCCCAAAAAATAAAAAATTGTAAACATTATAGATGACAAAGGGGTTAATCATCTTCGAGATGAGGATATTTTACGATGTTTTACAAATTTTTATCAGAACTTGTACACACCAGAGGTCTCCCCATCTGATCCTGCCCTAGATTTCTTCTTTAATACTCTTCCCCCCGCCCTCATCAGCCTCAAGATTTTTCCCTCCTTGACAAGGACTTATCCATACCAGAGCTTAAGTCTGCTCTAGCCAAATTACCTTATAGATAAAGCTCCCGGACCAGATGATTTTACTGCCGAATTCTACTCATGATTTTCGCACATTTTACTTCCCATCTTCTAACTCTATACCAACATTTGTTTCTTAATCAGGAGGCTCGAGGCACTTTTTTTTTTAGAAGCGATGCTCTGCTTGATTCCTAAAGAAGACAAAGACTTCTCCCCCTGTGCTAATTATCGACCTATTTCCCTCATCAATATGGATTGTAAGATCTTTGCGAAAATATTAGCTCTTCGACTTAATCAATTTATCCAGGACCTTACTCGGATGGAGCAGACTGGGTTTGTTAAAGATCTATCTCTTTAGCTGCCATTACGTTAGCTGGAGAGAAAGCCTTTGATCATGTACATTGGCAGATGACATAGTTTTGGTCCTACATTTTTGCAATATATGTCTGCTTTATTCTTCTCCAACTACCTCTAATCTTGTTGACGGTACCCAATCTTCCCATTTCCCTCTCTAATGTGGTACCAGACAAGGTTGCCCTTTATCTCTGTTACTTTTTATATTATCCCTAGAGTCCTTTTTACATAGTCTGCGCTATTCTTCTTCCTTTCAGGGCTTTACTCACAGAAATTAAATTTACTGGCTATGCTGATGATATTACTTTATTTGTCTCAGACCCACAAACCTCCATACCTTCCTTTACGGTTATTTTAAATACCTATTCTAGCCTTTCGGGTTATAAACTAAATTTGACTAAATCTGAAGTCCTCCCATTAAATACATTTATATTGGAAGAAAAGTTTGCAGACAATGGTTTTAAATGGGATCCTAACTATATTAAATGTCTATGGATTAAATATTCTTCTCCAATCACAAAAAACATCCAGATAATTTGGATGATGTCCTCCAAAAGATTCTTCATATGTCTGAGAAATGGTCTCCGCTGTATTTATCCTGGTGGTGAAAGTTAGACACAATATAGATGATGATGATTCCCGTCGTTAATTTTTATCTATCCATGCTACCTGTTAGACTCCCTTTGAAATTCTTTAAGTCTCTAAATAGCTCCCTTAGTAAATGTTTATGGATCAAACGGAGGGCACAAATTTTCTTATCCTTTCTATGTAAGACACAATCGATGCGCCGTATTTAATGTACGGTGCTCCATGTCGCAAGGAATGACAGATACGTCAGGAATCCTGACATATCGGGCTATGCAAAAGTCATGCATTGCTGAAGTTGTGTCGCAAGCATGACGCAACTCCAGCAATGCTTGGGGTAGGCCACTGCCTATGGCACTGCATAACCCTTACACCTGCCATGAGGCAGGCGTAAGGATTTGACTTACTGGCGTCCTAGACATGTCTCAGTGAAATCTCATAGATTTCACTGCAACACTTCTACGACCCTTTATTACGTGGGAACACCCACCCTGCATACATTATACCTGACTCAGGTATAATGTGGCGCAGGGCTTTACCATGTGACGCATCTGCCTAGATGCGTCACCTTGTAAATATGGCAATGCCTTTTATTTATGCATTTAAAAAACCTGGAATAATAAAAGGCATTGCCATTTACAATACCAATAAGTCAAAGTTTTAAAAATGCGAGACCTATTGCATTGCAAATGCCTGTTTAAGAATGGGCTGGATGTGCGTTTTTATAGCTGCCCGTACCATCTGTGCCAAAACGTGTTTCGTTCAATAAATGCGCTATTCCAGAAATGAGTAAACATACATCTTTTAGTTCTTTTATCCCAAATGTCTTTGGGGGCCTATTGAGCTAGTTTAAACTACCGCTCATCCCCACTGATGCCACAGGGTGTACATGGCTCTGCGTGCCTAACTCCATCCACGGACAATACTTTTGTGATCATAGGTTTTGCTGCCGTTACTGCGATATATTTTGGGGTGGAAGGGAAGGCTTCCTACATCCATTAGGGCAAAAAGCAAATAACGTTAACACACCACTCTTACTTCCGTGTTTTTGACTATTGAGATTGACATAGTTTTAATATGGCTGAAATTGGGGTGGAAAGCAAAAGAACTGCTCCTTGTACTCCTGTTTTCTCGGGCTCGGAGTGAGTAAACAGATACCACTGTTTTCTAGGAGGAAAGAACCCGCAAAACGATGGGTAAGGGATTGATTATTTGACAGGTTCAGTGATAACGAGCCGACAATGGTTTACAATCCCTCTGGTCTTCGAAGGGTGTAGTCTGGTGCATGCCCTGGACGCTCCATTATCTGGAGAGCTGGTAGCCTCATGTTAACTGAGACCATCAGACAATGGAGACATGAAGGAGGCAAACACTCTGTAAGGGGTGCAAACAGACAACAGACACATGTATGTGATAAACGTGTTGATTCTGAGTGCCAGGTTAGTGTTTGCACTGTGTTTACAAGGGCGCAGCACGGGCAGTAAATACAAGCATTTGCAATGCAATAGGTCTCGCTTTTGCGAGAGTTTAAGCTATTAGCATTGTAAATGACTATGCCTTTTATTTATGTTTTAAAAACCAAAACATAATTAAAAGGCATTGTCATTTACAATGCCAATAGCTCAAACTCGCGTAAATGCGAGACCTATTGCATTGCAAATTCTTGTTTCCTGACATTACTTGACTGCTCCTCACACAACAAGCACACAGACGTCTGTGGTGCAGGGCTTTACCAGGTGACGCATCTGCCTAGATGCGTCACCTTGTAAATATGGCATAACGTGGCGCATTGTTTACGCCGCAGCTGCATCACGAAAAGTGACGCAACAGCGGCGCAAAAGTGTTGCAAGGCCTTCATAAATAAGGCCTACTATTTCTACCTTATTTCCGATCCTTATCAAATCTTTCGCACCCCTTTCTGCTTTCCTAGAATCCTGTATATGGCACAATATATATATTAAGGTATCAAATCGCACCAATTTTTGGGAAGATTGGTTTGCTAGAGGAATAATTCAGGTCAAACATCCAGTTCTGGGGACCCGTCTCCTTTCCTTGTATGAAGTGCAAAATAAATTTGGCCTCCCAGCTACTTCCACTCTTAAATATGAATCATTAAAAAATTCTCTTACACATCATATCTCTTTGCTTTCTCAGGCTCCCCCTTCCATAACTGATCTTTCTCCGGCACAATCAATTCCCTCCCTCTCTTTTAAGGCCTCTCACATATATAAATATCTCCACTACTCTGTGCCTAATCACCCGAAATATAAAATAGAACTTCTATAGGAATCAGAATTATAACACTCTTTCTCCACTCAAACCTGGAATTCCATCTGGCAAAAAATTTACCAAACCTCATGTAATGCGAGCACTGCACAAACCTTATACTAATATTATCAAAGATTGTTCGTAACTCCTACCTCTATTTGTAAATTTAATCCAATTCTATCAAACTCATGTTAGACCTGTACAAAAACTCCAGGCACATATTTACACTCCTTTTTGTACTGCCCTTATATTGATTCTTTATAGAAGAGGATTTGTAGAACACTCTCAATTATATGTTCTATTGACTTTCCTTTTGATATCAAATCTATTTTTTTGGGTAGTTCCTCACCTACTTGGGTTGGTGCTCGAAAACTGGGCAAGTTTGTGGACTTGCTTATTGCGGTTGTTTTTCAAACCATTACATCTAATTGGAAAGATGCTACCAAAGTTACTTTCACTGGATGGTGGAACTTACTCTGCCATCACCATAGACTCGACAGAGCATCAGCCACTTCTACACATCAACTTCTTCAGAAGGATATTTTTTGGTCACCCATTACTATGTACCTTTCTACTCCTCCTGCATGGATGCAGGACAGTAATTTCATTTTTCAACCGCCATGAATTTTTCACTTATTACTCATAACATTCACCGGTTTTAATTATTGTTACCCGTGTGTACAATGCTTTTAGTATTCGCTTTTTGGTAAACCAGAGTTATTGGCGTTATTGCAATTATTATTTCTTTTATCTTATTTTCTCTTCCCTCCTCTTTTCTTTTCATATTCTTTCTTTAAAACTCTTAATACAAAACACAAAATGCAGTATTTTTATTTAACTATTTTTATTAGTCTTTTTTTGCAGTTTTTATAATGCAGTTTTTCTTTTTAATATTTACTCATGCTTTATTCAGTATCGTATTTCTCTGCATTATTTTGTTATTATTATCCTCTTTCTCAGTTATCAGAATATCTTTCTAAGATGTACCTTTCTGATGAAATTATTTCAATAAAGCTTTCTTAAACTTAAAAAAAATATATCATTAGCGGCTAAATGGGACAGATGTATGATCACAACAAAATAGACATAGATTGCAAACCAAGGTGAATAAAGACAAAAGGCTAGACCACTCCATGGTACAAACCAACCTCAATAAATAAACGGAGGCCTGAGAGGTTGGCAAAGAGCAAGAATAAAACAAAGCCCCTGAAACGTCTAAGTAGCAGTGAAAATATCTATGGGTCAGAAGGATTTTAAGCTTGGTTTTGAAAGTTGCAAGACAAGGGGTGGTACAGAGATCTAGTGGAAGTGAATTCCAGATTCTGGTGGAGCTGCTAAAGGACTGCTTATTGCATTATTCTTGTTTAAACGTCGGAGACTGGTAGAAGGGATTGCACTTCTCATAACCCCCGCTGGGCACCAGAGAGTTTCAATATCTCTGTCTAACAGTGGAAAAGTAGACACTTCATCAGTGGTGTAACAATAGCTCCCGTGGTGTGAGTGGCAGGGGGGGCAGAGCCCCAGGGGGCCCCCTCCGGCACTGTGAATGGGACCCTGGCCTGAGAGCCCTTAACTGGGTCCATTGCATGGGGGGGGCTCAAGTTCCCTCACGCCACTGCACTCGATGAGACTGCCTAGGTCAGAGGTCTTCAAACTGTGGGGCACGCCCCCCTGGGGGGCCGTAGATGGGGTCCCAGGGGGGCGCAAACACGTCTGCAATTACATGCAAATGAATATGGCCTGGAAGTGCAGCGATGTTTACTTTCTGCATTTCCAGGCTGTCTTCATTTACTCGGAGTGCCGTGGGGGCGGGGTTCAGTGAGTTTGCTGGCAGGGTCAAAGAGGTTGCTTTAAAGACAAGCATTTGCAAAGCAATAGGTCTCGCATTTGCGAGATTTTGAGCTATTGGCATTGTAAATGACAATGCCTTTTATTTATGCGTTTAAAAAAACAGCAATAATAAAAGGCATTGTCATTTACAATACCAATAGGTCAAAGTTTTGAAAATGCGAGAACTATTGCATTGCAAATGCCTGTTTAAGAATGGGCTGGATGTGTATTTTTATAGCTGCCCGTACCATCTGTGCCAAAACGTGTTTCGTTCAATAAATGCGCTATTCCAGAAAAGAGGAAACATAGATCTTTTAGCTCTTTTATCCCATATGTATTTGGGGGACTACTGAGCTAGTTTAAACTACCGCTCATCCCCACTGATGCCACAGGGTGTACATGGCTCTGCATGCCTAACTCCATCCACGGACCATACTTTTGTGATCATAGGTTTTGCTGCTGTTACTGCGATGTATTTTGGGGTGGAAGGGAAGACTTCCTACATCTATTAGGGCAAAAAGCAAATAACATTAACACACCACTCTTACTTCCGTGTTTTTGACTATTGAGATTGGCATAGTGTAAATATGGCTGGAATTGGGGTGGAAAGCAATAGAACTGCTCCTTGTACTCCTATTTTCTCAGGCTCGAATGAGTAAACAGATACCTCTGTTTTCCACAAGGAAAGAACCCGTAAAACGATGAGTAAGTGATTGTTTATTTGACAGGTTCAGTGATAACGATCCGACAATGTTTTACAATCCCTCTGGTCTTCGAAGGGTGTAGTCTGGTGCATGCCCTGGACGCTCCATTATCTGGAGAGCTGGTAGCCTCACGTTAACTGAGACCATCAGACAATGGAGACATGAAGGAGGCAAACACTCTGCAAGGGGTGCAAACAGACAACAGACACATGTATGTGATAAACGTGTTGATTCTGAGTGCCAGGTAAGTGAATGCACTGTGTTTGCAAGGGCGCAGCACGGGCAGTAAATACAAGCATTTGCAATGCAATAGGTCTCGCTTTTGCGATAGTTTAACCTATTAGCATTGTAAATGACAATGCCTTTTATTTATGTTTTAAAAACCAAAACATAAATAAAAGGCATTGTCATTTACAATGCCAATAGCTCAAACTTGCGTAAATGCGAGACCTATTGCATTGCAAATGCTTGTTTCCTGACGACTTGACTGCTCCTCACACAACAAGCACACAGACTTCTGATCACAACTTTAAGTAAGTGGTGAGGCCCGGAAGCGATCACACGCGACCACCCCGCTGTGCTCACAGGCAGTGAAATTGCCTATGCAAACAATGGGTAATTGTCCCGGCTGCTTGGAATGCATGGCGTGCTGAATGTAAGGAAAGCACATCGTGCCTGCAGCAGGGCAAAACCCATTAAAGAAAATAGTACTTACAGACCAAATAAAACATACCGTGTCCCAACAGAAGTAAAAGGGCTAGTCGCCATGGGAGGTTTCAAATGAAGACACGGCAGTACTAAGGAGGGACTAACAAGGCGATTAAGGAATCAGAAGCCAGCATTTACAAAGGAAAAGGACACAAGACAATGGAACATATGAGCGGAGAGTGGGCTGAGCTTCAAATCCTTAACTCAATACAGCATGGCTCGCTGAGCAGCGCATGCGCTGCCCAGACTCGACCTAAAAAAAAAAGTCTAAGTGCTTTGTGTTTTCACAGTCATGTAAGTGTGTATAAAATAATGCACAACAGCTTAATTGAAAAATAAATCCAAGTTAAACTAACCGGTGATCAATGTACTTTTTTAGGTTATAAAGCCTCAGTTAGCAACTACCATCACTGAAGATGTCTGTGTGTGTTAAAGCTGAGTGACACATAATTGAACCCTAGTTGGTGCAGAGGAACAGTGACCTTTGTATTTATAGTCAGGGCCACTGGAATTATGCAATTTTGCGTTTTGGGCGTTTTGCGCATAGTTCTGAATTTCCCGCATTTGCCATATAATCCATCATCTGCTGCATAATTTGCAGATTTTAACAAAAAAAATTGTTTCGAGCTCAAACGGTTCAAAAGTTACTAAAAATGCAGCAACACGTGTTACCCCGCAGTGGAAGGTCCTTTGTAAAGGTTAACCGGTCACCTTTCTGTTGCTTATTGCTATATGTGGGTGTTAAACTGGTACTTATGAGGGGCAACATATGCCAGCACAGTGTTAACAAGTGTAAAAATGACAAAATAATGCAGTAATGCTATCACAAAATATGCAGCGTTATGCAGCATAATTCGCTTTTGCTTGCTGCATAATTTAGTTAACCCTGCTACATAATTTGGTCTTCTCCTGCCACATAATTCCAGTGGCCCTGTTTATAGTGATATAAGGTGGCAGAAAGCAATGTGAATATGTAAGTCATTATTTTAAAATAGTATTTACATAGTCTAAACGAGGCTGCTGCAAAATGATGCAGTGATTGAGATAAAACAAATTCTTACAAAATATACTTTTTAGTAATAAATAATCAAACTGTATGTAATGCAGACACTGTTGTGTCTCCATTATTCCAGATCTCAGCTGATAACACCCTTACATTACATCTCAAAAAGAATAAATCTTTGCCACCATGAAGCTTTAAGCAGAGCCACTTGAATTATTCAGCTGGAGAGAACCACATTATGCGGCAGGCTTGACTAAATTACGCAGCAAGAAAAGGTAAATCATGTGGCACATTTTGTGGTTAGCATTACTTCATTATTTTGTCATTTTAACTCATGGTAACGCTGTCAGGGGAAATATGTCACCTCATTAGTACCAGTTTAACACCCAAATACAGCAGTAAGCAACTACAAGAATACCAGTCAATCTTTGCAAAGGTCCTTCCACTGCTCCGGAACACTTTGCCACGTTTTAAGTAACTTTTGTTCCGTTTGAGCTAGAATCAAGTTTTTGTTGTTGAAATCTGCAGATTATGCAGCAGATTTTGGATTATGTAGCAAATGCGGTAAAATCATAATTATGTGGAAAACGCTGCTACTGCAGAAACTCAGAATTCCAGAGGCCCTGGCTTTAAGTGACTCAATCAATCAATTAACAGCTGGTAAGAAGGCTGGTTTCTTTTTTAACTTTCTGCACTACCACCACACCCTTCGCTTTCAGGCAGAGGCACCTCAAAGTCAGCATTAACCATTCAGGGAGATTTTTTGTGTGGAAGCGGACTCCATGGGGTGGCAGGTAGAAGGCCATGGGGGTTGCATTCAGATGCAGAGCCCTAATTCTCTCGACCCCTGGGGCCTCACAGCAATGGTCCAGGAGACCGAGGAAAGGAGCGAGATTCATAGATATTGTCAAAGAAAAGGCCCAGAATAGGGAACACTGTATGGGGACTCATTCATTTTTATGTTTAGAAATGGCAAGAGACAGCTTCTTCAGAGAGATACCCCAAAGAAGAAGACAATATAAGTGGTCTTTTTTTTTTAAAGGGCCATTCATTAGGGAAGTGGGTACTGCTGCCAGGTGTGTAAGTGGCCATTGCTGGTTATCATTAAGGAAGCAGATGCAGCAGGACTGGGGCCCAGGGGTTTGAGGGGCCCACTGCAACACAATTTTGACTGTCTACCTTTAAAAAGGGGCATGGGATCTTATTTTCCTTTCTAGCATTAGGACCGAGGTGATGGTCCGTCATGGTGGGGAAGAGGTAAAAGATGCAGAGGAGATAGCCTGCTACTCAGGAGTGCGGTTATCATTAGTGCAGCAGGTGTAGTTGCATTGGGGTCCAAGAGTGTGAGGGTCTCACAACACCCCAATTATGAGGAGCGGTATGTTTGGTATAATGCATGTTTTTGTTTGATACATTTGCTATTTTATAATTCTCACATTAAGGGGTCGATTCCGATTCGGGCCGGAAAAAGCACCGACCGACTCGGATCCGGAAAAAATACCGACCGACACGTACCAGTGGCGCCCGACACGCCAAGTACGATGCAAGCCGCGATAAATCCGACCGACACGTCAGGAAACCAAGCCGACCGACCGAGCCGCTCGGAAAATAGCAATCCGGCCGGAAAAACACGCGAATCCAACCGACCGACACGCACCCGGAACAAATCCGACCGAATCGTACCCGCCAACTCCAACCCGCAAAGTACGATGCAAGGCGCGAAAAACACGACCGAGTCGGACGGAGGACAAGCCGTACGACCGACACGCATACAAAACCGAGCCGAAGCAACACAATACACCGCGACCGACGCGTACGCAGCATACAAAACTGCACAAACACAGCGTGAACGAAACGGAAAACACCGTACGAGACCAATGCAGGGTCCGACTCGGTCACAAGAACGTTTCCAACATACACAAACAGCACAAAGGAAAAATCAACCAAAAAAGGCCAAACAAGCAATTACCAAGCCAATAAATACTGGGGGGGTGGGGACAGAGAACAAAGACACACCCACAACTCCACCTATATAAAGGACACAAATCACTACCATGAGCCTTTGCAAATGCCATTTCACTGCCAGCACCCAAGAGAAAGCAACCACACACCCACAGCTCATCCCTCACACAAGCCACACACCATCAGCACACCAACAAATACCTACCTCACATACACCCAGCAAAACACACACTCACACACCCTCACCTGCACACCAACACACACATCACTCACCATCACCACCCATCACCATGCCCCCCAAGAAGAATCCCAAGTTCCTAGATTGTGAATTGGAAGTCCTGGTAGACGAGATCCTCAGGGTGGAGCCACAGCTGTTTGGCACTCTGGTCCAACAGACCCCCATGTCGCAGAAAACCAAGATGTGGGAGAGGATCATCAACAGGGTGAACGCCCAATCATCATGTCGGCGCACAAAGACGGACATCCAGAACAGGTGGTATGACGTGCGCAGGAGGGTACGGGACCTGCTGAAGATAGACTACATCAACAGCCAACACACCGGCAGTGGCCCTCCTGCCAAGCCAATATACCTCAGGCCCTGGGAGGAGAAGGTGCGGGCCATCCTTCCGCCAGTGAGCGTATATGGACTAGAGAACATCCCAGAGCCTGGTGAGTACACAACAAATGTACACAATAAACTGCCACAAAACACACACATCACTGTCAAGGGGAGAGTCAAACCATGCACACATAGCAATTACACAGCAACTAGAACAGAATCATCCCAAAATGTGTATGTCAGTCAGATAAACACAACACATGCCATCAAAAAAGTCACATCCAACTGTGCCAACACATGTACAAACACAACCACAACTACAGCTAGGCAGTGGCACAAATAGAACTAACACACACATCCACACATGTAGCCACCACAACAACACCAACACACAGTGAAGACCACTCAAAGGAAGGAATTCTGTGTATGCTGGCCAAGTCAGTGTAGCCAATAGCATCATGGGAGTCGCAGTCACACATATTGCCCCCCCCACAACTGTCCCATCAACACCACCATGAACCATGCGCACATCACAGGGAGTGGAGAAGGACTCACAAGATGGCTGACACTGGTAACTGCTGTGGGGAGCACAAGGCCCTGCTGGGAACTGTGCACCAACAAACAGCAGGACACCACTGACTGACATCCTGAGAGACAACTTCCACTCCCTGCAATGCAAGCACGTTCCATGGTGGGATATCTGGCTGGCTGGGTGGGAAGGGGGACTTGCAGCACTGACCATAGTCACAAGCACCTCCCCTCACCCCCCCAACACAAACTCCACAGTACCCACCTGGTAGAATGCAATGCCCTCCATCCTAACACAAGATCCCACAAAGCACCACCACCCTGGCTTATGTTGTGTGAAGCACAGGGACACTCTTGGGACTCTTAGCCAAACAACTGCCAGGACAACACTCCCAGCCATCCTGTCAGCACAGCCAGCCCACCCCACAGGGAAGCAGAGTCAAAAGGAAGGAAGCATGGGCATGCTGGGAAGGGGGTGGAGGCAATAGCATGATGGGAGTCGTAGTCACAGACATTGCTCAGCCTCACAACTGGCCCATCAACACCACCCTGAACCATGCTCACATCACAGGGAGTGGAGAAGGACTCACAAGATGGCTGACACTGGCTACTGCTGTGGGGAGCACAAGGCCCTGCTGCCAACTGTGCACCAACAAACAGCAGGACACCACTGACTGACATCCTGAGAGACAACTTCCACTCCCTGCAATGCAAGCACGTTCCATGGTGGGATATCTGGCTGGCTGGGTGGGAAGGGGGACTTGCAGCACTGACCATAGTCACCAGCACCTCCCCTCACCCCCCCAACACAAACTCCACAGTACCCACCTGGTAGAATGCAATGCCCTCCATCCTAACACAAGATCCCACAAAGCACCACCACCCTGGCTTATGTTGTGTGAAGCACAGGGACACTCTTGGGACTCTTAGCCAAACAACTGCCAGGACAACACTCCCAGCCATCCTGTCAGCACAGCCAGCCCACCCCACAGGGAAGCAGAGTCAAAAGGAAGGAAGCATGGGCATGCTGGGAAGGGGGTGGAGGCAATAGCATGATGGGAGTCGTAGTCACAGACATTGCTCAGCCTCACAACTGGCCCATCAACACCACCCTGAACCATGCTCACATCACAGGGAGTGGAGAAGGACTCACAAGATGGCTGACACTGGCCACTGCTGTGGGGAGCACAAGGCCCTGCTGCCAACTGTGCACCAACAAACAGCAGGACACCACTGACTGACATCCTGAGAGACAACTTACACTCCCTGCAATGCAAGCACGTTCCATGGTGGGATATCTGGCTGGCTGGGTGGGAAGGGGGACTTGCAGCACTGACCATAGTCACCAGCACCTCCCCTCACCCCCCCAACACAAACTCCACAGTACCCACCTGGTAGAATGCAATGCCCTCCATCCTAACACAAGATCCCACAAAGCACCACCACCCTGGGTTATGTTGTGTGAAGCACAGGGACACTCTTGGGACTCTTAGCCAAACAACTGCCAGGACAACACTCCCAGCCATCCTGTCAGCACAGCCAGCCCACCCCACAGGGAAGCAGAGTCAAAAGGAAGGAAGCATGGGCATGCTGGGAAGGGGGTGGAGGCAATAGCATGATGGGAGTCGTAGTCACAGACATTGCTCAGCCTCACAACTGGCCCATCAACACCACCCGAACCATGCTCACATCACAGGGAGTGGAGAAGGACTCACAAGATGGCTGACACTGGCTACTGCTGTGGGGAGCACAAGGCCCTGCTGCCAACTGTGCACCAACAAACAGCAGGACACCACTGACTGACATCCTGAGAGACAACTTACACTCCCTGAAATGCAAGCACGTTCCATGGTGGGATAACTGACTGGGTGGGTGGGTGGGTGGGAAGGAAGGAGGTCTGGCTGTCAACCAAACACAATCAATGCAGACCATGTTCACACCCCAGAGAATACATAGAAATGCCCAAATAATGCAGGACAATGTGCCACACCAATATCAACCCCTGACTGTGACGACTTAGGACAATACAATGTACAGGCCCGCACCCCGAGGCACAGTCACAACTGTCAGGTGTGTCAACCACTGATGCCTGCAGAAACATGACATACATTGTTTGTGTCTCCCAAAAACAGGTGATGATAGGGACACAGCAGCAGACGCTGAGGAGTCCCAGTCCCAGGCTCAAGAGGATGCCGAGCTCACTGGCGTCGTACAGCCTCTGTCCTCCTCGGACGATGAAGAACAACCTGGCACATCCGGTGCAAGTCAACATGCTGCACCAGCAGGACCACCAGCTGCAGCACCAGCAGGTCCACCAGCTGCACCCCCTGCACCCACCCCTCCAACGACTGTCACCACGAATACCATCCCTGCCGACATGGACAGAATAAGGAACAACACCAGCGCAGTGACCCTGGACCAACCTGGGGCCATGGACACCACCACCACCACCAACCCCCAAGGTGGACCAGGGTTATCTGTGCGTGCAACTGCACACACTGCACATGTCAGCAGGGGTGGTGGGAGGGGTGGGAGACAGAGGTCGCTGCTTGCAGACGTTGCTGGTGTGCATGAAGACCCACAACTGGTACGCATAGCTGATGCGTACCAGTCCAGCACCGGAGAGCTCAGCCAGGTAGTGGGGCTCCTCAGAGACATCAAACAGCAGCAGGCTGCCCATCATGCCCGCTTGGACTCCCACATGTCCCAAGTGGAGTCACACATGTCACGTGTGGACTCCCACATGTCACGTGTGGACTCCCACATGACCCGCGTGGAGTCCAAGTGGGATGTACTACATGAGATGACGGCGGTGCACAGGGACATTTTACAATGCCTCCGCCAGATGAACAGCAACCAGTCCACACCTCCCTGTGTGCCAACAACATCTGGTACCGAACAAACTGCAACTGCCACAGGGAGGGAGGAGGACTCTGGCGGAGAGTCCCCTGCACCGCAGCAGCCTGCACTTGAGGGCCCCCCAAGAAGAGGGGTCGTCCGAGGAGGGGAAAGTGAGAGGCTGATGGCCAAGCGCAACTCCCAGGAAGCCTGAACCTGTTCTGGATTTTCGCCTTTGTGCACAGACTGTTCACCCTGTTGATGGCAACACTACTCCCACACATTGCATGGGGAGTATAAGTTGGAACAATGTGTCAGACAACAGTGGCCCCGATACTGGGGATCCTGTCTACCTGGACTTTCTATTCATCTAGGAACTTGGGATTGCAAGATTCATGTACAGCACAATCCATCCTATGCACTATTATCACAATAAACACACTAATACACCATACTTGCCTCTGTCGTGATTCCAACGTGGGTGCTGTTATGGGGATGATGAACTGCAAAATTACACAGTGTATGCGAACTGCAACAGCAAGGACAACACAGGCATGTGAGTACAGGCAACGTGACACATATGAGGGAGACACACCACCAGGGCTACACAACACATACACACCTAGGCCATCTGACTCATTGCCTACACTGATGTTGCCAGGGAAGACGGTGCAATGCACAGACACCACACCCATTCCCAGTTGTAGTCAAGTAGCCCACAGGTGCAGTAAGCAAATGGCAGTCAAATGTGTGACCACAGACAACGCACATCACTAAGTGAAGCACAGGTTTATTACACAGTAGCAACATGCCATAACCACTACAGATGCAAGGTAACCCCACCTGGTAGCGGGCACACAGTCAACAACTGTAGACAGAAGGAAGTCCATGGGTGTGGCGCACATCACCTGTAGGGACACAACAGCTACCAGCCTGGATGTGCAATCACGTCGTCGGTGGACACAGTTGACCAAACGAATCTGAAAGTACCCTGTGAAGGACAGAAATGACACACAGTCAAAAGCAATGCAGTACAGGACAGAACAGCAAAACTCATGCACAATACATGTTACAAGATACCCACCCAGAACCAAGTTAGCATGTCAACACTGTTGGGGAGTACAGCCCACCTGTCACCACACATCGCAACACACATCCTGTCAAGTAGCCCATGGACACACTCCAACAGCACCAGAGCACCACCCACACATCATGCCAACTCACATCATTCACATGACACCTCAGGATACTCACATTCAGCTAAAGAAGTTGGTGATGAGCTGTGTGCGGACATCACCATCACCATCATCATCATCATCGTCGTCACTGGCATCGTGGTCCAGGCCAGGATCCTCCACAGGTGGCGGATGTTGGTCATCGTCATCCTGGATGAGAGGCAACTCCTTCCGCACTGCCAGGTTGTGGAGCATGCAGCAGACGATGATAATCTTGCACACTTTCGCAGGGGCATATGGGAGGGACCCTCCGGTCTTGTCCAGGCAGCGGAAGCGGCTCTTCAGGAGACCAAAGGTCCGCTCAATCACTCTCCTGGTCCGACCATGTGCCTCATTGTAGCGCATCTGGGCAGGTGTCACAGGGTTCCTGAGGGGTGTCAGCAACCACGGCATGTTGGGGTATCCCGAGTCACCTACGGACAGACAAGTGCACATCAGCTGACTTGGAAAAGTGGGCGGAATACTACAGATCAGATCACACACAATGGCACAAAGTCAGTACACACCGACAAGCCAGGCACGCTGGTTCTGCATCTGTGCCATCAACCTGGGGATGCGACTACTCCTCATCACAAAGGCATCGTGTGCTGAACCAGGGAAACGGGCACACACGTGTGTGATGGTCATGTCTGCAAGACACACCACCAGTGCATTGACCGAGTGGTAGTGCTTGCGGTTCCTGTAGGCCTGCTCCTGGGCCTGTGGTGGTACCAAAGCCACATGTGTCCCATCAATGGAGCCAATGACATGCGGCATCCTCCCCAGGGCATAAAAGTCACTCTTCACGTCAGTGAGTCGTCGCAGTCTAGGGAAATATATGTACCGGTTCAGGAAGAGCAACATTGCCGCCAAGAACATCGCGGAGCACACGGCTGAACATGGTCTGTGACATCCCACCAGCAGACGCCACAGTATGTTGGAAGGTACCGGTGGCAAAGAAGTGTAGGGCTGCCATCACCTTCACCTTGGGGGTCAGCGCTGTAGGATACGGCCGGCCAGGCTGCAAATGTGGGGACAACTGCACTGCCAAATCCTCAATCAGCTGCCTGGTGAAGCGGTACCGTCGGATGCTGTCCCGTTCCACCATCGTTGCCAGGTCTGGGAATGGCCGATGGACAGCAGGAGCCCTGCAGTGCAGAGGAGAAGTAAGCAAGATCGTCAGTCACCCCACATATGCGGCATTGAACACACTCAAGATCCCAACATACATCATCATGAGGCACAACTACATGAAGTGTGCAGTACCGGAACGACATTTATGGTACATACATGGCCAACATCTGTCAACACGGTCCTACAGGTGGCATCAATTTGTCCCTGTTTGGCCCATTGGATATCATGATGCTGTGTCACAGTCACCCCCCAGTGACATGTGAGGACAGATGTGCCCCAGGCACCACAGCTCAACGACAGGCACATTCCCAGGGACCCTGTAATGCCACATGGACACTGGCATCACCTGGAGTATCATGTGTACACCACAACAAAACAAACATGACCCCCACAGGTAGTGGCCACACTTGCCATGGCAGGAGAGCCATGGACGTCTGTGACACACACGCACAACATCAGAGTCCATGCACACACAACGTGGATGTGGAGACTGTCTCCCATTGTGCACATGAAATCAGAGACATTGTAAACACTACATGCACAAAGACTGTGGAGGGCCATCACTATTGTGCCACTGGGACACCCTGGCTCAAACATACCGTCCCACATGGGACTCACGGGGTATGTGACATGACATACACAAACACCACTGTGAAATGTGACCATGGCACATGCACAGATATGAACAGTTGCACATCACAGTGGTCACGTACACGTAACACCCATGATCCTGTCCCCATGAACACGTGCACAGCCTGGGGGTGGCTGCCCACAGGTGACACCCACAGGACAACATGTACACCAACATACACACAATAGGAAATGCAGCCTTACATGCCTTATGATAAGGTTTGGACAGGCTGTCGTGATGTAGGTGTGCCCCTCACTCCTGGGAGCTATCTGTGGCTGGCATATGTCCATCTGAGACAGGCATGCTGACATATGCCAGTCACATGTACAGTGATGCGTTGTACTGCAATGGACCGATCGGTGCCTCCGGCCGGCCCATTGCATTCAATGTGTGCGGGTACAGCGTTGTACCCCTGTGCGCGTTGAACAGCAATGGACCGATCGGTGCCTCCGGCCGGCCCATTGCTTTCAATGTGTCGTGGTGCAGCGTTGTACCCCTGTGCGCGTTGAACAGCAATGGACCGATCGGTGCCTCCGGCCGGCCCATTGCATTCAATGTGTGCGGGTACGCGTTGTACCCCTGTGCGCGTTGAACAGCAATGGACCGATCGGTGCCTCCGGCCGGCCCATTGCTTTCAATGTGTGCGGGTACGCGTTGTACCCCTGTGCGCGTTGAACAGCAATGGACCGATCGGTGCCTCTGGCCGGCCCATTGCATTCAATGTGTGCGGGTGCAGCGTTGTACCCCTGTGCGCGTTGAACAGCAATGGACCGATCGGTGCCTCCGTCCGGCCCATTGCATTCAATGTGTGCGAGTGCAGCGTTGTACCCCTGTGCGCGTTGAACAGCAATGGACCGATCGGTGCCTCCGGCCGGCCCATTGCTTTCAATGTGTGCGGGTACAGCGTTGTACCCCTGTGCGCGTTGAACAGCAATGGACCGATCGGTGCCTCCGGCCGGCCCATTGCATTCAATGTGTCGGGTACGCGTTGTACCCCTGTGCGCGTTGAACAGCAATGGACCGATCGGTGCCTCCGGCCGGCCCATTGCATTCAATGTGTGCGGGTACGCGTTGTACCCCTGTGCGCGTTGAACAGCAATGGACCGATCGGTGCCTCCGGCCGGCCCATTGCTTTCAATGTGTGCGGGTACGCGTTGTACCCCTGTGCGCGTTGAACAGCAATGGACCGATCGGTGCCTCCGGCCGGCCCATTGCATTCAATGTGTGCGGGTGCAGCGTTGTACCCCTGTGCGCGTTGAACAGCAATGGACCGATCGGTGCCTCCGGCCGGCCCATTGCTTTCAATGTGTGCAGGTACGCGTTGTACCCCTGTGCGCGTTGAACAGCAATGGACCGATCGGTGCCTCCGGCCGGCCCATTGCATTCAATGTGTGCGGGTACGCGTTGTACCCCTGTGCGCGTTGAACAGCAATGGACCGATCGGTGCCTCCGGCCGGCCCATTGCATTCAATGTGTGCGGGTACGCGTTGTACCCCTGTGCGCGTTGAACAGCAATGGACCGATCGGTGCGCACCCATTGACAATGGGCTTGCCTGGCAACGGACGCGTTTTCGAATATTCGAGCGAGTCGGTTGCTGGAAAATCAGTTGGTCACCCACAACAATGTTGCAAAATCATGTATGTCATGAAGTTGAAGATTTGAAGGATGCTGTGGGCGTGTTTTGGTGCTGCTATTCCATGGATTGGCCAGATTCAGAAGATGCAAACGACTTGGACCTATCACTTTGGACACAAGGGACAGTATCTGCCTCTCCAGCACATATATATTGCTGCATGTTCCCCTGAGAGCCCACTTGCCTGCACTACATGCTCCAGGACGACATCTGCCACTGCACTGCTGCTGTCTCTGCCCCTCTGGACCCTGCAATGGCACGTACTGTGGAGAGAGCCCCAGCCTTCAGCCTTGAAGAGAACCAGGCCCTGCTGGACAGCCTACTTCCACAGTACAGCAAGCTGTATGGGACACCAGGGGAGCAGGTGAGTGTTCTGTGCACTGCCTTTCTGAATGTGCATTTTGTCTGACTAGCAAGGCTGAGAGTCAGCACACCACTGGCTAGCAGGCTCACTGAGTAGTTGTCACCCCCATAGTGTGTAGTGACTTGCACTGGACAGGTATGGTGCAGTGACAGTGCTTCTGAACAGGGTTTTACTCCCCATGCAATGATACCATGTAGTGACTTCTGGAAAACTGTCCATGGGCAGCCGTGCACTGCCTGGGTACACCATGTGCCCCTGTGATTGCGACATGTATATGCAACTGTGTCATGCACGGATATGTTGCATGTGTAGTAATGGCCTTATCACTTTGTCATCCTGACAGGCTTCTGCCCATCGGAAGCATGAGATCTGGAAGGACATCGTCCGGGCTGTCCGGTCCGTGGGGGTCTACAAGCGCCGGATCCGCAACTGCCAAAAGAGGTGGCAGGACCTTCGGGGCTGGACCCGGAGGATTGCACGGGTCCACCTGAAGCTGTCGCCTCCTCGCAGGAGGGGCGGAACACGGACCCTGACCCCCACATGCTCAGGATCCTGGCGGTGGTCTTTCCAGACCTGGATGGGCAGCTGAAGGCCAGAGAGCAGCAAGGAGGGGGTGAGTCAAAGACTGCACTGTGTACTCTGTCTAACATGTTATGTGCCCTCCTCGGGCCAGGTTGAACTGCCACAGTACAGCAGTCATGTTGTCCAGGAGCCATGTCCCTCTATTGTGCACTGCCCACTCCTCATCTGATACCCAGGTGTGGCCCTTACATGCAGGGAATTCTGTCACTTAGGACTGTGTCCTTGCAGTTTGCTTGACTCAAGGTGGGAGACAGCATCTGTTTCCCTGACTCTGTGGTGGGCATCATGGGTGGGTCCATTGCTTACACAATGCCTGTATTCTGACATGAATTCAGCGTGTTACTTTGGTCTGTGGTCCAATTGCTGAGCTGATCCACCACATGTGGCTGGGGTACCTGGCACACACCCATGCTGCGGGTGGGAACAATGTTTGGGCCCCAGGAGTATGTATATGACGTGTGTCACACATACTTAGCCAGCTGCCTACAGTCCAGGGCTCATCCCTCATTCATGTGGGGCTGGACAGTCATGCCTACTCCAGGCCATACAATACACTCTGTACTCCCACTCCCGTGTATCAGAGGACACATTGTGCACAGTGATTTGCCCCTCAGGTGTCTGCCTCTGTGTCAGTGTGCTGTGGATTAGTCGCCAGGACTGCTGTGGAGTTTCTTGGTAGGGGCTCAGCATGCCACTGGAGATGTGACCATAGGAGACGATACTTGTGTGACACATAGGTGTCTGATCAGCTGCCCATGCAGACTGGGGCATGTAAATGTGAAGTTCAGGCAGCTGTTCCCCATGCACAGCAGAGTGTGAGGGGCTCAGGTTCAGAGGGTAGTGTCACAGGTCTCCCATATGTCCAATAGGTATGACCTGGACAGATGAGGGTTAAGAGGATGTGTTGTGGGGGGATGTACATGTGCACTTGTGCAGCTCCAGGACTTGCATTCCCCATGACCTACTATTGTGACACAGTGCAGAGTGTTGTTGTCTGGCTGCAAAGTCATACATCACTGAGACAGTGATGTATGACTTTGCAGTCATGCCTCCGCCATGGCATGTGTCTACTGATTGGTGATCCTGCAGGGGAGTGACATGTGCTACATGCACACCATAGTGGCGCTGGCTATCAGGACATGGGTGCATCATGGTGTCTGTCGCTGGTATGCATCACATGCATTTCCTATTTGACTCTGGGCATCCCTTACATCCGTAAACCTGTACTGACTCAGTGGCAAGAGCTGTGATGTGTCCACACCGTGTCCTCTGCACTGTCCAACTACTGTGTACTTGGTGCATGTGTCAACACTGGGGTGTTGCAATCCAACAGACACCAGACAGATGGGTGCAAGGCCATGTGGGATGTGAGTGCCATGCTTGGCATCAGACTGACAATTGACTTCTCCTGTTCAATTAGTGCACTTTTAGCAATGTACAACTAATGATGCCAGGGCTTGCTCTGTGATGTGCTGTGCTCACAGTGGTGTGTGCGTTATGTGCAGGTGACTGATGTCTGTCTGTTTCCCCATTGTTTGCAGATACATCCACGGCCACGGAAGGGGACAGCTCCACGGACCAGGAGGAGCCGGAGAGCCAGACTGGGTCAGCAGCCGAGGAGTGGTCGGAGGGACCCAGTGGCACGGAGGGCGAGGGGAGCCACACCGAGGAGTCCTCAGCAGCATCCACCTCAGCTGAGGACCAGAGCAACTCGGAGGATGACTCCCTTGTGGAGGCGGGTGTCAGCAGCCACCACACCCCAGCTAGTGTTGCTGTCCCCGCCACCACCAGCACCACCACCGCCCTCCCATCGGCTCCCATTCCCCAGGTCCGTGGAGGCTCCCATGTCCGGGAGCGTGTCTCCTTTGGGCCAGGCACCGCACCCCCTGCCCCTGTGTCCCCTGCTGCCCTGAGTGAGGAGTCTGTGTACCTCCTTCGCCAGCTCCATGTAGGGCAGACAGCCATGCTGAGTGTCCTCCATGCGCACACCGCGCTGTTGACTCAGCTGGTGTCGTTCATGGAGGGCATCTCATCGGGCATGTCTGACCTACAGAGGGGCAATAGGTCCATGGACTCCTCCCTGACGGCAGCAGTGTCCCTCCTCAAACGGTCCCTCACCCCTCCTGCCTCTGCTCCATCCACACTCCCCAGCACCTTACCCATCCCAGGCACACACACACTGGCACACACCAGCACACACACATCCAGCACACTGACACACACGCCAATGACAAAACGCACACGCACGCACATTCAGGGGACTGAAGCCAGACTCACAGGGGATGGGGCCCTGGAACACACACACGCATCCACATGCACTGCGCAGTCCTCAGTTCCCTCTCCCTCCAAAGCACCCTCCCTTGCCTCACCTGCAACCCCAAAGTCACAGCAGCTCTTCCTCTGTGACCTCGGCCTCTTCCCCACCGATGAAGCTGCTCCAGCATCCCGGGGGAAGAGGAAGCCCACCCACACGGAGCAGAGTGCCCCTCGCCCCCGGACACCCTCCCCCAGGCGCAGACGGACTGAGGCCCCCACCCGCAAGTCCCCCGGAGTGCTAAGAGCAAGACCCCGCCACCGCCCTGCAGCTCAGGCACAAGGTCTCCGTCCTCCATCCCTCAGGCCCCCACTGCACAGGTGCCCCCACCACACCCTGCCCCAGGTTCCCCCACCCACAGATATACCATCCCCAAGATGCTCCGGCCTTCTCCCCCTGCCACTTGCTCTCCCAGCACCACACCCCCCGCTGCGCTTGTCTGTGCCACTGATGTGGTGAGGGTGTCCCCCCTCTGTCCAACCCACCTTGCCTGTTCCCCATTCTCCTCCCCTGGAGGTAGGCACTGCAGTGGAGTCCACTACCGCCCTGTCTGACTTGGGCACTGCAGTGGCGGACCTGTCCACCCCATCTGCAGGGTCCACTGCAGTTGTGCCGGCACCCACGACATCTGTGTCATGCCCCCAGTTGTGCCGGCACACACCATGTCAGACACCTCCACTGCAGTTGTCAGTGGCTCTCCAGCACCCACCACCCCTTCCCTGACTCCCCCTGGTGAGCCCTGATCCTGTCCCTGCGGTGCCTGGCCTGCCCCCCGGTTGCCCCTCCTAGTGGATTGTCCCTGGTATTGTGCAGGCATGCGTAGGGTGACATCTGCCAGTGTCACCCTGTTTGAACTTTGACAATGGACTGGCCATTGGCCTTTGCTCTTTTTCAGGACTTCGTTTGGCCTCAACACATATGCTGAATAAAGCAACTTTCTTTTCTCTAGTGCTCATGCTTCAGATGTACATGTTGTTGGTGCAGCTAACCATGCCCTTGCTGCAGTGATGGTGATATCTGGTCTCATGATTATGAAGTGTTACTGTGCAGGAACCCATGTGGTCCAGGGGAATGTGTCCTATCATGTGGTGTATCCATGTCATCAATAGCAGCATCTGAGGGTGTCATGTGTTCAGTATTTGGCAATGGGTTTCCTACTTACATTGGCAATTTCATATCTGTGGCTTCCACCCCTGCACATCTGTTGTGCCTGCCATCGTTGCATTTGTCTACTTCCCTGACCGTGTTGCCATCTCCAGTGGACATGCAGGTTTGGGCATCAATGGGGAGGGACTCATCCGTGTAGTCAGTGCAACATTGCTATACAAGTGTGTTGGATCTGTGCTGATGATTCCGTTGGCACATCCATGACCAGGCTGATGTGATGGGAGCCCTCATTTGGTGCTAATTGTTGATTGTGTGACCAAGTGCTCAGCTGACATGATGGGGCCCTACTGAGGCAACATATGGCACAGCTTTCCTCACACAGGAGTGGAGTCCCCTCATGGCAGTGTGTACACGTGTGACATTGCCTGCGCCCAAGGTGTGTGTTGTATGTGCATGTCTGTGTGTTCACTTCCATTCATCTGCGCATGCTGTGATCCCTAGTGTTGTGCCTGTTTGTGATGCTTGCTGACTTGAGCTATGTTCCCCCAAAGTCTTCTCCCTGTGTTCTCTGTGATGTGGGTGCATGGCACATTACTGGTCATCAGGGTGTCACCCATAGGTGTGTTTGCTGTCAGGGCAGAGTTTGTGTGCTGACGCAGATGGGTCACAGTCAGGTTTCCCTTTGGCACTTGTTGTTTGCCCCTGTCATGTGATTTCCAGTTTGTGTTATCTTTCAGTGATTGTGACACGTTGTGTGTGTGACTGCTGGCACTCCTTAGGGTCCGGGCTGCAATGTTGGTTGTTGTCTATGTGTGTTCTTTGTGGGTGACCTTGGCTTCTTCATTGGTGTGTGACTGTGGCTGGGATCCCATTGGTCGGTGTGGTATTGCCGTCATGTCCATGTACAGCGTAGTGTGCAGTGTGTCAGACATTCAGGAGTCTTGTTGAGTGTCCATGTGTGATGTGTTTCTACACCTTGGTTCCCACCCACCACCCTGGAATAGTCATGGGTGCATGTGCAATGTCACCAGTGCATGTGTACTTCACTGCTGCACATTGTTGGAGGTCGAGGGTGTGGTCTTGAGTGTGTGCAGATGAGAGTTGTTGCCCGGCTAGTCCCCTGCCTCCATGTTGGCCTTGGCTTACTGGCCATGCTGATTGATTTGTGCTTGTGTAGGTGTGATGGTAGTTAGTTGCTCAGGACACCTGACTGTGGTTCACAGTGTGAACGACATTTAGCTTTGTCATCACAGTGGTATTTTTCTTCAGCCCAGGGTCACCACATTGTGGGGGCCCTGGGGAGTGGTGCTGTGGTGTGTCTGTGACTTGCTGTGTCAGTTGTTGTTCCTACGTGCCTGTGTGACATGTGTGTTTTGTGCTCCCTCTCACCTGTCAATGCCTGCTTGCCCACATAGGGGATTTGGATCCATGAGTTACCTTAGTGTGGCAGTGTATGCACATCTGTATGATTGGTATTCAGCTCTCCTCATGTGTTGTGTTGTTGCCTGGGGACACTGGCACCCCCACCCCTCACCTGCTGTGTATGATGACAGTGTTGGTCTGCCTGTTTGTGTTTGTGCATCTGCACCACTGCATTGGCATATCTTGGGTGTGCCATTGGCTGTATGTTGTTTGGTGTGTTTCCCCTGCTGTCCCTGGGACTCCTAGGTCATCGGTCAGCACAGTGATCATGGTTTGTGTGTCCCATTGCTGCCATGGTATGGTATCTGTTCACCTCACATCTGCTGTCTCCACAGGGTATCTGCATTTGTGTGCCCATTGGTGCAAATATGTGGGTCTGCATTCTGATGGTCACTTCTGTCATTGTGTCATTGATGACTGTTGACGGTCTCAGCCCCCATGGGTGTTGTTTGTCTGCACATGGCCAAAGGAATGTCTCATTTGCACTGCAGTATTTGGCTCCCCCAATTTATGTTGCAATGGGACACATACACTACTTTGCCACAGATGAGTTTTTGGTTCTGTGACCAGGAATGATCCATGCAGTTTGGCAGTTGCAGCTCTTTCTTTGTCAACAATTACCTTTTGGTCACTGTGATGATGAGGGTGTAGACCCCATTGCCACAATGGTCAAAATGTGCTTCAGCTATGGACCCCACACTTCCCTTTTGGTCACTGTGATGATGGGGGTTTAGACCCCATTGCCCAATGGTCAAAATGTGCTTCAGCTATGGACCCCACACTTGCCTTTTGGTCACTGTGATGATGGGGGTTTAGACCCCATTGCCACAATGGTCAAAATGTGCTTCAGCTATGGACCCCACACTTGCCTTTTGGTCACTGTGATGATGGGGGTTTAGACCCCATTGCCACAATGGTCAAAATGTGCTTCAGCTATGGACCCCACACTTGCCTTTTGGTCACTGTGATGATGGGGGTTTAGGCCCCATTGCCACAATGGTCATGGGCTGCTTGCATTGTGGGTGCCACACACATATATGTGTGGCACATGTGCTAGGGGGTCACATTGTATGTTCAATGTCATGTTCGGTGTTGTAGGCATTTGACACAGCCTGCTCACACGCTTGTCATGGTGGTGGGGGGATGTCTTAATCTTGCATTCCCTAGGTTGTGGTGTGCTTGTTGTGTCATGCATTGTCCATCCTATGAGTGGGGGTGGTAGTAGTGGTAGGCATCCAGCCCCCTGGCTAAGGGTGGTAGTAGTGGTAGGCATCCTGCCCCCTGGCTAGGGGTGGTAGTAGTGGTGGGCATCCTGCCCCCCTGGTTGAGGGTGGTAGTAGTGGTGGGCATCCAGCCCCCCTGGCTAAGGGTGGTAGTAGTGGTGGGCATCCTGCCCCCCTGGCTAAGGGTGGTAGTAGTGGTAGGCATCCTGCCCCCTGGGTGAGGGTGGTAGTAGTGGTGGGCATCCTGCCCCCCTGGGTGAGGGTGGTAGTAGTGGTGGGCATCCTGCCCCCTGGCTAAGGGTGGTAGTAGTGGTGGGCATCCTGCCCCCTGGCTAAGGGTGGTAGTAGTGGTGGGCATCCTGCCCCCCTGGGTGAGGGTGGTAGTAGTGGTGGGCATCCTGCCCCCCTGGGTGAGGGTGGTAGTAGTGGTGGGCATCCTGCCCCCTGGCTGAGGGTGGTAGTAGTGGTAGGCATCCTGCCCCCCTGGCTAAGGGTGGTAGTAGTGGTAGGCATCCTGCCCCCTGGCTAAGGGTGGTAGTAGTGGTGGGCATCCTGCCCCCCTGGCTGAGGGTGGTAGTAGTGGTGGGCATCCTGCCCCCCTGGGTGAGGGTGGTAGTAGTGGTGGGCATCCTGCCCCCTGGCTAAGGGTGGTAGTAGAGGTAGGCATCCTGCCCCCTGGCTAAGGGTGGTAGTAGTGGTGGGCATCCTGCCCCCTGGCTAAGGGTGGTAGTAGTGGTGGGCATCCTGCCCCCCTGGGTGAGGGTGGTAGTAGTGGTGGGCATCCTGCCCCCTGGCTAAGGGTGGTAGTAGTGGTGGGCATCCTGCCCCCCTGGGTGAGGGTGGTAGTAGTGGTGGGCATCCTGCCCCCCTGGCTGAGGGTGGTAGTAGTGGTAGGCATCCTGCCCCCTGGCTAAGGGTGGTAGTAGTGGTGGGCATCCTGCCCCCTGGCTGAGGGTGGTAGTAGTGGTAGGCATCCTGCCCCCCTGGTTGAGGGTGGTAGTAGTGGTAGGCATCCAGCCCCCTGGCTAAGGGTGGTAGTAGTGGTGGGCATCCTGCCCCCCTGGCTAAGGGTGGTAGTAGTGGTAGGCATCCTGCCCCCTGGCTAAGGGTGGTAGTAGTGGTGGGCATCCTGCCCCCCTGGGTGAGGGTGGTAGTAGTGGTGGGCATCCTGCCCCCTGGCTAAGGGTGGTAGTAGTGGTAGGCATCCTGCCCCCCTGGCTAAGGGTGGTAGTAGTGGTAGGCATCCTGCCCCCCTGGCTAAGGGTGGTAGTAGTGGTGGGCATCCTGCCCCCTGGGTGAGGGTGGTAGTAGTGGTAGGCATCCTGCCCCCCTGGCTAAGGGTGGTAGTAGTGGTGGGCATCCTGCCCCCTGGCTAAGGGTGGTAGTAGTGGTGGGCATCCTGCCCCCCTGGGTGAGGGTGGTAGTAGTGGTGGGCATCCTGCCCCCCTGGGTGAGGGTGGTAGTAGTGGTAGGCATCCTGCCCCCTGGCTAAGGGTGGTAGTAGTGGTGGGCATCCTGCCCCCCTGGGTGAGGGTGGTAGTAGTGGTGGGCATCCTGCCCCCCTGGGTGAGGGTGGTAGTAGTGGTGGGCATCCTGCCCCCCTGGGTGAGGGTGGTAGTAGTGGTAGGCATCCTGCCCCCTGGCTAAGGGTGGTAGTAGAGGTAGGCATCCTGCCCCCTGGCTAAGGGTGGTAGTAGTGGTGGGCATCCTGCCCCCTGGGTGAGGGTGGTAGTAGTGGTGGGCATCCTGCCCCCCTGGGTGAGGGTGGTAGTAGTGGTGGGCATCCTGCCCCCTGGCTAAGGGTGGTAGTAGAGGTAGGCATCCTGCCCCCTGGCTAAGGGTGGTAGTAGTGGTAGGCATCCTGCCCCCTGGCTAAGGGTGGTAGTAGTGGTAGGCATCCTGCCCCCCTGGTTGAGGGTGGTAGTAGTGGTAGGCATCCAGCCCCCTGGCTAAGGGTGGTAGTAGTGGTGGGCATCCTGCCCCCTGGCTAAGGGTGGTAGTAGTGGTAGGCATCCTGCCCCCCTGGGTGAGGGTGGTAGTAGTGGTGGGCATCCTGCCCCCCTGGGTGAGGGTGGTAGTAGTGGTGGGCATCCTGCCCCCTGGCTAAGGGTGGTAGTAGTGGTGGGCATCCTGCCCCCTGGCTAAGGGTGGTAGTAGTGGTGGGCATCCTGCCCCCTGGGTGAGGGTGGTAGTAGTGGTGGGCATCCTGCCCCCCTGGGTGAGGGTGGTAGTAGAGGTAGGCATCCTGCCCCCTGGCTAAGGGTGGTAGTAGAGGTAGGCATCCTGCCCCCTGGCTAAGGGTGGTAGTAGTGGTGGGCATCCTGCCCCCCTGGGTGAGGGTGGTAGTAGTGGTGGGCATCCTGCCCCCCTGGGTGAGGGTGGTAGTAGAGGTAGGCATCCTGCCCCCTGGCTAAGGGTGGTAGTAGAGGTAGGCATCCTGCCCCCTGGCTAAGGGTGGTAGTAGTGGTGGGCATCCTGCCCCCCTGGGTGAGGGTGGTAGTAGTGGTGGGCATCCTGCCCCCCTGGGTGAGGGTGGTAGTAGAGGTAGGCATCCTGCCCCCTGGCTAAGGGTGGTAGTAGTGGTAGGCATCCTGCCCCCTGGCTAAGGGTGGTAGTAGTGGTAGGCATCCTGCCCCCCTGGGTGAGGGTGGTAGTAGTGGTGGGCATCCTGCCCCCCTGGGTGAGGGTGGTAGTAGTGGTGGGCATCCTGCCCCCCTGGCTAAGGGTGGTAGTAGTGGTGGGCATCCTGCCCCCCTGGGTGAGGGTGGTAGTAGTGGTGGGCATCCTGCCCCCTGGCTAAGGGTGGTAGTAGAGGTAGGCATCCTGCCCCCTGGCTAAGGGTGGTAGTGGTGGTGGGCATCTGGCACCCCCTGGCTAAGGGTGGTTGTGGTGGTTGGCATCCAGCCCCCCTGGGTTGGGGTGGTGGCGCGCATTCAGGCCCCTGTGTGCATATGTGGCATTGGTGATGGGCATCCCGCCCCTATGGTGCTGCTGGTGTAAGTATATTCAGATTCCCAGTGTATGTGTGTGATGTGTCGTGTACGTGTTGTATGTGTTTTGTGGTTGGTGTCTGACTTACCTTCTGCGCCGTACGCGTCCGTGCCTGTTCCGGTAGTAGATGTAGAATATTGGTATGATCGGGACGAAGGGATTCATGGTTGGTTCGTGTCGTTCGTCCTTCTCGTTGCTTCGCGTCGTCCTCGTCGCTTGGCTTCGTCCTCGTCGCTTCGCTTCGTCCTCGTCGCTTCGCGTCGTCCTCGTCTGTGCTGTGTTCGTCTCGTAGCCGTGGATCGTGTTGTGGCGCGATTCGGAGCTTATGTGCGCCTCTCCCGGATGCTTTGACGTGCCGTGCGTAGCGACGGGTTCGGCGCGTACGGAAAGCGCATCGTACTTGTCCGGCCGGACGGGGCTGCATTTTCCCTTCCGTGCGACTCGATTCGGCGTTTCCGGATTCGCCTCGGTCGGAGAACAGGACCTGGTTTGGGTGAGTACGGCTCGGCCGGATTCTTTGCTGTTGTGCGCATCGTACTTGCTCGTTCGGTGTGCTGTACGGATCGGTCGGGAAACTGGCTTTCGCATGGCTTTTTTCCCGACCGAATAGTATTGGGTGCGCCTCCGACCGAGATCGGAATCGGCCCCAATGTGTTGTTAAAATAACCCTCACCCACCAAAAGGTCCCTTGGTGGCATGCTTCATCATTGGGTTCTTCCCGCCCCGCTGCGGGACGGGGCGTGCTACGACCAACGAAGACGCGGGAGCATTTAGCAGTGAATATACTATGTGTAATGGGGGAATGGAAGGGTCTGAGTAAGAATAGTGAAGTTTAAAAATACCTGGCTATGTGGAAAACGAATATTTAATACTCTTTCTAGCTGGTATTGTTAAGAAAGGTGAGTGGAGGTTGTATGCTGTGATGGGCTACCACCTCTCTAGTCTACATGTTTCGAAGCCATCCCCTTGGCTTCTCATCAGGACCAAAGGAGTGATCCCTACACCACTCTTAGAATGAAACAATAATGTGTACTGCTAAATCAATCAAGCAGGAGTAATGCACACAAATAACATGGTTCATTGGAGCCACGGAGAGGTAATATCCAGAGCGAGCGAGCAGCTTTGACGTATGTGTGACTACAAGCACTTCTCCCCTCCCGTGATAATAGCTCATGGGGCTATAGTGTGGTAATAATAGTATTAATTTAATCAACAATACCTATCAGGGTACAGTATTGAATGCATGTTATTTGTGTGGATTATTCCTGCTTGATTGATATAGCAGTACACATTATTGTTTCATTCTAAGAGTGGTGTAGGGATCACTCCTTTGGTCCTGATGAGAAGCCAAGGGGATGGCTTCGAAACATGTAGACATCGGATTAAAACGTAGGCCATCTTTGAGTGTGTGCCACAAAATGCTAGGTGTGCCATCCAAAAATAAGAGAGAGAGTAATCAAAGGCAAATTAAAGAGAGCATGTGAAGCTCAAGTTTGTTATATTCTATATGTGATAAATATAAAGTACAATTATATGTATTGGGGTGTATTCCAAAATCTAGGCATCATGGGGGAGCCTCCAAAGTCGGTCCACTGCAGTCATATAATTGCAGTCTAGATGACATGGGATATGACGACAATTGTGTGCTATTCTGCATAGTATTAGCATGAGGTATGCGTGTAGGTATAAGTGTGGGAACGTATTAAATGACTCAGAAATCATCAGGGGAGTCACCCAAGTGGGTCCTCTGTGGACCTACTATGGAGGCCATGAACGAGTTGGGTATAGCAACTGGTTTGCGTAGGGTTTTAAACGTAAATCACTATGGATGGTAAGTTGACTAATGCTAGAATAAAGCATTTATAGTGCATAGGATGGGGAGCAGTCAACAGAGACTCAAAAGTGAGTACAAATCAATCCTATAGTGTGTAGGCGGTAATGGAGCAGTAGATGAAAAGAACATCAATTATCCAATAGTCAAAACAATTTGAGGCCTCGATAGGAGGTCAAAATCAGGCTAAGGGCAACGGTCATAATATGACAGTCCTACGTGTTCATAATCTGGCAAGAGAATAAAAGCCCAAATCAACCAAATATTTTTTAGTTTTCAGCCAAGGTGGTGAGCACATAGTAGGTCTATTAACTTATTTCACCAGAGGGGGAAAAAACATTCATAGGTTTTGTATGAGCCTCAATCAAGAAAGGGAAGAACAGCCTGTAATGTATGAGCAGACCTCTGTAACAGTGGATATTATTACCAATAAGATAGAACATTCATGGCAATATACATCATCTGTAAGCATACATCAATCAATGTGGAATACAGTTACAAATATTCTGACAGGACCAGAGCAGCATGTGGTCAATTTTACAAAAAATAATGTAATTCCACATCGCAGTTATGACCATATTCAACACTGCGTAATTTACAAATCCAGCCTGCCTCATTCTGTCTTAGGGAAAGTTCCCTATCCCTCCCTCTGGGATTAGGTGGTATGTGGTCAATTCCCATGAACCATATATCATCGCAGTTAGCATGGTTTTCCTGCATGTGGAAAGTGAGGGGGTATTTTAGATCCCTGTTTCCTATTGCGTGTGTGTGTTCTTTAATTCGCAATTTTAACAATCTAATCGTGCTGCCCACATAAATATTGTTACAAGGACAGCCCAAAATGTAGGTGACATATTTAGTCTTACAATTAATAAAGTGTTTGATGTTATATACTTTAGTAGTGTTGAAGCTAAATGTCTTGGTCTTATCCTTTCCCAGCCTACATACATTGCAATCCTTGCAGGAGTAAAACCCCTTTGTCGTGTTGGACAACCAAGTGTCTGCTTTGTGTATCGTAATATAACTAGGGCACAGCCAATTTCTTAGAGTCTTGCCCTTTCTGCATGTCACTCTGGGTGTCCTGGATATGGTGTCTTTCAAACTAGGTATGTCAGTAAGGCGGTGCCAGTGTTTTCTCAGGACATCATAGATCATACTGCTGCGAGTATTATATTGCGTGTTAAATGACACAGGAACTGGTCTGGCTTTTCTAGGACCATTTTCTTTCAGTGTGCCGCCTCTAGGCAATTTTGTAATCCTTTTCTCAGCTTTGCCCAATATTTTTGGGGCATAGCCCATTGCCAAAAAACAACATTTGGTATTGTGAATATTGGCAACGAAAGTTTCATCGGAACTGCAATTTCTTCTAACACGTACCATTTCCCCATAGGGGATGTTATTAACCACATGTTTAGGGTGTGCACTGCAGGCATGTACGGTGCTATTGAAGGCCGTGGTCTTGTGAAAAATGGTGCTGTGTATATGATTGTTTTGAACATAGAATTCAATATCAAAGGAATTCAATGCGCTCCCTGCTGTGGTTGATAGTAAGACGTACATTATAGGGATAATCATTAAGGAATATATGATACTCCAATACTTGATCAACAGATCCATTTCAGAGCATGATAATGTCATCAATGAACCAGCCCCAAAAAACAATATGTTCAGTCCAGGTTGAGGCCCGGTGTCCCCAGGCATGCTCCCGCTCATACAAGCCCATGAAAAGGCCGGCATAAGCGGGGGCAAACCTGGAGCCCATCGCGGCTCCCTGCACTTGGTGGTACCATTGGCCATCATGAAGGAAGAAATTCTTCGATAATATGATATCCATCATTTCCACCAAAACCATATTATGCATGCAATGATCAGCTGCTCCCTGTCCCAGAAAGAATTCAATCGCTCTTACTCCTAATTCTATTTTGATGCATGTGTATAAGCTAGCTACATCCATGGTAATGAAATGCAGATTCTTGGACCAGCTGATCCGGCACCCGAACGGCTCTCATTTCAGCGGTCTGCTCGCTGCAGACAGACGGAGGAGCGCTCACCCGATCTCATTTTCTGACACCGCACCTCTACCGCTCAGTGGTTCTTTTGATCCGGCGTTGGACCAGCCATTATCCCAACGGTCCGCCCTCTCTAAAATAGGCTCTCCCTGACCCAGTGGAGCCGTCTGGAGGTTATATGTGCGCCCTGCCTTGTTTCCCTGCATCGCTGTTTTAACCATTATTTTTTGTCCCGATTTCATCCATCAAACTCTGTTTGCATCTCGCGGTCCCAGTGTGGATCCCTCTTACCTTCTATATTTGCTCTTGGAAAGCTGTTTGACTGCTGTTATCAATCAGCACGGCCAGAAGCTCAGGCATGCCCCACGGCCACTGCCCCAAATACATTTGCCCTGAGAGAGGTGAGACCCACATAGGGGTCGAACACCGAAATGCGCGTCGGCGTTACATCTCCCTTGTGGACCACATAAAGTTCATGATTTACTCTGTTTGTTTCAATATGTTGATCTGAACTTGAAGGTTGACTCTATGTATTGTGTCATTTTGAAAAAGATATCTGTGTTTTCCCCAAATACCACCACCAATGTCATTATCAGTTGTTCATCTTGGTCTATTTGTCAATGTGTTTTAGTTGTTGTTTTAAGTATGATTGGATTCCTGATCTTTAGGACGTATGAGTATGTGTGGGTATGAGTATGTTTGTCTGAACGTTTGAGTGAGTGCGGGCTGGGGTGTGTTCTATCTTTATTTACTGCCTATTTAATAAATTTTAATGTGAGTTGATCACCAATAAATTTTGATATGTTTTGATACTTCGATTGTGGCATGCCTTTGTCAGTTGGTCAGCTTCTTTGGTGTCTACATATCTGCGATGTATAGCGCCTACTGATTTTATACAGGTAGAGAATTTTTCTATGAGTAGATTCTTGGACCATGCCAGCCCCTCAAATTTGTTTAGGATGTCCTTACTATCCTTGATGTAAGCTGGTAAGTTGTGGACAAATCGTTGTAAGAATTTATCCACATATTCAGATAGTCTTTCTGTGGGGGAATTAGCACCTGAGATGATGGGTCGTCCTGGTGGAAAAGGGCCCCCCTTATGTATCTTGGGTAGAACATATATGCATGGAAAAGAGGGTTATCTAACCATTAGGTAGTTGCATTCCTCCTCACAGTACAATCAAACACTTTTGCTTCCTGTTTAGAGAGCCAGCCCACATTGCAACAACAACAACTTCCTGGACAGGGCGCCCGCAGACACTGTCAGGCAGCCTACTATTTAGTTATCTTAAGATTTTTTTTCACTTGATGTGACCTAGAGTTGCTGTTCAATGAATGCAAAGTTGCGTTAATAAAGGGTGTGGGGGAATGCAAACTGTTTACTCATCAATATAGTCCCGCAGCGGCCGCGTGGATCTGAATCTTATACATGCCGCCCGGCGGGCCACACGGTGCGAGCTCAGTTGCAGTCTCCCGGCTGTGTTAGCTGCAAACTAAACTCTGTGCATGGTCCTGGGGAATAGTCATGCTGTTGATTGAGCAAATAAAATCCTGAGAAGCAGTCTCGACGTGAGGTCAGTAGCTTTGCCATCTGCAGCAACGAGCGCTGCCAACAAACACCAAATTGCACAGTCAGTGGTATTTAAGCAGTGCTCCAGTTTGAAAGCTGAGGAGGTGCTATAAATGCATGTCAATGCACTTCAGTGCGGTGATGCGGACAACCACACTGAAATGCGTTAGTCTAACACCTGATGCATGGTACTTGGCAGGGATGTATATAAATACACATCTTGTTTCAATAAATCTTTAAATAAACATCTATATTACAGACTATTTTACAGATAATGCACCAAGGGTGCAGAAGTCATAACATTCTAAGTTGCTCTATGTAACTTCCGCTTTCGAGCACCTCTGACCCTGTATTTCCGGAGAGCCGAGCTTACAAAACCTAGTGGAAAACGTATTCCCATTGAATTGATACTATATTCGGAGTACATTGGAGTACATTTCCAGCTACAATGCTCCAGAGGGGCATATTTGCTTCTACGCCCTCTCCAAGCTAGGGGATGTTGGCATTAGCTCCTCATCCCAAATACACATTTACTCCTGCTCAAGTGAGGACTAAATTAACGAAAGGAGTAAGGGTGGGGTACTCCCTGCAAATATGTATTTTTACTTGTGCTCCTACCCACAGAGTTGCCAATATATCAGCCGCCGATCTCTGGTACAAGAAAATATACACTGTATAAACTAAAAAAATTGGGACCTTTAAGACAAGACAATCGTCAAAGCGCACATGCGATCAATGCAAGAATGTGGCTCTGGGTGCTAATTTCAAGACGAATGCAAAACTTACTAGGAGGTGGACAAATATTCTTAGTTATACAGTTGGACATGGGGTTCCGAAATGCAGCGCTGGAAGGCCACACAACCTAGAATAGTCCGTGTTGGTTTACATAACTTTACAGTCCGTGCACAGTACCAAAAAAAACAAATCAGAAATACATACCTCATAAAAATGGATAAGGCCTAATTCCAATATGGCGGCCAGTCATGGCGCCCAAACAGCTCATGTACGCAGGGATCAATCAATCCCACTCATTCATCGTCGACAACTCACCGAAGTCACTAGAAGCAAGAACTGAGAACAGCTTCTATGTATAAAATGAAAAGCACGCTGGATTGAAATAAAAGCCCAAAGAGAATGGCTACTTATATAGAAGTGTTTGTAAATCCTAGTGGAATCACTTAGAGAGAATCAACGTTTAAATCCCAGCAGAGATAATTATTTCAGCTAAAACTGGCGTTTACACTTTACTGTCCCTTGAAAGTCTTCCTACGCAAATTGCCAATAGATAAAGTTAGTAATCAATCAATTACTCATAATGCTTAGTTTTTTGTATTTTTGGCTATATGAATAAAACCAGATATAAATACATGAAGTACATAAAATTACAGCAGAAAATGGAAAGCAAATGCCTACAATTAAAACGGGAATTCATTCAATAACACAAACACGTTGGGGCATATTTACAAGCCCCTTGCGCCACTTTTGCGCCGCCTTTGCGTCACGCATGTGACGCAGCGGCGATGCAAACCATGCGCCGCGTTGCGCTATATTTACAACGTGACGCATCTAGGGAGATGCGTCACGTAGTAAACCCCTGCGCCACATGAAACCTGCGTCAGGTTTCATGTGGGCGTACCGCGCAGGGGGCGTTCCAGCGCAGGAACGCCTCGGAAAAGTGACGTAGTGAAATCTACAAGATTTCACGCAGTCACTTTTCGACAGCTAGTGCGTCAAATCCTTACGCCTGCTTTAAGCAGGCGTAAGGATTGACGCACCATGTTAGAGATAGGGAAGGTTGGAACAGTGCTGGAGTTGCGTCGCGCTTGCGGCTACAACTTCAGCACTGCGCCAACCTTCCGCCGGCTGAATGCGTCATGCATCTGCTTATCCTTGCGCCACGATGCGCCGCATTGTAAATGCGGCGCATCGGACGTGGCGCAAGGGTAAACTTGTGTGACGCATTTTCCCTGGCGCATCCCTGCTGATATGCAGGGATGCGCCAGGGAACGTAAATATGCCCCGTTGTGTGTGGCGCTCTTCAACTCACAATATTCAATGCAGCATTTACAAAGCTGAAAATTGCTAAACATGTATGGCCATCTATAAGATTTTAAAGATATAAAAGAGAGCGTGCATTTAACAAATTGATTTTTTTTAAACAAAAGTATGAAATACTGTTTACTAATTTACCTAAAAACTGACAACAGAAAATAACATGTAAGAGAAGGTGGGCTTTAAGTGGTTGGAGCGGTGGAGGCACCTACTTTACTGCTGCAGCCACAGCCCACCCACCACATGGGGGTAAGATTCTCAAAGCGAAAAATAACACATGGAGTATTATGCATGTGCCAGAAATCTCTGAGCATGTGTAGTATTCTGAGTAAAAGATATTATTATTGCATTCATGCATAATATTTTATTTGCAGAGATATACATCTGCATCAATCTGCCTATTTTCTGAAAATAAGGGGTTGATAGACGAAAACCTGAATTCGAAAACCTGAATTCCTGTGTTGCACCATGGCACCATGGCATGCAAAACGTATGCAACACAGCTAGCTCTTGACATTTCTAGCAGTGCAAACATACAATACTCAATGTGGTGGGTGAAATGAAGTGGAGCGATCACAACCTAGTGATCCAGCGCGATATTAGCAAACAGCATTCATACACCATATACTCACTTGGGCCCATACATTCACACTACGCTAATACTTACGCTGGGTTTATCAGTTGTTACTCTTATCAAAAAAATCCCTGCTACCAATTACCTTCTGATTGAAGAGTAATGACTTATCGATGAATCCTTTGCTAATTGGGAAGTTTAAAATGAGTGACATTCATTATAATACAAAATCCTGAAATGACCACTGAGTCAGAAAGTTTTAAAATGTTTATCTAAAGATTTAGCAGAGTAAAATACAAAGCCACATGGTACTTAATCGAAATACCCAAGATTCAGCATAAAAATGATTATTGCTAATCAATGACGGTGTTTAAAGAAGAGGAGAAGATAGAGACAGCAGCGCAATTAAAGGTTGCATTATATTTACCTAAGTGCGAGAACCAAACCCCTTAGCCAAGGAGTTGAAAAGATAGGACCCAGGAAGGATGAAGAGCAAAGACCTCCTCCAGGATCAGAACAGGACCGGTGACCTCATTATTTCGTGGGGGCTCAATCCTGTGGTTCTGTCAGGTATACTTCTGAGTCCCATTAAAACGAGTGGCAATGCATCTGGCCACTCTAATGATGTTGATGCACACATTTTTCCCAGTCTTGACTTTATAGTGCCATTCAATTGTTCAACCACTCCAGAAGAACAATGTAGTTTCTGTTTGATTTGGAATGCTTCACAGATTATTTGAATCACTTCGCTGTTAAAATGTTTTCCTCTATCTGATTCCAAAGTTACTGGAAAACCAAATCTAGGAATGAGTTCTCGTAGTAACAGTTTTGCAACTGTAATGCTGTCATTTCTCCTAGTAGGGTAAGCCTCCACCCACTTTGAAAACAGACACACTATAACTAATACATATTTCAGCCCTCTACATGGTGGTAACTGTATGAAATCAAACTGAAGTCTCATAAATGGACCCTCTACCTTTCCAATTTTCCCAAATCCAATTACTGTCTTCCTCCCCGGAATATGCATCTGGCAAGTTAGACATCTCTGGCAAAGACTCTCTGCAACAGCTCTGAATTTGGGATTGTACCAATTTTGTCTGAACAGCCTAATCATTGCATCTCTCCCTATGTGTGTGTCTCCATGATGCATTCTAGCCATTTGTGAGAGTAAACAGTCTGGCATGACTGGTCAGCCATCAGCACTAATCCACACTTCATCCTCTCCTCTTTGGGAGCAACCCACTTTGATCCACAAATTCTTCTCACTTTCATCAATCTCATCTTGCAATTTCTTCACCTCATTCCAAGTTTCAGGTGGCATATACAGCATAAGTTGGCAGCTGATTCCCATTATTTCCACCCTCTTATTGACTGACATTCTGGTTTTGGCACAATGTTGAGCCACCAGATCCGCATATCTGTTGCCGACTACCCCCCAGTCATCTCCTGACTGGTGTGCGGCACATTTCACCACAGCCAATTCTTTTGGTGATTGTATTGCTTCTAGCAACTCCCTTACAAATTGTCCATTTTTAATGGGGGATCCTGAAGAAGTCATGAAATCCCTCTGCATCCATAGTTGGCCAAAATCATGCACGACCCCGTAACCATATTGACTATCTGTAAATATGGTAACTCTCTGATACCTCCCAAATTTGCATGCTTTTATCAAAGCAATCAATTCAGCTACTTGTGCAGATTTGACTCCTGGTAAATAGGATGCTTCAACTATTCCAGTTAATTCACATACCGCATAGGCAGCAGTTAATTTGCCGTCTTCATGTCTTTGACATGAACAATCAACAAATAGCTCCCTGTCTGGCTTTTTAAGAGGCTGTTCCTCTATATCTGGACTTGGTTTTGTGCATAATTCTGTAATTTGTATACAATCATGTTCATCTTCTTCATCGTCTTTTATTCTTTCATGACGTGGGTCTGGTAGTAAGGTTGCTGGATTTATTATAGTACACCTTACCATGTTCACATTTTCAGCACCCATTATTATTCTTTCATATTTAGTCAGCCGACTAGGAGTAAGATGCTGAGTTCGTGTTGTTGTCAACAGAATGACAACTGCATGTGGAACACACTTTTACAGGGTGTCCCATCACAATTGACTCACTTTGTTCAATGCTCAAACAAGTAGCCGCTACTGCTTTTAAGCATCCTGGCAAAGCGGCTGCTACTGGGTCCAATGTAGCAGAAAAATATGCTATAGGACGTCTTTCCAGTCCATGTCTTTGAGTTAGGACAGAAAGTGCACAATTTTCTCTTTCATGACAGAACAATGCAAATTCTCTTTTATAATCAGGCATGCCTAAGGCAGGTGCTGAACATAGGGCATTTCTTAATTTTACAAAAGCTTCTACACTTTCGTCCTCCCACTCCACAGGGTCCTTTGCTTTCTTTTTCGTCATGTTAATTAAGGGTTTAGCCAACATGGAAAATCCTGGTATCCATTGTCGACAGTACCCTACTATTCCTAGGAACATTCGCACTTGTCTTTGGGTTACAGGCATTTGCATTTTCTTTATTAATTCTTCTCTTTCAGTGGTTACTCTTCTTTTTCCCCTCTCAATTTGATGTCCCAGATATTTAACAGCTGTCCTGCAAAACTGTAACTTTTCAGGTGAGACTTTATGCCCTATCTCAGCTAAAAAATGTAAAATGCTATGGAGTCAACAACACAGTCTTCTCTGGTGGTCGACCGCAACCAATAAGTTGTCGATAAATTGGACTAAGACTGAACTTCCTGGCATCACTAGTTTTTCAAGGCACTTTTTCAGTATCTGGTTGAAAATAGAAGGACTTTCTGTGTACCCCTGAGGAACACGATTCCACACATAAACTTTGTTCTCAAATTTAAATGAGAAAAGATACTGGCTGTCTGGATGTAATGGTATAGCAAAGATTGCTTGACATAAATCAATTACTGTGAACCATCCTGCATTCCATGGAATTTGGTATAGAATTACTGCAGGATTTGGCACTATAGGACAACATGGTTCTACAATCTTATTTATTTTCCTCAGGTCCTGAACAATCCTATATTTTCCACTAGGTTTCTTTAACCCCATTATAGGTGAATTACATGGGCTACTCATTACTTCTTTTAGGATGTTTTGTTCTACCATTCGTTTTATTTCTTCAATGACTCCTGCTTTTACTTCTGCACTCATTTTGTACTGTTTGGTATTTGGAAAAATTGCACCTTCTTTTACAGTAATTTTAACTGGATCTATTTTATCCATTAGTCCTACTTCCTTTCCGGTGAAATCCCATACTATGGGGTTTACTGTACCTTTTAATTCTTCTGGCAACTCATCTTTTGTTATTAACGAAAACATTTCATCCACTTCTGTACCTTGTTTTGCAATCATACATTTATATACATGATCTTCATCTGGTGTTTGAACTGCCACACCATCCGGTGTGCAGAAAATTGTACAATTCATTTTGCACAATAAATCCCTACCTAATAAGTTTACTGGACTAGAATCACATACTACAAATTGATGCATTTCTCTGAAGTTTCCAATTTTAACTTCCATGGGTTCGGTAAGAGGTGTTCTAATTCGCTGATTAGCTACCCCTACTACTTGGATATTTTCACCAGAGAGAGGAAGGTCTGGAATGTCTGCTGTTCTCACAGTAGACCGGGTAGCACCAGTGTCCAAAAGGAAAGTAATATTATTACCTTTCACATTCCCTTCAACATATGGACCTGACTTATCTACCTGTAAGGATGCGCCAAGTATGCACTCCTGCTTCCCCTCTCCTAGGCACCGTCATGAGTTGAATTCACAGTAATTGTCCTGCAAAAGAAATTGTGATGTCATATAATCATTCTTACCACTTCCTCCCTGATATCCGATGTCTGTACCATGCTTTGCTCTGCTTTCATTACCCTGAATAGGTGCAGGTGGCAACTGACTCTGAGGATTTACACTCTGCTGTGAGTCATTCTGCGTCTGTGGATTTAAACTTTGATTTGGGCCATTATTATTCCTGATCTTTTTACATTCATCCTTCCAATGCCCCAATTTTCCGCATCCATGACTAGGAAATGTCTTTTTAGCTTCTTCTCTACTCATTCGTCCTCTAAATTTTCCACCATTTCCAGTATCACCATTCGTTCCAGAATCTTTTCCTGGATTTTGACTTGGATTTTCCAAATGTATTCCCTGCTTCTCTGCCATTTTCACCTGTGCCCACATTACTTTTTCCTGCAATTTCTTGTGTCTATCCTCAATATCGTCTCCACAATATTTTGCATACTTCAAAATCTCATCTATGGGCTTTCCCTGCCAACACAACATGTGTTGTTTAATCATCTGGCAAATCTCTGGTTTCAAACCATAAACAAACCGATACACGAACTGACTCATGTTCTTGTCTCCAATGTCCTCAAATCCACTATACTGTTTAAATACCTGCAATAAACGCTCATAGTAGGAATGCACTGATTCATTAGCTTCTTGAGTAGTTCGATCTATTTTTACCCAATCTGTTTCTTTCGGTGGTATTTTCCCTTTCAGGTAAGTTATCACTTGGTGATACTTTTTCATTACATCATTTGACGGAGCACCTGTTTTCGGATCTCTAGGGTATTCATCACTTGGCCAATCCACTGTGATTTTGCAATCTGTCCATAAATCGGCAGGTACCACTATGTCAAACAACCCATCTAAATCCTTCAACAATACCTTCGACACCTTCACAAACCTGTCAACCTGCTTGTACCATTCAATAGGTTTTTCTCTCAACTTTGGAAAATCATTCGTAAATGATAAAATATCTTGTCTGCTCCATGGGACATGTACATATCCTCCTCCCGCAACTTCTCGCATTGGATACATTTGGTCTGTTTTCCCTGATTCCTTCATCACATATTCTGATGCTGTTCTACTTGTTCGTGCTTCTTCCTTTTTCTTGGCCCACCTAGTTTTCCATTTCTCTAGGTCTCCCCATTTTTGCAAAACTAACATTAATTCTCTTATTTGTAATCTTCTTCCAGAGGCATTCATATTTTCCAAATCTTTGTCTGCAAATTCTGCTCTATAGGGTTTCTGTAGTACCTTAGATCTCCCTATTTCTATGCCCATCTGTAATGCTAAATTGGACAATTTTTCATGGAATATCTTTACATTTCTGGTGATACTCCTGCACAGGAATAATAATTCTTCTTCATCATAGGTATTCAAGCGTTCTAATCCTACATTTCCTGCTATTATTTCTTCCAATTCAACTTTTAATTTATGGATATCCAGTATCTTTGGAGGTGTGCACTGTTTAACTGACCCTTGTACCCATCTTTCTAGATCTTCAGGTGTTACTATGGTAGCACTTTTTGTTCCTGATGAAGTTACTAAACTTACATCTTTTGAACCTCCAGGTACCTCTTTTCTGGGAGTACTATTTACAGAACTTCGAATAGGTAAGTCCATGAGTGATATTGTGGATTCACAGTCACTAAATTGATCCTCAATTATAACTGGAGCTTCAGGTTTGGGATTATTAACAGGAGTAGGTGCAAGTATCGGTGGAGGACAGCTTCCTGAGTACCATATAATGGAACTACTGGACCAATTGTTACTGGTATGGTCAATGAATCAGGATGTACTTTTATCTGAGTTATTTTCTGTATCAATTCTGCTCTGGTCTTTTCTATTGCTTCTTTTTCTTTGTCATGAACTATTCTACTCGGGGTGAATTCATGCATTACCTGTGGCACTAATGGAGTTTTCGGTGGTGCACTTGGATTGCATCCACTTGTTCCTTCCTGATATGGTGGGGGATTTCTTAACATTTCCTCCATAAATTCGTCTTCAGACTCCTCATTTCTCATTAAATGTTTTGTCTTTTCTGTGCACTTACTTCCTAATTTCTCCTCGGCTGAGAACAATGGATATAATCCTTCTGTAATCATTGCCCTTCTCCATTGTTTCATCTGACCATCCCTAGACTCACGTTGATATCTGGGAAAAAATCCTGGATAACTCCTATTACTCCGAGGTCGATCACGCTCAAAAGCCTCGGTTTCCCATTCTTCTAGAGCTTCGTATTGGGTTAATCTAGGTCTGGGTTCTAAGTCATTCATCCTCAATCTCAAGTTTTGAAGAATTCTTCCATTAAAGGTACCATTCTCGGGAAATGCTAATACTCCATCATTTTTGGTGTATTCTATCCAATTCTCCATCCATACACAAGTATGATAACCTCTCTCCATCATCATAAATGAAGCGGGCGTTTTAGCTGGTGGAATAATAATTCCTTCTCTAGTTTTGATTGGTTTGTCTTTCTTAAAATAATTCTTGATCTTTTGCAGAAAGGACATTTTTCTCCTTTCTCCGTACATTCTATCTAATTTTCTGTGTACAAAATTATATTCTGCAAAACCTAGGAATCTCCTATCCGGACGAATTCCTGTTAAAGTCGGATCGCGTTTTATCATGCAATCTTTATCCACTAAGAATTTTGCTTCTAATTCTCGACCAATCAAATGTCTGCTACCTTTTTATTTCCGAACCAATCCTTGCGCGGTCTTTTGGTGACGTTTCTCTGTCAACCCCTCCTTTACAATCTGCTCTTCTCTGTCTTTGCTGGTTTAACCAATCCCAGCGCGGCACCTGTGACGTCAGTACTACTCCTGACTACTGACCCCTCCTTTACAAGGGTTTCTCCACACCCGCTGTTTCAACCTACCACAGCGCGGCGTTTTGTGACGTCAGCTCCCTCTCCGGCAACTGACCCTCCCTTTACAAAAGTTTACGCAAACTTATTTTCTCTATAAATCTTAATTAAATTTCAGTAACAACATAAAATATTCGCTATCGTGCCAGTTTCCACTAATTTTGAAAAAGATAGTTTCTTCCACACTTTAGTAAAACTTTTCCGTTTACTAAACATACACTACGAGTAAAACACTTCCGTCTACTCTTCACACGAGCTCCAGAAGTACCTGTTACTTCTCCAATGTTACCCTTACTAGGTGATATAACATCAAATTTTTATCAGTGTACCCTTTTTGCTATTACTCACACACATAGAGTCCCTAACGAGTACTTAATGTCCTGCTTAAATTCTCAGTACTAATTCTGCCTGACAGATAACCTCACTGCAGTATGGCTTCCACTTGCCACCCACTATTCTTTTTACCTACCCCGGGGTATTCTGGACAACATAAAACAAAACTCAAATTTTAAGTGGATGTTAGTTCATAAAAATAAAAATAAAAATTCTCATTACCCAATTAACAAAAAGTAACCATAACCGTCCTCTGCTTACCAGAAAACGGATCCAGCGTGATATTAGCAAACAGCATTCATACACCATATACTCACTTGGGCCAATACATTCACACTACGCTAATACTTACGCTGGGTTTATCAGTTGTTACTCTTATCAAAAAAATCCCTGCTACCAATTACCTTCTGATTGAAGAGTAATGACTTATCGATGAATCCTTTGCTAATTGGGAAGTTTAAAATGAGTGACATTCATTATAATACAAAATCCTGAAATGACCACTGAGTCAGAAAGTTTTAAAATGTTTATCTAAAGATTTAGCAGGGTAAAATACAAAGCCACATGGTACTTAATCGAAATACCCAAGATTCAGCATAAAAATGATTATTGCTCATCAATGACGGTGTTTAAAGAAGAGGAGAAGATAGAGACAGCAGCGCAACTAAAGGTTGCATTATATTTACCTAAGTGCGAGAACCAAACCACTTAGCAAAGGAGTTGAAAAGATAGGATGAAGAGCAAAGAGCTGCTCCAGGATCAGAACAGGACCGGTGACCTCTCTACAATGACGCCTGCGTCGTTCCCCTCTCTGATACTCGATTTCTCTGGCTTCTCCCGTGCCTTCCTTCCAATGGACTCCGCCGCCCCCTCCTCAGGACCTCTTCTGGACAGGGATTCAGCCAGCAACCGATCAGCATGGCAGTCTGGAGCTCTTCTGTCAGCATTTCCGCTCTCCTGTGCTCTGTTCTAGCTTGTGCACCCTAATTAGCTAATTCTATATCTATTATACCCTTCTACACCCATGTACCTTCCACTAATGTTGCTAAAATATGGGGCCACTACTTCTGATTGGACAGGGACAGGGGGTGGATTGTCGCACCATATTGATTTGTCCTAAATTTGTAAAGCCTACTGTCCTTTACGTTCCCACCCCTTCAATTTAATAAATTTGCTTTATTTCCCACCCGTCTCACGACAAATGTTATACAATTTACAGAGGAAAAGTAACAATTTTTGTCCGCAGGAAACATTGAATGCATCATCTTCGGCCAATAGGTCGTGGCCTTGGGAGACGTCCAAGTTGACTTCACTTAGCAGGCACACAGGACACATGCGCAGAACCATTGTCTCTCTAGTTACAAGTCACCAACCCAGGCCCAAGTTTTATGAATTACTAAAAGTGCAAGAAGAAAATATTAAAATCACAAATAAAATGTTTCACTGTATACCCACTATTTCTATTCTATTCCCATTTTAATTATATATACTATCCCGCATTAGTAGTGTTAAGAAACAACAATTTAGTAATGACATGAGAGCAAGCTGAAGCATGTGAAAACATCAAGCAGCCATTTTATGCACACTGCGCAGAAGCAGAAGTTTCCCACCAAGCAAAGAAAGACGTCACACCATGTGATCAGGTTGCGACATGCGCAAAGAGGTTCCCGCGCTTTAGCGGCCATTTTAGATTATAGACAAGCGTTATTTATTAGCAATACACATATGCAAGCGTCTCTCCCCTTTGTGTAGTGTATGCAAAGGTTAGTAATAACAGTACAAGTTTAATAAATTAATACTATGAGAAGGATTGCGTACAAGCAAGTCTCATTTTTGAAACCTTGCTCCATCACTAGCACACCAGGAAGAAACCCCTCCCACAAAAACATAAATAAGAGGTTCTCCTATAGTGTGCCCGCTTCTCTTCTCCTGTTTATCGAAATATAGAGATACAACTGAAATGCAGAACATTCAACCAAAGAGGAAGAGGAGTATCATTGAGGGTGAGGCAGATATTGTGGTAAACATGTTAGTAGCCTCCAGTGGCGGCTCGCCGAAAGAGTGCTGCGGGGCGGCGAGGCGGGGGAGGGGGAGGGTGGGGGGAGTAGTGGACTCGGACATACGACGGACAGGAGTGAAGTAAGTAATTAAATAAATAAAACTATTTACCTTGCGCTTGCTGCATCGCAGCACTCCCTCGGCGAGCCACCACTAGTAGCCTCCCTTGGATAAGTAAACATTCGCCCTCAACATACCCTGTGTGTGATAAGCAAGCTTGTGACAGGATGTCACAAACACGTTGAATGGCTGGAGGGGGGGGTAGGTATGCTCCGCGGGGGAGACTAAAAAATAGTTCAAAATGAGAAGAGGCAATGAAGTATCAATTTGTCAGGATTAGGCCCTGGTGATATATTAATGACTCCAAAGTAATTTAGAAAAGTTTGCGTTACTCTTTTGACTTGAAATTAAATTATAACTAATTTGACAAAAACCCTACCACAGGACCACAGGAACAAGGACATTACCGAGCAGATGCTGGCTGCTGCTGTTCCTGTTCTTTTGCATTTAGCTTTATTTTTTCAGTGCAAAATTCATCCTCAGGTCCATTATGGACATAAGAAAATAGAGCTAAATGCAGGGTAGCAACCCTTGCGTATTCTGTGTAATCTGCGTAATCTCACGTAACTTTGCTGTAATTAAGATACAGCAAATTATGCAAATTTTATGCGAGTTACAGCTAACCCTACTCAGGATATAGGTGACAGTTGTAATTTGTGGAGGAGCCAGATCACATCTCTGACTCACCACCAAGGAGCAGAATGTTTTTGACAACCTCCACCCATACCATGCATAAGATCTGTCCAATGGCGGAGGAGAGTCACTCCACTGGCTCAGAGCCAGCTAAAAAAATAAAACGATATTTCATTATTGTTTTATTATTTTTCAGCAGCTGACTCAGCCAGCATGTGTAGGGAGGGTGAGGCAGGACCATGGGAGTGTTGAGTGGTAGGGAGTGCACTCTCTAAGTCTCAGGCCGGCCAAACACATATGGGCACTTTTGTTTCCCTAACCCGGCTGTATTGAACAGCCGGGTTAGAGCTAACAGCACAGACTCCTGTCCGTGAGCGAGCATCTGTTCAGCCCTCTCAGGCCAACCCCAGCGCTGCTCTCATAGCATGAGAGCAGCGCAGGGATTGTTCAGGGAGTCTGTGATCCTGTGCCAGTGTCTGCTGGGACCAGGAAGAAGAACACAATGAGGTGCGGCCCAGGAGGCGGCCGGCAGCTTAAGGTAAGACTCCTGTTTTTTATTATTAAACTCCTGTGCGACTATCACCCCTCCGTGCCCCTTTCACCTGCTCCATCACTTTTTGTATGTGGCGACCGCCACTAGGCCCGTCTGTTCCTGAGATCACCATGGCCCAGCCAGGTAAGGTACATTACTGAAGGCACATTACAACATATGTCAGTCTCAGCTAAGCCTACACATCCCCTTTAGGAATCCTCCTAAACCCACTCTCAAAGTGTTGAAAGTTTCTCGCATCCATGTAGTCTGTTGCATCTCAGGTGATACCTTCACTTTGTCACATTGTTTTCACTCCTTCACATCCTTGTATTTAGCACTGCGGTTGAGACCAACCCAAATGAACGTACAGATTGACAATGAATGTCTAACAATGTGCTCACCTGCCCATTGCAGCTCTGTGTTCGGCACACCAAAATACCATATCGTGTTTGTTATTGTGATGTGAGACCTTTCATCATATACGGTTGAGAATGGGGATGTTTAGTGATTCTGCATTGCCACCAGCCATAAACAGAGATTGAGTGCCGCTGTCTATGTACCTGGTCTTGTACTTGCTGAGGCATTGATGCACAATGTGAAATTTTGAAAAGCCATCAACACACTTAGGATCAGAGAGAACCTGAGGAAGTCAGAGGGTACTGATCCCTCAAAAAGAACAATCCTTATCACACAAAGTACGTCCAGCTATACGTGAAAAAGAGAAAAAGGAAGATAGAGGTAGTGTAATGTTTAGGGAAAAGATAGAAGGAATTTCCTTCAGGACAGGAACCATCACTCACCGTTAGGTGACATGCTTCATCATATGGGTTCCCTCCTCACACCGTGGTGTGGGCTACGACTCCCTGAGGGGAGGAGCTGAGATGTTTTCTCAAAGATGAGCGTGTGAAAGTACAGGTGAATGAGGGGCAGAGTGCAAAGAAAGTTAGTGAGGGATTTAAAAGTGTCTCTTTGGATCTTCTGAATTTTTATTAGGTGGTCACAGGGACACGATTAAAAAGCTAGAGGGCTAGGGATTAAACCAATATATCCCTAGTTCAAGGTCAACATGTTTCTGCAATTCATTGGTCCCCTATATAGATCCGGAGGCATTCGTCAGGACCTTAACTAGATAGTCACTCTGCATATGTGATAAAGAAAATAAATATACTGGCCACCACAGGAACTGGGCGGTCAGATGTTCAACGACGCTGTTCACTTCAAAGGGGTTTGTTTACTATAGTGCGATATATCAAACTCACTCTCCATGCTCTTGTACCGTCTCGTTGTGCCCAATTCGATTGAATGGTGCACATGGCAAGGAAGACATCAGGCATGACATTAAATCAGCTGCAACTAATCATTAGCCATTGTCTGGTCATAGAGAGGCAGTTACCTATATAAATAGCGTTCCACTATGAGTAGACCCAAGCAGACCAGAAGAGTCAAGACCTGTACTAGAAGTCCACTGGAGAGCAACATAAAAATATGAAATACTCATACCCTTCTTAATGCGTTCCACAATCCCCTAATCAACACGTAGGCCATGAGAGCCTCTCTAACCCCTACCCAACAACAAAGAATACTGCAAGAGGGAGACAAAAATCTATGTCACCATGAAATCAAATCCCAGAATTCTGAAAATTGGTACCTACACTAGCCCTTATACTAAGGAAACAAACAGAGAGGTTCTTTTCTTCACACACATCATGGAAGCATACCAAACCACTTTCCATTCAGTTGTCTCAATAAACAAAATCTCTACGGTAAATGTCAGCACCACCCTTCTTGAAACCTGCCAACTGAAGCGGACCCCTGCCTAGCACTTCTATCATACATCATAGCTGACACTTGAGCCTTTCATCATGCAACTTAGCCAAGACCACCCAAAGCCCATGACTCCATCATGCCACCACCTAATGCACTGTAAAACCCTTACCCTTATTCATCTTAATACTTTCATAAACATCAACCTCATGAACACCTGCTCAAATATAAAGCTCATTATACACAACCATGATCTTCTCTCTGCATCCACTGATCACAGAACTTGTCTCATTGAAACATTTGAGCTGGGTCTGTAGCTGCATTTGACCAACTTCTTTCCTCAATTACATTTACATTACATTTATCCTGTAGAACAGAACAGCCAAGAATGGAAGCAGGTAGCCAGAACCACCTAAGCTGCACCAACAACCCAATATATTATACACTTCATATAAGTGCAGAGCTCCCTTGCTGTAGAGTGGCCTGCTGCCCACTGCACATTTCACTAATTTCATCTGGAATCTCACAAAATATCATTGCACATGCAATCTAAACTCAACAAAATTGTGATCTTGGGTAATCAGTGAATTCAAAAGCCAGACTAAAAAACTTCTGCCGGTCTCTTTGAAAATATGCAGGCTCTAGGCTTTTTAAACAAAGGGTCTATCATTTTTTGTGGAGAGGTCTCTGCCTTGACTGCATAGTCTCCGCAGTCATAAACTTACTAATAAATAGTTTGAGATTGGAGAAAAAGAGTAAACATACACAAAAGTGTACGTTTATCATTGTGAATCAAGCTCAAAGTATCTGACTAAGGGCATATGACTTATCCTCAAGTCTGGCCTTGTGTCCAATTCTCTCCACTTCTCCTGAGCTGCTTGGACCCTGGGAACAACCTTCAGCCCCATCCAGTAGGCTCTGGGTTCAAGGCATGGTTAATAGGATCTCACTTCCTTTACTCTCGAAAGCAACTTCGGTATTCAGACAAAATGTTGAAGTAAAAACAATTGATAATTAATTATGTTAATTATGTAGGTTGTGGGGTTTATAGGGGTAAACGGTGGGAAGTAATTTATTTTTAATTATTTAATAATTAGTTGTTAATTATTATTAATTAATTAATTGGTAATTTGACATGTTATTTGTGTGCTTTTACTTTTTGTGCAGGTTGTGTGGTTTACAGGGGTAAAGGGTGGGGAGTAAATTAATTTAAATTAATAAATAATTAGTTGTTAAATACTATTAATTATTTAATTGACAATGATGTTAATTGTGTAAATAGTTTTTTTAAAGTTTAATTTTAGGTGCAGGTTGTGGGTTTTATAGGGGTAAAGGGTGGGAATATATATTTAGTTTTTAATATAATATTTGCTTGGATGAGAATTAACTATGTTAATGGTGCAATAATTAAAAAAAAAAAGATTTTAGATGTTGGTTGTGTGTTTTGTAGAAGTATGGGGTGAGAAGCAAATTAATTTTAATCTATTGATAATTATTTTTTTAATTAATATTACTGATTAAATTGATAATTCATTGTGTTAATTGTGTAAATAATTTTCTATTAAATTTTATGATTGTGTTGTGTGTTTTGTGGGGGCATATTGTGTGAAGCTAAATATTATTAATTAATATTTAATGAATGATAATTAGTTTGTTAATAAATATTTATATTAATAGTGTAAATTAAATGCTTTTTACAGTTAAGTTTTAGGTGCAGGTTGTGAGTTTTGAGGGGTTGTAGGGTGAGAAGTAACTAAATTAAATGCACGTATTAAATATTTTTTTGTTATTAAATAATTTCTGAATAAAAATATTTTTGTGAAAATTATTTTAGTATTTTATTTATAATAATAGTTGTAGGTATTTGTGATAGGTAGTTAACATTGTAATATGTTTTTATATTTAAAGTAAGTATATTTGTATTTTTTCAATATATTTATATTTTCCTTATTTACTTTGTTTTTTAAATATTTTAATTTTGTTCAAGATATTTTGTTTGTTTTTAATGTTGCACAGACTGGTGTGGGAATAGTAAATTGTACCCCTCCACAATCCAACACTTTCTTTACTGTTGTACTGACTGGAGTGGGAATAGTACATTTTAACCTTCTGCAAACCAACATTTCCCTTACTGTGTTACTGACTGGAGTGAGAATAGTAAATGTTACCCCTCCGCAAACCAACACTTTCTCTATTTTATAATTTATTTTATATTGCTATAGTTTATATTATTATGTTTTTGTTTATTTAAAATCAGAAAATATATAATTAGTAAGGTTTTTAATGTGTTCCTTAAAGATTTTATGTTATATATATATATATATACATATATATATATATATATATATATATATATGCTACATTTTTATTTTATTTATACAATTTGGACATTATAGTATAAATTAAAATTATTAGTTTAATAATAGTTTTTTAAGTAGATAATTGTAAATATATATATTAAATATTATATATGTGTGTTTGCCTTTTTAAAATTCATTTTATTTGTCATATTTGTTAAAATATATATTAAATATTTTTTTTAATTAATATTGCTATTTAATATATATAATATTTTAGTTTATATATACTTTCAAAATGATATTTAATACAATGATATTTATTACATCAATATTTTTCCCGATATTTTTGTACCTACCATTATAAGTATAGGATGATATTTTTGACATCGATATTTTGGTCACAATATTTTGTTATGGGGATATTTTGAGGGTAGGTATTTTGTCAGGGCCTGATTTAAATCATTGGCAGTATCACTGTCGGCCCGTCGACCCGACAGTCCCAAGTACTCCATCAAGCTGTCGGGCATCCGCCTGCCGTATTTAGATGTTGAGGCTATAGACAGAAGACCGCCACAACGGAAGTCTTCTCTGCTGGCTAACAGTACTGCACTGCCATCAGTCCAGCAGGATTGCATCGAGCTGATTTAGATATTCCCATTGTACTGGTGGTGTCTTAGCACCAGTGTCCTGACAGAGTGAGGTTCATGGTGGTGTGGAGACAGGTAAGTACAACTTATTAATGTGTTATTACACATATGTGTCATATTTGCATGTAAAACATATGTAGGCAATGTGATATGCCCCTTTATGTTACTGTTTGCGTGCCACTCACAACACATACACACACCATTGAATGCACACCCACAAGCACTACTAGCACAATACCCCCAAACACCACAACAACAAGTTTTACTGCAAGTATGTTCAATTTAGCTTGATTGGTAATAAAATGAATACTACTGCATTAGACCTAAGGAAAATATTGCATGTAAGAGCAATACAGACATACATGAGTCTACAGCAATTGTCAATACACGATAGATAGGACAATTGTAATATTAGTTTGCTGTAGATCTCGGCGACAACAGAGTCATTTAGCATTGTGGTGGAGTTGGTGTAGCAAAGGAGAGACCTGGATGATGGGGCACAAGACAGAAACGGATGCAGGAAGCAGGAAAAAAGGTACGTTTTTGCCTCATTTCTTCTGATGCCGCTATCTCGAAGTAGGAGGGATTCCCACTACAGTTGCCATGTCGGAAAGGCATATTGTAATCTGGATGGCAGGAATCTGGGCTGCCGACAACCCATAGCATATTCTGCCTCTACCATCGTCAGCGCGGTTGTAAATTGCTAGGGGGACTGTGGTGGTCTTCCCTCCAGTGGCCAGCCAAAATCTAAATATGACATTATTTTTAACCTTATTTCTACACCTAATTATAAATCTATATACAGAGGCTCCTAGGTGTTGGGGACAGCGGATGCAGCGGCCCTGATCTGGACCCAGCAGCGCTGCTCCTCGCTGAAGACAAGCGCCCCTCCGTGGTAATGGACTGCCCCCCAAGAGACCGATAGCCTCAGGATAGCGATACACCACAAAACCTTCGGGTATGTGGGGAGGGCTGTGAGCCCAGTGGTGATTTTCTGGTGGGGGTGGTGCCTTGGCCTAGTGGACCCTCACACTCGGGGACCCGCGGGCATGCCCCATGGCCGGAGGATCACTTGGCCTACCGATCCTGGCTGAAGTGGAGCGCCAAAAGTAAGAGACCCACACGATACGGGTCGGAGGTCGGTGCTGCTGGCCTGGTGGGCAGTGCAAGTGGCCATCTGGCTAGAGACGTGGTGAGTGACGTTCTGCCAGGGTGAGATCCAACGCGCTGCCTTCCCTTGAGCTGGGGAGGGCCCTATACAGACAGCATAGACAGCATAAGCAGCCGGTACACGTACTCGCCTCTCAATTAACCTCCACTGGTGCACAGCCTTCTAAAGCCCCGGGGGGCTCTCTGGACCATTGGCACTGGCGCGGATTGGCCCGCAGTGGTGGAGCACCCAGAGACTCCTAGCTTAAGACCCTTGTCTCAACAGCCTGGGGTGGCCCGATTGACCATTGGGGCACCATGGGGAAGGACCAGGCTTTCATGCTCCCACTCAATGAATACGATCACTCAATACACCACTCCATGGCAACAACCCCATAGGCTTACAAGACAAGGGGGTCAGGAAACAGAAGTACAGATGCCTGACGGGAGTCCGGAGCCGTCCAGGGCAGAACTCTTAGCCACAATTCACGGTTCACAGACAGCACTTGAGAATAAAATAGAGGCAGTCTCCATCGCTGATAATCTCTTACGTGTTGACCTGCGAAAAGTAGCGGACAAAGTACAGACAGCAGAAGGAAATATCTTGGAACTCCAGGGGAAAGTGACTGCATTGAAACAACAGGTTGCCCAAATTACTGCCTCTACAGCAAACCTAGAATGCAGAGTGGAGGACGCAGAGGGTCGCTCAAGGTGGAGTAACATCAATTTATTATGATTTCTCCAAAAAGCTGAAGGCACGACACCGGAGGTGTTCCTAAAAACATTGGTACGCAATGTCCTACAGCCACAGGTTCTCACTGAATTTTTCATGGTGGAGCGAGCACATAGGGCTCTGGCCCCTCCGCCGCCACTGGGTGCTCCCCCCTGAGCGCTCATAGCCAAGATCCTTAAACATAGGGACAGAGAATGTGTACTGAGAGCTGCCCAGGAAAACTCTGCCATTCAGTTTGAAAGCACTCGCATCTTCATTTACCATAACTACACAAAGCAGGTCCAGGAGCAGCGTAAATCCTTCATTGCAGCTAAACAAAAGCTCCGCTCCTTAAACCTCCAATATATGCTGTTGTATCCAGTGCGGCTCAAGGTTCTGTTTAAGGGGAAATCTCATTTTTTCGATCATCCAGCGGAGTTCTGGACCTGGTTGGACATGGGTGATGTGGTGCCCGTGACCGGGCCGGGGTCCGGTTGTGGGACATCTGGGCTCCCGCAGGACAAAGGGGGGGGCGAGGTGTGAAAACAACATCCCTCCTGGTGGCACCAACAGAGAGCCTGTGGGCTTGCAAAGGATCACAATTAGAGAAGATGGCACTATGCACATGCAAAGGTCTGTGGCAGTTGCTCTGGGGGTTGCAGAGGCCGCCCCCCTGATGGATCTCGACTCAGTGGAGGATGCGGTTGACTCACAGTTGGACTTTGTGCCTGATACCATCATAGAGATAGTTCCACCATTGGAAGAGTCCTAAACCCATTATCAGGTGTATCCGTACTGTTTAAGGGACTTGGAAATGGACATGGGGCAATGCAGGCACTGAGAGAACTCAAGGGTGGGGTACATGTCACTCTTGGACTGGGCTCTGCGGGGGATACCGACTTTACAAATACTCAGCATCATCAACTGTAGCTGCAGCCATGGAGTGGGCCGGGAGCCCACAGTTTTTACATTTTCTTGTTCTCCAGTCCCGGTTGGACAGTGAGGCGTGATGTGCGAGTCCTGGCACATATAGTGGGTAGACACAGATAGAACGCTTGTTACTCTACGTATGTCTGTGTGAGGGAGGGTTAGTTTATTGCAATTGTCATGGTTGCTTTTTTGGTAGTTTTGTTGGATGGCAGTTAAGACACATGTAAATTCATGTGGGATGGGGGAGATGGCACTATAGCACCCCACGGCTCATGGGAAGTACCTATTGATTTCTGATTTGGAATGTCAGGGGCCCTGGGCTCATATAAGAAGCATATATATGATGCTTTAGTTCCTTAGGAGACATAGGATAAATATTGCACTCTTACAAGAAACTCATATGGATGATGCAGGGGTAGCACATCTCAAGAAGAAATGGTGAGGCGAACTATGTCACTCCTCATATTCTACTTATGCTCGGGGGACACTGATATGGGTGGCACCGGACATTCCCTTCTTAATGACTGGAGGCTGATGTGGGGGGGCGATATATCCTTCTGCAGGGCTTAACGGTAAACCAATCACACTGCTCAATACCTATGCCCCCAACAATGATGACCCATCATTCTTCCAGACGATCCAGGATCTGGTAATGCAGGAGGTGGAAACCCCCATTTTATGGTTGGAGGACTTTAATTGTATCATGGATGGAGACTGAGACAGGTCGCCCCTTAGACAAAACACTAAGCCACTCATGACAGCCACACTACAGGACGTCAGCCACACTACAGGACGTCATGTGTAACTTGGGACTTACTGATGTATGGAGGCAGAATCACCCTTCGCAAAGAGGGTACACATGCCATTCCATGACACACAAGACCTTTAGTTGACTAGATAGAGTACTGTGCTTCGATCAAGTCATGTTGGATGAAGTGATAATAACACACCTGGGGCGATACCTTTCCGACCATTCCCCCGTCAGCTGTGAATGGAGTTGGGGAGGACCATATCAGGGCTGTAGATATTGGAGGTTGCAGGCGGATGTACTTACAGACCCCATAGGGCAGGAAACGCTAGCACAAGCTATGCCTTCATACTTGCCTATAAATTTGGGGTTCACAATGCACGAAGCCACCAATTGGGAGGCCCTAAAAGCAGTTCTAAGTGGAACGTGTATGGGGCTCTCGTGTGGAGTACAGCGGCGGCTGCAGACAAAGTTACACAATCATGAAACACAACTGGCCACTCTCCAAGCTAGGGAGTTAACATCCCCGACTGCACAGCGGCCAGAGCAAGACCTATGTAGGCATATTGAGGAACTCTGGCCTAGACTCGACAAATACACCATAAAACAGTACAGACAGAGACTACACAGGGAGGGGTACAAAACAGGCTGCCTGTTAGCATGGATACTGCAAAGGGGACATCCCCCTAAACGATATCGTACCTGTTTACCCCAGAGGGCAAGCTAGTAGGCACACAGCAGGGCATAACAGATACATTCAAATCCTACATACAGACCGTGTACTCTCCGGACCTAACATTACCCCGAGAGGTACATCCCTTTCCTGGAGGGCCTATCCAACCCGCAGTTATCAGATGGGCTGCCGCGGAGGTGGAAGCTCCCCTATCACTCGAGGAACTGCGGGTAGGTCTGGGCATGCTACTGCACTCAAAGACCCCAGGGAGAGATGGGTTTCTCACTAAATTCTATCAGACCTATCAGGCGGAGGTGACCCCTTGCTTGCTAGAAGTCTTCAATGAGGCCAAACAAATAGGCATGCTTCCACCGACCTTGCTGGAGGGGGAAATCTGTATGCTCCTGAAGCCCTGGGGAGATGGGTCGAACCCAGCAGCATATCAGCCAATCACAATCATAAATTCAGACATTAAAACTTAAGCAAAGCACTAGCAAGTCATCTGGCCCCTCACTTGCCCAACCTAACTCACAAGGATCAGTGTAGCTTTATTACAGGCAGACACACAGGCATGAACCTCAGATGACTCACGCACATACTACATTAGACCCGGGGCGGGAAAACAGAGATGGCTCTGTTCTCTATTGATTAAGCCAAAGTTTTCGACACAGTGGACTGGGGATACCTCTTGAAGGATCTCAGAATGGTGGGCCTTGGTCCACTGTACCGAGAATGGATCAAGCTCCTATACAGAAACCCCGTTGCCAGAGTCCAGGTGGGAGAGATCTGATCAGATCCTTGGACATTGGGCCGCAGCACCAAACAGGGTTACCCAATGTCGCCATTATTATTCGCCCTGGCGATCGAGCCATTGGCCATTCGAGCCCGCAACCAGCTGAGGCCGTACAGTATATAATTAGGCAATGTTCACCATGTCATATCTCTGTATGCAGATGATGCCTTTTTTTCTATCTCATCGTCCTGCACCGTGTTGCCATAGCTCCTGAGCCTTATGGAGGAATTCGGAGATATATCGGGCTTGCCCATTAATTACACCAAATCTCTCATCTTCCTGCTCGCCTCTCTCATTGAGACTCTGGCCGCTCGCCTCCCCTCCCAGGGTCTACACTTGGAATTTACCTCGTTTAGGTACCTGGGCATACAGATAGCTCATGGTGTGGAACAGCAATTGCCACTCAATATGGGCAGAAACATAGACTCCCTGTAACGATGTGGGTTCGTCCTCGGGGTCGGTCCGATGCTCAATAGGTCCACCTCTTGATAGCCTCAATTCTGCATGCAATAACAGACCAGAATTTTAAGGTGATCAAGTGAGGAAAGGAAAGGGAGGGAACAGCAGGGAAGGAGACCTGTAAACAATAAGAAAGCCTTTGTGTCAACACTTGAAGTCCATCTTCATGTAGATAAACATTAGTATAGGTTTTATGTAACACCACTCACTCTTCAATAACGAGTGGCTTATAACCTGGAAAGCATACCTCAATTAACTAACACTTAACAATGCCTTGCATCACAGGGAGTGAACCTTAACTTGACAGGACTCACGTTGAACCCTGTTATTAAACAGCAAAGAATAAAGGCAGGTTAACAAAAAGCGTACTACCACCTCTTAGGCTTTGGAGCCATATTTGTAGAAGTATAAGATGATTGGGTATTTCGTCAAACCCCTAGGATAGTCTGTGAATGCCAAGTAATGGTAGTCTGAATAATGTGACTCAAGAAATATCTCATGGAATTATTTGCACTGAAACTCAGTAATGCTCATTGTATCCTCAGAAAACGAAAATATCCATATATATAGGAAATCATATCTCCTCAGCAAAAGTCAGTATATATTTTAGAACCAAATAGTGTGATCCAATAATCCCAAGAACAGCAAGTTCTCATTGTACTGCACTGTCTCAAAGCGCACTCATAGATTGGGACATTCACCACGGGGAAAAAAACAAAACAGCACTCCAGACACCCACTCATTGACCAGAGCACAGTGCAAGGAATGACTTAAAATACTAACATGGCAAAAGCCCAAAAAAGAAACAGAAAATGGTGCAAGCACCCTTACGATACTGGGAAAAGATCACAACGAATGTCTGCAGCCCTTCCACGTGCCTCGTAACTGGAATAATCTGCCCAGCTTGATGTCTGAAGCCATTTAAATACTTCCTGGTTGAACTTCCAAACCTCGAAGAGGTTCCTCTTCCTGGTTCAAGAGGAAGCAGCGGAATCATGGGAAGTGTAGTCTTCATTCCCATGTATACTTCCCTTCACATGTAATTCCATGCTTTGCGCAGTTTAACGAACAGCGAAACCACCCTGGTGAGTTCGCATGGCAGTTCTGATGACGCTCTTTCCTTAGCAAGCACGTTAGTTGCACTTTGTCTATGTGTCCTAGCTGAGTGTGTAACACTCCCTCAAGAAGTCAGTTTCTTTTTGGAACACACTTTCCCTGTCCTTGATGGGTAGGCTAACCATTTCGAAGATGGTTCTCCTACTGAGGTGCCTATACACACTGCAAAACTCTATATGCCCAATTCCTCCCTCAATGTTCCGCCAGTTAAACTCGCTCCTTATCTTGCTCCTGTGGGCAGGCAAGCGTAGTAGAGTGGCATTGACTACATTATCCAGGCCCTACAAGTTGGTTGGATTAGAGGTTCCTCGTCTGGATCTCTATTACTATGCTGCCCAGCTTCAACATGCAGCTAGGTGGCTTGATACTGTCCCCAACTGGGAAACTGGGCCACTGGAAGGGGGATCCGCAGCAGGACATCTCCCTGAGCTGCTAATGGAGGGAAAGAACACACCATTAGGAACCCCATATGTAGTTAGATAAACGGCCTCAGCCTGGCAACAATTTGTGGTGACAGTTCTCGGCTGCGCTCCGTTCTATTGAGAGCACCCAATATGGATTCTCAAGCCAGTCAGACAGATGTCACTCAATATGTCTTTTCGGTAGAGGAGGGAGAGGGGATGTGACCAATGGAGGACACTGTACCCCGGTGAGCACTGCATCTCCTTTGAGGATGCCCAAAATGAGTTTGAATTGGGCCAGGGTCAATTCTTGAAACATGCTGGGCTGGTGGAGGTCACTAAGGATGCGTGGCCTAGCTACCCTGCCACTCCGCCGCTCTCCCATACCCTTGAGATCCTTCTTACATGCAGCACGAGCAGACAGTTGATCACACTTTGATACAAAGCTATGCGTTTGGATGCAAGAGAAGCTCTTCAACAAGCTCTGACAGCCTGGAATCTCGATGTAGAAAACCCAATAGAAGAAACCGACTGGAAGCGAGCCAGCAAATTAACGCACCCTGGGGCATATTCTCAAGGACTCATCGCCGAGTTAATGGACTTTAGCGCAGCAAAAGTGGCAAAAGAATCATCGCCCCATTCACAAGCTGGTGCAAACTCCCCACATCACCAGTATACCAGCGATAGCTGCTGCAAAAAACATCGCCACGGATGAGAGAGACAACTAACGCTAATGATATGCAGAGTAGGCGTTCCCGTGCAAAAACACACGAAACACCACTTCGCGATATTCACAACGACCAGCCAGAACTGCGATGCGACCCAAAATAAGGCGATAAGGCGCGTTAGCAGCAGGGATTTAACACCTGCCTTTTACTGGTGGTAAGCAGGATGACAACCTGCAGTAGAAAGGGAGCCCAGCCCAGAGCCACATCGGAAGACCAACACATGTCATGGAGCTACTGATCATGCAGCTCGGAGCCCCAAGAGGCCCACAACACCCACCGCCACCCCCCCCAGGCCCCCCACCCACCCCCAGACCCCCCTACCCCCCCGGACTACCACTGAGGCAGCGCAGAATGAGACAGCGGTCCTTCCAAAAACGCACCAGCCTCGGAGACTTAACGCTAGAGGAAGTCATTGCCCACTACAGGCTCAAAAGGACAACTATCCTCCGCATTATGACCCACATTGCCCACAGGCTGACGGTACCAACACAGCGGAGAACCAACATCCCTCCGCAGACAAAGCTGCTGGCTGTGCTGCACCTGTTGGCCTCTGGTACCTTCCAACCAACAACTGCCAGAGTCGGAGGAGTCTCACAGCCATCCCTATCAAAGTTCCTCACACCTGTCTTGGATGCCATCATCAGCTTGGTACCCCAGTACCTTCACTTCCCCCACACTGCGCAGGAACAGCTGGAGACCAAGCAAGGCTTCTATGCCATAGCTGGCTTCCTGCATGTGTTGGGGGCAATTGACTGGACACATGTCCTACTTGTGCCCCCTGCCGACACTGCACACAATTACCGCAACAGGAAACACACGCATTCCATCAATGTGCAGGCAATAGTGGACCACCGGGGACTCTTCACCAACGTCGTCGTCAACTACCCAGGCAGTGTGCATGATTCCTACATCTTCAGACAGTCCATCATCAACCAGCGCGTCCAGGATGGCACCTACGGAAATGCACTGCTCGTCGGGAACACACCACACACCTCAACTCCACAATCAGACAACTCACAACTGTGGGAATGCACATGTTCCAACATCACATATGACATGCCAACAACATGCACACCTACCAGACACGACAACACATGGAAATCTGGTAACAGGGGCCAGACATCCAGACAAGCCATCCATGTAATAGCACCTCTGCCACACAATAGCAGGATGTGGTGAGAGGCGGGAACCAAGTATGTGTGAGGGAGGCAAGTGACCCATGAATCAGAATGTACACAATGCCAAGTGTGGAGGGGATGTGCTGGACAGACTTAAGTATACAGAGCACAGACATGTCCATGTGAACATATACTGCTGGTGTTTGTAGTGTCGTAGACAGTGGGCGCTACCATGTTACCTCAGGCAGTGGGGTAGACCCTGGACATGTAGCCATGTCGTCCCCCCCTGTAAGCGTAAGCGGAGTGGGCTGGGCCAGCATAGGAGTGGCAATCAATAGCCCGGGGCTCAGGGCGAGGTTCACTTCCGGGATGGCCACCAAGGCAACTACTGCGTGTGTCTCTGTTCCCGCCATATCCTGACCATAGGCCTACACACACGTGGCCGACCACCTTCAACGGCCAATATCACAGTGTCGTTGTCAGGCTTGTGGACATGCGCCGACAGTCATGACAATGGTGTGTCCTAGGAGTGCAAGTGTTGCAACCGCGCAGAGCACACAAGTAAATCGGCTTGGGGGAGTTAGGAGCAGCTGTGAGGCAACGTACTACACATGGATGCCGCTCATTTGCCACATGCAAGACATGTCAGACTTGTATCCCAAAGTCCCACACATCACACACCAATATACTAATAAGCCTGCCAACACAGAATGCCGAACCACCGATTGACACATCTCTCTCCCCTGTCACAGGTGATCAAGGATATGCACTCTGCCCGTGGATGATGACACCCCTCCAAGCCCCGAACACCCAGGCCCAGAGGCAGTACAATGCGGCCCACATACGCACCGGCAGATTGTATAAAAAATCTAGGTGTTAAGTGGGAGTCTGACCTTTCCTTCTCGGCTCAGATACGTCAGGTGACGGCCACCTGTTTCTGTCAACTGAGGAATCTGAAGAAAGTTTTGTATCTGCTTCCAGAGGAGTGTCGGAATAACATAGTACATGCTGTAGTAACTTCCAGGCTAGACTATGCAAATGGCCTCTATCTGGGTCAGCCAGAGTACCTGATTAAACGCCTGCAGATAGTGCAAAATGCGGCTGCGAGACTAATTAGGCGAGTGCCGTTTCGCGAGCATGTCTCTCCGCATTTAAAAGCATTACACTGGCTTCCAGTGAGGAAAAGAATCAAATTCAAGGCCTTGACTCTGGCGTTCCGTGCTATGCATGGTAACTGCCCAATATATTTGAAACACAGACTACGTGGTTACCAACAATCCAGAACCTTGAGGTCCAATTCCCAAAATCTACTGTGTATCCCCCGTTTTAAAAAGGCACGTATGGGTGGCAGATCTTTTACGCTCGGGGCTGCAAAACTGTGGAATTCCCTGCCGAACAATCTCCGCACTATCGATACTGAGCCCCTTTTCAGGAAAATGGTGAAGACCTGGCTTTTTAAGGAAGACTGAGGACCCATGACTTGGCCCTGAGCGGTCCAATGCTGTATTACTTTCCGCTTAGCGCCGGGACACCTCTGTTTGAGGTAGCTGTCGCGCTTTACAAGTGTCTGTATTATTATTATTATTATTATTGTGGAGCGCTCATTTGGCGTGTTGAAGTCACGTTTCAGGTGCCTGGACATCACAGGTGGAAGACTCCTGTACAGCCCGCAAATAGTGTGCAAGATGATCATTGCATGTTGTGTGTTGCACAACATATGTGTACACACCAATGCCCCATGGATCCAAGTGCCTGATGCACCAGACGATGATGATGAAGATGAGGCAGGTGGACCACACCCCAGTGCAGCAGCAGCTGGAATAGCCCGAAGGGACACTATCATTCACAATTTCTTCACATAGGCACGTCACATGGGGACTGTCCTTAGCAATCATGGAACAGGTCAGAATGACCACAGGCACATCATGTGCAAATAAATTCATTCCTAGACATATTCCCTGTGTGCATGTCACTCCTCTGCATTGGCATATCGCTCGGACAAGTGTATGTGCAACATTTAGTGCTGTCAATTACACCAATGGCAATTGGATGGTGGGAGTGTCACCTCCGTTATCGGGATCCTGTTTTCCTGCGGACTGAACCGCGTCTTCCTCTTCTTCTTCTCCTTGCCCTTCCCTGGCCCCGAGGTCCCAGGCTGGTCCTCCGTGGGGCTTGTTGGGTTCGGGTTGTCCTCTGTACTTGCTCCAGCTCCCTCTATTGTGCTTCACAGTTGTAATGTCTTTTTATTTCTTTCTGGGTTTTTTGCTGCTCTTATGGTGATTTTACCCGCCTGACGTGGGAATTGCAAGCCTGCCTCTGCTTGTTGCCGATTTTTCTATCGTGGTTGGGCACATCGCAACTTTTTTCACGTTCGGGTTGGGATTTTTATCGCCATCCCGGTAGTGTTATTGCGGACATTTGCCGCATTCTCGGGGTACTATCGCATGTTACCGCCGTGTTGTGAATGCCACGTTATCACAGGGGTTATTTTCCCGCGCTAGACGGCGATATGATAACTTGCGTTAACCTATTTTGGCGATGATTATCGCACGTTCTTGAGAATATCCCCCCTGTCTCTAGTAATGCCCGCTTTCGGTTGATACATGATAACTTCTTGCAGAGAACATACTTAACACCAGTGCATCTCCATAGAATAAACCCGGCTTGCCAGGTACATGCCCATGGTGCAATTCAGGCAGGGTGGATTTCCTGCACCTGCCGTGGTCTTGCAGAGCCATGCAGTTAGTAGTCGATGAACTAAAATGAGCTACAGAGCTAAATATTGAATTGACCCCTCCCCCAGTGCTGCCCGCTGGGACTGTTTAAATTCCCACAGAAACAGTAGATGACCTATAAATTTGGCCAGTTGTCGATGGTTTTGGCTCGGCGTAGGGTGGCCATTACATGGCAATCTCAGCGCTCCCCAACAATAGACCTGTGTCATAAGATGTGGAGGAGTGGAACCTAGCGGAGGAAATGCACAGACGTTTCAGTAGGAAAGACGACAAACTCCAAAACGCAATAAGTACTTGGTGGGCTTTGACAGACAATCTCCTAGTCCCTCCCTCTGACGATGCGTTTTAAATCCCTGTGCATGGTTTTTAAAGCACTTCAGGGAAGAGGACCAGCTTACCTACAACAACAGTTTAAGTGGTATTTACCAAATAGAAATTTACGGTCATCTGGGTCCAGGTTGGTCAAAGTTCCAGCCACAAAAAGGGTGAGGTGGGGCGACCAAGGCTTTATTGCGGGAGCAGCCAGGGCCTGGAATGATCTTCCAGTCCATCTCAGAAATACAACAGACCTGCTGGTCTTCAGGAGGGGCCTGAAGACGTGGCTGTTTGATAAATAACCTGCCTGTTCTTGCTTTGGCCGACGGAGTGGTAACTAGCGCCAGGACACCCTCGGGTAATCGAGCGCTTAATAAATATCCTTAACATAACATAACATGACTTAGATATGGAATCAGATTCTGGGATGGGCAGGATTACCCAAAATGACACTGGGGAGGTACAAGCGGGGTGTCCCTCCAATAATTCAACATAGAGATGGTTTGATTTAATTGGGGAGTGGATACAGCACAGGTGGGCAGGTAAAAATGTCTGCTGCCACCTGGCGGGAGCTTTCAAAATGCTCCTGCCAGGTGCGGGCAGATTATTGTTTCCCTGCTCACGAAGCAGGCAGGAAAACACAGAATGCGCGCATGATGAATGCATGTAGTGAGTGTTTGTGTAGCTGCGAAAAGAACATTACATGAGATATGTAGTGCTGTGCAGTGCTTGTGCGGTGAATGCATGTACTGGGTGTATGTCTGCCTGCGAGAAATACAATACATGAAGGATGAAGTGTTGTGCAGTACGCACATAGAGAATGTGTGTGCTAGCAGTGTTTGTGCTTGCAAGTGGAACACTAAGGCACAATACAGAAAGGCTTCTGTACTGAGCATTGCGCATAGAGTAAATGTGTGTGCTGAATGTATGTTTTCCTGGGATGGAAGCAATGCATGGAGGTAACAGTACTGGTTAGTGTGTGTGCTGTATACATACACTGTGCTCATGTCTACCTGCAAGGGTACATTACATTGAGGACACTGGGTTCTATTTTTGAGAACCACAGGCCTGCCTGGTGAAGACATGAGGAGGAAGAGGAATCATCTCAGATTGATTTGTGTATCGCTACATTCCTGTGTGATGGGGACACACTGGAGAAGGGAGAAAGAGACTATCCCTGTACACTTCAAAGGGTGCTATTTGCTTCAGTGAGAGATCACAAGGAAGGAGCATGGGTCCATCTCCAGAAGGAGCTGGAGCTGATGAGAGAATCATAAAAAGTAGGGCTGGGAGCCTAGGATTCCATTTTTGATGCACATATTATCACTGTGGCTGACATCAGTTTTGTACCCAAGTCACTACCATGGCCTGTGTCTTGAGACTATCAGCTCTGGGGTTTGTCCTGCTGTGACAGATGGCTTTTCAAAAGGAAGATGGAGAGAAAATGTTTGTACTTAAAAAAAAACAGAAACCCTACATAAAACTTCAAAGACCGTAAATCACATTTGGTGTCTGGAAATGGACTATAAGAAGGGGAGGTTGGACCCCAAAAATGTGCCATCTGCCAAGCGAAAAGATGGGCTGTGTGATGTGGGGAAGCTGTGCAAGAGTTCTGCTTGTGAACAGGATTGGGGACCAAGACCTGCTAGTTTCCCAGCTGGGTGAGGGAACATCACCCAGGGACACCAAGAACACTTGCTCTTGAGCTCGGAGCACCAGCACCTGCCTTTTTGCCAAGACCAGTGTACCCTGTGAGGAAGAGGAAAGCATTGGAGGGAGCAAAGTCCAATTGGAGACTAGCTGAGGGAACTCCTACTGCACAGGGTGAGGAGACGGGTCTGCACCGATCCAGGTAGTTGTCCATGTGCAGATTCAAATTGACAACCCCTGTATGCCCAGAGAGGGACGCTATGAAGATAGCCATGAGTAAAGTATCATGCGGGGCAAATGAAGCCTGTGCAGTGCCGGTTGTGGCAACACAAAATGCGAGGAGGGGCCGCCTTGGAAGTTATTGCCGGATACTAAGGTCTGAAGGCTGCACGGAGCCTAGCGGCAGCCCAGTATGCCAGGAAAGGCTGCTGTGGTGCAGACTACTTGGCTGGTAGTGTTGTGGCAACCCGCTTGCCAGGAGGGGCTACTCAAATCAAGATTGCTGAAGGGATTAGGCTGTCACCTGGGAACTGTGAAGAGACTGACCCATAGGTCACAAGGGAGCATCTAGGATTAGACCTGAATTGTCCTGGTGAACAGAGGAGGATGCTGTGGGTGCATCACCACATCACTGGGACACCGACAAGGACAATTGGAATCCAACCCCCATCTCTCTCACCCCCTCTACTGGAGAGAGCAGAACTCACCTTGCTTGAGGAACAACAGAGAACCTTCAATCACTGCATGAGCCTACTGCGTAAGTTCAGAGGAGAGCCTGGGTGCCTCCCTCGTGCAGCTGACTCTCTAAACAGGACTGGAGCATTGTGAGTGCCTGCAGGCTGCTGGAGCGGGTAAGACTGGTTACAGGCCTATTGGGCTCCAAAGGGGTCGCTGCTAAGGGGGCTGCAGCACCAAGACTCATTTAACTATTATACTAAGAGTCATAGTGGGCTCTTGAGTTAAGGCATGCTAGTGAGCATTCCCTGGATGCGGTCATCAGTGAATGGGGAATAACCCCTACCACATTACAAAGAGCGGATGGTATGGGGATTCACCAGAGAAACACAATAGCCCCAACAGCAAGAGGAAATGTATTATTGTTTATATATGTCATAACATTGCTTTGAATGTGTAGAGTTAGAAATAAAATACTTCTTTTTATCTTAAAAGTGAGCATTTGACTGGGCATTGCTTTATTGACACTGCTGTGTGCTGTTTGAGCTATGAGTTGTGTTCACTAAGCTGTATTCACAGTTCCGGACTGAGGGAGCCTTGACTGCTCATCACGGCTACCCTTGAGAGTCAAGTGCAGAAGGGGTACTTAGCCCAGGCACTCCAGATCCATAGTGCTTCTAGTGCCCATCCTGCCTGTCCTCCATGGTCAGCTTGCTAATCCTGCCCTGCCCCCTTGCCCCTTCCCTTCATTTTCCATGAGCAGGTCCCTATCCTTTCCCTTCTGCCTTGTCTAGTCCGTTGTCCTGCCCCTCTTCCCTCCTTCCTGGTCTTCATCGTCCTTTATGGTGGAACTGTCTCTCATGTCTATCTGGTATGGTCAGTTTGCTGCCCTTGACTCTTTCCCCTCTGCTCTCTGTTGTCCATGTGCATGGCCCTGTCCTCTCCCTATTTCTTTCATGGTCTGTTGTGCTGCACTGCCGTCCTGCCTGCCCAGTGTGATTTATTGTGCTGCTGCAACCCCTGACGCCTGCCCTGTAAGGTCAGTTTGGTGCCCCTGCCGATCTCCCTTCTGCCCTCTGTGATCCAATGTACTATACCCGCCAACATTTTGAACTTGGTAAGAGGGAGATTTAAAACCAAAACTCTGGAGAACTGATTTTCCCCATTGACTTACATTGAAAAAGAAGAGATTTTAGGCAGGAGTCAGATAAAATAAAGTTCTTTTGGGCTTAAAACCATAAGAGGTCTCCTTCCTGAATCAGGTCTGTTGGCACCTATGGTTGTACTGCCACTGCCTCTTCCTTTTGCCCTCAATGGTCTGTTATATTGCCACAGCCTCTCTTGCCTGTCCTGCATGGTTGGTTTGTTGACCCTGCCTCATTTTCCTCTGTCCTCCATGGTCCGTTGTGCTGCCACTGCCCCTCCCGCCTTTCTTCCATAGTCAACTTGTTGCCTCTGCACCCTCCTCCCTGCCCTTAATTATCCAATCCTGTGCTTGTGAAAAGTGCCTCCCCACAGTATTCTATACTTATTACAAAAGTGTGACATAGCTGACGTTATCTTGATGTAATCAAAACTGTAATACCTAAAGCATTTCCGTTAGAAATTATAAAAATGAGAGGGTCTTATTCCCATCAGTGACGCCATTTGATTTGAGATGTCACCGGGATGTCACTGATCTTGTCATGAGTGATGTAATATGTGAGGCCATAAGCAGTGCATCGCGGCAGCGTAAGTTATGGTTAACTAAGCTATTGGGTATAGAAGGTGAATTTCACTGGTTTTGTATGAGGGAAATCTGAGCCTAACTAAAACGTCCCTGTAACCTATATTTTTTTTCAGTGAATTTCTAAAGTTTTTAAATTATTATTTCCTAAAGATAACGTCCATGCAACCTTTTTTTTCAGTCAATTTCTAAGTTTTTTAAAATTCTATTTCCTAACTAAAACGGCCCTGTAACCTTTGATTTTTTAGTGAATTTCTAAGGTTTTAAAACAAATTATTTCCTAACTGAAGAGTATGTGTGTGAGTGGCTGTATTGGTCAGTGAGTTGGTGTGTGAGTGGATGTATCAGTCTGTTAGTGGGTGTGTGAGTGGTTTTGTAGGTGTGTGAGTGGGTGCGTGACTGGGTGTGTGAGTGCCAGTATGGGTCGTGAGTGATATGTGAGTGGTTGTATGGGTCTGTGGGTGGGTGAGTGGCTGTATGGGTCTATCAGTAGGTATGTTAGTAGAAGTATGGGTCAGCGACTGGGTGTGTGAGTGGCTATATGGGTCTGTGAGTGGGTGCATGAATAGCTGTGTAGGTGGGTGACCAATTTTGTGAGTGGCTGTATCAGTCTGTGAGTAGGTGTGTGATTGGCTGTATGGATTTGTGAATGGGTGTGTGTGTGGCTGTATGGATCTCCAAGTGGGTGTGTGAGTGGCTGCAAAGGTATGTGAGTGAGTGTGTGAGTAGGTTTCTGGGTGTGTGAATGGGTGTGTGAGTGGCTGTATGGGTCTGTGAAGGTTTATGTGACTGGTTATATGTGTTTTATTGGGTGTGTGAGTGGCTCTATGGGTTTCTGAGTGGGTGTTGGTGGTTGTCGGAAAGTGGTGTATTTGCAGTGATAAATAGGGACTAGAAATAATGCAGAAAACACAATAAAACATAATAAAAGGTTCAGTCAAGGTCTCAATAAATTATTCTCTTGCTCCACCTTTGGTAGCTGTCAACAAGCAGATAGGCTTAACTTAGGAGACAGTTGTAAAGAATTTAGAAACACCAATACATTAAATAAGCAGGACACAATACATAATAAAAATCCAACACAAGTTCATACAAATATATTTTATTTTTATGAACAAATAGACACCAGAATGACAAAAATCCAATGTAGGGAACCAGAGATATGAATTTTTAAAGAATAAACACGTTCTAGTCCTTAAAAACCTTGGGACATCTAGTCGTGCTTGACCGGGACAAAGTCAAAGTTTGAGGCCAACCGCGATGGAGCCCTAGTCGGATACACTAAGGACCTGATTACGCTGTAGGTCAGAAGGCCTCCAACCACTCATCAGAGGCTTTGCGACCTACATGGTAGGTTTACATTCCGTCTGCCAAATTATAATGTCAGTGGTCGGAGTGTCATCCAGCCAGGTAAATGGACTGGGTTCCGACGGGCTCATGGAGCCCGTCAGCCAGTTGGAAAGGCCACATAATCCCTTTAGGAAGGTGTTTCCGCCTTCATGATTATGATGGCACTTTCCCACAGCAGTTCCATGTTGGCCTGTCTGACATATGGCCATGTCTGAACTGGGGTGGTGGAGTGAGCTAAAGAATGATGATGGATTAAACCCAGATCAGTTGACTGGGGGTGAGTGTTTGATTAGCTCAAACGCTCCGTCCATCATCCCCTTTGGTATCGCTTTGTTCACCCTAAGTTGGCAGGGTATGCCCAGACGTGGGTCCCTTGCTCACTTTACCACTGGATTCAAGGTAGCCTGGCTGATGACGGCTGAATAGCCAGAAACCGGTCCCAGGAAGCTTGTTTCCGGCCCAGGGAAGACATGGCTTGGCAGTTCGTGCTGGACTGTTCCCATGAGGCACAGGGTCAGACTTATTTGCATATGACCATGTCTGAACTGGGGTGGTGGAGTGAGCTAAAGAATGATGATGGATTAAACCCAGATCAGTTGACTGGGGGTGAGTGTTTGATTAGCTCAAACGCTCCGTCCATCATCCCCTTTGGTATCGCTTTGTTCTCCCTAAGTTGGCAGGGTATGCCCAGACGTGTGTCCCTTGCTCACTTTGCCACTGGATTCAAGCTAGCCTGGCTGATGACGGGTGAATAGCCAGAAACCGGTCCCAGGATGCTTGTTTCCGGTCCAGGGAAGACTTGGCTTGGCAGTTCGGCCTGGACTGTTCCCATGAGGCACAGGGTCAGACTGATTTGCATATGGCCATGTCTGAACTGGGGTGGTGGAGTGAGCTAAAGAATGATGATGGATTAAACCCAGATCAGTTGACTGGGGGTGAGTGTTTGATTAGCTCAAACGCTCCGTCCATCATCCCCTTTGGTATCGCTTTGTTCGCCCTAAGTTGGCAGGGTATGCCCAGACGTGGATCCCTTGCTCACTTTGCCACTGGATTCAAGCTAGCCTGGCTGATGATGGCTGAATAGCCAGAAACCGGTCCCAGGATGCTTGTTTCCGGTCCAGGGAAGACATGGTTTGGCAGTTCGGGCTGGACTGTTCCCATGAGGCACAGGGTCAGACTGATTAGCATATGGCCATGTCTGAACTGGGGTGGTGGAGTGAGCTAAAGAATGATGATGGATTAAACCCAGATCAGTTGACTGGGGGTGAGTGTTTGATTAGCTCAAACGCTCCGTCCATCATCCGCTTTGTTCGCCCTAAGTTGGCAGGGTATGCCCAGACGTGGGTCCCTTGCTCACTTTGCCACTGGATTCAAGCTAGCCTGGCTGATGACGGCTGAATAGCCAGAAACCGGTCCCAGGATGCTTGTTTCCAGTCCACGGAAGACATGGCTTGGCAGTTCGGGCGGGACTGTTCCCATGAGGCACAGGGTCAGACTGATTTGCATATGGCCATGTCTGAACTGGGGTGGTGGAGTGAGCTAAAGAATGATGATGGATTAAACCCAGATCAGTTGACTGGGGGTGAGTGTTTGATTAGCTCAAACGCTCCGTCCATCATCCCCTTTGGTATCGCTTTGTTCGCCCTAAGTTGGCAGGGTATGCCCAGACGTGGGTCCCTTGCTCACTTTGCCACTGGATTCAAGCTAGCCTGGCTGATGACGGCTAAATAGCCAGAAACCGGTCCCAGGATGCTTGTTTCCGGTCCAGGGAAGACATGGCTTGGCAGTTCGGGCTGGACTGTTCCCATGAGGCACAGGGTCAGACTGATTTGCATATGGCCATGTCTGAACTGGGGTGGTGGAGTGAGCTAAAGAATGATGATGGATTAAACCCAGATCAGTTGACTGGGGGTGAGTGTTTGATTAGCTCAAACGCTCCGTCCATCATCCCCTTTGGTATCTCTTTGTTCGCCCTAAGTTGGCAGGGTATGCCCAGACGTGGGTCCCTTGCTCACTTTGCCACTGGATTCAAGCTAGCCTGGCTGATGACGGCTGAATAGCCAGAAACCGGTCCCAGGATGCTTGTTTCCAGTCCACGGAAGACATGGCTTGGCAGTTCGGGCGGGACTGTTCCCATGAGGCACAGGGTCAGACTGATTTGCATATGGCCTTGTCTGAACTGGGGTGGTGGAGTGAGCTAAAGAATGATGATGGATTAAACCCAGATCAGTTGACTGGGGGTGAGTGTTTGATTAGCTCAAACGCTCCGTCCATCATCCCCTTTGGTATCGCTTTGTTCGCCCTAAGTTGGCAGGGTATGCCCAGACGTGGGTCCCTTGCTCACTTTGCCACTGGATTCAAGCTAGCCTGGCTGATGACGGCTAAATAGCCAGAAACCGGTCCCAGGATGCTTGTTTCCGGTCCAGGGAAGACATGGCTTGGCAGTTCGGGCTGGACTGTTCCCATGAGGCACAGGGTCAGACTGATTTGCATATGGCCATGTCTGAACTGGTGTGGTGGAGTGAGCTAAAGAATGATGATGGATTAAACCCAGATCAGTTGACTGGGGGTGAGTGTTTGATTAGCTCAAACGCTCCGTCCATCATCCCCTTTGGTATCGCTTTGTTCGCACTAAGTTGGCAGGGTATGCCCAGACGTGGGTTCCTTGCTCACTTTGCCACTGGATTCAAGCTAGCCTGGCTGATGACGGCTGAATAGCCAGAAACTGGTCCCAGGATGCTTGTTTCCGGTCCAGGGAAGACATGGCTTGGCAGTTCGGGCTGGACTGTTCCCATGAGGCACAGGGTCAGACTGATTTGCATATGGCCATGTCTGAACTGGGGTGGTGGAGTGAGCTAAAGAATGATGATGGATTAAACCCAGATCAGTTGACTGGGGGTGAGTGTTTGATTAGCTCAAGCGCTCCGTCCATCATCCCCTTTGGTATCGCTTTGTTCGCCCTAAGTTGGCAGGGTATGCCCAGACGTGGGTCCCTTGCTCACTTTGCCACTGGATTCAAGCTAGCCTGGCTGATGACGGCTGAATAGCCAGAAACCGGTCCCAGGATGCTTGTTTCCGGTAAAGGGAAGACATGACTTGGCAGTTCGGGCTGGACTGTTCCCATGAGGCACAGGGTCAGACTGATTTGCATATGGCCATGTCTGAACTGCGGTGGTGGAGTGAGCTAAAGAATGATGATGGATTAAACCCAGATCAGTTGACTGGGGGTGAGTGTTTGATTAGCTCAAACGCTCCGTCCATCATCCCCTTTGGTATCGCTTTGTTCGCCCTAACTTGGCAGGGTATGCCCAGACGTGGGTCCCTTGCTCACTTTGCCACTGGATTCAAGCTAGCCTGGCTGATGACGGCTGAATAGCCAGAAACTGGTCCCAGGATGCTTGTTTCCGGTCCAGGGAAGTCATGGCTTGGCAGTTCGGGCTGGACTGTTCCCATGAGGCACAGGGTCAGACTGATTTGCATATGGCCATGTCTGAACTGGGGTGGAGGAGTGAGCTAAAGAATGATGATGGATTAAACCCAGATCTGTTGACTGGGGGTGAGTGTTTGATTAGCTCAAACGCTCCGTCCATCATCCCCTTTGGTATCGCTTTGTTCGCACTAAGTTGGCAGGGTATGCCCAGACGTGGGTCCCTTGCTCACTTTGCCACTGGATTCAAGCTAGCCTGGCTGATGATGGCTGAATAGCCAGAAACTCGTCCCAGGATGCTTGTTTCCGGTCCAGGGAAGACATGGCTTGGCAGTTCGGGCTGGACTGTTCCCATGAGGCACAGGGTCAGACTGATTTGCATATGGCCATGTCTGTACTGGGGTGGTGGAGTGAGCTAAAGAATGATGATGGATTAAACCCAGATCAGTTGACTGGGGGTGAGTGTTTGATTAGCTCAAACGCTCCGTCCATCATCCCCTTTGGTATCGCTTTGTTCGCCCTAAGTTGGCAGGGTATGCCCAGAAGTGGGTCCCTTGCTCACTTTGCCACTGGATTCAAGCTAGCCTGGCTGATGACGGCTAAATAGCCAGAAACCGGTCCCAGGATGCTTGTTTCCGGTCCAGGGAAGACATGGCTTGGCAGTTCGGGCTGGACTGTTCCCATGAGGCACATGGTCAGACTGATTTGCATATGGCCATGTCTGAACTGGGGTGGTGGAGTGAGCTAAAGAATGATGATGGATTAAACCCAGATCAGTTGACTGGGGGTGAGTGTTTGATTAGCTCAAACGCTCCGTCCATCATCCCCTTTGGTATCGCTTTGTTCGCTCTAAGTTGGCAGGGTATGCCCAGGCGTGGGTCCCTTGCTCACTTTGCCACTGGATTCAAGCTAGCCTGGCTGATGACGGCTGAATAGCCAGAAACTGGTCCCAGGATGCTTGTTTCCGGTCCAGGGAAGACATGGCTTGGCAGTTCGGGCTGGACTGTTCCCATGAGGCACAGGGTCAGACTGATTTGCATATGGCCATGTCTGTACTGGGGTGGTGGAGCGAGCTAAAGAATGATGATGGATTAAACCCAGATCAGTTGACTGGGGGTGAGTGTTTGATTAACTCAAACGCTCCGTCCATCATCCCCTTTGGTATCGCCTTGTTCGCCTTAAGTTGGCAGGGTATGCCCAGTCGTGGGTCCCTTGCTCACTTTACCACTGGATTCAAGCTAGCCTGGCTGATGACAGCTAAATAGCCAGAAACCGGTCCCAGGATGCTTGTTTCCGGTCCAGGGAAGACATGGCTTGGCAGTTCGGGCTGGACTATTCCCATGAGGCACAGGGTCAGACTGATTTGCATATGGCCATGTCTGAACTGGGGTGGTGGAGTGAGCTAAAGAATGATGATGGATTAAACCCAGATCAGTTGACTGGGGGTGAGTGTTTGATTAGCTCAAACGCTCCGTCCATCATCCCCTTTGGTATCGCTTTGTTCGCACTAAGTTGGCAGGGTATGCCCAGACGTGGGTCCCTTGCTCACTTTGCCACTGGATTCAAGCTAGCCTGGCTGATGACGGCTGAATAGCCAGAAACTGGTCCCAGGATGCTTGTTTCCGGTCCAGGGAAGACATGGCTTGGCAGTTCGGGCTGGACTGTTCCCATGAGGCACAGGGTCAGACTGATTTGCATATGGCCATGTCTGTACTGGGGTGGTGGAGTGAGCTAAAGAATGATGATGGATTAAACCCAGATCAGTTGACTGGGGGTGAGTGTTTGATTAGCTCAAACGCTCCGTCCATCATCCCTTTGTTATCGCTTTGTTCGCCCTAAGTTGGCAGGGTATGCCCAGACGTGGGTCCCTTGCTCACTTTGCCACTGGATTCAAGCTAGCCTGGCTGATGACGGCTAAATAGCCAGAAACCGGTCCCAGGATGCTTGTTTCCGGTCCAGGGAAGACATGGCTTGGCAGTTCGGGCTGGACTGTTCCCATGAGGCACAGGGTCAGACTGATTTGCATATGGCCAAATCTGAACTGGGGTGGTGGAGTGAGCTAAAGAATGATGATGGATTAAACCCAGATCAGTTGACTGGGGGTGAGTGTTTGATTAGCTCAAACGCTCCGTCCATCATCCCCTTTGGTATCGCTTTGTTCGCACTAAGTTGGCAGGGTATGCCCAGACGTGGGTCCCTTGCTCACTTTGCCACTGGATTCAAGCTAGCCTGGCTGATGACGGCTGAATAGCCAGAAACTGGTCCCAGGATGCTTGTTTCCGGTCCAGGGAAGACATGGTTTGGCAGTTCGGGCTGGACTGTTCCCATGAGGCACAGGGTCAGACTGATTTGCATATGGCCATGTCTGTACTGGGAGTGGTGGAGTGAGCTAAAGAATGATGATGGATTAAACCCAGATCAGTTGACTGGGGGTGAGTGTTTGATTAGCTCAAACGCTCCGTCCATCATCCCCTTTGGTATCTCTTTGTTCGCCCTAAGTTGGCAGGGTATGCCCAGACGTGGGTCCCTTGCTCACTTTGCCACTGGATTCAAGCTAGCCTGGCTGATGACGGCTGAATAGCCAGAAACCGGTCCCAGGATGCTTGTTTCCGGTCCAGGGAAGACATGGCTTGGCAGTTCGGTCTGGACTGTTCCCATGAGGCACAGGGTCAGACTGATTTGCATATGGCCATGTCTGAACTGGGGAGGTGGAGTGAGCTAAAGAATGATGATGGATTAAACCCAGATCAGTTGACTGGGGGTGAGTGTTTGATTAGCTCAAACGCTCTGTCCATCATCCCCTTTGGTATCGCTTTGTTCGCCCTAAGTTGGCAGGGTATGCCCAGACGTGGGTCCCTTGCTCACTTTGCCACTGGATTCAAGCTAGCCTGGCTGATGACGGCTGAATAGCCAGAAACCGGTCCCAGGATGCTTTTATCCGGTCCAGGGAAGACATGGCTTGGCAGTTCGGGCTGGACTGTTCCCATGAGGCACAGGGTCAGACTGATTTGCATATGGCCATGTCTGAACTGGGGTGGTGGAGTGAGCTAAAGAATGATGATGGATTAAACCCAGATCAGTTGACTGGGGGTGAGTGTTTGATTAGCTCAAACGCTCCGTCCATCATCCCCTTTGGTATCGCATGGAACTGCTGTCAGAAAGTATCTTTGGGGGCCCCTAGCAGGGCCCCCTTCTCCCCTAGCCCTCCGGTTGAGGTCCTCACATTCCTGCACCATGTGGCAGGCACCATGAGGTGCCTGCCACATGGTGCAGGGATGTGTAAAAACTCCCATTGTCAATGGGATCTTGTGTTGTGGGTGGTTTCCCCCCGCAGCACAAGGCCCTATTGAGAATTGGTAGTTTGTGACCGCACCATGTGCAGTCACTAACCCTGGGCGGAGTTCACGTAGCCGTGCTACGTGGAGCTCCTCGAAGTGGCAAAAAAACTCTGCCACGCTACGCGGAGTTCCACGAGCAGGCGGAGTTTCTTGTCCCGCCCGTTCGCGTGACATTTCTGCCGTACGTCAATGCGGATTGCGTGTTCGGGTGGAAATTTTGCGCGAACCGCACCACCCGGTCGCACATGGGCGCACCCATCTTGTTTCTTGCTTTGTTTATGGTGCTGGGGCCTACTTTGCAATCATTACTCAATCTTTGCAATCCTTGCTTTCTAAAACTTTTTTTCAATCTTTTTTATTTATTATGTTACCCTTTGTCTTTCTAAGTGTGTATTTTGTGGGGGGTTTTCTACTTTTCTGTGTGATTTTAGTGAGTTTTGTACTTTTAAAATGTTTTTGCTTTCCTACTTCCTTATTACCCTCCTTCCTTCTTTTTCCCCATTTCTTTTTTTTCTCTCTTTCCCACCAGTCCCATGGCAGATAAGGGTGCACTGAGGCGTGCAAGTAGCAGCCTTGTAGAAGGTGGAGCCAGGCAGGGGTACAGCCTTGTGCCCTGTTTTCCGAGATGGAGGTGGCAGCACTGGTTTTTTATATCCAATGCCACCTCCCCTCCTCCTTGGTAGCAGGCGGCATCCCTGGGTCCTGGTACGGAATGCGGGAGTACCACCAGCGCTGCGCGAGGGTGCGCCGGGCAGTTTACCACTTCTCTGGGGTCCTGCACACCCATCAGCAGTTGGCGCACCGCTGGTACGACATCCTGGACCGAGAGCAGGACCTACTGGACCTGCTAGGGGTTGAGGTCACAGGGCTAGGTGAGTAGCTAACTCCTTGTGTGTTCTATGCTATAGCTAATATTTTTTTCCTAAAAGCAAGCATTCTGCTCACAAGTTAAGTTTTCAAATATTATGTAATAGTCTGTTATTCTAGACAGGTGCTTAGCTTACCTAACCTAGTTATCGTACTTGTTGGTGCTCGCTTGGGCTGATGTGATTATTGATGATTATGTAAGAAGTTCTGTAATTTGTTATTTGTAATTTTGCAACCGCAAGGTGCATGCCACTCGGACGGTGCAGGGTTGTTTGTGAACAACAACATCCATTTTTCAATGGAAGCGTGTGCTGCAGGCCTTTTCCGTCTGCCGTACAAGCTTCCATTGACAAATGGAGGTTTGCGACCGTCCTATGGTCTATGGGGGATCACATCAATTCGTAATAGTCTAGTGCAGTCGTCGTGACCGCCGACCTGAGGTCAGGTGGTTCCAGAACCGCAACGGCGTCCGCACAACATCGTTGTAATAATATATAAGGCCCTTAGTAATTAGTGAATTGGCCCGTCAAAGAAGGCTGAGAGATTGCGAATGAGATTTGAGAGGAAGCAAACATAATTTGTTGCAATTTAATATTAATAATTCCAAAATGTAGTTTACTAAATTTGGAATAGGGCTAGGTAGGTAGGTTTTAGAAATTTGGAATAGGATAGGACCGTCCGCGATATACTACTACTGTTTGATCTGATTTGGAAAAGTTCAATGTTATTACGATTGCCTTTGCCTGTCAAAAAATATTTTGGGAAGATATTTATTTACCACTAATTTTTTTTTGTCTTTGGGGCATATTAACAAGGGCCGGCGATAAATATCGCAAGCGCGCTTAGCGCTTGCATATTTATCGCCGGCTATCTCTGTAATTTATCGCCCGGTTAGCGCGTTATCAACAACGCGCATCGCCGAGGCGATAAAAATTCCAGAGATAGTGTGGATATCGCCGTTTTCCATGGTGGAAAACGGCGATATCCTAGATGATAGGGCCTGTGGTCTTAGCCACAGAATCCACCCCCATGTTAAGTATGCCTTAGTCAGGAATTTAACAGACGTTAAATTCCAGCGTTAAGACATACTTAACGCGATTTAAAAAATCGCTACCCTTCCTTGTTAATATCGCGAAGCTGCCTTCGCGATATTTTCCTGGTTGGTTTCACAGCCACGCCTACTTTGCATCTCATTAGCGATGCAAAGTTAGGCGTGCTGGAAGCGGAGCGCTAAGTCAGCAAAACACGCGATAGCGTGTCTTTGCTGATAAGGCGATGAAATTATCGCCGCTTTTCGCCCGAAAACGGACGCAAAAGCGGCGATAATTTCATAGCGCCGCCTTGATAATATGCCCCTCTATGTCTTACATCAGCAACAGGGGCAAGAAGAGGGCTGAGGCGGGTGAGGGTCCGGGAGCTGGAGGTGCTTCCCAGAGTTCCACGCCAATGGTTCTGCTGGCCCCAGTTAGTCCTCCTGGTGTTAAAATAAATATATTTAATTCCCCTAACTTTTCTGCTCCTTTTTGAATAATGTGACGTCTACCCGTTTTATATATTTTTTTCCAAATCCTCTTCGATCTATCCGTTTCTAAATTCTTGTTAACCCTGCATTATCCTATTTACTTATTTTCTATATTTCAAGTTTCTGTACTTTACGTCAAACTGTCTCTAGTCTGCAGTTACTAGTCTGTCTGTAGCTTCCTTTCTTCTGCTATGTCAGTCAGCAATCCCTCTCACCTTTTGTGGACGGCTGAGTGGTGGTACTCTAAGACTCAGAGAACCCATTGGTCACATACTAGTACTACTACTACTATTCCTCCTCTGCTGTGCCGATTGCATGCGCATTGGCCAAGTAAGGTAGTCTCCGTATGTATGTTGAGATGAGAGAAGGGTCAATCACTAAACCAAGGGAGTGGCCATGGTCACGTTGGATGCCCCAAAGTTGTGTCTTCTTATTAGCTAGGCCTAGAAATATTAGCAGCAGTTGGTGAACTGATGAATGTGCACCATGTCTGGGAGGAAGTACGAGGAGGGCGGCCCCATTGCATCTGCCAACCAAGGCCATATGCTATTTTTTCTCAAAACATCAGATTCACCAATCAATAGCTCCAGCCACTCCTTAACAGCTTGTCTTTTGACTTGAGGCTTTTTTAAAAATTGCCAACAAAATGCACAACCTGATATTTTTGATACAAGATACTGTCTGTAATGTATTAAAATTGTAGTGAGTGATGTGTGTGGTGTGTTTTGCTATAAAAAAATTAATTGGGGGAGATGTATCTGCCATCTAAGAAATGTGTAATCTTTTTTTTCTAGCTGCACTGACCACCAGTGCCGGGGCCAGCAGTGATGGCGACAGCCAGACTGCAGATGCGGCAGCGGAAGGGAGTGAGCCACAGCAGTGGCGGGTGGTGGTAAGTCACATTGCTTGCTTATTGACAATGAATTATATCCTCACTGTAGTGTTGTTGACTTGTGAACAACAGGTGAACACAGCAGGAGTTGAGCTGAGTAACTAATGACCGCTTGTGAAATTCCATAAAAATAAGATGACTCTGTTGTAGCTGTATCCAAGTTCCAGGTTTATTCTTAGGAAATAGTTACAGGAGTTGGTGCAGGATAATCAGCATAATAGTCCAAGTAATTAGATACAGCATAGTAAGCTCCACCGGGAGCAGCAACCCTGCTGCTCAGCCTCATGCATAAACTGACTGAAACATACACATAGAGAACATTCCATGACATCACAGAGACTGGCTGAGCAGCAAAGTACAGGACACAAAGAAAGGATAGAGTAGAGAAGAAGGCAAGATACCACACATCTCCCTCCCTAACGGAGACAATAAAAACTAAGGAAACGAGTGGTAAGAAAGAGAGCATAGAAAACAGAAGAGAAAGGAAACCAAGAGACACAAAACACACACACTCCCTTTCCACAGCAAGGAGAAGTGTTTAATAACATAAAACAAAGAAGAAATTAGTTTAAGCTCAGTAAAATGTCCCAACACCCAGAACAACCAAAAGAATGGTGTACAACAAAAAATGCAAGTAATAAGTGAAAAGCCTCACTTAACGTGGTTTTGGGTCCACCACCGGACAAAAGCTAAAGTAAAGGGTTGAGTGTAAGGTGCCCCCCAAAATTAGTAAGGTGAGCTTAAGAATAATGCCCTACACAAACCAATACAAGAAATGGTGGAGCGTAAGGTACCCCCCACATTAGTAATCCGAGCTTAAGAATAATGCCCTACACAAACCAAGCAATGATGAGAGCGTAAGGTGCTCCCGCAACAAGCTTAAAAATTATGCTCACAATAAGTCACTTTAAATAAAGGTTAACCACCACAAAAGTTTAGGACGCAAGCACACCGCAATCCCAGCACTAGAAAGCGTAAAAAAAATTGAGCACCTTAAATGGCTCAGCACAAATAAATAGGTTTGAGCACAGTAATGTCTCAGAACCAGCATGCGTAAATAAAATTGAGCACCGAAATGGCTCAGAACCAACAAGCATAAACAGAATTGAGCACCTTAATGGCTCAGCACAATAGTTTAGGATGCCCTGCACAAAGCAAACCCAGCACTTTTAAAGAAACACTGTAAAACAACATCTTAAAGTAATATGCTCACACAGAAAAATACAAGAATATAGCATTACAATGTAGATGATAAAAGGTAAGCGCAGCATATTATCATGTCAAACATATGCAGATACAAATTAGAAACTTTACATCTAATCCCCTTGAAGCACAAAGTGCGTCAAGTAAGACTTGGAGTCACAATAATAGTTTAGGATGCAGTAAATAAGTATTCCTAGCACTAGCGATAACGTTAGGAAAAACATATAAGCAGCATGTTATCAAATGCTTACAAAGCTCAAATGGCTAAAATCACATTCAGGCAAATAGTAAAAGTACTACAATAAATACCTAAATGAAAGATTTAAATTCATGTAGGCAATAGATCGAAAACATTTTTATAAGCAAATGTATGACAATTAATAATCTGAAATAAGTGTCCCCTAAGAGGAGAAATGCATGTTAAAAATAAAGTACTCTGTAGTTGCAGACTAAGCCCAGTAGATGGTGCCCTAAGCACAGTATAAAGTACATTGGTAACTATAATAGGAAAACCCTCGCATCCATTGAGTGAGAAACGACTTAGCAGAAACTTTATAAATATTTTTCTTTCTTACTGGTGAAGACATAGTTGAAGACTGCAGAAAGAAAAAAAAAGAATACAGGGAAGAACGTTTGATGATATCCAGCAGTCCACACAGACAGTAATAGTCCATGGTGTGCCTGTCACCGGGATCGCAAAGTCAAAATTCACACCGAGGACAAGTGTGAGCAGGACTTCATGGAAAGCTGCAACAAGTCAATTTCAAATCACACTCACCACACGATCTAAAAGCAGTGTCAAATGGCACCTGTGCGTTGGGCGGAGTAAACATAACAAGTCTCTTGGTCTTAGAAACAAATGCCTCAGTTGTAATGTGAACGTGGTTGCCAAGCGGAGAATGCTTGTTAGTGCTAGAAATACTTGACAATCCGAAAATGGAGGCACATTATGTCACGTTGACGCAGAGTGGTTCACGGCACATCCATGCACCAAAACGTGCAATGCCCTAATAAAGTGCTGAAACTGTGATGAACACCACGGAAGATTCGAAGAACGCTATGGCTGCACGACACAGAAGAAAGGATGAGCGATCCCCATGAAGGTAAGTGGGCTCGCGCATTCTATTTTAAAATTCTCTGAAGCAGTTGAACTGACAATGCTGCCCAGGGGAAACCACATAAAAGTATTTTAATGGCAATGTTGAAACAGAGACCATCGAGTACACTCCAGGGTGGTTGAACTGACACGCATCCGACATGAGCAATGTGGCCAGTGGCGGCTGGTGGAATTTGAAACTGGTGGACATGAGCAGAACGATTCAACGTATGCGAGCGAGTGCAGCGAGCGAGCTGGACGGCAATAAGGGGGGTTCGGGGGGGTTCTCCCCCCGTGATGATTTTTTTTTAAAATTGGCATCTTTTTGGTGCGATTTTCAGCACTATTTCTGTGATAAATGGACTAAAAATTCAGTTCTTCTAGGCATTCATAAAAGAAAACATACATTATTTCAGAGAATTTCTGGGTTGCCAAGCAAGTCTGACTTCTGAAGAGGGCTAGGGTACTAAGCAAGACTGCTTTGGCTCTACCCTTTCCAATAGAAAACACTAGTTAGCGATGTGAACAAGTTCAATTGAAAAATTTGGGGTCTAGGGAGAGTCCCTCTCCTGAGAAAGAAATTTAAAAAAGATTGGCAAATGGTGCATTTTAAAGCTAATGAATGCAGCGAGAAAGCAGTGGGAAGGTATAGTCTTGAAATATTAAACACATTAAAAATTGCCCCGTATCTTCTTGCATTCATTTGTTCAACAGTTACTGTAATATGTAAATTGTTCTGCATGACAACTTTAGCCCTTTAAAATGTATGCTTAGCTTGCCCAGTGTCTTGCACTGCATGCAGCATTAACTTTGTTAAAATATGCTCTAACCAGACTTCGGGAAGCACCCACAGCTGCTGGCTGTAACCAGTCAAATAGAAATATGTGCAGACAGGTCTTTAAGTGAGATGAAAAAAGTGGGTGCTCCCTATAAAGGAACATGCCAAATACATTTCTGTGATTCCCATAGTGTGCCATCCGACCGGTATTTTGGTTTCTCTCTGAGATGTAATTTTATCCAGATAAATGGCACAGCAAATGACATACGCCTAAAGCCTGTCAGTATGATTGGCTTTGTCACTGGGTGTTAGCTGTTTAAGATAAATGAGTAACAGCAATGATTTCTTATATATAATTAACATTGAAAATGTTTAAATTCTGAAATGGTGAGTCTGTGAATTAAATAGGATTGAGGCCTGTGGAAGGAGTTTTGGCCTTCAATTATGTTTGCTTTATGTTAGATATATATCCTCTTTTTCTCTGCATATCTTGTCCATCTGCACATCTTCAACCCCCTCTCTTTCCTCTTCAGCATCCTCTTTTCACTCTTCCCGAATGCCCTTCCTCACATCGCTGTCACTTCACCGCCCCCAACATGCACTGCACTCCCTCAAATATAAGCACCTTAATTTCTCTTACTTTTGCCTTGCAAATATTTTGACATCAGTGTACCCTCTTCACACACATTTCCACAAAATCATGGACCGTGTTCATGAGGTTACTGGAATCAGCCACAAGCTGGGAGTGGCTTACAGGACCCATTCCACCCTGCGGACAGGTGACAAGGCCAGGATGTGCACTGTCGGACTCTGCAAAGAAAAGGAACAGACTCTGGTCTGTTTAATATTGGAGAGGAGTGCGCACTGTTTTCCTCAACAGTGAAAAGGAACCTGGACTGTGTAATCCAGTGACAGAAAGGAAACAGACATGGTTATGCTCCGGAAATGGAACGTGTGCACACAGTTGTGTTTCATAAAACAAATGAATGGACACTGTTTTATTAAGTAATAGAATGGGATGTGCACTCTTTTATATAGTAATAAAGAGAAACTCAGACTGTTCTAGTCAATAATAGTAATTTACAGTGCTTCATTTTGTAACAGAATACTTAACTGCAGATTCGTTTTCAGTGCTTAGTGCAACAAATGAATATTCATTTATATTGCTTAAGGTAAAGAACAGTGCTTCTTTTAATTACTGAATAAAACGGTGCTTAAACTAACGCATACCGCTTTTAAAGTACAGAAGAGTACATGCTTGTTTCAGTGCTATAAAGAGACTGGACCACCGTGCCCCAGAAATTGAACTATGTTAAGCATTAAAGAGAGGAAAGATCATTGTTTTACTGTGTAGTGGAAAGAAATGTGTCATCATGTAATAAGTAATGAAACAAAATGTGTTCTATTTAATGATATCAATGAATCTGCATTGTTTAATTCAGTAACGAAGAGGTCCTCGTACTATTACAATCAGGAACTAAACGCAATCCGCACTGTTTCATTCTGTAATGAACAGGATACTAGGGTAAGAGGAAACAGGAGCGTGTTTTAAGGGCATCTGTGTAAGAAGGATACCTCTTTTAAGGACGAAAAATAGCTGAGATCGCAGGCGCTGTGACTTGCTTTCTTCTTGTCCATCATACAGTGCTCTCCGTTTTACAAGAATGGCAACCAATACCAACACAGTATCCGAGGATCTCATTCAAAATCTGGCTTACTAAAAAGAGGCTGTTCTGGTGCATTTCTTTCTCTACAGGAAACGTATTTGTGGACAGCCTAGTGCCAATTATTGGGGGAGGCTCCTTTTCCTACCCTGTGAATCAAGATTAATTTTTTGCGGCGGGGGGGGAGAATCCCTGTTTTAACACCCACAGGACGAGATTCAAAAACATTGAACCCTATTCATAAAACCCCAGAGTTGACTGTTGGCGATGTACTCACGTATGCTTACACCCATGCGTGTACATGTATGTCTTTCATGTAAATTATAAAGAATTCTAGGAGGGTCCCTGGATATTAAGAAGCGTACTTAACATATGTGTCCATTTTACATGCATAACAATGTGCAGGTGTCCTTTACCATACGCAGAAATGAAAGTCTAAAGCGCCATTTTCACTATCTGATTTTTGTTTTTGTTTTTCTGCAGTTAAAATATTTTTTTGTGTGGACAAACCCTTCTCAGCACACCCCCATTATTTTTACCCCAGCAACTTCCACCCTGAAATGCGTGTACTCATGCCCACGACTCAGGTAAATCTCCAAATATTTTCAGGGGGAGCAATTGTCTGCAGACACTTTGAGAATAAATTCCCGTTTGTAAGTTTGTCAACGCTCACTCATTTTAACAGGGCGCCCCAATTTATAATACCAACAAACCTGCCCCCTATGACCCGATCTACTCAGAGACAATCCGCCAGTTTGGCAGAACATCCAGTTAGGTGAAAATAGTGATAGCTGTAGTGTCAGGCAGCGATAATAAAACACTGACACGGGTAATTGCTCAGTGCCATCACTACTAGGCATAGCCAACCTGCTCTGCTCTTTTTATTCAACTAGGCCTGCCACAGACCTGCTACAGTAGCACATTTCCACCTGATTCTGTGACTCGGCATGGTATCTTGGGTTTCTATATGTTAACACAGGCAGGCAGATAGCTTGATGACTTGGACACGTGGGGAATAGGACAGCCACGCACATGCAAAATTCAGATGGCATGTGTTCACAGCATACTTGTAGATGTAGACAAAGAAAACACACACACACAGTCGGGGCTCGCAATACTGGGGGGTCGCGGAGTTAAAAATAAAGTAAAAAAAAACTTAAGCTTACCTGACCGTTGGGTGGGTCCGCGCCGCCTCTGCTGTCTGCTCCTGGGCGGGAGTCCGGTGCGTTGCCATTGGCGCCTTCTCAATCTCACGTCTTCTGTTAGTGAGTGGCTGGCAAGTGGCAACCCCTCTCGCTCTCAGCCAATCCTGGCGCTGCCAGCAGCGCCAGGATTGGCTGAGGGCAGGACCCTGCCCATTAGGAGACCGGGGGCTGCGCATGAAGCAACCCTTGGTCTCTTAAGGGGAAGGCTAGTGCGCATGTTCGGGCTGATCATTTTTACGATCAGCCCAAAAACGAATATGCGCACTATTGCGCTGTCACTCAATTGTGACAGTGCTGCCACAGCCCCACCCCCTTTAGCGTCCGTGTTCTACTTCTGAGGCTAATTCCAATCAGGAGTCCTGATTGCTGCAATTAGCGTCAGAAGTAGAACGATTAGTGGGGCAACGCCCCAACGCCCCCAATGGACGCACCACCCCTGAATGTGGCACCCATAAATTGCGTCTCTAGTCATAACTGACTGAACTATTAAACAAAAGGCAGATAGCAACATGCTAGATGAAAGCTGGTATCAATTTCAAATAACTTCCCAGATAAAATCAAGTGTTCAGTTCAGGAGAAACCCTGTTCCAGTAGCTCCAATGTAACTTTAGTCCACAATGCTTGTTTTAAAAGTCCTGGGCAGACTTTCATTTAAATTGCAAATTTCAGACGTAGCGTAGGCACACAGAGGACAGTCAGCAGCTGACTCACCAGCAGTAGGGGTAAATATGAACACAGGTAGTCCTTTAAGTTTGCTCTAGTGCCAGTTCCAGATGATTTAGTAGTAGTATTACTTCAGCAATGGTTAATACAATGCTCTGGGTTGAGGCTGTCCATTGAATTTAGACACCGGTGGGGCACCCAGACGCAAGAAAGTAATTTTTAAATGTTAATCTTCTTGTCTTTAGTTGCAAAGATGACCTCTTTAAATTCAGTGAAGTCCTTTTCTTTCAAATGGGTCCTTTTTCAGCTCGTCGCCAGTGTGAAATTCCATAAAAATAAGATGACTCTGTTGTAGCTGTATCCAAGTTCCAGGTTTATTCTTAGGAAATAGTTACAGGAGTTGGTGCAGGATAATCAGCATAATAGTCCAAGTAATTAGATACAGCATAGTAAGCCCCACCGGGAGCAGAAACCCTGCTGCTCAGCCTCATGCATAAACTGACAGATACACTTAAACATACATAGAGAGAAGATTCCATGACATCACAGAGACTGGCTGAGCAGCAAAGTACAGGACACCAAGAAAGGACCGTATAGAGAAGAAGGCAAGATACCACACCGCTCCTATCTTCAACTCAACAGAGAACGTTTCATGAACAAGACCTTTAACAATGGGTTGATGGAAAATGGAAGAATGGAAAGGGAAAGGATGGGTGAAATGTAATATATATGACTGAAAGAGAAGGATGCATGGGTGAAAACGCTGGATGCATATACTATAGATGACTGATAGCTAGGATGCATTGGTGGCTGAAGGACGGTGAATAGTATACGGGTAAGTAGCCTGCCTGAGTGGGTGAAAGTCTATGTGTGAAAGGATGCCTGCATGGGTGGGTGATTGGAGTCTTGTGGTGGTTTCTTTTGATTGAAATAAACTTAAGGACGCATGGGTGGGTAAATGACAAATGTATGTAGCTGAAAGGTTTGTCAAGATGAGACTAGATTGAGACAAAGAGACATGTTTGGATGGATGGATATATGGATGGATGGGTGGTTTCAATGGTGAGGAGTGGTTTGAGAGAATGTAAAACTTAAATAGTGGTGAGTAGCAAAGCCAAGGGTGAATAATAAAAAATAAAATACAAGAAGAACAATCCAATGATGAATGGACAAATCCTTGGAAAGGAGAATAAGGGATTAGCCCCAGAAGTGATAGCCACATACCTCACGGCCATGTTCAACAACTTATTCGTTGCTGGATATTTACCTATTGACTGGAAGAAAGGGTCTATCCTTCCACTGTTAAAAAAAATCATCCTGGATGTCGCTGACCCTTATAATTATCGCCCAATAACACGACTACCATTTCCCACCAAGCTGGTCGAAAAAATCGTCAATCAAGAAATAACTACTTTTTTAGACAAAACAAAGAGTCTTGATCCTACACAGTTCAGGTTTCATAGTCATCAGAGTACCGAGCAGGCGCTGGTCACAGATACGGAAGAAATTAGGCAGATGGTGGTGGAAATGCTGCTCTGATTCTTTTAGATCTTTCAGCCGCATTTGATACGGTTAATCACGCTGTTCTAATCGATCGCCTAGAATCAATTGGGATCAAGGATAATGTACTTCAGTTTATCACCTCCTTTCTAGCTGACCGTATCCAGATGGTCTCTCTCGGTGAATTTACCTCACCAGCCTTCTCTCTGCCTTGTGGGGTCCCTCAGAGCTTGTCCCTGAGCCCCACTCTAATTAATCTCTATGTTACCCCACTTGCAGCTCTCATAAGATCATTCGGTTTCTCCCTGTTTTCGTACGCAGATGACACGCAGATTATAGTGTCTCTCACTGACAATCCCGAAGCCACGGCAGCCCAGTTTCATGACTGTATGTCTCACATTGGGAAGTGGATGAGCAGTAACTGCCTAAAACTAAACTCCTCAAAGACCGAGGTCCTGTTGTTCAGCAAAAATCCTTCTTTTTGGTCACACAACTGGTTGCCCCAGGAATTGGGGAACCTACCTACCCCCAGTGACAGAGCAAAAAACCTCGGAGTAATCATTGACACTAAGCTCCTTTGAAGGACAAATAAATTATATCACCTCATCATGTTTCTTTATTTTAAAAACTTTAAGGAAAGTGTTGCCGTTCATTCCATCAAGTCTGCAGAAGACGGTAGTTACTACTCTCATTTCATCTAAAGTAGACTACTGTAATGCGCTTTTCATCAATATTCGAAAACAATTTTTACATAAGCTGCAAACACTGCAGAACACCGCAGCACAGTTATTGCTAGGCATTCCAAAACATAAATCCACATCTCAAGCACTGATCCAATTACACTGGCTTCCTATATGTAAATGGATTCAATTTAAGGCACTCTGCATTGCCTTCAGAGCACGACTAGGCATTGGACCTGAGTATCTGATACATCGTTTTCAGCGCTACACCCTGGCACACTCCCTGCGTTCATCCACTAGTGGAACTCTTGTAATCCCTAGATTTAAGAAAACCAACTGGGGAGGGAGAGGATTCAACCTATGTACATCGATGCTGTGAAACTCGCTTCCAATAGAACTAAAATTTAAGACTAACCTTTTGGAATTCAGGAAGAACCTGAAGACTTGGCTCTTTAATAAATAACTTTGGCATCTTCCAGAGCCTCATGATGTCAATTCCTCTCAGTGCCTAGATACCCCCGGGTGATTGTCGCGCTTTAGAAATTCTATTTCATTCATTCATTCATTCATTCATTCAGAGTGCTCCTCTGTAGTGGTGTTCTTCTCACCTTTACTTGCCTGGAATGTTTTTTTTTTTTTTATTGAAAGGGTTGAGGAGGTGGTATTTCAGACTCCTCCCTGGACTCACAGTAGTTTTCAAGTGCAACATTATGTATCCTTCCTACACACCCATCATCAATCACCTCTCTACCTCCATATCCTTGTATGTGTTTTGCTAAGAGCATTGTTTACAATTTCTTGATTTGTAGCTACTCCTGCTGCTGATCCAAAAACATCTAGCAGGCAGGAGATTGCAGCCCGGACCCGACAGCAGAAACTGGAGGCCATCAGGGCCGAGTACCAGCAGCTGGTGGCCTTGGAGGATGAGGAGACAGAAGCTGCTGCAGATGCCCTGGGCCCCAGCCAGGCCACAACAACACCTATACCACACCGTCCAGTCCAATGGGTGCCCACCGCCATTCCACCATCACTGCTGCTCCCCCTTATGTCCACTGATTTGAGCGCCGCATCATGCTAAGGCTGACGAATATTGAAGCCAGGCAGGAACAGATGGACAGGCACCTGAAGAAGCTTCTAACCCGGTGTTAGGGACCTCTTCAGCCCCTTTTTTAATCTGTTTTTGGGTGGGTGGGTGGAAGTTGGGGGATTGTTGTGTTTTTCTTTTTTTATGGACAATTTACTATTGGACACTATTTGGACATTGGTTGGGGTTAGGGAGAGGGTGGGTCAGTTGTGGGTTTGATATAGATTGGTTCAGGGAATAAAGTTTTCATACTTTTACATTATGATTATGAATGATTTAAAAAGGAAATGTGGGGTTATTGTTTTACTTCGCACTGCTGCCTTAGCCGCAGCCAGTTTTAAAAATCTACTGATAGTGTAAACAAAATAGTTATGCAGTACCCTCCCTTGTCCTACTTCTCTCTCCTCTCTGCAGTCTACTCTGCTACTATATATTATTATTAACCCCCAAGGACTCAGAGGGGGTGGGGGTGTATTTCCATTGAATAGAATGATTGCTGTTCAACAATGAATCAACCACGGTTTACTTCTCTTACCTGATTAGATGAAGCGAGGACTGCATGGTTTCCCAAGGTGCCATGGTGGTGGCAGTAATAGCAGCATGCATTGGTAGCGTTTCTTTTAACATTGAAGGCAAAGTCATCAGAACTGAAGGAAGGTCCCACTCCCTCCTAGTTGAACTCAAACTGTAGGCTAACAACTCGGAGAGTACAGACTATTCATCGCAGAGAAGTTAACAAATTGAAATTAAAAAACGTTGGTTAATGCCGTTATTATAAGCAAGCCTTTAAAAAAATGACAGTCACCAGAGGCTAGACTACTAGAACAGACTCAGATACAAGAATAGAGTATGATAAGCAATGAAAAATTGAATTAATTGGAACACATTTTGAGGTACTACGAACTGTATGAAGTTGACAAGCTTAACCTTAGACACAAATTAATGATGATTCCAATGAGATGTTCCTCTGAAAAATATTATCATGCCCTCTGCGGGGGTGGATAATATAATATATACTGCCAGTATGGGCTATATGAGCTTAAGAATAAGATCCTCCTAACCCTGCACTGAGTTGGTGTTGCTTTCACCACATCCGCCCCACCATGTGTGTGATCAATTAATGGTATAAATTGTTAAGTCACACCTCAATAAATCACGCAGCCCAGGGGAAGAGGGTTAGGGGTTTGATGAATGAATGGGAAGGGGGATTTGGGGAAAGGTTAGACAAAGACAAACATTGCACAAGGACAACAACATTCATCTTGGCAATGAGCAGCTGGCCATCATAAATCTGTTATTGGAGGAAAAGGAAATGAAGAAACAAATGAGTAACGCTGGGCGTGAAACTCCGCTCCGCTCGCGGAGTTTGTGGAGTTTTGGCAAATTCACCTTCTGCGTAGAACACGGAGTTGCCAAAAAACTCTGCACTCCGCAACGGAGCAGAGTTTTTTTTGGTTTGCTCACCCAAAATGCATTTTCGTATGCGCTGGAGCAACTTACAGGGTGCCTGTGATCACCAACGAGATTTCCCGAGCCGTTCACGAGCGCCACCAGATGTGCTAGGTGGCCGCATTGTCCCACAAGAGTTTGCAATCGCGAACACATCATTCAAGCGCACCATCAGACTTCTGGCGGAAGTTTTGTGAAGAACCTGATCCCGAATGCGCAGAGTCTACCGCGACTGCAATCTGGAGAAGGTTCTCTCCCCGAGCAGCATCAAAACCTTATCAAAATGATGATTTGGATAAAAAAAACTCCTCAAATTGACATTTGGCTGTACTTTTTTGTGCAAGGAGTCCTTTTTCTTTTTTAACTTTTTTTTCAAGAGGAAAGAAGTGCCCCAGAGTCTCCAACTTCCTGTTCCTGTCCAGCAGGCTCCTCCCAGTGCTTTGCCCATCTCCTGGTCACTTTTCATTTGGATTTGGAGCTGGAAGGATCACTCTTTGTGTCTGCTGCATAATATATCATTGGATTTGAGAACTTTGAATTTGAGATTTCACAAGTAAGTTGGAAAAGTTGTGGTGTTTGTTTGATTGGGGTCATGCACTTAGATTTATTTATACTTTTCATCATTTTTTTTAAAATGTATTGTGGTGGGTGGCCTGTATTTTCAGTAGGGGCCTAGTTGTTTCTTTGTAAGTAATTTTTCTTCTTTTATAAAGGAAACACGTTGCACAGTTCACTACATTTTTCTCTATGTTTTGAACACAATTTGCAGTATTTATTTAATTCACTATGTAGCAGAGTAGTCTGCCAAAAATTGGCCTTCCTCAGCCAGTTGGACCAGAGCTACTCATGGGTGAATCAAACAACTGTTTCTATGGTGTCTGTTGAATTTAAAGTTTACTAACATCATTTTGGCCATGGATGGCATTGGATTAAAAATACAAAATGTGTTTTTTGTGGTATTTCACCTTTTTTCTTTCATGTGTTAAATTAAATGCCTTTGTTGGATGTGTGCGGTTGTAACTTGCAAACCTTTTTAGCCCTGTGTATTTTCGTTTTTGGCATTGCTGCATTAAAGATGTGTTGTTTAGCATGCCTCCTTTGTCTGTCCAGTCTGTGGGTGTGTTTGTAATAGTGGGCCATCATTTGCCTTGGCTGAGCCTCCCCATTTAGCCAGGGGCCATTTTGTAAAGTCTGTGTCCATATAGGCCTGCTTGAGTTTATTGTTTTCCCAGGCCTCCTGCTTGTTGTTGTTGTGAGCATGTAGCTGGCGGCCATTTTGTGGAGGCAGTTAGTGTGCTTTTGCCATAGCCTGCATGTATTTCTTTTGTTCCTCTTGGCTTATTGCTTCTTGTTGTGGTAGCCTGGCCATGTAGCTGGTGACCATTTTGTGAAGGCAGCCAGTTTGCTTTTGCCATAGGCCTGCATTGTCTCTCTTCCCTTTCTAGGCTTGTTGTTGTGGCCTGGCCATGTGGCTGGTGGCCATTTTGTGAAGGCAGCCAGTGTGCTTTTGCCACAGGCCTGCATTGTCTTCCCTTTGTAGGCTTATTATTGCTTGTTGTTGTGGCCTGGCCATGTGGCTGGTGGCCATTTTGTGAAGGCAGCCAGTGTGCTAATGCCATAGGCCTGCATGCCTTCTTTGTGGTGGCCATGTCTTCTTGCTGGTTGTTGTTTTGCATGCAATTTTTTCTTTTTTTATTCAGGAAAACATTTAGCACCGTTCACTACATTTTCTCCATGTTTTTAACCCCTTCGCTGCTAGGCCTTTTCCCCTCCTGTGCTAAGCCTTTTTTTGGCTATTTGGGGTAGTTCGCGCTTAGGCCCCTGTAACTTTTGACCACATAAGGTATCCATGCCAAATTTGCGTCCTTTTTTCCAACATCATGGGGATTCTAAAGGTACCCAGGGTTTGTGGATTCCCTGGAGGGGACACAGAAATTAGCCAAAATACAGCTAAAATTTGTTTTTTGGGGAAAAATGCGAAAAAGGGCTACAGATGAAAGCATCTGATTTTTTCCCTGCAAATGGCATCAAAAAAGGGGTTGTTTTGCTGAAATCACCATCTTCCCAGCTTTCAGGGACAAGCAGACTTTTGTCAGAAAACCAAAATTTTGTACACAGTGTTGGCATTTTTCTGGGACATAGCCTATTTTTGCTATTTTTTGTGCTTTCAACCTCCTTCCAGTTAATGGTAGAAATGGGTATGAAAGCAATAATGGATCCTGGAAAGCCATACACTTCTGAAAAGTAGACAAAATTCTGAATTCAGCAAGGGGTCATTTGTGTAGATCCTTCAAGTTTTCTTTATAGAAACAAAAAGTTAAACATAGGAAAAATAGAAAATTAGTTGAAAAAAACAGCCATTTGTGTTAATGTTTTCACCTGTAACTTCTTCTAATTATGACAGCTACTTGAAAGCAATATACCATTACATCCGCTGGACCTTTCTGGTTGTGGTGATATATAGGACTTGTAGGTTCACCAAGAACCCGACGAACCCAGAGCCAATAACTGAGCAGCGTCTTGCAATGGTTTTTTATTATGTCCCGGGTATATAGCAATTATTCTGGGAAAATTTATACATGGAAAAATCGGTATGAAAGACACCTATGTATTTCTGAAATGGGAACAAAATATAGAGTTTAGAAACAGTAGATATTTGCACATTTCCGAAATTGGGAGTACCCATACTAGCATGAGAATTATAGGTCATTTTTCAAAATGACTTCTTTTTTACACATTGTCTTTCATTTGGAAGGCAGAAATGCATCGAAAGTCAATAGATAATAACAGTTGCTCTACAATTTTGTGTTACCCTAAGTCTCCCGATAAAAATGGTACCTCACTTGTGTGGGTAGGCCTAGTGCCCGCGACAGGAAACGGCACCAAACGCAACGTGGACACACCACATTTTCACAGTGAAAAATGACCCTTTTTTTGCAAAGTGCCTAGCTGTAGTTTTTGAACCCTAGCTCTGCCGGCACCTAGGGAAACCTAGCAAAACTATACATTTTTGAAAACTAGACACCCAGGGGAATCCAGTATGGGGAGACTTGACTGGCTCTCACCTGGTTCTGTTACCCAGAATCCCTTGCAAACCTAAAAAAGTATAAAAAAAAACACATTTTCCTCACTTTTCTATGGTGGAAAGTTCTGGAATCTGCGTGGATCCACAAAATTCCACCCACCCACGTATTCCCCAAAGTCTTTTGAGAAAAATGGTACCCCACTTGTGTGGGTAGGCCTAGTGCCCGCGACAGGAAACGGCCCAAAACTCAACGTGGACACACCACATTTTCACAGTGAAAAATGACCCTTTTTTTGCAAAGTGCCTAGCTATAGTTTTTGAACCCTAGCTCTGCCGGCACCTAGGGAAACCTAGAAAACCTATACATTTTTGAAAACTAGACACCAAGGGGAATCCAGGATGGGGTGACTTGACTGGCTCTCACCAGGTTCTGGTACCCAGAATCCCTTGCAAACCTAACAAATTGTCAAAAAAAACACATTTGCCTCACTTTTCTGTGGTGGAAAGTTCTGGAATCTGCGTGGCTCCACAAAATTCCACCCACCCCGCGTTCCCCAAAGTATTCCGAAAAAAATGGTACCTCACTTGTGTGGGTAGGCCTAGGGCCCGCGACAGGAAACAGAGCAAAACGCAACGTGGACACACCACATTTTCACAGTGAAAAATGACCCTTTTTTTGCAAAGTGCCTAGCTGTAGTTTTTGAACCCTAGCTCTGCCGGCACCTAGGGAAGCCTAGCAAACCTATACATTTTTGAAAACTAGACACCCAGGGGAATTCAGGATGGGGTGACTTGACTGGCTCTCACCAGGTTCTGGTACCCAGAATCCCTTGCACACCTAAAAAATTGTCAAAAAACCACATTTTCCTCACTTTTCTGTGGTGGAAAGTTCTGGAATCTGCGTGGATCCACAAAATTCCACCCACCCCGCGTTCCCCAAAGTCTTCCGAGAAAAATTGTACCTCACTTGTGTGGGTAGGCCTAGTGCCCGTGACAGGAAACAGCGCAAAACGCAACGTGGACACACCTCATTTTCACAGTGAAAAATGACCTTTTTTTGCAAACTGCCTAGCTGTAGTTTTTGAACCCTAGCTCTGCCGGCACCTAGGGAAACCTAGCAAACCTATACATTTTTAAAAACTAGACACCCAGGGGAATCCATGATGGGGTGACTTGACTGGCTCTCACCAGGTTCTGGTACCCAGAATCCCTTGCAAACCTAAAAAATTGTGAAAACAAACACATTTTCCTCACTTTTCTGTGGTGCAAAGTTCTGGAATCTGCGTGGATCCACAAAATTCCACACACCCAGCGTTCCCCAAAGTCTTCCGAGAAAAATGGTATCTCACTTGTGTGGGTAGGCCTAGTGCCCGCGACAGGAAACAGCGCAAAACGCAATGTGGACACACCACATTTTCACAGTGAAAAATGACCCTTTTTTTGCAAAGTGCCTAGCTGTAGTTTTTGAACCCTAGCTCTGCCGGCACCTAGGGAAACCTAGCAAACCTATACATTTTTGAAAACTAGACACCCAGGGGAATCCAGGATGGGGTGACTTGACTGGCTCTCACCAGGTTCTGGTACCCAGAATCCCTTGCACACCTAAAAATTGTCAAAAAACCACATTTTCCTCACTTTTCTGTGGTGGAAAGTTCTGGAATCTGCGTGGATCCACAAAATTCCACCCACCCCGCGTTCCCCAAAGTCTTCCGAGAAAAATTGTACCTCACTTGTGTGGGTAGGCCTAGTGCCCGTGACAGGAAACAGCGCAAAACGCAACGTGGACACACCTCATTTTCACAGTGAAAAATGACCTTTTTGCAAACTGCCTAGCTGTAGTTTTTGAACCCTAGCTCTGCCGGCACCTAGGGAAACCTAGCAAACCTATACATTTTTAAAAACTAGACACCCAGGGAATCCATGATGGGGTGACTTGACTGGCTCTCACCAGTTTCTGGTACCCAGAATCCCTTGCAAACCTAAAAAATTGTGAAAACAAACACATTTTCCTCACTTTTCTGTGGTGCAAAGTTCTGGAATCTGCGTGGATCCACAAAATTCCACACACCCAGCGTTCCCCAAAGTCTTCCGAGAAAAATGGTATCTCACTTGTGTGGGTAGGCCTAGTGCCCGCGACAGGAAACAGCGCAAAACGCAATGTGGACACACCACATTTTCACAGTGAAAAATGACCCTTTTTTTGCAAAGTGCCTAGCTGTAGTTTTTGAACCCTAGCTCTGCCGGCACCTGGAGAAAATTAGCAAACCTATACATTTTTGAAAACTAGACACCCAGGGGAATCCAGTATGGGGTGACTTGACTGGCTCTCACCAGGTTCTGGTACCCAGAATCCCTTGCAAACCTAAAAAATTGCGAAAACAAACACATTTTCCTCACTTTTCTGTGGTGGAAAGTTCTGGAATCTGCGTGGATCCACAAAATTCCACCCACCCTGCGTTCCCCAATGTCTTCCGAGAAAAATGGTACCTCACTTGTGTGAGTAGGCCTAGTGCCCGCGACCGGAAACAGTGCAAAACGCAACGTGGACACACCACATTTTCACAGTGAAAAATGACCCTTTTTTTGCAAAGTGCCTAGCTGTAGTTTTTGAACCCTAGCTCTGCCGGCACCTAGGGAAACCTAGCAAACCTATACATTTTTGAAAACTAGACACCCAGGGAAATCCAGGATGGGGTGACTTGACTGGCTCTCACCAGGTTCTGGTACCCAGAATCCCTTGCAAACCTAAAACATTGTCAAAAAAAACACATTTTCCTCAATTTTCTGTGGTGGAAAGTTCTGGAATCTGCGTGGATCCACAAAATTCCACCCACCCCGCATTCCCCAAAGTCTTCCGAGAAAAATGGTACCTCACTTGTGTGGGTAGGCCTCGTGCCCGTGATAGGAAACAGCGCAAAACGCAACATGGACACACCACATTTTCACAGTGAAAAATGACCCTTTTTTTGCAAAGTGCCTAGCTGTAGTTTTTGAACCCTAGCTCTGCCGGCACCTAGGGAAACCTACCAAACCCACACATTTCTGAAAAGTAGACACCTGGGGTATTCCAGTGAGATATGTCTTGCGTGGATCCCCCAACGTTTTCTTACCCAAAATCCCCTGCAAACCTGAAATGTTGCTGAAAAAATCACTTTTTTCACACATTTGTGTGTGGGAAAGTTGTGGCATCACCGGGCTGACACAAATTTCCTACCACCCAGCGTTCCCCCAGGTCTCCCGATAAAAATGGTGCCTCACTCGGGTGGGAGGCCCAAGTACCCGCGACAGGCAAGGGCCCAAATCGTATTGAGGCAACATCAAAATTGCCTATCACAAAACAACCTGGTTTTGCAAGGGGGATCCCATGAATTTTTGGCCCGGGGCTCGGCGGCCACCTAGGGAAACCTACCAAACCCACACATTTCTGAAAACTAGACACCCGGGGGATTTCAGGGAGGTGTGGCTTGCGTGTATCCCAGAACGTTTTCTTACCCAGAATCCCCTGCAAACCTGAAATTTTGCTGAAAAAATCACTTTTTTCACACATTTGTGTGTGGGAAAGTTGTGGCATCACCGGGCTGACACTCCAATTTTTTTTTTTTTTTTTATATTTATTGCGATTTTATATAGCGCGAACATTACCCGAAGGTGTCAGAGCGCTTTACAAAAGAACCAGTTGCGTTACATAAGGACTTTGGATTACATGAGTTACATAGGAGATACAAATGGAGGAAAAAATTGCAAATGTACAAGTTGTAAAGTCACTCAAGGAAGAGATACAAACAGATAAACTCTAAGATCACATAGGAATGGTAGAAGTACAAAGGTCAACTACATATACAAGTGGTTAGAGTTATATATATACACAAGTTGCAAATTCACACAGGGTTACATTTTAAAAGTGATTAGGCTTAGACAATTATATATTACATATTTACAGAGCAGGAAATTCTTGCCATCGTTGAGCCAGGTGTTCAGGAGGTCTTGCACTCAAGGGTGGTGGTTTTTACGAAGTCGGGTCTCCCGCCTGGTTCAAGCACCAGCAGTGAGGTACCGGCAGGCCTAGCGCGCCAAAACCGCGTATAGACATTGAAAGCTGCAGGCACCATGTTAAGTCAGGCAGACTAAGAGTCAAAAGGAGGACAGTTCGTTAAAATTTAGCTTTGGTCAGTTCACCCCTTGGGAGAGGATTGGTCTGCCCTTACTGTCCCTTCTGGGCCCCAGTCTTGTGGTTGCTCCTTCCCTCCTGCACATTATTTACCTCGCACGCCGACTCTGGCACTCGCGGAGGTATTGATGCCTGTATTTGTCCCTGCGACCGCCATTTTGAAGACAGGCAGGCCGCTTGGGGGCTTTCTAGGTCATTCAGGTGCCGCTGGGGGGCCCCGGTCTTGTAGTCCCCTAAGCCCCCGGTGCCGATGTTCGCTGCGGTATCTCTGCTCACCGGTGGGCTCTGGCGGCCCCAAGGCTCCACTCCATTGTTGCGCTCCACTCCACGAGGCTCTGGTCGCAAGGAGCTCCGGTCGAGTTCTCGGTCTCGTCTCGGTCGCGGCTTCCGGTGCTTTCTCCTATCCGGCCGGGACCTCACCGAGGATCTTCACTCTCCAGGTGCGTCGCATGCCTCAGAGCAGCCGGAGGAGGCTCCAACGAGGGTCCAGAGTTCACTGGACTGTGGAGGGGTCAGCCGTTGCTTCTGAGAGAAATCTACGGGACCAAAGAGGTGAGCAGGGACTTTGGGAGTTGGAAGTGGAAAAGATTGAAGGCGAATGGATGGGTAGACAAGAGGATTTTCACCGATTTGGTGAACTCTGACCCGGGAGCTCCCGGGCTGAGCTCCTACCCGGTGGCCATGGGACCGCTCCCCCCTCCCTGGTGTCTAGTGGGTGGATCCCTGCTTGGGGATCGCGCTCCTGGGGCGATCCCCAAGCAGGGATCCACTGGGAGGGGTACCATTGGAAAGGGAGATTCTCCCTTTCCAATGATACCTCTCCCGTCTTTCTACGTGCCCGGGGGCTGAGATAGCCCCCTGAGCACATAGAAAGTGAAACTGAAATGAGCCTAAAGGCTCATTTCAGCTTCGGTTTCTGTGCAATGAGGACAGCGCGACGTGCGCGCTGATCCTCATGGCACAGAAACCAGGGAGGGGGCCTCGGGAGCTGGGGAAGCTCTTCCCCAGCTCCCAAGGTCACAGGGATGAAATAGAAATCCCTCTTCTGTCTGCAGCAGAGGGATTTCATGTCCCTGGCCTCATGACGGAATGGTTCCGTCATGAGCACAGGGGCACCGATGCTCATGACGGAACCATTCCGTCATGAGCATCGAAGGGGTTAATAAATTTGGAATATTGATTTGAATTGATTCACTATGTGACCTAGTCTGCCAATGGGTTTTCCAACCAATAGGCCCAGTGCATGAAACAACAGTTTCTGTGGTGTCTATTGAATTTAAACATTATTTTGGCCATGGAAGGCATTGGATTGAAAATACAACATAGGTTTTTATTGTGGTATTTCACCAAGTTTTTTTTCATGTGTGTTCTTAAATTAAATACCTTTGTTCGATGTGTGTGTATGTAACTTGCAAACCTTTTTAGCCCTGTGGATTTTTGTTTTTGGCATTGTGCATTAAAGATGTGTTGTTTAGAATGCCTCTTTTGTCTGGTCAGTGTGTGACTGTGTTTGTAATAGTGGGCCATCACTTGCCTTGGCTGAGCCTCCCGTTGTGGCCAGGGGCCATTTTGTAAAGTCTGTGTCCTTAGTCCATATACTCCATATAGGTCTGCTTGAGTTCATTGTTTTCCAGGCCTTTTGCTTGTTGTTATTGTGTAGGTGTAACCATGTGGCTGGTGGCCATTTTGTGGAGGCAGTTAGTGTGCTTTTGCCATATAGGCCTGCATTTTTGTCTTCCCTTTGTACCCCTTGGCTTATTGCTTCTATTGTTATTTGTCAGCTGCAGCTCCCTGAGTGCTGCATCCCATGTGATGCACAATGCCAAAGCCTTAAATTTGTATTTTTGTTGTTGTTCCTCTTCTTTACTATCCTTCCTGAGTGTTGTGTACTCAGTACACCACAAAGGCCCTTTTTGTTGTCAAAGTCTCACAAATGGTTACACTGTATTGTTAATTATTTTAATAACTGAGGTAATAACACTAACAAGTGTGACCACACACACACACTAAATTATATTATATTTGTTTGTACTAGTAATTGAACCACAACAATGCTACGTTTCACCGATGTTCTTCTTGCTTCTTTGTTTTTAGGTGCACAAAAGAGGAGACAAAATCACCCATTATACTGCCAGACAGAAAGCCTGCACCCTGCGCACAATGTCATGTGACGCGTGACCACAGACAGAGATCTCTTCAACTTGTGAACACAAGGAGACGATGGACGGGGCACTGAAACTTTTCAGACACTCACCCCCAGTCACAGATCTGGGTTGAATCCATCATCGTTCTTTAGCTCACTTCGCCACCTCAGTTCAGACCCAGCTATATGCAAATCAGTCTTGACCCTGTGCCTCATGGAAACAGTCTAGCCCGAACTGCCAAGCCAGGTATTCCCTGAACCAGTGATCCAGCGCTTACAATAAAAATATTTTCTCCTACTATGTTTTTGGGTCATCCAGGTGCAATTATTCTCTAACACACACACACTATATCCATATGACGTTGGGGCCCATAACACCGCATATACATTCACTTACTCATTTATTTCCCTGGATTTTCCTCCGACATGAAACCTAGGAGAAAATGATTCGCTGGAAGGAGACGGGATACCTCTTTTATAAAGACACAATAATTCTCATTTGTTTTTAAGGTATTCCGCTCATTGGTCGATGGACCAACTAGTAGGAATCAGTTGATGGTGATTAAGACCAGCTCAATCACAATGAACTCTTTTACCAAATCATTATTAATCATTATGCTAAAGAAAATCACTGAGTCATTTGTTTAAAGAATAATAAAGTTTATATAAAGTTTTGAATGCAGGAAATTCGAGATTAATTTATTATTCAGAGCATTGCGTTTATCATCATTATAAGAATAATTGTAAATTGCATGACACTTTTATTAGACCGAAAATGAGGTTATCATACTAAGGACTCTATAGATCAACCTATCTATCTCTTGGGGAAATCCTAATAATTCTAATATAAATCTTTGTCAAATGCTAGTTCTCCTAAAGCGGAATTTCATACTCAACTGGAAAAATAAAATAACAGCAGCAGCATCAGCTCGTCAGCATCAGCAACCGCAAACTCTCCCATCTACAGCATCTAACTTCTTCAGCATCTCCCGCAGCATCCTGCAGCATTCTAACCCCTCCCACCAAGAGTAGGTCTTCTTATACCCTAATTCTAGCTTACAACATAAAATGTTTCTTCTTTCATGGCGCGATTCATTCTCATTGGTCCAAAACTCAGGTCCCTATACATTCTAATCAAACTTCCTGGTCTTAACTAGTTCCGTGAGGAATGTCCATGCAAGCATCGTTTCCCACAGTTCATGCACTTGCTCATCCGTTTTGATCAGTCCAAATTGTTTCTTTTTCTGCAACAATTTATATAATAGAGTTCTTTCTATTGATTCAACCAGGCTTCTCACGCTTCTTGCTGATCATCTTGGCACACATCTGCTCAGAAGGGTCACAGCAGCCTTGACCATACTTTCATCTTAGCTTCTCGGCATCAGCACGTGATCATCCTTTTGCAACAGCCTCTCTCCTCTATCACATGGTCGCATCCGCTTCTGCGCACTCTAGTAACTCGCGGCCATTTTATATTACTGCTCGGCAGGCCTAAGCGCACTATTTCTAAAGAAAACAAAATATTATTAAAACAATGAAATATAAACCCTTTCGTTTCCCTCCCGTCTTTCTACGTACCCCAATTAGGTATTACCTAGCAGAAGCAACATATAACGCTGTCCCTTACTTACCATCGCTTTATTTTGCAACCACACGTTTTATTCAAAGCACAAATCATGCATTTTATTATTATTTTAGTACGCAAAATATTATGTTATGTTAGAAACATAAACAATTATTAGTTCATTATTTTGCACATTAAACTGCCTGTTATCCTTACCCCAATACATACATTGTTGGTTATTTACTTGAACGAACATGTTTATTATTATTATACAAAAATATTAGGAGGTTAAAATTTTTATATTTACCCTGCTCCATCAACTCCCCCCTTTGGTGATTTTTAATATCACCACACAAACCCAAGTTATACAATTTTCTCAGACAGCATATATCTTTTATCCATTTGCTTTTGTTAGTTTTATACTTCTGTATCGCTTTCAACTTGTCTCTTTGTTTTCTTGTACATGTTCTCTTTTATTTCTTCTAACTCTATTTCACCTATTTCTCTCTCTCTCTCTTTGTTTATCATATTTTCTTTTTCTATCTTATTCTGCTTTCTTCTTCTCTTTATACATGTTACTGCAAGCTTCAATACTAATATTATTATTATTATCATGGTTGCTATTATTATAACTTTCCCTATTATTAATCCACTCATTCTTGTTAACCAATTCGTTACAGAAGAAAACCCTTTACCAAGTTTTCCCCAAACACTTTCAACCTCCAGTGGAACTAGTTCTTTGTGCAAATTTGTAATATTTGTTATATACTTCTGTATATTTTCGCTTTTATCAGGAATGTAAGTGCAACAATGTTGGACTTTCAGCATTCCACAGACTCCGCCCTCTTTTGCCAAAAGAATGTCAAGGGCAAGACGATTTTGCATCACCATAGCTCTCATGGCAACCATCTCGGTATTTACCATTAAGAACCCTCCAGCAGTATCTGTAGATAAACGATCTACTACTGTGGATAATTTCCGAATTCTGAATGCATTCAAAGATATTCCCACTGCTGGTATCAATGCACCAAAAATATCACCTACTATTTCTGAAAAACTTTCCCTTTTTCTACGTGTAAAGGTATTTATCATTTTGTGTGTTCCTTTTTCTTTTCTATCCACATGAAAAATCTTTGGAAAGACCAGGCCTAAATAACATGATCCATACCAATGGTCCGGCAACCTATAATAAGCCCTATTCCCACAAACGTAATAAATCCCTGGAAATATTGGATCTTTTCCCCCTTTGAATCCCCATCCACCTATAATTTGGTAATTGTCATGGCAATTACTGGAACCCACAAAATAATTGTCATATCTTGTCTTATTTCTTCTAATGCACAACCTTCCCTGTTGGGGCCAATCCAGAGTCATAGCTGCATTTATCTTTTTCTTGTCATGATGGTCTTCCTCAAACGCCCAAAGAGGTGTTTTTGTCTCTTCTATTACTTTTCTTTCAAATTTCACTCTTCTCTCCTCAACCATTTCTAGGAATACCTTTTCTTCCTTCTTTAACTCACAGGTAAGGTTGTACCTAAATATATTATCTAATGTTAAAATCTTATCTTCTAAGAAATATTCACCAAATGTCTTTCCCTCTTTTATTTTATTAAGCTCGGGAACTACAGAAACCTTTGCAAAAATCCTATCTACATCAGTGTAATAATATTCTAATCTGCCTGTTTTATAAAATAAGCTTGCTAATACACTACATGTTATTCCATATGTCAAAGGGAGGTGATGATAAGTCACACCCTCTGCTACAGATGCAGGCAACTGCATACAAACATAACAATCCCTTACATCCATTGTTTCTACGTACTCATACAGTAATTTAGTAAACACATTCTTTGAAAAATCTGTTATTGATTTGTCCTTATGTAATTCTGCACTACTCCTTAAAATAACTGGCTCTTGAGTGTTAGCTCCTTTTTCTTTCTCAGTGTTATTAGACTTTTCCACTACAGCTAAACTTATAGGAATAGTTATTGCTAAAACTACCCATACTGTTATTAATAATCCTGTACAAAAACAGCACATTTTGCACCATCTACTTAAAAACTCACATCTACATTTTCTATCTCTAATATTCTCCATTTTGTACTTGTTTTCTAGAAAATTGTGTCACTACACCTCAGAAATGACTTGCTTGCCACTCTGTACTTTCAAAATTTTGTCTTTGCTTGGTTCTTTCTTTTAATTCTTTCTCAGAATTCTTTCTTTGTCACATCCGGTGAATTCGTCAGTTCAGTGTTTTGTCAAATCCGGTAAACTATCTACAGTAACCACTTCAGGTTTGTTTCTTCAGGTTTGTTGCACTTCACTTACTCCCATCAGGTTTCTTTGTTCTGGGTTTTCGTGAGTGTTCAATTCTTCTTTGTAACTAGTCAGAGCACGATACAACCATTCAGGTGATCTGTACTTCTGATTCACTTTCTTTATTCTTTTTGTTTTCTGCAAGTGTTTACCACCTTGTTTTCCTTGCTCCTTTTGACTTGTTATTTCATTCACTTGTTCAGCACTTTTTCCATCCAATTTTACGATTCTGTATCTTAATTTTCTTACTTCGTTGGGCCAATTGTCTCCTTTTCTTGGCCTTTTTGCTTCACTTCCTTTTTCCTCTCTTTCTGTTTTCCAATTTCTTTTTCTTGTCTCTAGTTTTTCATTTCTTTCTTCTCCACTTTCTTCTGATTCTGTTTCAATCTTTTCGTTATTTCCTCTTAATTTGAAACTAATTATTTCGCTTTCAGCTACTTGTGGTTCTTTTCTTATCTTCCTTCGTTCACCTACTTCTGTCCCTCCTCGAGGTTCTTCCGGTTTTGTGTTAGTTTCTCTATCTGCTTCTAAATTTCCCTGTTCTTGTGTTTGACTATCTGTCCCTACTGCTCCTCGGGGTTTTTCCGATTTTCCTAACTTTTGGTTTGAAACTCTCCCTTCTTCATCTATTAATATTATCTTCGAAGGAATTTTACCACAACTTGTACTTGGTTGTTCACTGTCACTGTTTTCTGGCTCAGTTTCTTCTCTTATGCTTTCAAAATTCCACTTTGTTTTTGAGATTTCTTCTTCTTCTGAATGTTCTGTATCAGATTCTGAACTAGTATCAGATTTTTCCAGATGTCGACTTACAGGTCGATCTTCAAATTCTGGAACTTCAGCTATTTCCTCTATTTCTTCTTCTTCTTCTTCTATCGTTTCACTTGTAATTGGGTCTTCCAGATGTCGACTTACAGGTCGATCTTCAAGTTCTGGCACCCTGTTTGTCTCCTCTTCTCTTTCTGATGCTGAACGGTTGTCTAATATTTCCAGATGTCGACTCACAGGTCGATCTTTAGGTTCTGGAACTCTGATGGTGTGGCTGGCATGTACCCAGTGTTTCACTCCTGCACACTTAACTGCGGTGGTCGTCACTAGGATCACTTGTCGTGGTTCGTCCCAGCGAGGAACCAAACAGTTTCTTCTCCGGTGGACTTTTATTCGAACCCAATCTCCTGGATTCAAGTTGTGAGCTGGTTTTCTTTCAAGAGTGGTCGCATCCGGTCCAACCTGATGAAACACAGAACGCACCACATCAGCCAATCCTTTGCAATAATCCAGTACTAGATCATCAGTTATAGTCAGTAGCTTGTTGACAGGTACTTGTGCTTGTCTCATTGCTCGTCCCATGATTATCTCATGTGGACTGAGTCCAGTCTTCCTTTCCGGAATACTTCTGATTGTCATCAGAACCAATGGCAAAACATCTGGCCATTTCAGTCCTGTAGCTTGACACATTTTTCCTAACCTATTTTTGATTGTTCCATTCACTTGCTCTACTATTCCAGAAGCCTCTGGTCTGTATGCACAATGCAGTTTCTGTTTAATACTAAGGGCTTCACAAATCAGTTTAACTAATTCGTTTTGGAAATGTGTTCCTCTATCTGTTTCAATCGTGACTGGAAAACCATACCTCGGAATGAATTCTCGCAGCAAAAGTTTTGCTACTGTGATACTGTCATTCCTTCTTGTTGGATATGCCTCCACCCAACGGGAAAACAAACAGACGACCACTAAAACATACCTCAATCTGCTGCAAGGTGGCATTTCTATGAAGTCCATCTGCATTCTGGTAAAAGGACCCCCTTCTCGTCCTATTCTCCCTAGACTCATTACTGTCTTCCTTCCTGGATTTAACTGTTGACAAGTCAGACATCTTTGACAAAGACTCTCAGCTATGGCTCTGAATTTTGGATTGTACCATGTCTGTCTAAAAAGTCTGATCATTGAATCTCTCCCAATATGGGCTTGCCCATGGTACATCCGTGCCATGTCAGAAATCATGCTATCAGGCATAACTGGTCTCTCATCCCTGTAAACCCATACATCAGTTTCTTCATGTTTCCTGCATCCTGCTTTTAGCCAAGTATCTTTTTCTTCATCTTCTGCAGCTTCTTGTAACTGTCTTACCTGATCCCATGTTTCAATTGAGTTAGTAAAAAGCAATGGACAAGAAATATGTTCTCTCTCGTGGCATTTATTCAAAGAAACCACATTCTTTGCACAGTACTGTGCCATTTCGTCAGCATATTTGTTGCCAACAGTAATGTAGTCTTCCCCATTTTTATGTGCATTGCACTTCACTACAGCGATCTCTTTAGGCAGCTGTATCGCCTCAAGCAACTTTTTCACAAAATCTCCATTCCTTATGGGTGTCCCTGCAGACGTCAAGAAACCCCTTTGAGACCAAATCTGACCAAAATCATGCACGACCCCAAAGCCGTACTGGCTGTCAGTCATAATCGTAACCCGTACATTTCTTCCCAACTTACATGCTTGAATCAGAGCTACTAATTCTGCAACTTGGGCAGACCGTACACCTTTCAAACAAGATGCTTCCAATACAGTTGCTACTGTGCAAACTGCATATGCTGCACTTAGAACTCCATCACTCGTTCTTAAACATGAGCCATCCACAAGCAGAATGTAATCTGATTCTTTCAAAGGCTCATCTCGTATATCAGCTCTTGGTTTAGTACAGTATTCGAGCACATTCAGACAACCGTGATCTACTTCATCCATTTCAATCACATTCTCTTCATCTGGCAATGATGTTGAAGGATTTACATTCATACATCTGTCAATGGTCACATTATCTGCACTCAAAATTACCTTTTCATACCTAGTCAGCCGACTATGTGTCATGTATTGTGTTTTTGTTCTTGTTAAAAGAATTTCCACAGAATGGGGAACGTACACTCTCAATGGATACCCCATCACTATGCCTTCACTCTGTTCCAGACTCACACAAGTAGCAGCAACTGCTTTCAAACATCCAGGCAACGCTTTTGCTACAGGGTCTAAAACAGCTGAAAAATATGCAATTGGTCTTTTCATAGTTCCATGTCTCTGCACCAAAACAGAAAATGCGCATCCATCTCTTTCACTGCAAAACAGCTCAAAATCTTTCTCATAGTCAGGCATTCCTAATGCTGGAGCCTCACACAATTTCTTTTTCAGTTCTCTGAATGCTTTCATTTCTTCATCATTCATTTCAAAAGGATCTTTAACATCCTTCTTTGTCAGTTTCTGCAATGGTTTAGCAATTAGTGAAAAACCGCTTATCCATTGTCGACAATATCCAACCATTCCCAAAAACATTCTTACCTCTCTTTGTGTCATTGGAGCTCTCATTCCTTGAATCATTTTTATTCTCTCTGTCGTTACCTTTCGTACTCCTTTCTCAATTTTATGCCCTAAATACTGGACTTCTTGTTTACAAAACTGCAATTTTGAAGGGGACACTTTATGTCCTCTTTTTGCCAAATGATTCAGCAAAGCAATCATGTCATTAACACATGCTTCCTTTGTTTTTGATGCCATCAGTAGGTCATCAATATACTGAACCATTACTGACTTTTCTGGCATTTTTAAATCTTCCAATGATTTCTTTAGGATCTGATTAAAGATTGAGGGACTTTCTGTATACCCTTGAGGAATTCGGCACCATGCCAAAATACGCTCTCCAAACCTAAACGCAAATATTGGCTGGCTATCTGGATGTAATGGAATAGAGAAAAATGCATGACATAAATCAATCACAGTGTACCACTCTGCTTCGCGTGGAATCTGGTATAGAATCACGGCAGGGTTCGGTACTATTGGGCAACAAGGTACAACAATTTTGTTTACCTTTCTTAAATCCTGTACGATTCTATATGTTCCATTTGGCTTTTTCAGTCCCATTATTGGCGAATAAAATGGACTGCTCATGATTTCTTTTAGAATCCCTTGTTCAATCATTTTATTTATTACTGGCGTTATTCCTTCAATTATTTCTGGAGTCAATTTATACTGGGGCGTATTTGGGTAACTCGTTCCTTCTTTTACTGAAATTTTTACGGGATCTACTCCTTTCATTAATCCTACATCTTCTCCTGTCAAGTCCCACACTTCTTCTTTTACTGTCCCTTTCAACTCAATTGGGATTTTCTCTGCATCAAATACAGGAAACAAATGATTTACTTCTGATTCTAAATTTACCATTGTCATTTTGTACAGTACAACCTCATCTGGAGTCTGAAATGCAATTCCGTCTGGAGTACAATAAATTGTGCAATTCATCTTACACAATAAATCGCGTCCTAAAAGGTTAACGGGACTACAATCACACACCACAAATCGGTGCATTTCACTAAATGGACCAATTCTTACCTTTACTAATCTAGTAAGAGGCGTTTCAATTTGCTGATTGGAAACTCCAACCACTTGTATAGGTTCACCTGAGAGAGGGAGATTTGGAATTTCCACTGACCTAACAGTAGAACGGGTAGCTCCAGTGTCAACAAGGAAGGTTATATTTGCACCATTCACTTCTCCATCCACAAATGGACCTGACTGGTCTACCTCTAGAGTTGCGCCAAGCACGCACTCTTCCCTCTCTTTCAGACACCGTCATGAGCTTTCATACGACTCATCCTCACTCTGTCGTAACCAATATTGTGAGATTTCAGCTGCACGTGACAACTGTTTTACCTGTTCTCCTCTGTAGAATCCTGTTTCTGCACTGTATTTCTGTTGATTAGCACTCTTGGGAAGTGGCGGTTGTGGCACCTGACCTTGTTGAGTAACTACCTCACTCTGCACCTGTGAATTTAATGTTTGATTTTCTACATTAGGTTTAGGAGGAAATTTACACTCTTTTCTCCAATGCCCTAGCTTTCCGCAATTGTGGCATGGCCACTTTTTCTTCGCCTCATCTATGCTCATTTGTCCTTTTCCTTTACCTATATTAGGTCGGGATTTAAACTGTCCTGTTTCACTGCTAGTATTATTCAACTGAGCTTCTTGCTTCTCTGCAACTTTCACCTGTGCCCACATGGCTTTTTCTTTCAATTTACGCTGTTTACTCTCAATTTCATCACTGCAATACTTAGCATATCTCAAAACCTCATCCACTGTGCTATTCTGCCACCCTATCAAATGCTGCTTAATCCTTTCACTTATCTCCGGTGTTAATCCATACACAAACCTATATACAAAATGACTCATGTTCTTCTCACTTAGCGTCTCATAACCACTATACTGTTTGAAAACCAACAACAATCTCTCATAGTACGCATGCACTGATTCTTTGCTTTCCTGTGTTGTTCTGTCTATTTTCACCCAATCTGTTTCTTTTGGTGGAATCTTATTCTTCAAAAAGGTAACTACCTGATCATATTTCCGCATCACTTCTGGACCTGGTGCTCCTGTTTTGGCATCCCTTGGATATTCCACAGTTGGCCAATCAATTGTAATCTTACATTCCGTCCATAAATCAGCAGGCACTACTATGTCAAACAATCCATCTAGATCTATCCACAGCACTTTTGACACCTTAACAAATCTCTCCACTTTTTCTGTACCATTCTACTGGTTTCTCTCTCAATTTTGGGAAGTCATTTGTAAATGACAGTATATCCTGTCTGGTCCACGGAACATGCACGTAACTACCACCTGGTGTTTCTCTCATTGGGTAGTCTCTGGTAACTGGTTCCTTATCTGTCATTGCAAAAGCCAAAGATGCTTTATCTGTTGTTTTCTCATTCCTCTTAGTCCATCTATTTCTCCATCTGTCCACATCACCCCACTTTCTCAATAAAACAATCAGTTCTTTTATCTGGGTCAATCTGCCTGATGTGTTCAAATTTTCTATGTCTTTCTCACAAAAATCTACTCTGTACGGTTTCTGCAATGTCCTCACTTTCACAAATTCCACTCCTAGTTCACCTGCAATCTCTTCCAATTTGTCATGTAAATTTCTAGCTCTCCATGTAAGACTCTAACACAAAAACATAATCTCATCATCCTGATAATTCTTTAGTTTTTCCGTTCCAATTGTTCCCAAAATCAACTCTTCCATGTCTATTTTTAACCTAATTACATCTAATGGTTTTTCTTCTGGTTCTTTTGCTTTTAGTGCTTTCATCCATTCATTTAACTCTTCTGGAGTCGGACCTACAGGTGTACTATTTAACTCAATCCAATCACTGGTTCTTTCTGGTGTTCCTGATGCGGACTCTGTCACCATAGGCATTCTTCTAACCTCACTCTCATTTATCGTCAAATTTGTAGGTGGACTTGGTCTACACGTACTAGCCGAATTGTGTGCACCTTCATTATTCAGTTCCATCCCTTCTCTTTTTCTTTGCACATGTGAATTCATGGGAATCACCAAAGAATGTTCATTTATTTTCTGATTTTCAAAAATTGGCATTACTGGACCTATCGTTACTGGTACAGTTACAGCTTCCATATTCTTTGTCAATTCTCTTATTTTCTCTGTCAATTCTTTTGTCGTTTTTGCTAGTTCAGTTGCATTGTCACTTTCTGTCTCATCATTTTGTGAAATTTTAAATGTTTCTTGTGACCTATTTATTTCATTTCTTCGTTCTGGTTTTTATTCCTCCCAGTTTCCATTTGCGGTGCATTAGGTGTCACCACTACAGAAGTCTGTTGATATAGAGGTGGGTTTCTGTTTAAAATATCTTCCAGCAATTCGTCATCCGTTTCACTACCACCATACACATACTTTTCTACCACTACATGTTTCTTTTTCTCAGTACACTTTCTCTTTGCTTCTTCCTCAACCGCAAAAGCTGGAAACAAACCTCCTGCCATGTTAGCGTATCTCCAACGCTTTACTCTGTCCTCATGATTTATTCCCCACAACCTTCCAGGTATAAACTCATGATTCTTCAATCCTCTGGATCTCTCTCATTCATACATCTCATCTTCCCATTCCGCTAAAGCTTCAAACTGTGTTGGTCTAGGTCTAGGTTCTAATATTAACATCTTTTCTCTCAAGTTCCGTAATACAGCTACATTAAATGAACCATTTTCAGGAAAAGCCAATGCTCCATCGTTCTTTGTGTATTTTGTCCAATTTTCTAACCAAATGCATGTATGATATCCATATTTCAGCATCATATGTGAAGCTGGTGATTTCGGCGGAGGAATTATTTGTCCCTCTCTAGTCACTACCTTTTTGTCCTTCTTAAAAAAGTTCTTAACTTTCGACATCCAAGACGTTTTCTCTTTTCCATACTCATAGTACGGCATGATTCACAACCTTTCTCTTCTACAACAATCGGCAAAATCAACTCTGTTCCCTATGCGTTTATTTCAACCAATGCTAGCGCGACTCACACCAACGCTCCAATCACAACGCTTTCTGTCTACGGCGCACTGTCCAATCCCAGCGCGGCTTTTTGTCTACGTCACTTCGGTCCTGTTCTCATGTGACTAGCGCACTGTCCAATCCCAGCGCGGCTATTGTCTACGTCACTTCTGCTCTTGACCCCTCCTTTACAAAATTTATCGGCAATTTCTTTTTCAACAATTCTTGTTAGTTACAACATTTTATCCACATTTCCATTGTCTGATTCGCTAAACCGAAAAGATAGCTTTGATCATTCACACAAGAATTCTGTATTTTCCAGTAGGCAGCGCTTACCTCTACCCTACCACAGAACTTTCAGTTTCGTCGAAAAAGTAGCACTTCCCTCTACCTTACCCTTCTTGCAAGCAAACGGTAAACCCGTTTCTCTGGGGATAAAACACATGTGGAGACTATACTGCTCCTGAGAATTAAGGCCAGAGTTTCACAAGAAAACCGATCACTATTTCATTTACACACCTTTTATACGCAAAATATCCCTAAATAACACAACCTGTGTTATTACCAAATTGAACTCAGACAGTGTAAAATTCCATGCGACTTCTCTTGCCACACGTGTTCCACTTCCTACTTCCCGGAAGCGTGTAAACTTACATATAACATAACGCGACTCAACAAAAAGTGTTAGACATAAACTTATCAATAATCTATAATCAAAAATCAATAATCACCAAACTAATCTATAGTAACCATAACTCTGCTACCAAGAAATCTGATCCAGCGCTTACAATAAAAATATTTTCTCCTACTATGTTTTTGGGTCATCCAGGTGCAATTATTTCTCTAACACACACACACTATATCCATATGACGGTGGGGCCCATAACACCGCATATACATTCACTTACTCATTTATTTCCCTGGATTTTCCTCCGACATGAAACCTAGGAGAAAACGATTCACTGGAAGGAGACGGGATACCTCTTTTATAAAGACACAATAATTCTCATTTGTTTTTAAGGTATTCCGCTCATTGGTCGATGGACCAACTAGTAGGAATCAGTTGATGGTGATTAAGACCAGCTCAATCACAATGAACTCTTTTACCAAATCATTATTAATCATTATGCTAAAGAAAAATCACTGAGTCATTTGTTTAAAGAATAATAAAGTTTATATAAAGTTTTGAATGCAGGAAATTCGAGATTAATTTATTATTCAGATCATTGCGTTTATCATCATTATAAGAATAATTGTAAATTGCATGACACTTTTATTAGACCGAAAATGAGGTTATCATACTAAGGACTCTATAGATCAACCTATCTATCTCTCGGGGAAATCCTAATAATTCTAATATAAATCTTTGTCAAATGCTAGTTCTCCTAAAGCGGCATTTCATACTCAACTGGAAAAATAAAATAACAGCAGCAGCATCAGCTCGTCAGCATCAGCAACCGCAAACTCTCCCATCTACAGCATCTAACTTCTTCAGCATCTCCCGCAGCATCCCGCAGCATTCTAACCCCTCCCACCAAGAGTAGGTCTTCTTATACCCTAATTCTAGCTTACAACATAAATGTTTCTTCTTTCATGGCGCGATTCATTCTCATTGGTCCAAAACTCAGGTCCCTATACATTCTAATCAAACTTCCTGGTCTTAACTAGTTCCGTGAGGAATGTCCATGCAAGCATCGTTTCCCACAGTTCATGCACTTGCTCATCCGTTTCGATCAGTCCAAATTGTTTCTTTTTCTGCAACAATTTATATAATAGAGTTCTTTCTATTGATTCAACCAGGCTTCTCACGCTTCTTGCTGATCATCTTGGCACACATCTGCTCAGAAGGGTCACAGCAGCCTTGACCATACTTTCATCTTAGCCTCTCGGCATCAGCACGTGATCATCCGTTTGCAACAGCCTCTCTCCTCTAGCACATGATCGCATCCGCTTCTGCGCACTCTAGTAACTCGCGGCCATTTTATATTACTGCTCAGCAGGCCTAAGCGCACTATTTCTAAAGAAAACAAAATATTATTAAAACAATGAAATATAAACCCTTTCGTTTCCCTCCCGTCTTTCTACGTACCCCAATTAGGTATTACCTAGCAGAAGCAACATATAACGCTGTCCCTTACTTACCATCGCTTTATTTTGCAACCACACGTTTTATTCAAAGCACAAATCATGCATTTTATTATTATTTTAGTACGCAAAATAATATGTTATGTTAGAAACATAAACAATTATTAGTTCATTATTTTGCACATTAAACTGCGTGTTATCCTTACCCCAATACATACATTGTTGGTTATTTACTTGAACGAACATGTTTATTATTATTATACGAAAATATTAGGAGGTTAACATTTTTATATTTACCCTGCTCCATCACCAGAAACAAGCATCCTGGGACCGGTTTCGGGGTAACACCCCTCATCAACCAGGCTAGCTTGAATCCAATGGCAAAGTGAGCAAGGGTCCCACGTCTGGGCATATCCTGCCAACTTAGGGCAGGAAACCGGTGCCAGGATGCTTGATTATGGTTCAGTGAAGACCTGGCTTGGCAGTTCGGGCTGGACTGTTCCCATGAGGCAGAGGGTCAAGACTGATTTGCATATAGCTGGGTCTGAACTGAGGTGGCGAAGTGAGCTAAAGAACAATGATGGATTCAACCCAGATCTGTGACTGGGGGTGAGTGTCTGAACAGTTTTACCGCTCCGTCCATCATCTCCTTGTGTTTGCTTTGTTCACCCTAAGTTGGCAGGGTATGCCCAGCTCCCCAAAAATATATATATCTATAGCTAGGGAACATTATTTACTTTATTATTTGTGTATGTCTGGTTGACCAATTCATCCCCAACTTCTTACTCCTAGACATATTTTCATTGCAGGATTGGAGTCAGACTCGCAACTGTGTGCAGTGAAGAAGTCTCTACTCGCCCTCCAAAGCCATTTCCCTCAAGCAAGACATTGGGCGGAGAGTAAACAAATGTGTGCCTGCCTCCAACCCTGGGCCATGAGTGACCATGACTATCTATCCATTCCTTTCCTACCCTGGGGACTGGTGCACACATGACATTATTATAATTCGATTTACATAGGCAATTCTCTGCTTCACAAACAAATGGAGGAGGATTTGCATTCTGCAATGTGCTACTAATCGATCACAGTGAGCACACCGGAAGAACAGGTAAATGCTGGTATGCATTGCAAGCTGAGTGATTGTTGCTTGTTGTGATGTGAACTTGTTGTGATGATATGTTCATTATCATGTGTGTTGAGAGATTCAGAAGAGATGATTCATGTGGTGGCAGGCAGTGTCATTTTTTCTTTTTTTTACGTTTAATGTGTAAGTAATGATTCAGATTTGAGATTCACAATGTTGGTGACCCAAGTATTGACAGCTGATCAATAATTTGACCCTGAAGGTTATTGTTTTTCCTTCCCGTTTGAGAGATAGGATAACAAGATTCCTTCACCGGTTCCACTCCACACAGTCCACACTGCTTTCTTTGTTTTTTATTTTTTTCCTCAAAGACTCATACCTTAGATAATGCAATGTTTGCAAACACAAATCTAGTCTACACAAAAAGTGGCTCAATCTTTTCTTTGCTGTTGTTCACTAACAAAATTGTACTATCTATTACAGGCCAATCTATTGCATTTTTGAGTCGGGCGTCAGGACTCGGGACACTGTTGGTTCGGAGTTGGACACCATACTCGGAGACAGACTCAGGAGGATCAGAGATGATGGAATGGCTCAGGGCGTGGGCGAGAGCGTGACTACTTTAAGGACTGCCACCAGAAGAAGATGAATGTTTTCAAAATCACTTAAACCATACGAGTTGGATGATTGTTGATGACTTTGAAGAGGCCTAAAGGTAAACAACACACCAGACCTAGACAAGTCTGTGTAGTGGTGGTGGTGACTTGATGGTGTGACTGCCAGCGGTGTTTTGATTTTTTACTTGTTCGGGACAATGCTATGTTGCTGGGGGTGTGTGTGCTGCTCGGTGCTGTCTCTGGCTCAAATTTGAAGCAAAGTGGTGGTTGGGTGGTGAACTGTTGTTGAAGGTAACTGGAGACAGACATTTAGTCATGAGTGACAAATGATTACATTATGTATGTGCTGCTGTTAGGCTACATATTGTGCTATATATTTTGTGATGATGAAATGATGATAATCAAGACAGTTTGATCAGCCCAATACTGATAGTTACATTACATGCAGCAATTTTTTGTGGGATTTTTGCTGGTTGTTGTAAAATTGGCCTCATCATCAATTTGTTCACACACTAGAAATAAATAAATTAATGCAAAAGCTAAAGGACTATTCTTTTCTCCTCTTGCGCTTCCTCTGAGTCTTCACGGTGCACTCCTAGACAGTCCCCCTTAGTTTAACTTCTCTCTTTCTCCTAGTCCTTGATTCTTCAATATCACTTTTTTTTCCAATCTACAGGCCCTCTTATCTGTCACCAAACTGGAAAGCCAACGCTTAACTTACCAGACCACATTTGCCAGGCACCCAACATTGACAGACCGTACAAGAGGAATCAATGCCGATGCAACTCCCAGTCCCAATTCGGCAATGCAGTATCATTTTTTTCTTTTAGTTATCATTTGAACTGCGTGTCTTTGGGTTGTTGTTTGCTTGAATCCTACAGAAACAGAATGTTTATTTTGTAATATAAGTGGTATCTTTCAAAGCTCGGTAAGACAGATCATAAATAATAATGTATCTTGGATTCTCTGGAGGCAGACGGACAATTTGGTTTAGTTTATCTGTACTCATTTGTAAGCCTGTGTGGAGTTCACGTAGCGGCACTATGCCGCACTTTGCAAAGTTGAAAAAACACTCCGCCGTGCTACGCAGAGTTCTGCGAGCGGGCTGAGTTGCTTGTCCCGCCTGTTCGTGTGACGTTTCTGCCGTACGTCAAAGCGGATTGCGCATTCAGGTGGAAATATCATGCGAACTGCACCATGCGGTCACACATGGGTTTCTTACTCTGTTTATGGTGCTGGGGCCCACTTTTCCATCCTTATTCACTCTTTGCAATACTTGCTTTCTAAAACTTTTTCCCATTCTTTTTTATTTATTATCTTACCGTTTGTCTTTCTAAGTGTGTATTTGTGTTTTTTTCTAACTTACTGTGTGTTTTGTACTTTCTGTATAAGAGGGGATTGAGAGAATGTAAAACTTAACTGGTGGTGAGAAGCAAACCAAGGGTGAAGAATAAAAAATAAAATACTAGAAGAACAATGCAATGATGAATGGAAAAATCCTTGAGAAGGAGAATAAGCGACTAGGGTGCTCCTCTGTAGTGGTGTTCTTCTCACCTTTACTTGCTTGGAATGTTTTTTTTTAGTTTTTTTTTTATTCAAAGGGTTGAGAAGGTGGTATTTCAGACTTCTCCCTGGACTCACAGTAGTTTTCAAGTGCAAATTATGTATCTTTCCTGCCCACCCATCACCAATCACCTCCCTCCATGCCCATGGCCTAATTTTCTATGTGTTTTGCTAAGAGCATTGTTTACAATTTGTCTTTTTTCTTTCTTGGTATGTAGCTTCTCCTACTGCTCTAAAACACTGAGCAGGCAGGAGACCCGGCAGCGGAAAATGGAGGCCATCAGGGCTGAGTACCGGTGGCTGGTGGCCTTGGAGGATGAGGAGGCAGAAGCTGCTGCAGATGCCCTGGGCCCCAGCCAGGCCACAACAACCACCCCACCACACCTTCGCCGCAGTCCAATGCGTGCCTGCCGCCATTCCACCAGCACTGCTGCTCCCCCTTATTTCCACCGGTTAGAGTGCCGCATCATGCTAAGGCTGGCGAATATTGAAGCCAGGCAGGAACGGATCGACAGGCACCTGAAGAAGCTCCTAACCCGCCGCTAGTGCCCTCTTCAGTCCCTTTTTTAATCTGTTTTGGGTGGGTGGGTGGTAGTTGGGGGATTGTTGGATTTTTCTTTATTTATGGATATTCTTTACTCTTGGACACTACTTGGACATTGGTTGGAGTTAGCAAGAGAGGTGGGTCAGTTGTGGGTTTGGTTTAGATTTGTTCAGGGAATAAACTTTTCATAATGTATTACTTTTACATTTTATTATTATGAATGATTTAAAAACTTTTTGGGGGGTTATTGTTTTACTTTGCACTGCTGCCTTTGCCGCAGGCAGTTTTAAAAATCTGTTGATAGTATAAACAAAATAGTGATGCGTTACCCTCCCTTGTCCTACTACACTTTCCTCCTAGTCTCTGCTGTCTACTCTGCTACTATATATTATTATTAACCCCTACGGACTCGGAGGGGGGTGAATTTCCATTGTATAGAATGATTGCTATTCAACAATGAATCAATCAACCACAGTTCACTTCTCTTACCTGATTAGATGAAGCAAGGGCTGCATGGTTTCCCAAGGTGCCATGGTAGTTGTAGTAGAGAGTAGCAGCATGCATTGCTAGCGTTTCTTAATCTTTTGATATTGAAGGCATACTCATCAGAACTGAAGCGAGGTCCCACTCCCTCCTAGGCGAACTAGAACTGTAGGATAAGGACTCTGAGAGTGGGGAGTATTCATCGAATGGGAAGTTAACAAATTGAAATACATAAAACTAGGTTAATGCCGTTATTATATGCAACCTTGATGACAGTCACCAGAGACTAGACTACTGGAACAGACTCAGACACAAGAAGAGAGTATGATAAGCAATGAAAAATTTAATTAATCAGAACAATGTTGAGCTACAACGAAATGTATGAAGTGGACAAGTTTAACTTTAGACGCAAATTAATACAGTGCCTGAATGATGATCCTGACAATGAGATGTTCCTCTGAAAAAAAATATCATACACTGTGCGGGGTTGGATAATATAATATATACTGCCAGTATGGGCTATATGAGCTTAAGAATAAGATCCTCCTCACCCTGCACTGAGTTGGTGTTGCTTTCGCCACATCCGCCCCATCAAGTGTGTGATCAATTATTGGTGTAAATTGTTAAGTCACACCTCAATAAATCACACAGCCTGGGGAAAGAGGGTTAGGGGTTTGATGAATGGTTGGGAAGGGGGGTTTGAGGGAAAGGTTTGACAAAGACAAACACTACACAAGGACAACACATTCATCTTGGCAGCTGACCATCATAAGTCTGTTATGGGAGGAAAAGTAAATGCATGCATGATGATGAGTAGTACTAGACTAGTACAGGGCAGTATAATAATTATGCAATTGTCTGTCTGCCCCCAGAGAGACCTAAGTTACATACATTATGTTCTGTTGTACCGGGCTTTGAAAGATAGAAATACAATTTAAATATCTGTAGGAGTCAAATAAGAAAACATAAATAACACTTGGGGGCATATTATCAAGAACGGTGTTCCAATAGAAGCCCATGTTGACACCAGAACATGGGCTTCTATTGGAATTCACAAGGGCATATTATCAAGCCCATTATCGCCGCTTTAGCAGCAGTTTTCTGCCGCTAAAGCGGCGATAATTTTAACGCCGTTTCTTGATAATATGCCCCACAGAGTCGTAATGATTGAAGAGAAAAAAAAATGATACTGTTATGTACTGCCAAATTGGGAATTGCACCTACGCATTCCTCTTGGACTGTCCGTCCATCAATCTTGGGTGCCTGGTGGAAGCGGTTTGGTAAGGTAAGTCTCAGTTGTTTTGCCAGTATGGCGCAGGGTAAAGGGCCTGTAGATGGAAAAACAAAAAGGATATTGAAAAATCAAGGAGAAAAGTTCAACTGCATTAGGAGGAGTGCAGCAAGAAAACTTTCAGAGGCAGCATGGCTAAATCATGTCTGTTTCCGGCAGTTACCTCCAACGACAGACCCCCCACCCAACCTCCACTTAGCTTCGAATTTGAGCCAGACAGCACTGAGCACACACACAAACACACAACATAGCATTTTCAAAATTAAGTAAAAAATCAACGCACCGCTGTCAGTCACACCACACTCGCCACCACTACTTCACAGACATGTAGTTCGTTCTGGTGTTGTTGTTTACCTTTAGGCCACTTCAAAGTCATCATCATCATCATCCAAATTGGTTGGTTTCAGTGAATTTCAAAACTTCCATCTTCTTCTGGTGGCATTTCTCGAAGTAGTCATGCTCACACCCTGGATTATTCACTCAATCATCTCTGGTCCTCCTGACTCTGACTGCGAGTATGGTGTCCAACTCTGTACCAACAACTGTCCCGAGTGAGTCCAGACTAGTCGACTCATCTTGACTCAAAATGCGATGGATCGGCCTATAGTAGCACAATTTTGTTATTGAACAACAAGAAGGGTAAGATTGACTTGAGTCACTTTTTTGTGCGTAGAATAGTAGACATCACACAACAAACAACAATCACTCAGCGTGCAATGCATGCCATCATTTACCTGTTCTTTCGGGGCAGTGTCTCTAGGCTAGAAAATGATAGATAGATAGTCAGGGCCCAGGGTTGGAGGCAGGCACACATTTGTATTATCCATCCAATGTCTGGTTTGAGGGAAATGGCTTTAGGGTGAGTCAGGAGGAGTGAACTTACTTCTTCACTGACTGCACGCAGTTGCAACTCCAATCCGTCAATAAAAGATTAAGACGGTGGGGATGGATTTGTGAACCAGAAAGACAGTAACACACACAAATAATAAAGTAAATGTTCCTTAGCTATATCTTTTTTTGGGAGGGAGGGCGTCAAAGAAAGAAAGAAACTCAAAAGCCTAGTTGTCAGGGAAGTAGAGCTCTTCCTTAAACTCTGGTGGTTCACCCATAAGTAGGTCACCTAACACACTACTTCCATGACCTGAGTCACCATCATCATCATCATCTTCATCTTCCTGCTGTGGTACTTCAGGTATGGTGTAATCCGGTGATATAAAGTGCTGATTCATTTTGATCATGGTTAACCTCTCCACATTTTGGGGCGAGAGACTGGTCCCTCTCGGCACCAGCAGATCAGCAGAGACACTTGCTACGGGGCAAGCCAGATAGTTTATCACCAGCCTGCTGAGTACTGGCCATTGGCACCTTTTCCCATACCAATACAGCAATGGGATTTGATCAAAGTAGACATTGGTTGGGTCATCCAGATAGGCATGGACCATCCGCTCTATGGTCATGGATGCTCCGCTTTGCTCTGCCTCTTTTGCCTTTGCCTCAGCACTGGACTTAAGCCCTGCCTGTAGAAACCATTCTGGTGCCAGTTTTGGGGCTGATGCTACTGTTCTTGTTGTTGTTGATGTTGTTCTTGGTGTTGTTGGTGTTTTTGGCTTCTGTGAGCCAACTGCACTGCCCTCAGGCTCTGAAGTTGAACTTGAAGGCTGCCCTGCAGTACTTGTTCTGCCCTAGAGGAGCGGGCCTCTAATTCCCGGCCGTTCTTTTTCTAGCTGACTGGCTTGCACAGCTCTCCAAGTATTGTAGTTGGCAACATCCCCGTCTGAAAAAAGGAATTAAAGTCCCCAGTAATGGTTTGTACCGTGGATCAAGAATTGTGGCACAAATGTAATGGTTGGATGACACAATGCCTCTTTGCACCCATGTATTCTCAGATCAGCGAAGGGTTAAGCTCTCCACCAAGTCATATTCTTCTTTTTTTTCCTCCACACCTGTGTACTTTGCAGACACCTCCTTTAGCTGTTCCTGTAGTATGTGCAACAACGGTATAGCTTAGCCCATGGTACAGTCCTCCTTGCTGACTTCCCGTGTGAAGACCTCGAAAGGAAGCAACATCTCTGTCAGGCATTTAACTAGGCCCCATTGGTCCATCTCAATTATCATGCCTTTTACAGTTGCATCTCCTCCATATTTCATTGATAGGTCTGTACTGCTCAAAGCATGTAATAAGCGGAGTTCCAGCATGTTAGCACCTCCTGTATGAGTGCTTTAATAGGCATTCCATTATCACGCTTAATGACCCTCAGCTGTTTCCGGGCTTTAAATGAATGGCTATAATGAGTGCCAATTCTTCTGCAGGTGGACAGTAAGTTGCTTACTTGGTCTTCTTTTTTGAGAAAGTCCTGTACAGTGATGTTGATGCAGTGTGCCAAACAAAGGACCCTGAAATAACCACCATCGGCCATTGCCTTAACTATATTACTGCCATTGTCCGAGGCAACAAATCCAATCTTAAGCCCTATTCATCGCAGGCATTCAAAGACCTTGTTGTTAAAGTCTTCCAACATGTTTGCAGCTGGATGGGATTTCTCCATTGCAAACATCGCTACTGTGGCATGCTTCCGAGCAGCATAAAAACTCAGCAGTGTCAACACCTGCAGATATTGTTTCTATAGCCCCCACAAAAGAGATCCAGTGTGCAGTGATGCATATGTAATCAGTCCCTTGGCAACTGGTGCACATGTCTGTTGTCAGGTGGATAGTGTGAACAGCACTCTGCTGCAAAGCTTGTCCAAGTAACTCAAGCACATTGTGATGTAGCGCTGGAACAGCAACTCTGGCAAAATAGGACCGGCTGGGAGCCTTCCATTTCGGGCCGATAGCTGCCACAAATGCAAAAAAACCCACCCCGTCAACAAAAGAAAAAGGAAGGAGGTCCAGCATTAACATTTTAGACAGCTTTGCATTGTACAAAAGTGCCGTTGTGTGGTTGCGTTCATACTGCCCCTCTGGCCTAAACATGGCTGGAATAGTAGCCTGAATTTTTTTCTTTCCTGATGCCACTGATGCAGGTGAATTCTTGAGACCAGGTGGTTGTAGGCTCAATGTGCTTTTCAGCAGGGCAGTCACTGTCCTCTGTTGCCTTGGTGTTTCGACCTGAGTCTTGTGCCATTGCGATGTTGCTGATGTGGGCGATACTACTGCACTGCTAGGGAGAGGGCTGCTTTATGTAATGAAGATGTCTTCCTCTTCTTCTCCTTCCACCATGATCAGATTGGATTCGGATTCCCTGCTCAGCAGGCTTTCACCTCCTTCTCCAACAACACTTGCAGTTTTTTGGCCGCTAAGGTGTGCCTTCCAACTGATCATATGGTGCTTTCTCAAATGGGTTGTCTGGCCCCCAGTACCATAGTTTGTCCCAAGCTTACCCCGACTAACACTTGCTCCGCAAAGGGAGCATATGGCAATGTTCTCCTCCTTCTGGCTATCAGAAAAGAAATCCCAAACTGGGGCGCTCAACTTTCTGATGCTGGTGTCACTCCGAATGTCGGATGAACAAGCTGTAGGTGGGGTTTTGACGTTTGACTCTCTGGCTCTGCAGTACCTACTTCTACTGAGTTGGTTGTGGATGTAGGTTGCTGCCTGGACTTTGCAAATATGGCAGCTGGCGGTGGTTGGATGGGATGTGCCACTGAAAAATCCCCCCCGGGAAGTTGGAATGGGGTAACATCGGTCTCCACTGGGGCTGGGCTAACATCCCTGATGACTGGCTCATCGTCATACTCCTCTTCTACATCTGCCTCCATCACTCTAAGGCTCTCTGGAACCTTCCTTTTCCCTAGCCTCATCTGAGTCGTCTTGTGGCATGTCTCACTCTCAGACTGAGGTAGGATACAAGTGGCATCTAGATCATCAGAAGTGGGGCTTGAAGAAAAGATGATGCACCACTAACTCTCCTTTTTCTAGCTGGAGATCTGGAAGACAATGGATCTTCTGGATTAGATTTCTCTACTACCTCAGCATGAAGATCAATCTCTTGAACTGCTCCTACCTCAGGAGGAACTACTATTGGTGGTTGTGGCTGTTGTTTTTGCTGTTGTCCACTTCTCTGACTTTCCTACAATGATTGGGTACTACTTTGCGATAGAGAAAAGTCAATGTCAACATCACTGCTTGTCGGCAATGGCATGATTAGACTGGCTGCCTCTGTGACAGACATGGGCTTGGGCCTAGATTGGGGTGGGTCCAATGATTTGGCGGGGCTGCTCCCAGCTTGCTTGCCCGAGGCCAGTGTGGCAGGCACAGTTTTTGTTTTCCAAAACACATCTGGGGTGACATACCAGTGGTGGTGGTAGTAAGCTCCTTCTTCTTCTCACTGGCTACTGTCTTGGTAGCTGTTTTAGGCTGAGCAGTGGTACCTTTCTTTGGAGCCATCTTGAAGCTGGTAGTTAGCAGTGGCACTTAGCTTCACAAGTTGAAGAGATATCTGATGTGTGTGTCACTCACGCGTCACGCCATGCACAGGCCTTCTTGCTGCCAGCACTGTGAGTGATGTGTTGTTGTCTCTTGTTGTTCTGTTCTTGTTGTGCACCTAAAAGAAAAGAAGCAAGAAGGACATCAGTGAAAGGTGGCATTGTTGCGGTTCAATTAGTAGCACAAACAGAAAAATATAATTTATTGTGTGGTCACTGCTGTTACTCCCTTAATTAACAATACACTGTAAATATATCTACTCATTCGTAAAATGGAAAAACACACCAACATATAATTAATTTCATTATGACTGACCACTCAGGAAGGATATGCGAGAGCAAAAACAACAACAACATACCGATGAACCTGTTTACTTTATGTGCGGCATGTGATGTCATGTCTCTTACGACGTGTGATGTGGCACTTACTCTGATGGAGGTGCACCTGACATATGAAATGACAATGGAAGGAATAATCCCTAGACAGTGAATGCTGCTGTTGTGCATCTATAGCAGACATGGGGTTGATTTGATTGAAGCAAGATGTAGTGGGATATGGTATAAACAAAGATTTGTTTTTTAATTATACAAAAAATGTAAAGAAAATAGACCACATGGGACACCAGGCAAAGATGACCCACCAAAGAGTAGGAGGACCACCTGGGACCCAAAGAAGAGAAGATCCGCTCTGATGTGCAGCAGGCTGACCCTATCGGACCTCATGAAGACATGATCCACCCTACACAAAGATGACCCCCAAGGGGCACCATATAGACATGATCCATTGGGTGTACAGCAGGAGGACCCATAGGATACCATTAAGAGATGACTCACCACAATATACAGTTTTAGGACATAATGTACAAATTAATAAAAAAGAAATTGAAAAAATGAAACTAATTAAACATAAGTGAAGTTATCCTCAAAGATATAATAATAAGTTATTATTAAACTGCTATCTCATTGCTCAACCATGCATGCAGCCGATGGCAAATAGGAATGAATTTGTTTGGATGCACAAAATGGCTGCCAACCAGTGCCACATTGTCATCAACAACAACACTGAACAGGAAGGCATTCACTGGGAACAAGGGGAAGACATGCAGGCCTATAGGGAAAGCACACTGGCTGGATCCACAAAATTGCCACCAACCACACGGTCACAACAAGAAGCTGGAGGCCTACAACAAAGAACGGTGCAGGCCTATGGCAAAAGCACACTGGCTGCCTACACAAAATGGCTGCCAGCCAAATGGTCACAAAGAAGCTGGTGGCCTACAACAAAGAACGCTTGCAGGCCTATGGCAAAAGCACATTGGCTGCCTACACGAAATGGCCACCAGCCACCTGGTCACTCACAGCAAGAAGCTGGAGGCCTAGAACAACGAAAGCATGCAGGCCTAGGGCAAAATCACACTGGCTGCGTGCACAAAATGACCACCAGCAACATGGTCACATCAAGAGGCAGGAGGCCTGTAAAACAATCAAACAGCACATGCAGGCCTAGGCCGGGACAGTGCACTTAGTGACTATACAAAATGGCACCTGGCCGGTGGCCACATGACATCTGGAACGAAGGCAAATGTTGGCCTATGGCAAACACACAAACACACACACTGGCCAGACAAAGGAGGCATGGTAAAACGGAGAAGACATAAATAATTCTGCAATGCCAAAAATGAAAATTATTGGGCTAAAACATTTTTTTACAACAATACACATCCTTCAAAGGCATTACCCCACCTAGTCCTGACTCCTATACACTGTTTGCATGAAAAAAACATGAAATTCCACAAAAAAGTACATTTTGTATTTCAATTCATATCCATCCATGGCCTAAATGCTGTAAATACCACAGAAACTGTTGTTTATTACACCCATGACTAGCACTGGGTCTGCTGGCTGGAATGCCAATTGGCAGACTACTACAAGGCCACATATTCAATACAGATTTCAAATGTCTTAAAAAACATTTAGGAAATGTAGTAAACTGTGAAACATTTTTCCTTTACAAAAGAAGAAAAATGAAATGCAAAGAATTTAATAGGCCCCTACTGAAACATCAGGCCACCCACCACAATACATTTTAAAAATCGATTAAAAGTACAAAAATCCAGGTGCATGGACCCAATCAAACAAACAACACCAGTTTTTCATCTTATTTGTGAAATCTAAAATTCAAAGTCCTTAAATCCAATGGGATATGCAGCAGACACAAACAGTGATCCTTCCAGCTCCAAACCCAAATGAAAATTGTCCAGAGATGGACAAAGCACTGGGAGGAGTCTGCTGGACAGGAACAGGAAGTTGGAGACTCTGGGGCACTTTCTTTCAGTTGAAAAACAAGTAAAGAAAACAAAAAAAAGACTCCTCACACTGCCAAACCACCGCCAAATGTCAATTTGAGGAGGTTTTTAACTCCAAATCGTCAATTCGGGAAGGTTTTGATGCTGCTTGAGGAGAGAATCTTCCCCAGATTGCAGCCGCGGTAGATCCTGCGCATTTGGGATCACGTACAGCAGAAAATTTCCACCGGAAGTCGCTGGCGAGCCCGAATGACATGTTGGCAAATGCAAAATCTCACAGGAGCATGCAGCCAGCTAGCAAATCTTGTAGCGCCCGCAAACGGCCCTGAAAATCTCGTAGGTGATTGAAATCGCGAGAGTGTGGCAAGTCGCTCATGCACACGCAAAATTGCATTTCGAGCTCGTGGACCAAAAAAAACTCCACTCCATTGTAGAATGTGGAGTTTAACGGGTTTGTCGGGCGAACGAAATTCCGCCCAACAATATAATAAGCCCCTAAATTTGAGGCCTCAGTCATAATTTTACCTTCACAGTTTGAAACATAACTGGAGGATTTTTTCTTGACGTTGAGCGAGGCTCCTCTTCAAGCCATTTCCAGCATTGACGTTGTTGGCTTGGCTTAGCGCGAGGTCCCGGATAACTTTTGGAAGTCTTGAGCTCCATAGATTTCAGCGGGCTGAACTTGAAATTCGGGCTAAATAACGTTTCTATGACCAACGTTGAGTTGGTCACTTTATGGAGCTTTTTCCAAAAGTTGCTCCAAACGTCTCCGAACGTCTGGAACTTCTTCCTGACTAGTTCCTCTTGTGGGTTCAAAGTGTCCAAAACACCAATCCAAACTTTTAGAATCTCTGAGAGCAATTTAGCAATTTAGCTTGACACATCTGGCCCTAAGGGCCTAATTTATGAGGATTGGTGCAGGGCAGCAGTGCAAGGAATATTGCTGCGCTGTCCTGCATCAAAACAAAAGGGCAGGAATGCGTTGTATCTATGTGATATGGCCCATTCTTGTCCTTTTCTCCTGCGCTGGCTCACAATGGGCTGCCACGCGCCAACGCAGGCATCATTGCACCATGGTGCAAGTGTGCCTGTGTTGAAGGGCTGATTGATTTTGTGCAGGAAGGGACACCTGATGCATTTCCAGGTTTATGATTTCTCATAAATTTGGGAATGCTTCAGATTCCATTGGTGTTGCATGGGAACACCAACAGCAATACCATGGAATGCTCCTTTCACGCAGTGTTCTGTGTGAAAAGGGCACATATTTACAATGCCATGAAAAGCCGCGTAAAGGGGCTTTACGTGGCCTTGTAAATATGCCAGGGCACATTGCACCACCGAAATGTCAAAAAAGTGACGTTACAGCGGTGCAAAAGTGCAGCAAGAGGCCTCATAAATGAGGCCCTGAATTGGCAGCAACGACATCCAAACCTACTACCTGAGGGTAACTCACTGATCTCTGCAGTGAACATAAACCTACCGAACTATGTCACATCACCTCCTACTCACTTCTGACAAAGGAGAATATTGCTGAAATGCATGTCTTCCATTCCACCTGAACTGATCCCCAAATCTGTTTGTCTGCTGTACTCTTGCCCTATGGAGTGTCTCACAGTCACCCCATTATTCATTGGTAATGGGTCTTCTTTGTGGGCCATCTATAACTTTTAACTGTACCGTCACTGGTGTATGGTGTAAAGCGTGCTACTTCCATCTAGATGCAGCACTGCTCTAGGAAAAAATCAAATAAAAATGCTGGTGGTTTGTAGGTTAAACTGATATCTGCAATGTGTACATTGACTCACTAACATTGTGTTTTAATGAAGATTCCTAAATTCTGGACCTGTGCCCTGTGGGTCGCAGCAAAAATTCAGTGTTGCGCCTCGGATATACTGAGTTCCAGTATCTCCAATAAAGAGGATGTGTACTAAATATACCGAACTTTATTAAAGTGTACGTACATATATATATATATATATATATATATATATATATATTCACTGAAAAACCATAGGTTTTAGGGACAGTTATAGTTAGTTGGACATTTCACTCGTACAAAACCATAGAAATTCCCCGTTATAGTTAGTTCAGCTAACTATAACTCGCGCCCCGCAATGCACTGCTGATGACGTCACATATTACATCACTCATGACATGGTCAGTGACATCACTGATGACATCTCAAATGACATCACTGAAGACATCATCCAGTGACTGTGTGTTTCTGTATAGGGGGCGTGTTTGCAGAGTGCTGCAAGGAGGGGGCGTGGCCTCCGGCGCGATGCCGGTCTTTTATTTATTTAATTTTTTCACAAGGGGGCTGTGTGGACCCCCTTCTTCTTCTAATTTATTGGCCCTGGGGACCCCATCCCCCAGGGCCTGCCCCCTAATTTAAAAAAAAAATTGGAAGGGTGCCGCGTGGCCCCCCTCCCGAGGCCTTAATCGGCCCCGGGACCCCATCCCCCAGAGCATGGACTTTTTTTTTTTTTTTTATCTTTTGGAGGGGGGCTGCATTGCCCCCCTCCTCAGGCCACTTATGGCCCCGGGGGGCCGGCCTTTGTTTTTTTTTTTTTTTTTTTTTTTTCCTTTAAATTTTGGGGAAGGGGGCCGCGTGGCCCCCCTCCCGGGCCACTTGTAGCCCCGGGGACCCCATCCCCCGGGGCTGGCCCTCTCCGTTGGGGACCATGGGTGGGTCCCAAATCCCCCCACGGTCCCACCGGCTCCCCGTGTCCCTCGGGAGCCGGCATTGCTTTTCCACATGGGGAGCTGCTAAGATGCAGCTCCCCGTGTGGAAAGCAATCGTCTTTGGTTTTGGAAGAGAGAGCATGTTTCCTGCTCTCTCTTCCAAAAACAAAGCAGTTGCTATGGCAGGGTGGGAGCCGCGAGGCTCCCGCCCTGCCATAGCAAACTACAGTGTCCCGGGGGTGGGCACCCCGGGACACTGCAGGAGCCAGCCCTGGGGGGTGGCGGTCCCCAGGGCCATCAAGGGCTCCAGGAGGGGGGCCGCACGGCCCTCCCTCCTAACATTTTCAAAGCCCCCAAATTTAAAGACTTAGTGCCACGGGGAGGTGGCGGTCCCCGGGGCGTGTGGGGGGGCTCAAGCGCCCCACACACAGGTTTACTTGTTAAATAAAAAAACCCCGGGTGGCGGTCCCCGGGGCAGTGGGGGGCCGTGTGCCCCCGCTACACCATTATTTCTTTAAAGCCCGGGGGGTGGTGGTCCCCGGGGCTTGGGGGGCTTGGATGCCCCCACATTAAAATTTAAAGCCCCGGGGGTGGCGGTCCCCAGGGCTGTGGGGGCCGTGAGCCCCCGCATATGTTGTCATAAAGCCCCGGGGGTGGCAGTCCCGGGGCTTGAGGGGCCTTGAGCCCCCACCCATGTATTTCAATTATGTAAGATAAGCCCCGGGGTGGCGGTCCCGGGGCTGGGGTGCCCCTTTGGGCCCCCCATCCCAATACTACTATTGCCCCCGGGATTTGGCCCACCCGGGGGCTGAATATTAACAAAGCGCGGGAGCCCGCACTTCGGTTTTTTTGTTTTCTCGGCTGGATCCGCGCACCCTGCGTGGATTTTGCCGATTTAAAATAAAATAAAATATTTGGGACCCCCTAAGCAGGCCTAGGGGGTCAGGGTGTTTCTACACTGCCCCCTTTTTGTGTTTTGCGCACTTGTTTCTCTGATTTCTTGTGCCTCGCTTCTACCGAGGCACAAGATGGCTGCCAACACTTCCTGGCTTGGAGTGTTGACAGCCAATTAGCATACAGCTCGTGATCGGGAGGGTGCGCGGATCCTCCGCGGCCATAGATATATGTGTGTTTTTACTTTTGATTTTTTCAGCAACTACTGAACGGATTTACACCATTTAACAAAAAGGGTTCCTTCTGAACCAAGAACTACCTCTTTGCCAAATTTGGTGTAATTCCGTTCAGCAGTTCGGGCTGTAGCCGTGTCTAAAGTTTCCTATGGGAAATTGCATGGGGAAAACATGTTTTGGGACCCCCCTTTTTTCTCGGCCCCCGCTTGCCGAATCACCCCGAAACTTTCAGGATAGGAGCAGACCAGAGCGCCCCACGAGTTTTGAAAATTTCGCGAAGATTCATCAACCAGCGCCAAAGTTATTGGAAATTGAATGTTGTGAATTTCCTATGGAAAATAGGTCCTAACTATAACTATCTAATGGCGACCGCCAGTAGATAATATATATATATATATATATAAATATCTATCTATATATATATATATATATATATTTTAATATATATATTTACTGAAAAACCATAGGTTTCAGAGACGTAAGAGTTAGAAATTAGCATTTAAAAAACCTTAGACATTCACTGAAAAAACCACAGGTTTCAGGGACGTTATAGTTAGTTGGACATTTCACTCATACAAAACCAGAGAAATTCGGCCAGTATAGTTAGTTGAGCTAACTATAACTCGCGCCCCCGCAATGCACTGCTGATGACGTCACATATTATATCACTCATGACATGGTCAGTGACATCACTGATGACATCTCAAATGACATCACTGATGACATCATCCAGTGACTCTGTGTTTCTGTAAAGTTTAAACATGTTTTATTACCTACTGGAGGTCGCCAGTAGGTAGTTATAGTTAGGACCTAGTTTCCATAGGAAAAGCGTTTTTGTTTTCCCAATAACTTTGGCGCCGGTTGACGAATCTTTGCGAAACTTTTAAAACTAGTGGCCCGCTCCGGTAAGCTCCTGTCTTAAAAGTTTCGGGGTGATTTGTCAAGCGGGGGCCAAAAAAAAAGGGGGGTCTCAAAACACGTTTTCCCCATGTTTTTTTTCATAGGAAACTTTAGACGAAGCTACAGCCCGAACTGCTGAACGGAATTACATCAAATTTGGCAAAAAGGTAGGTCTTGGTTCAGAAAGAGTCCTTTTTGTTAAATGGTGTAAATCCGTCCAGTAGTTCCTGAGAAATTAGAAAAATAAAAAGTTTTGATATCTAGGGCAGAGGTGGGTTGGCGAACCCTCCAAGCACGAGCTTCACTGTGATTGGCTGCCAACACTCCAAACCAGGAAGTGTTGGCAGCCATCTTGTGACTCGGTAGAACCGAGTCACAAGAAAACAGTGAAAAAATGTTTAAAAACAAGAAAAGGGGGCAGGGCAGAAACACACTGACCCCCTAGGCCTGCTCAGGGGGTCCCACAAGGACCCCCAGGGCCAAAAAAAGCATTTTTTTTAAATAATTTCGGCAAAATTCGCGTTGGGGTCGCGAATCCAGCCGAAATTATAAAAAAAAATGAAGTGCGGGCTCCTGCGCTTCATTTAAATGAGGCCCCCGGGTTGGCCAGGTCCCAGGGGCATTGCCAAATTAATAATAGCAGGGGCCCGTGGGGGCCCCCGCAGCCCCGGGGACTGCCACCTCCCCGGGGCTGTGAAAAAATGCGTGGGGGGTCCCAATTCCCCCCGCGCTGCCCCACGGACCGCCACCTCCCCGGGGCTTTAATAAACAACCGCGGGGCATGCAGTCCCCCCGCAGCCCTGGGGACTGCCACCTCCCCGGGGCTGATAAAAAAAATGCGTGGGGGGTCCCAATCCCCCCCACGCTTTCCCGGGGACCGCCACCTCCCCGGGGCTCTATTTAAAAAAAAAAAAAATCTGTGTGGGGGGGCTCGAGCCCCCCCACATGCCCTGGGGACCACCACCTCCCCGGGCACTAAAAATGTAAATGCGGGGGAGGCACAGGGACCACCACCTCCCCGGGGCCTTGCAATGGTAGGGAGGGGGGCTGCGCGGCCCCCCTCCTGAAGCCCTTCATGGCCCTGGGGACCGCCACCCCCCAGGGCCAGCTCCTGCAGTGTCCCGGGGTGCCCACCCCCGGGACACTGCTCTTTGCCATGGCAGGGCGGGAGCCGTGCGGCTCCCGCCCTGTCATAGCAAACACTGATTTGGATTTTGGAAGCGAGAGCAGGTTTCCTGCTCTCGCTTCCAAAATCCAAAGCAGATTGCTTTTCCACAAGGGGAGCTGCATGTCAGCAGCTCCCTGTGTGGAAAAGCAATGCTGGCTCCCGCAGGAGGTGGGGAGCCGGCTGGACCGTGGGGGCATTGGGGCTCCCCTCACGGTCCCCAACGGAGTGGCCAGGCCCCGGGGGATGGGGTCCCCAGGGCTAGAAGTGGCCCAGGAGGGGGCCACGTGGCCCCCCTCCCCTAAAAAAATAAATTAAAATTAAAATTAAAAAGGAAAGGCCGGCCCCGGGGGATGGGGTCCCCGGGGCCATAGATAGCCTGAGGTGGGGGGCCACGCAGCCCCCCTCCAAATATTTAAAAAAATAAATAAAAATACTGGCCATGCCCCGGGGGATGGGGTGCCCGGGGCCGAAAATGGACTCGGGAGGGGGGCCATGTGTCCCCCTTCAGGGAATTTGTTTTAAAATTTAACACAATAGGGGTCAGGCCCTGGGGGATGGGCTCCCCAGGGCCCAAAAAATAGGAAAAGAAGGGGGGCCACAGAGCCCCCCTTCTAAAACAAAAACAAAAAAACCCGGCATTGCGCTGGAGGCCACGCCCCCACAGTGCATCACTCTGCAAACGCGCCCCGTGGCGCGTTCTAAGTTGGGGAATTAATTCCCCTTGAATACTGGGGGTCCCTGGGGGCCAACTAGCCCACCAGGTACCTCCAGTATGTGCCACAGAGCTGCATTGCAGAGAGGTGGTCCGAGGCCATGCCCCTTTTTACACCTCTCTGCAACGCAGCTCTGTGGCGCTTACTGGAGGTACCTGGTGGGCTAGTTGGACCCCAGGGACCCTCAGGATTCAAGGTGACTTAATCCCCCGACTTAAAATGCACCACTGGGTGCGTTTGCACAGTGGTGAAGGGAGGGGGTGGGGCCTGAAGTGACATCTGCGCAAACGCGTCCTGTGGCGTGTTTTAAGTTGGGGGATTAAGTTCCCTTGAATCCTGAGGGTCCCTGGGGCCAAGTAGCCCACCAGGTACCTCCAGTAAGTGCCACAGAGTTGCGTTTCAGAGAGGTGTAAAAAGGGGCATGGCCTCAGACCACCTCTCTGCAACGCAGCCCTGTGGCACTTACTGGAGGTTTCTGGTGGGCTAGTTGGCCCCCAGGGAGCCTCAGGATTCAAGGGGACTTAATCCCCCAACTTAAAACGCGCCATGGGGCGTGTTTGCACAGTGGTGAAGGGAGGGGGCGGGGCCTTATGTGACATGTGTGCAAACACATCCTGTGGCGTGTTTTAAGTTGGGGGATTAAGTCCCCTTGAATCCCGAGGGTCCCTTGGGGCCAACTAGCCCACCAGGTACCTCCAGTAAGCGCCACAGAGTTGCGTTGCAGAGAGGTGTAAAAAGGGGCGTGGCCTTGGACCACCTCTCTGCAAAGCAGCTCTGTGCCGCTTCCTGGAGGTACCTGGTGGGCTAATTGGCCCCCAGGGACCCTCAGGATTCAAGGGGACTTAATCCCCCAACTTACAACGTGCTAGGGGGCACGTTTGCACAGTGGTGCATCGAGGGGGCGGAGCCTGATATAAGAAGTTAGCAATCCTGCTGTGTGGGAATTACTGGTGGTAATAAAAGGGATAGTTGCCCCCAAGGTTGACGTTGGGGGCTAACTACTCCTCCTGTTACCTCCAGTAAATCCCACACAGTGGGATTGCTAAGAGGTGTTTCGGAGGCCACGCTCTCCTTTCTCCACCACTCTGGAAACGCGACTGGTATGTTATAGTTAGAAATTAGCATTTAAAAAACCTTTGAAATTCACTGGAAAAAAACCATAGGTTTCAGGTACGTTATAGTTAGAAATTAGCATTTAATAAACCTTTGAAATTCACTGAAAAACCATAGGTTTCAGGCACGTTATAGTTAGAAATTAGCATTTAAAAAACCTTAGAATTTCACTGAAAAACCATAGGTTTCAGGGACGTTATAGATAGTTGGACGTTTCTCTTGTAAAAACCATAGAAATTCACCCGTTATAGTTAGTTCAGCTAACTATAACTTGCATATATCACAATGCACTGCTGATGACGTCACATATTACATCAATCATGACATGGTCAGTGACATCACTGATGAGATCTCAAATGACATCACTGATGACATCATCCACGTGAAAATCTGATGCACCTCCTCATACTCGAAAATAACCTTTGATACACCCACTGTAAAATACAGACTACCATTTTCGAAACCATAGACACACCAATACCAGTTACTACATACGCACTCACTGATTCCTAAGTGTACACACAAATCCACTCATTCACCCATACATGCAGTCACTCATCAATACAACACTATCATATGCACTCATACACCTATACAGACACTCACACACCACCACTCTTCCAGAGTTACTCACACACGTAGTCAGTCATGCAAAGAATCAACCACACTCCCATTTACTCACCTATACAGTTATACACACACCACATCACTTATTCAAACAGAAACAAATGCATACTTACTCTCTTATTGAATCACTGATACAAGCACACACTCATCCATACAGCCACTCTCACAATAACTGACTCTCACGTATAGTCATTTATATACTTCAACTCTCACATGCACTGCCTTTTACATATGTAGTTACTTGGACATGTTACATTGAGACATCCATTCACTCACCAACACACCCATACACACACTCACCCACCCATACAGCTGTTTCCACATGCACTCTTGAACCCATACACACAGTGAATCAACCACTCAAACATCTATGCACAGAGTCACACACCACCCACCCACACACACACTCAGGCACCCATACAAATACTCAGGCAACCTATCGATAACCCAAATAGACACTCATGTAGCTACTGACCAACCCATGCAGCAGCTTATACAACAACAGACAGACTCATATAGACATTCACACAGTTTAGTCACTAACCCATGCATTCAGTAAGACACATGTAATCACTCACTTAAACAGTCAGTCAAGCATGTACTAAATCCTCCATCCAGACACTTATACACCCACTCATTCTTTAATACACCTTGGCATATATATAATACATATTTAAACTTTAAAGAAAAACACAGTCACTGGATGATGTCATCAGTGATGTCATCAGTGATGTCATTTGAGATGTCATCAGTGATGTCGCTGACCATGTCATGATTGATGTAATATGTGACGTCATCAGCAGTCCATTGCGGGTGCGCGAGTTATAGTTAGCTGAACTAACTATAACAGGGGAATTTCTATGGTTTTTACAAGAGAAATGTCCAACTAACTATAACGTCCCTGAAACCTATGGTTTTTCAGTGAAATTCTAAGGTTTTTAAATGCTAATTTCTAACTATAATGTGCCTGAAACCTATGTTTTTTTTCAGTGAATATATATATATATATTTATATCTGCCAAGATGTATTGAAGAATGAGTGGGTGTATGAGTGTCTGAATGGAGGATTTAGTAGGTGCGTGACTGACTGTATAAGGGAGTGATTAAATGTGTCTTACTGAATGCATGGGATAGTGACTAATCTGTGTGAATGTCTGTATCAGTCTGTCAGTTGGAGTGTAAGTGGCTGCATAGGTTGGTGTATAGCTACATGAGTGTCTATATGGGTTATTGGTTGGTTGTCTGAGTACCTGTGTGGGTGCCTGAGTGTCTGTGGGTGGGGGGTGTGTGACTCCCTGCATGGATGTGTGAGTAGGTGATTCACTGGGTGTATGGGTTCAAGAGTGCAACTGTGAGGGGCAGCATGGGTGGGTGAGTGTGTGTATGGCTGTGTTGGTGAGTGAACGGATGTCTCAGTGGTACATGTGTGAGTAACTACATATGTGAAAGGCAGTATATGTGAGTGTTGGAGTATATAAGTGACTCTATGTGAGAGTGAGTGATTGTGAGAGGGGCTGCATGGATGAGTGTGTGCTTGTGTCAGTGACTGTATAAGAGAGTAAGTATGTGTTAGTATCTGTATGAATAAGTGAGGTGGTGTGTTTATAACTGTATAGATGAGTAAATGGGAGTTTGATTGATTCTTTGCATGACTGACTAGGTGTGTGAGTAACTCTATAGGTGAGTAGCAGTGTGTGAGTGTCTGTATGGGTGTATGAGTGCATATGATAGTGGCTGTATTGATGAGTGACTGCATGTATGAGTAACTGTATGCGTGAGTGACTGGATGTGTGTGTAGACCTAGGAATCAGTGAGTGGGTATGTACTGACGGGTATTGGTGTGTCTATGGTTTCAAGAATGGTAGTCTGTATTTTAGAGTGGGTGTATCAAAGGTTATCTTAGGGTGTGAGGAGGTGCGTCAGATGATCATGTGGATGATGTCATCAGTGATGTCATTTGAGATGTCATCAGTGATGTTATCAGTGATGTCACTGACTATGTCATGAGTGATGTAATATGTGACGTCATCAGCAGTGCATTGCGGGGGCGTGAGTTATAGTTAGCTCAACTTACTATAACAGCTGAATTTCTGTGGTTTTGTACGAGTGAAATGTCTATCTAACTATAACGTCCCTGAAACCTGTGGTTTTGTCTGTGAATTTCTAAGGTTTTTTAAATGCTAATTTCTAACTATAATGCCCCTAAAAGCTATGTTTTTTCAGTGAATTTCAAAGGTTTTTCAACTGCTAATTCCTAACTATAACGTCCCTCAAACCTCTGTTTTTTCAGTGAATTTCTAAGGTTTTTTAAATGTTAATTTCTAAATATGCCTATATAGGTAGGACATGTGCAGAAAGAGAAAGAAAGGCGCAGAAAGAAGCAAGAGAAGTGCAGAAAGAGGCAACAGAAGTCCAGAAAGAGGAAGAAAGGTGCAAAAAGAAGGAAGAGAAGTGCAGAAAGAAGCAACAGAGGTGCAGACAGAGGGAAGAGGGGTGCAGAACGAGGCAAGAGAAGTTCAGAAAGAAGCAGCAGAGATGCAGAAAGGGGGAAGAGGGGTGGAGAAAGAGGCAAGAGGGAAGCAGAGAGAAGCAAGAGAGGTACAGAAAGAAACAAAAGAAGTGCAGAAAGAACAGATGTGCAGAAAGAGGCAAGAGGAGTACAGAAAGAGAGAAGAGGGGTGCAGAAAGAGGCACAAGGGGTGCAGAAAGAGGCACAAGGGGTGCAGAAAGAGGCACGAGGGGTGCAGAAAGAAACAAGAGAAGTGCAGAAATAATCAACAGAGGTGCAGAACGAGGGAAGAGGGTTGGAGAAAGAGGCAAGAGAAGAGCAGGAAGATGCAACAGAGATGCAAAAAGGGGGATCAGGGTTGGAGAAAGTGGCAAGAGGGGTGCAGAAAGAAGCAAGAGAGGTGCAGAAAGAAACACATGAAGTGCATAATGAAGGAACAGACGTGCAGAAAGAGGCAAGAGGGATGAAGAAAGAGAGAAGAGTGGTGCAGAAAGAAGCACGAGTGGTGTTGAAAGAAGCAAGAGAGGTGTAGAAAGAAGCAAGAGCAGTACAGAAAGAAGCAACAGAGGTGCAGAAAGAGGCAAGAGGGGTGCAAAAAGAGGGAAGAGGGGTGCAGAAAGAGGCAACAGGAGTGCAGAAAGAGGGAAGAGGGGTGGAGAAAGAGGCAAGGGGGTGCAGAAAGAAGCAAAAGAGATGCAGAAAGAGGCAATAGGGGTGAAGAAAGAGAGAAGAGTGGTGCAGAAAGAAGCACGAGTGGTGTAGAAAGAAGCAAGAGAGGTGTAGAAAGAAGCAAGAGGAGTACAGAAAGAAGCAACAGAGGTGCAGAAAGAGGCATGAGGGGTGCAAAAAGAGGGAAGAGGGGTGCAGAAATAGGCAACAGGAGTGCAGAAAGAGGGAAGAGGGTTGGAGAAAGAGGCAAGAGGGGTGCAGAAAGAGGCAAAAGGGGTGCAGAAAGAAGCGAGAAATGCAGAAGAAAACTAAAGAATTGCAGAAAGAAGTAACAGAGGTGCAGAAAGAGGCAAGAGGGGCGCAGAAAGAGGCAAGAGGGGTACAGAAGCAGGCAAAGGGGTGCAGAAAGAAGCAAGAGAGGTGCAGAAAGAAACAAAAGAAGTGCAGAAAGAAGGAACAGAGGTGCAGAAAGAGGCAAGAGGGGTGCAGAAAGAGGGGTGCAGAAAGAGGGAAGAGGGGTGCAGAAAGAAGCAAGAGAGGTGCAGAAAGAAACAAAAGAAGTGCAGAAAGAAGGAACAGAGGTGCAGAAAGAGGCAGGAGGGGTGCAAAACAAGGGAAGAGGGGTGTGAAAGAGGCACGAGGGGTGCAGAAAGAAGCAAGAGAGGAGCAGAATGAAGCAACAGAGGTGCAAAAAGAGGGAAGAGGGGTGGAGAAAGAGACAAGAGAAGTACTGAAACAAGCAACAGAGATGCGGAAAGGGGTAAGAGGGGTGGAGATAGAGGCAAGAGGGGTACAGAAAGAAGCAAGAGAGGTGCAGAAAGAAACAAAAGAAGTGTAGAAATAAGGAACAGAGGTGCAGAAAGAGGCAGGAGGAGTGCAGATAGAAGGAAGAGGGGTGCAGAAAGAGGCAAGAGAGGTGCAGAAAGGAACAAAAGAAGTGCAGAAAGAAGGAATAGAGGTGCAGAGAGAGGCAAGAGGGGTGCAGAAAGAGGGAAACGTGGTGCAGAAAGAGGCTCGATGGGTGCATAAAGAAGCAAGAGAAGTGCAGAAAGAAGCAATAGAGGTGCATAAAGAGGGAAGGGTGTGGAGAAAGAGGCAAGAGAAGTGCAGAAAGAAGCAACAGAGATGCAAAAAGGGGGAGAGGGGCGGAGAAAGAGGCAAGAGGGGTGCAGAAAGAAGCAAGAGAGTTGCAGAAAGATACAAAAGAAGTGCAGAAAGAAGGAACAGAGGTGCAGAAAGAGGCAAGAGGGGTGGAGAAAGAGGAAAGAGGGGTGCAGAAATAGGCAAAAGGGTTGCAGAAAGAAGGGACAGAGGTGCAGAAAGAAGCAAGAGAAGTGCAGAAAGAAGCAACAGAGGTGCAAAAAGGGGGAGAGGGGCGGAGAAAGAGGCAAGAGGGGTGCAGAAAGAAGCACGAGAGTTGCAGAAAGATACAAAAGAAGTGCAGAAAGAAGCAACAGAGATGCAAAAAGGGGGAGAGGGGCGGAGAAAGAGGCAAGAGGGGTGCAGAAAGAAGCAAGAGAGTTGCAGAAAGATACAAAAGAAGTGCAGAAAGAAGGAACAGAGGTGCAGAAAGAGGCAAGAGGGGTGGAGAAAGAGGAAAGAGGGGTGCAGAAATAGGCAAAAGGGTTGCAGAAAGAAGGGACAGAGGTGCAGACAGAAGCAAGAGAAGTGCAGAAAGAAGCAACAGAGGTGCAGAAAGAGGGATGAGGGGTGGAGAAAGAGACAAGAGAAGTACAGAAAGAAGCAACAGAGATGCAAAAAGGGGGATCAGGGTTGGAGAAAGTGGCAAGAAGGGTGTAGAAAAAAGCAAGAGAGGTGCAGAAAGAAACAAAAAAGTGCATAATGAAGGAACAGAGGTGCAGAAAGAGACAAGAGGGGTGAAGATAGAAGATTGGTGCAGAAAGAAGCACGAGTGGTGTAGAAAGAAGCAAGAGAGGTGCAGAAAGAAGCAAGAGGAGTGCAGTATGAAGCAACAGAGGTGCAGAAAGAGGCAAGAAGGGTGCAAAAAGAGGGAAGAGGGGTGCATAAAGAGGGAACAAGGGTGAAGAAAGAGGGAAGAGGGGGGAGAAAGAGGCAAGGGGGTACGGAAAGAAGCAAGAGAGCTGTAGAAAGAAAGAAAAGAAGTGCAGAAAGAAAGAACAGAGGTATAGAAAGAGGCAAGAGGGGTGCAGAAAGAGGCAAGAGAGGAGCAGAAGCAGGCAAGAGGGTGCAGAAAGAAGCAAGAGAGAAGCAGAAAGAAACAAAATAAGTGCAGGAAGAAGGAACAGAGGTGCAGAAAGAGGCAAGAGAAGTGCAGAAACAAGCAACAGAGATGCGGAAAGGGGTAAGAGGGGTGGAGAAAGAGGCAAGAGGGGTACAGAAAGAAGCAAGAGAGGTGCAGAAAGAAACAAAAGAATTGTAGAAAGAAGGAACAGAGGTGCAGAAAGAGGCAGGAGGAGTGCAGATAGAAGGAAGAGGGGTGCAGAAAGAGGCAAGAGAGGAGCAGAAATAGGGAAGAAGGGTGCAGAAAGAGGCAAGAGGGGTGCAGAAAGAAACAAAAGAAGTGCAGAAAGAAGGAACAGAGGTGCAGAGAGAGGCAAGAGGGGTGCAGAAAGAGGGAAATGTGGTGCATAAAGAGGCTCGATGGGTGCATAAAGATGCAAGAGAAGTGCAGAAAGAAGCAACAGAGGTGCATAAAGAGGGAAGAGGGGTGGAGAAAGAGGCAAGAGAAGTGCAGAAAGAAGCAACAGAGATGCAAAAAGAGGGAATAGGGGAGGAGAAAGAGGCAAGAGGGGTCCAGAAAGAAGCAAGAGAGTTGTAGAAAGATACAAAAGAAGTGCAGAAAGAAGGAACAGAGGTGCAGAAAGAGGCAAGAGGGGTAGAGAAAGAGAGAAGAGGGGTGCAGAAATAGGCAAAAGGGTTGCAGAAAGAAGGGACAGAGGTGCAGAAAGAAGCAAGAGAAGTGCAGAAAGAAGCAACAGAGGTGCAGAAAGAGGGATGAGGTGTGGAGAAAGAGGCAAGAGAAGTACAGAAAGAAGCAACAGAGATGCAAAAAGGGGGATCAGGGTTGGAGAAAGTGGCAGGAGGGGTGTAGAAAGAAACAACAGCGGTGCAGAAAGAAACAAAAAAGTGCATAATGAAGGAACAGAGGTGCAGAAAGAGGCAAGAGGGGTGAAGAACGAAGCAACAGAGGTGCAGAAAGAGGCAAGAGGGGTGCAAAAAGAGGGAAGAGGGGTGCATAAAGAGGCAACAGGGGTGAAGAAAGAGGGAAGAGGGGGGAGAAAGAGGCAAGGGGGTGCAGAAAGAAGCAAGAGAGCTACAGAAAGAAATAAAAGAAGTGCAGAAAGAAGGAACAGAGGTACAGAAAGAGGCAAGAGGGGTGCAGAAAGAGGCAAGAGAGGAGCAGAAGCAGGCAAGATGGTGCAGAAAGAAGCAAGAGAGGTGCAGAAAGAGGCAAGAGGGCTGCAGAAAGAGGGAAGAGGAGTACAGAAAGAACCAAGAGAGGAGCAGAAATAAGCAACAGAGATGCAAAAAGAGGGAACAGGGGTGGAGAAAGAGACAAGAGAAGTGCAGAAACAAGCAACAGAGATGCGGAAAGGGGTAAGAGGGGTGGAGAAAGAGGCAAGAGGGGTGCAGAAAGAAGCAAGAGAGGTGCGGATAGAAACAAAAGAAATGCAGAAGGAAGGAACAGAGGTGCAGAGAGAGGCAAGAGGGATGCAGAAAGAGGGAAAAGGGGTGCAGAAAGGGGCACTAGGGACGCAGAAAGAAGCAAGAGAATTGCAGAAAGAAGCAACAGAGGTGGAGAAAGAGGGAAGAGGGGTGCAGAAAGAGGCTAGAGAAGTGCAGAAAGAAGCAACAGAGATGAGGAAAGGGGGAAGAGGGGTGTAGAAAGAGGCAAGAGGGAAGCAGAAAGAAGCAACAGAGGTGCAGAAAGAAGCAACAGAGGTGCAGAAAGAGGGAAGAGGGGTGCAGAAAGAAACAAAAGAAGTGGAGAAAGAAGGAACAGAGGTGCAGAAAGACACAAGAGGAGTTCAGAAAGAGAGAAGAGGGGTGAAGAAAGAGGCACAAGGAGTGCAGAAAGAAGGAAGAGTGGTGCATAAAGAAGCAAGATAAGTGTAAAAGAAGCAACAGAGGTGCAGAAAGAGGAAAGAGGGGTGGAGAAAAAGGCAAGTGAAGTGCAGAAAGAAGCAACAGCCATGCAGAAAGGGGGAAGAGGGGTGGAGAAAGAGGCAAGAATGGTGCAGAAAGAAGCAAGAGAGGTGCAGAAAGAAACAAAAGAAGTGCAGAAAGAAGGAACAGAGGTGCAGAAAGAGGCAAGAGGGGTCCAGAAATAAGGAAGAGGGGTGCAGAAAGAGGCAAGAGAGGTACAGAAAGAAGCAGGTGAGGTGCAGAAAGAGGCAACAAAGGTGCAGAAAGAGGCAAGAGAGGTACAGAAAGTAGAAGAGATGTGCATAAAGAGGCAAGAGAAGTGCAGAAAAAGAAAGAAAGATGGAGGAAGAAGTAACAGAAATGCAGAGAGATGCAAGAGAGGTGCAGAAAGAAGCAAGAGATTTGCAGAATAAGATCAAGAGAAGTGCAGAAAAAGAAAGAAACGTGCAGAAAGAAGCAACAGAAATGCAGAAAGAGGCAAGAGACGCGCAGAGGGAAGCAAGAGTGGCTTGCACACCATTAGTACCAATTTAACACCCACATTTAGGAATAAGTAATAGGTGACCATTCTAGGTTTGCAATAGGCCTTCCACCACGCTGTAACACTTGTCGCTGCATTTTTGGTAACATTTGAGCCGTTTGAGCTAGAAACAAGCCTTTTTTTGTTCAAATCTGCAGATTAGGCAGCAGATGATGGATTATGTGGCTAATGCAGAAAATGTATAATTGTGCGAAAGTAGGTGCAGCCAAACAGTCGCATAATTCCAGTGGTGAACAGTCAAAATATCGACTTTTTAATATTGAAGTACATTAATATCGAGTTTTAAATATCGTAGGCACAGAATATCGACATCAAGAATATCGACTACCAGAATATCGAACTGAAGGTAAGAAATATAGATGTTGCAAATATCGAAGTTAGTAATATCGATAGCAAAATTATCGATGTTAATAATATTGATATTTATATTAGTGTTATGTATTTTAGTATGTATTATATATGTATGTGTTCTATATTTTTTGTTAAGTATTGTACTGTTTTTTTAAATATATCTATACATTTTTTAGAATTTAGTCATTTTAAAAAAAGTAAATTATGCGTTTTAGTACCGTAGCGGGTTGTGGGTTTATAGGGGAATAGGGTGGGAAGTAATTTAATTCTAGTAAATTAAATAATAATTTTTAGGAATTATTAATTATTTTTAATTACATTTTGTGTTTTAGTTCTGTAGCGGTTTGTGGGTTTATAGGGAATAGGGAGGAAGTAATTTAATTATAGTAAATTAAATAATAATTTTTAATTATTGGTATTAATAATTAATTTATTGTTAATTAATTATTAATTGGTAATTAATTTGTATTAATTGATAATTATATTAATTGTATTAATTTATTATTGGAGTGGGTTGTGGGTTTATAGGGAATAGGGTGGGAAGTAATTTCATTGTAATTGAGTAATTATAAAAAATGAGTATTGGTAATTAATTTTTTGTTAATTAATTATTAATTGGTTATTAATTTTTATTAAATATTATTTCTTGGTATTGCTAATTAATTTATTGTTAATTAATTAGTAATTGCTAATTAATTTTTATTAATTGATTAATTCGAAATTACAATAATTGGGTGAAATTTTATGTGGATTGTGTTGTGTGTTTATTGGGGAATAGGGTGGGAAGTATTTAATATTATTAAAGTAATTATTAATTTTGATTTGTTTGTAGTTTTTATTTTATTTATTGTTAATTTATTAATAAATCATTATTTAATTACAATAATTATTTGATGTATAAGTATTTTTTTTAACACCTACGCTATCCAACTCTTTCCATACTGTTGCACTCTCTGGAGTGGGAATAGTAATTTTTAGCCCTACGCTATCCAACGCTTTCCCTACTGTTGCACTCTCTGGAGTGGGAATAGTAAATTTTACACCTACGCTATCCAACGCTTTCCCTACTGTTGCACTATGTGGAGTAAGTATATATATTAATTTATGTGTATATGTTTAATTTATTTTAACATTATATGTATTCGTTATTATTTTTAAACATGTTTTAATATTTTTAACTATGTTTCTTTTAATTATATGTATTATTTACTTAATGTTACATTATTTTTAAAACATTAAAAAAACGATATTTTTAACATCGATATTTTTGACGATATTTTTTTTCTTGATATTTTTGTACTTACCATTATGTAGATAGGACTTCGATATTTTTGACATCGATATTTTTGTGACGATATTTTTGTAGGTCGATTTTCTGTCCGTCGATATTCTGTCAGACATTCAATTCCAGTGGCCCTGCTCATACCTCTGACTAGGTCCAGAAGTGCTCCTCAGTGATTCCTTCTTTTTTTGTCTCATTGAGTTCATAGTTTAGCTTCTATGGAAAGGAGGAAGAATAAACCTGAGGTTACCACTCTACAGCACAGACTACCATACCACATAGTTACTCTCTATAACACATAATCCCAACCTACATAATTCCTATACACTGAATACCACATACTTTCTATCCACATAATTTCACTGCACAACATACCACATACTTCCACTACACACAAAGTACATCCACTCCACTACAAAAAACATTAGTAAAAAACTTTTACATTTACAATGCCAATAGCTCTAACTCTCGCAAATGCGAAACCTATTACATTGCAAATGCTTCTTTAACTAGAAGTCGCTTTTGCAGAGTGGTGAAGAAAGGGTGCTGGGCCTCAGACCAGCGCTCAGGAATTCTGCTGCGTAGGACTTACAGGAGGTACCAGGAGGGCTTCTTGGCCCCCAAAGTCCCTCAGGAGTTAAGTGGACTTCGTCCCCCATCCTGTAGGGTGCCAGGAGGCGTGTTTGCAGAGTGGCGGAGAAAGGGGGGCATATTCATGTATGCTTTTAGGAATATGGTGAGACTTTTAGCAAAGACATGTGAAGAGTTCCTGCTTTGTATTTGGGTAGGTGTAACATTATAAGTAGTTGTAGAATGGTAAAGTAGCAACCCAAAAGTGAGGTTTGAGATGTTTGTAGAGATGTTATTTATTAGAGTAATTTGTATGATGTGTGAAAAGTTATATTTCATATATACCGCATCATTTTCAGTGTCTGTTTAAAGATTGAAGTGTAGTTTGTGAAGTTTTGAGCTGTGGATGGTGTTGTGACTGAGATATGTGTCTACTTGCACATATATTATAGTATGTGTTATGCGTCTGAAGATGATAGATGTATAAAACACAGGTATACATCTATCTGTGTATTACTTTTATATATGATGCTGCTAGCAAAAGGTACAGACATATGCATACATGGTTTTAGCAATATGGGGAGACTTTCATCAAAGATAAGTGAAGGGTTGCTTTGCCATTAGCTATGCTCAATACCTGATTAGTACTAGAATAGTGAAGCAGTAGTAGTAGAAAAGTGTTGTTTAAGATATGTTGGGAGAGGAATTATTGATTATGCTACTTTATAAGAGTCTGTGTAAAAGTTCACTTGAAATTTGCTGCATAAATCTAGGTGTGTTTGAAATGTTAAGTGCAGTCTTGTGAGTGTGGTTATGTTTCTACTTGTGCATGTTTCTACTTGCACATGTATTCTAATATGTGTAATGCTTTTGGCAATAGGTATAGATAGAAGCATGCCTGCTTTTAGGAATATGGTTAGAGTTATGGTAGAGACATGTGATAGGTTGCTGCTTTATGTTTGACAAGGCCCAATATTCGTAGAATGGTGAAGCTGTAGAATAACAGTGAGTTTTAAGACATGTTGGCAGAAGGGATTACTGATTAGGCTACTTTCTATGAGTCTGGGGAACGGTACACTTGAAATACACTGCAGAAATTTAGGTGTGTCTTTGAAATGTAAAGTTCAGTCTACTTGTTTATTTCTGTTATATATGATGATGATTTCAAAAGGTAGACATATATGCATGTATAGTTTCACGAATATGGTGAGATTTATAACAGACTCATGTGTAGCTTGTATGCTTTATTTTGAGTACGCCCAACACCCTGAGTAGTTACAGAATTTTGAAGCTGCAGTACAAAAGTGTACACCTTGTCATGGACCTGACTCTTGTGCTGCAGTTTCAGTATTCTGCTACTACTCAGGATGTTGCACTCCTCCAATCACTCAGGTACTACTGCAGTACTACTCCAATCACCCAGGCAGTACACATGCACTTATAAAATCACTGAGGCACTTTCTATGTACTCATGTAATCTCCCAGATATTACTCCTGCAATCATCGAATCACCAGGCATTACCTATGTACTCCTTTAATCCCCCAGACATAACTCCTGCAATCATGCAATCACCAATGCGTTAGCTATACACTGGTTTAATCACACAGGCACCACCCTTGCACTCCTCCAATCACCCTGTCAGGATCTATGCACTCCTCCAATCACTTAGCCAGTGCCTATGCACTTATAAAATCACCCAGGCACTACCTTTACACTTTTGCAATCACTGAGGCACTACCACAGCATTACTCTAATCACCCGGACAGTACCGATGGACTTATACAATCACCCAGGCACTTTTTAGGTACTCCTGTAGTCCCCCAGATATTACCTCTGAACTCATGCAATCACCAATACATTAGCTATACACTGGTTCAATCACCCAGGCAATACCCTTGTACTTCTCCAATTACCTTTTCAGGATCTATGCACTCCTCCAATCACTTAGCCAGTGCGCATGCACTTATAAAATCATTCATTCATACTTTATTTCGGCCGCTAGGGCCATCAAAGTGCATCAATAAAACAAACAGTATATACATCTGTATTAAAAAACAATAAATACTCACAAAGGATTTCATATACAATGATCAACCCACAAAAGAAAGTAGAGACAAAAACACATAGCACAAGCTTCATAGATACAGCAGGGATGAAAGTTGTATATATTAAAACATAAACAATTAAAATACAACCAGCCAGATAAAAAGACATTAAAAAGAATCACATCGAGTGCATAAAAATATCCAGACAGTAAAATCTTATACTAAAATCTTATGATAAAATAAAACTGTGGGACATCAGTGCAAGGCGTAAAACCCAAACAAAGACCTACTCACCCAGTCACCAGTTCCCCTAAACCCCCAGAAATCACTTTATGTAAGCCGTGTGCCACATACAGTTTAAAAAGCGTGATACGGCAAAGACAATTGGGGGATGAGTGTCATATTTTAGAACTCTATAAGCCTCTATGGCGCGCACAAACCCTAAATTTTTACATAGTTGGATTAACCAACGCTTGCGCGGCAGCCGATAGGCGGGGCAGAGGAGCAGAACATGTATTTCAGACTCCACCTTATATTTGCACGCAGGGCATTCACCAGTTTGGTCTCTCAGCCATTTGCTGGAATATGCTGCAAGTGGGAGGGTCCCCAACCTCAATTGCATATACAATTTCCTTGCAATTGGGGGTTCAACAAAATCTAAAAAGGTTTCTCTGCTATATACATCCTTTATCGCTAAAAATTCTACAGTTAAACGACCACTTGAGGTACTTTCTCGGATGGCCCTTAGCTTGACTACTCTGTAAGAATTGACTAGGTCCAACCTTGAGAGCTTGGCACACGATGTCTCAGGCGTGCTCCAGAGGTCCGGCTTGCCCATCTTGAGGGCAAGGTCCCTTATATGGCAGAGCCATGTAATTTTCTTTATATTACACATAGATAAAAACTCGGAGAGTTCATCCCTAAAAACAGACAGCTCTGGAGTCACCCACATCCTCCGCCAAAAAGCTAGGGGTCTTATAGCAATTTCTTCATCCAGCGGCCTCAATCCGAGGTCCATACGAAGGGGAATTAAAGGGGTGCTGCGGGGTAAACCTAGTACTTGTCGCATGAAATTATTCTCTACCTTTGTCAGGTTTCCAGTTGGACAATGTCCCCACAGCTCTACCCCGTAGAGTGTAGCACCCCTCGCCTGGGCTTTATAGATTTCCACAACAGGGGCAGCTGGTTTAAAAACAGAAGATCTATACAATTTCATTATACCACCAACTGTCTGTGTTAATCTAAGCCTTGCTTTATCTATTTGAGGGCCCCATTCAAATTTCTCAGCCAAGGTAACTCCCAGGTAGTCAAATATCCTAACTCTTTCCAAGGCGATACCATGCAGAGAAGGGTTTGGCCGGGTTTTAAGAGGAGGGTTGAAGACCATATATTTAGTTTTATCTAGATTGATCTCCAGCCCTCTTAACTTCCAAAAGTTTGCAAAACCATCTAAAATGCGCTGAATGCCCATAGGCGATTTCGAAAGCAACAAAGTGTCGTCTGCGAACATCAGCGCAGGAACCTTCCCTGAGGCTAACTTTGGAGCATCATTGTCCACAATTAATTTAAGATGGTTAATAAGATCATTAATAAATAAACAAAATAAAGTAGGAGCTAAAACACATCCCTGCCGTACCCCCTTTTCGACTGGGAAGCGAGAAGTAAGTTCCCGTGCCTCCCACAGCGCACTTGTGCAAAATTATCAAAGTGTAGGCTCTTAATAGCTTTTAGAAGATATGGAGGAATCCCTAGTTCACTCAAAACCCTCCATAATTTTTCTCTGGGTACAAGATCGAAGGCCGACTTCAGATCAACAAATATCAGATAGAGGCTGCCACCCTCTATAGTCACTGTTTTCCAGTAAAGTAGTTGGAGTCTGAATATCTGGTCAACAGTTGACATTTTTGATCTGAAGCCGGCCTGATAGGGACTTAGTATTCGCTCTTCTTCAAGCCAACTCTGGAGACGGTCTAAGAGCACCCGACCATAACGTTTTTGAGGGATATCAATTAGACTAATCGGTCTATAGTTGGAGGGTGTAAGGGGGCAACCTTTTTAAATATAGGAACAATCTCAGCCCCACGCCAAGTATCAGGGGGTTAGATCCCTGCAATACCGCATTGAATAGAGCACACAAATATGGGACCCATATTACAGGTTCTTTACGAAAGAGATCCCCTGGAAGTTTGTCTAGGCCTGGGGCTTTATTGCTATGTAGCTTATTAATGGCATTCCTCACTTCAGTGCTAGTGATCTCCATCTCCCCCTCTAGTTGTGTCTCGGAAGCCATACTGATGATGCTAGTGCTGGCAGAGCCGGCATCCCGATGGGAGTATAATGTCCCAAAGTGGGTCTCCCATGCTTCTGACGCTATGTTGGGCTCAATGGCCGGTCTCCCTTCCCCATCACCCGTACTCACTATTGCCCAAAAAGTTTTCAAATCCTTGTCATCCAGGGCACTCCTTAGCATTTCCCACCTTTCTTGCTCCCAGTTCTTTTTCCCCAGCTGAATAGACCGGTTATATCTGGCCCTGGCAATTTTAATTTGCACCCTATCGTTATCCTTAACTGCTTCCAATAAACCCCGCTTGTCCTTACGGCACTGGTCATTAAACCAGGGGCATCTGTTGCGACTGTTTGCTCTAACACGGCTCACCGGGTAGAAAACCTCCCCCAAATTGAGGGAGAGCTCAGAGTGTATTTCCCCTACCTTGTCTAGATCCATATTTTGACCCACCTCATAAACTGTCTCCCACATTTTAACTAGAGATGGCAATGCAAGCTGGTAGATTTTCGCTATCTTTGTGGGGGACTGTTGAATGTAGCCCCATCTAACATGTCTTCTATTATTAGTCACTACCAGGGCACTGTGGCAATTGGCGGATGAAAGGGGTATTTTAGCAATACCTAGGTCCCACTGGTTGAGGGTTAAGATTAGAGCGTTGTGATCACTATCCCGCCTTTGCTCAATATGAAAATCAAGGACTTTTCCCCAGAGTCTTGTTTCCACCAAAATGTAATCAATGAGTGAGGCCTGGCCTGCTCTATTAAATGTAAACTGCCCTGGTTGGTCAGATTTAGTCCGGCCATTGCATGCTCTTAGTGAGAAAGTGAGGGTAAGTGAGTTTAACTGCATGACCAATGGAGACCAAGCTTTGATAGGTGTAGTGAGGGGGTTAGGAATAGACCAATAAAGGTCTTCTTCTGTTGGGGCAAAATGTAGAGAATCAGTGAGGGGTTCAAAGTGGCAATTAAAATCACCCCCACAATCAACCATATCGCCGGATCTAAGGTTGGAATGAAATCTCCCAGCAGAGCAATAGTAGATGATTCCTGACTATTATTAACAGGGCGAGAATAAACATTCATTATGGCGATTTTCACCTTTGTTGGAAAGGAGAGCAGGACACATTGAATGTCACTTGACGGGGTTGATAACTGCTCCGCCCTACAACCAAGGTGGGTGCCTACCCAGATTGATAGGCCTCCAGATGGTCTCCCCCTCCCCCATGGAAGCTAAGATGTTATAAGAGGCATAACCCACCCGATGAAAGTCTTCCCTCGCCCAAGTCTCTTGGAATATACAGATGTCATACTTATCGACAAAGTCACCCCAATCCGTGCAGGGCAATTTATTTTTGAGACCTGCCACATTCCATGAGAGTATCCTCAACCCATTGGCTTGCCCACTCGCCCCTCTTGCGGCCCCCGGTACTACATCATCATGTATAACAGAGTCGCCAGAGTCATCCACACAACACTCACCTGTTTTCCCCCACACTATGCTTTCTCTGTTTTGTTCTCTCAAAGAGGCATCAACTTGTGCATCCGGGACCGTGGATGTAATGGATCTTTCTCCTATCTGGTTAGTCAAGCGGGGGGGCTTAGACTACCACCTACCGTGATTCGCTTCAATCCCCTCCCGTCTCTATCCTCAAAATCGTATCCTACGGCTTGTGTAAGCCCCACCAACGAAGATCCCTCTCTCAGTCAGTCTACACCCTCCAGTACATCATATCTGTTATTCACCGGGATGTTAAAATGCGAGAACCTATGGTGAACATCCCAACTACCTTCTGGGCGGAAGCCTTATAAAATCACCCAGGCACCACCTTTACACTCCTCCAATCACTGAGGCACTACCACAATAGTACTCTAATCAGCTAGGCAGTATTGATGCAGTTATAAAATCACCCAGGAACTTCCTATGTACTCTTCTACTCCCCCAGATATTATCCCTTAACTCATGCAATCACCCAGACATTACCTATGTACCCCTCTAATCCCCCAGACATTACCTCTGCAGTCATGCAATCACCAATGCATTAGCTATACACTGGTTCAATTACCCAGGCAATACCTTTGCACTCCTCCAATCACCCTGTCAGGATCTACGCACTCCTCCAATCACTTAGCCTGTGCCCATGCACTTATAAAATCACCCAGGCACTATCTTTGAACTCCTCTAATCACTCAGGCATTCCCTCAGTACTCCTGCAATCACCCAAGCAGTACTCATGCAGTTATAAAATCACCCACTCACTTGCTATGTACTCCAGTAATCCCCCAGATATTACCCCTGTAGTCATGGTATCACCCAGGCACTAGTTATGTACTACCCCTGCAGTCCTATAATCATGCAGTGTCTACCTATGCAGTCATGTAATAACGCACACACTACCCTTGCAGTCATAGAATCACCCAGGCCCTACTATTTCACTCATCTATTCACCTAGGCACTTCTTAGTGACTCATCTATGCCTTCAAGTGCTATTTATACACGTATCCATGCACTCAACCTTTATGTGTGCACTCATGCAATTATCCAGTCACTATCCATCTTCTCCTGCAATTACCCAGCGACTACCTTTGGAGACATACAATCACCCAAGCACTACCCATGTAGTTTTGCAATCATTCAGGCAGATCTATTACATGTCTCAGCTTCTAGGTTCCACTATATTTCAGAAATATTGTATATATATTTCTTTTAGATATGATGATGATTTGAAAACGTAGAGACATATGTATGCAAACTTTTAACAATATGGAGAGACTTATAGTTGAGTCATGTAATAGTCTGATGTTTTATATTTGGCTAGGCCCAACACTCATGTAGTTATAAAAACACCCATGTACTACCCATGCAGTCTTCCAATGATCCTGTCACTACATATGCAGTGCTGTAATCACTTAGGCATTACTCCTGCACTCATGCAAACATCCAGGTACTATATATGCACTCATGCAATCACTAAGGTATTACCCAAGCACTCTTTGAATCATGTATCACCTACTCATCCACTTATATAATCACTCAGGCACTAACGTTGTACTCTTTCAATCAAAGAGGCACTAGCCTTGTACTTATGTAATCACTCAGCCAGTAGTCATGGTGTTATGAAATCACCCAGGCACTACCTTTGCACTCATTTATTAACTCAGGCGTTACCTCAGTAGTCCTGCAATCACCCAAGAAGTACCCATGCACTTATAAAATCACCCAGTCACTTTCTATGTAGTCATGTAAATCCCCAGATATTACGCCTGTAGTCATGCAATCTCCCAGGCATTACCTATGTACTCCTTTAATCCCCCAGACATTACCCCTGTACTCATGCAATCACTAATGCATTAGCTATACAGTGCTTCAATCACCTAGGCACTATCCTTGCACTCTTTCAATCACGCAGGCACTACTCTTGTACTTATGTAATACTCATGCTCTTATAAAATCACACAGGCACTACCTTTGCACTCCTGTAATCACTCAGGCAGTTCCTTAGTACTTCTGTAATCACCCAGGTAGTACTCATGGACTTATAAAATCACCCACTCACTTCCTAAGTACTCCAGTAATCCCGCAGATATTACCCCTGCAGTCATGCAATCACCCAGGCACTACTTATGTACTGCTCCTGCAGTCATGCAATCATGCAGGCTATACCTATGCACTCATGTAATAACCCAGGCACTACCCTTGCAGTTGTAGAATCATCCAGGTCCTACTATTGCACTCATCTATTCACCTAGGCACTACTCAATGAGTCATCTGTACCTTTAGGTGCTATTCATACACTTATCCATGCACTCACTGTTTATGTGTGCACTCATGCAATTAGCCAGTCACTATCCATCTTCTCCTACAATTACCTAGTGACTACCCTTGCACGCATACAATCACCCAAGCACTACCCATGATATTATGCAATCACTCAGGCAGATCTATTTCATGTTTCAGTTGTAAGTTTCACTATATTCCAGAAATATTGTATACATATTTCTTTTAGATATGATGATGATTTGAAAATGTAGGGACATATGTATGCATGCTTTTAACAATATGGAGAGACTTACAGTTGAGTCATGTAATAATCTTCTGCTTTATATTTGGCTAAGCCCAACACTCATGCAGTTGTAAAAACACCCAAGTACTACCCATGCAGTCTTCCAATGATCCAGTCACTACATATACACTGCTGTAATCACTCAGGCATTAGTCCTGTACTCATGCAAACATTCAGGCACTACCTATACACTCATGCAATCACCAATGTATTACCCATGCACTCTTTGAATCATGTAGCCACTACTCATGCACTTATATAATCGGTCAGGCACTAACGTTGCACTCCTTCAATCACATAGACACTATCCTTGTACTTATGTAATCACTCAGCCAGTAGTCATGCTGTTATGAAATCACCCAGGCACTACCTTTGCACGCCTTTATTCACTCAGGCACTACCTCATTACTCCTGCAATCACCGAAGCAGTACTCATGCACTTATAAAATCACTCACTCACTTGCTATGTACTCCAGTAATCCCCCAGATATTACCACTGTAGTCATGGAATCACCCAGGCACTACTTATGTAGTACCTTTGCAGTCATAGAATCATGCAGTGTCTACCTATGCATTCATGTTATAACTCACACACTACCCTTGCAGTCATAGAATCACCCAGGCCCTACTGTTGCACTCATCTATTCACCTAGGCACTACTCCATGACTCATCTATGCCTTCAGGTGCTATTAATACACTGATCCATGCACTCAACCTGTATGCGTGCACTGATGAATTAGCCAGTCACTATCCATCTTCTCCTGCAATTACCTAGCGACTACATTTGGAGTCATACAATCATCCAAGCACTACGCATGGAGTTATGCAATCACTTAGGCAGATCTATTACATGTCTCAGCTTCTAGGTTTCACTATATTTCAGAAATATTGTATACATATTACTTTTGAATATGATGATGATTTGAAAAGGTAGAGACATATGTATGCATGCTTTTAACAATATGGAGAGACTTATGGTTGAGTACTACTCATGCAGTCCTCCAATGATCCAGGCACTACATATGCACTGCTGCAATCACCCAGGCATTATCCCTGCACTCATTAAATCACCCAGGCACTACCTATGCACTCATGCAATCACCCAGGTATTACCCATGCACTCTTTCAATCACCCATCCACTACCCATGAACGTATATAATCTCTCAGGCACTACCCTTGCACTCCTTCAATATTGCAGGTATTACCCTTGTACTTATGAAATCATTCAGCCAGTACTCATGCACTTATAAAATCACCCAGGCACTACCGTTGCACTCCTCCAATCACTCATTCATTCCCTCAGTACTCCTGAAATCACCCAAGCAGTACTCATGCAGTTATAAAATCACCCACTGATTTGCTATGTACTCCAGTAATCCTCCAAATATTACCCCTTCAGTCATGCAATCACCCAGGCACTAGTTATGTGCTACCCTTGCAGTTGTAGAATCACCCAGGTCCTACTGTTGCACTCATCTATTCACCTAGGCACTACTCAATGTATTTCTTTATTTATAGATGACAATATTTGTATATAATTATTTTAATAATATTAAATATTTTTTAGAAAGATAATAAACATTTTTTTTTTTTTTTTTAATTCTCTATAATTATTAAGAAATATTCAGTATGACAAGAAAAGTTCAAAAGAAAAGAGAACAAAGAAAACAGAACCATTTAAAGGATAGAGAAAAGCAGAAAGTAGATGAAGTACAACATGTGACATTGAAGAAAAAGTCTTCTGGTAAGAGAATGAAAGAATTTGTTAAAAGTCTTTTAAAAAATGGTAATCGATTTTCAAAATGGGGAAAAGAGAAAGAAAAGTGTTATATTCTCTACTGTTTTTCCCCATGGTTTCTTCTCCCACCCCTCTTTACCCCGCTTAGAATGTTTCTAGAATGTTGACAAGGTTCTAACCTGCACTCCTGGTGCCAACTGTCATTTTCCTCTGTGGGTTATGGATGTCGGTTTCTTACAACCCATGCTAATAAAGTAATACGCAGTTACTCATCTCTTTGAGTTATTTCACTGGCGACGAGCTGTTGGGCGGAGGACAATGCACTGACATCCCCTCCGGACGTTACCTGATTTGAAAGAGGAAACTATGAAGAAGTACTTGTGGTATCTGAATAGATCAGCAAGAAGGTAAAGAAGAAGTTAAGCTTTTGAATTTATTGGGTCAAGGAGTATGCAGAGCAGTTAACTGCATGTTACAACCTGTTCACATTAAAGAAGATTAGCGGAAAAGTGGATGTGAATCACCTGAAAGTCTACGTGGTTGGATGTCGTTATTCTCTTCACGCTTTAAGAGGAGGCGGTGTTCAGTGATGGAAGGTCTTTCCACTTAAGCTGGCTTTTTGTGTCCAACTGTTGACTGAGCTCTCTGCGGACTCCGTGAGGAGAAATTTCGTATACCGGCCCACAAGTTTTCCGGTCTGGAGCGCATAGAAAGTTATACTCATGCGCGGGACCAGTGAAAAGGAATTAGCATACCGGCCCTCATGTTTTTCCGGTCGGGAGCTGTAATGATGAAATAATCATTTCCTCAGAGTCGGAGAAGGGTGGAGCCGTCACTACGCTCGTGAGCTGAGGAGAATACAAGAATTTTGAAGCACAGCAATTTGAATGAAAATTCTCGTCAGGAGCTGTACGAGCAGTATTTACCACAGCTATGAAGCACTGGCAGTAAGTTTTGAAGTGATTCAAGGAACATTTTGAACGGCATTCGGGTATTCCACTGTGAGTTTTAAGACTTATTTTCAGAAACTTTACGGTGAGTGAAGTTTCTTCAGGATTCGGCGAGGAATCTTTTTACACCAGCGCCCCCCGGTGGTGCCAAAGTGAATATTTTGAGAACAGCGAAGTTAAAGGACAGATATAATTCTGGCTATAGTGAGACTCTTGTTAAATTGAAGGTTTTTCATAGTATTTGTCGAAGTACAACATTTATTGTGAGACATGCAGTTGTTTTTTGTGATTTTGAGGAAACTTCTAGCATTTTAAAAACTGTATTTCCACAGAGTAAGTAAAGGGTACAGTTGGAATTTAGATCTTGCTGACTATTTTGCGTCGTAGTCCATTATACGTCTTAGAAAACATCCTTTGAGACTTATTGGGATATTAGTATAAAGTGCCAATTGCTACTAGAGTTTTGTTAATAATTTTATTCAGGTCCCACATTCTTTGGTCCCAGCTATCACCTCCCACACTGTTTATAACACACATAATGGCAGCTGCTAGTATAAACCAACCCCCACCGTTCCTGTCGGAGCAAGGGAAATCAATAGTACCATGGAAAGATTGGAGGAAAACTTTCTAATCTTACCTAATTGCCATTGGTGCTAGTGGTTTCTCAGCGATAAGGAGACAGCATATCCTCTTACATAACCTGGGAGCAGAAGGGAGGAAAATTTTTGATAGTCTTCCTGAGTTAGAAGGAGAAGAAGTAGGAATAGAAGAAAGAGATGTGTATGATTATAGCATCAAAAAACTGGAAATCCAATTTGCAGATAAAATTAACGTCGTTTTGGAGAGACATACATTTTTTAGGAGAGTTCAAGGTAAAAATGAAAGGGTGGGAAATTACATAGCTAGTTTGAGTGGATTAGCGAATACATGTGAATTTAATGAACTTACTGAGTCATTGATCCGTGACCAATTAGTACGCTGCACAAATAACAAAAAAATATAAGGAAAATTACTAATTGGAAATTCAGATTTAAAAACTGCAATGGACATTGCTAAAAGTGTTGAACACACTGCAGAGTGTATCAAAGAGATGAATGCGCCTACTGATAGCAGTGTAAATGAAGTCAGTGAGGAATTCAGGAATGTGTGTGCTATAAAGGGTAGTAGGAAAAAAGAGTCAACAAAAGAGTTTAATAAGGATAAAGTGTTTTCGGATAATAGACTAAGATGCTTCAGATGTGGCAGTGGTGGGCACTTAGCCAACTATGTAATTTGTCTAGCAAGAACAGCTACGTGTCGCAATTGTAATCGAAAAGGTCACTTTGCGCGCGCTTGCAAGGATATGTCTGGTAAAACTGTAAATGTTATTGAGACTAATGAAGATTCCAGAAGCAAATACGTGTTACAAGTGGATGTGAATGAGAATTGTAATTAACATAACATTGATCTTCCTAAATGTGAAATTGGGTTGGATGGACATAAACTAGAGGTATATGCAGACTCATGTTCACATTCACTTTTATTAACAGTGAAACTTTTCATGCAAACTTCAAGGAGGAGGAGGAGTTATCTCTTGAAAGACCAGATGTAGTCCCCGTAGGATACAACAAAGATCCCATTCCCCTAGAGGGTGTGGCCACTATGAGGATTACGTTTAAAGATAGGAGTACCGTGGGCAAAGTTTACATAGCTAAGAATGGTGCAAATCTGTTAGGATGGGCTCATCAAAGAGATTTAGGGATGAAACTTGACCCCACAGCTGAAATCCCTGTGATGCTTGTAGAGAGAACGGTCTGTGGGATGGAGCTTCTGGAAGAGTTCCCTGAAGTGTTTACAGATAAACTGGGTTGTTTAAGGGAGTACCAGCATAGAATTAAGTTGAAAGACGGAGCTAAACCTGTGGCACACAAATGTAGGAACATTCCTCTTATGATGAATGAACCTTTGAAACAGGAATTAGACAAATTGTTAACTCAGGGAGTCATAGAACCTGGGCAATGTGCGGAATGGGTCGCACCCATTGTTATTACTTCCAAGGTGAATACTAAAAACATCAGGTTATGTATTGACTTGAGAGAGTTGAACAATAACATATGGATTGACAGGCATCCTTTGCCCAACATAAATGAGATGTTGAACCAGATTAGTAAAGCAGAGTTTTTCACTGTGATAGATTTATCTTCCGCATACCATCAGGTGAAGCTTCATCCTTCGAGCAAAGCTCTAACCACCTTTATCACACCGTTTGGAGCTTTTAGATTCTGTAGGATGCCTTTTGGCTTAGCCTCCGCTGCGGCGGTTTTCCAGAGGGCTATGCAAAACATTTTGGAAGGGATGGAACAAGTACTGTGCTTCCAAGATGATTTACTAGTCTATGGAAAGAACGAAAATGAACACAATGGAACCTTACGTAAGGTATTGACCAGGTTAAGAGATGCAGGACTCACGTTAAGAAAAGAAAAATGTCAAGTAGGAGTCCGTTCAGTTACTTACTTGGGGCATGTTATCTCCAGAGAAGGATTCAAGCCCAAAGTTGATTTGGTAGATGCCATTAGATTAGCTCCCAAACCTACTACTAAGGAAGAAGTAAAGTCCTTCCTTGGATTATCAGAATACTATTCCAAATTTATAAAAAAAATTGCTGACATTACTTATCCTTTAAGGAGTCTATTAAAGAAATGAGTCAAGTTTGAGTGGGATGAACACTGTTCTGAAGCGTTTGGAAAATTGAAGCATCATATTGCTAATGCACCATTTGTAGGATGTTTTGATACCAGCAAGCGTACCATAATTACAACTGATGCTAGCACGAAAGGTATTGGAGCCACTCTCAGCCAAGTGACAGAAGGGGAAGAGAGAGTTGTAGCTTTCGCGTCTAGAGCCTTGACGGATGCTGAATCTCATTATTCAGTTGTCGAAAGAGAAGCACTTGCGTGCTTTTGGGCAGTGATACATTTCTGAGTGTTTGTTTGGGGCATACCTTTCACCATAAGACCAGTTCACAAGCCCTTGGTAAGTGCATTCTCTTCAAAGAACATAGAAAGAACGACACCCAGAATATCAAGATGGTTCTTAGGTCTTGAAGGGTATAATTTTAAGATCATACACATACCTGGACAACTCATTCAAGCAGCTGATTGCTTGTCTAGATTACCCATGGAAAATAGAGAACCAGAGAGTAATTTTGGTGATGAAATAGTAGTGGCCAATGTAACTCAAGGTATAAGCAAACAGGAATGGGAGGAGGCTTTGCGTAGTGATACCTTATTTCACAGAGTGAAGCAACTTATAATGAATGGATGGCCTACCAAGTGCTCAGAACTCAAGAATGGTGAAGATGTATTTTGGGAAGTCAGAAATGAATTGTACTTGGGGGCGCTAGGTGGCGCACGAGCAGAATGGCCGCACTGGAGTGAGGCTCCCGCAGCTCGGTGCCATAATCCGATCAAAAATCCTGCCCAGATGGCCCCAATTGGTAAATTATCGTAGCGACGGAATGCCTACATAATCGTGCTCTGATCCTGTAACTTTGGTGCAGGTGGTGTGCTGCTAACTGCTACTACAACGCTGCTGTACAAGCGCCGCTACTGGTAACCTGAGCGCCTGGAGCTGCTGACGGGCGTGACTGGCTACGCAAGCACCGTGGTGCCCACGTGGCGGCTGGGCCTCAAAGCGGCTCCGTTCCTCAATCCTGGCATACCGGCTTATCACAGTGAGTGTGCAGGCAAACCACCCCCAGCGTGTGCTACCGTGCCGGAGCTCACACCGCCCTGCAGCGCTGGACGCCTTACCCGCTACAAAGCCTTACCGCCGATATAGTTACCCCGGACTCCCTGTGGACGCCGCACCGCCACTGCCTCCTTGGGACTGGGAGACGGCGATAAATGGGAGACGCTGAGGCCCACTGCTCTCGTCACATCTGATGTTGCGCAATGGCGGCGCTTGGCCATTCATCTGATGTCAGCATTTCAACATAGTGCAGACACACAAGCCAGAAGAAACAGCACACCACTACGCGCTACAACAGGCGTACACGATACTCCTCCGGTAAATCTGCGTAGTGACAGCGGGACAGGCTGAGGGGTGGTCCACGGCTCTTGTGCTTAATACAACAGAGGACACTACCACGTCCTGCCGTTAGAAGCAGACTTTCATCCTCTAAACCCCTGCATAGAGTGGTGACAGCTTGCGCTGCGTCAGGCTAAGAGGCCCAGCCTCGCACCCTCACTGATACTCAGCAGCACGCTCTCACTTGAAACAATAGAGGAAGTTGCAGCATCTCCATACCCATAGAACTGCTAGTGACACCGGCCATTGCCATAGGCGGTTAAGTGGCGCAGAAGGGGAGACTGGACACTGCATACCCGTCGGTTGGCACTACCTCTGTAGCTACATCATACTCAATATGGGAAAGCCAGACGCAAAGCAGCAGCGACTGACGTTTGAGGCCAGGAAAAGCAGTCGCATGTCACAAGAAGATCCTGACATGGCCAGAGACGCTCCCGTGCGGGGATCCCCTCCCGCACCAGAAGATGACATGAAAGCCATACTCCTGGAAGTACGCCAAAGTCTCACATCCATAGCCGAAAAGATGGACACCATGAATCATCGGATGGACGCCATCGTACATAAGCTAAAGGGACATGAAGACCATATCAAAGACGCGGAGCGGCGCATCTCAGATACTGAAGACGCCACAGCCCATCTTCAAGCAAACGCGGCACACATGGACAAGCTGCTGAAGCTCATTGCTGCGAAAAATGAAGATTTAGAAGCGCCCAGTAGAAGGAACAACATACGGGTCCTTGGTATTCCCGAGAGTACCAACACTGGGAAAATGGAAGAGTACATAGAAAAGCTGCTGCGAGACACAATTGGTGCCGAATCCTTCTCACCCCAGTTCATTGTTGAAAGGGCACACAGATCACTCGGACCCAGACCTCCCCGGGCAGCACGCCTCGCCCCATCATTGCCAGGCTTCTCAATTACCAAGACCGGGACACTGCGCTTAAGGCAGCTAGAGAGAAATGCCAACTGGTCTTTGAAGGCACGCACTTCACCATCTACCCGGACTTCACAGTCACGGTGCAGGAAGAACGGCGCAAGTTCATGCCCGTCAAAAAGAAACTGCGAGAGGCCCAAATCGACTACGCACTCCTGTGTCCAGCACGACTGCGCGTCACCCACCAAGGCAAGCAGACTTTTTTTACCAAACCGCACCAAGTGGATGACTTTTTAAAATGTCTAAAGCGTTGCAACAACCCCTCTGCCACACCAACCTCATCACCTAGGTCAAGATCCCCGGCCACAGAATAGCGAACACTGGCAGCAAGGCAAAGTCGTCTGTCGAAATACTGGTGCCATCGCAAAATCGCAGAGACGTCCGTTCTAGATAGTACGCATCCCTTGGAAACAACTACCTGGCGATGTGCATCAAATGAGTGACTCTTTGGGACCATGGGACACTTAACTCCCGAGCACCTCGGCCCTCTTGGAGCGAGACCACTCCGTTGTCCTGACTCCCTGAGGGCGGGGAGCACACGTGCATGTCCCTAGGAGTTCCCCCCTGTGGGCGCTCCCCCTTTGTTCTGTACTGCAGCTTCATATGCAGCTTGTTCTTACAGTTACAGGGGTTAAGGGAGGGGGGTGTGGACAGTCTTTCTGGCGTGTTTGGGATGCTTCAGTGGGAGTGGGAGGGAATGGGGATGTTTTCGGAATTTTCTCATAGCACACACATCACATGCGATGAAAAGCTGTATTGCTGCTTCTTCTATCTTCCTCACAGACACGAAATAGTTACCCTATCGTTCACCATAGCTCACCACCGCACATGGCTAGCCTAGCATCTTCCCAACCTGTACAGATCCTTTACTGGAATGTCAGGGGGCTAGGAGACCCGAGAAAACGCCGCCAAGTACTGGCATACTTGGATAGACATCAGGCCCATATTGCAATGCTTCAGGAAACTCATATTCACCCCAGACATAACAGTACCTTTGCAAGCAAATGGGCAGAACACAGAATATTCTCGTCTTATTCCTCGTACTCTAGAGGGACGGCGATACTCATTAAAAAACACATCCCTTTTATTTTAGCGGGATCAGCACAGGATCAACACGGGCGATACTGTCTAGCATGGGGCAGGCTGGGCATGGACTCTGTCACTTTAGCGTGTTGCTACGGCCCCAATGTTGACTCCCCTGATTTCTTTAACATGCTATGGGGAAAGATCGTAGAGATAGGATCCACCCATATCATATGGGGAGGGGATTTTAATGTTGCTCTCAATCCTGCCAAGGATAGATCCAATCCTACTACACACCATTACAATGGGTCACACAAAGCGCTGCACGGCATAACAACGCATAATGGTTTACTAGACGCATGGCGCCATCTTAACCCGAATGCCACTGAAGGCACACACTTCACCGCTAAATTTGCATCCTGGGCCCAACTAGACTACTTCCTCCTTACACGAGGTTTAGGCCCCTTGATCACTACTGTCACGCACTTAGAGAGAACGTACTCTGACCATGCTCCTGTGAGGCTAGCTCTTGCACCCCCAGCCTATGACGCTCCGCGTAGACTCTGGAGACTCCAGCCCCTAGCATTGCTGGATGCAGTGTTTCAAGAAGAATTAGGGAACGAAATTCAGGAGTTCCTGCAGAGGAACAAAGGTTCCGTAGAGAGTGTTGAGACAGCCTGGGAGGCCTTCAAGGTCACAATCAGGGGCTTCTGTATCTCTAAGAGCTCGGGGGTCCTGCGGGATATAAAAGGCACACTGAAAAAATTGGAAACTGAGCTCAAGAGGCTCGAGACACGTCTCGCTGCAGGTGCTGACGGAGACACTCGACATGAGCTTCGTGACAAACTAACCGAATATACCACCACCGCTGACAGGGAAGTGAAATTCAGAGGTAAACATTGGATCGCTCGAAGATATGGTGAAGGAGAGCGCCCTGGTAAGGCGCTAGCTGAAACAATTCGGCGGCCCCGCCTTTCCAATCATATTTTAGAAATCGCTGGCCCTGGTGACATCTTGTACAGAGATACCACTGACATACTCAGTACATTCTCAACACACTATTCCTTGCTGTATACATCACAGAGGCACGACGAATTCGATCTAGACAGCTACCTAGAGCACGTAGCATTGGGATGGCTGGGCGACGCACAGAGGGAGTTCCTATGTGCCCCCTTCGAGTTGGATGAGATACGGGAAGCCATAATGCACATGAAATCAGGCAAGGCCCCAGTTATGGATGGGCTCCCCATGGAATTCTATAAAACATACATAGATCACCTAGCTCCTATCCTTCAAGAAGTATATGAAGACGCTCTAGAAGTTTGCACACTTCCCCCGTCCATGAGAGAGGCACTCATTACATCTTTGCTTAAGCCTGGAAAACCTGCTCACCACTGTGACTCGTACAGGCCACTTTCTCTCATTATTTGCGACACAAAAATCCTGGCCAAAGTCATAGCCAACCGATTGAATTTGCTTATGGACAAGTTGGCTCTTCCTGACCAAGCAGGCTTTATCCCTGGTAGAGCAACCACACATAACCTCCGCACTTTTTTCTCAATTCTCCATAATGTTGACCCAGATCTGCCACTTGCGGCGGTGTTTTTAGACGCCACCAAGGCGTTCGATTCCGTTGAGTGGGACTACCTACTAGGGATCCTTCACCGCATGGGCTTTCCTCCATTGTTCCTCTCCTGGATCAAGCTGCTCTACCGACTTCCCACAGCCAAAGTCCTAATTAATGGTCATTTATCTCCAGCTTTCCATATCTCCAGAGGCACCCGGCAGGGATGCCCCCTCTCACCCTTGCTTTTTGCCCTGGCGGTAGAGCCATTAGCGGCCAAACTACGCCAACACCATAAGGATAAAGCTCTGCGCTGTAATCTGCGTCAGATATTACTATCTCTCTATGCAGATGACATCACCCTATATATCCGAGACCCGCAGGCCAATATAAACCCCCTTCTACGAGAATTTATTGTGTTTGGGAAATTATCGGGGATTCATATAAACTGGGGAAAGTCACAAATATTCCCTCTCACCACTGCAGCCATGCCATTCCCACTAGACTTCCCACTTGAATGGTGCCATTCAGACATGCGCTACCTGGGGATACGCATCACTAAAGACAGGGAAGAGCTTATGTGCCTAAACTATGGTAAAGCACTAGACCACATCATGGACAATGTCACCCGATGGATCTCTATGCCGCTCTCATTAGCGGGCCGCGCCTCTCTGATCAAAATGGTGGTCCTCCCACAGTTGCTGTATCTCTTCCTTAACATCCCGTATAATATTGGGCGACATTTTTTTAAGGCATTACGAACAGAAATGATTAGGCTTGTATGGGGAGGCAAACAACCGCGATTACAGTGGAACATACTTACCAGGCCTTACTCGCAGGGGGGCTTCGACATCCTAAATTTCGAACTCTACTACACATGTGCTCAAGCGCATTATGCATATTATTGGTTCCACCCTCCCCGCTATATGCCACAGGTTGCGACAGAACACTGGTTGGCTGACCCTGTGCCCCTCGAAGGCGTACTGTGCGACAACCCCCCGCCGCGAGACAAGAACCCAATCACAGTTACATGCACGGTTAATGCCTGGAATCGCATTTCCCACTTATTACAATGCCCCATGCTTTACTCCCCACTACTACCATTATCATACCATCCCCGCGTGCAGCTCCTACAGGAAACGGGATTCCGCAAGCTCCTTGCACAGACTAAAATTGTTACATGGGGTGACCTTTACCATGATGGGCAGTTTCGGACATTAAACCAAATATTTCACGAGACCCAGCCGTCCCCTCTCGATGTATTCCTCTATATACGACTTCGACAAGGCATCCGCTCCATCACCCCGGAGTTTCCCCATGAGCCCCCACTCTGGCCCCCTACACTCGATATTACGAGCAACTTCTCCAGGACATATGGTTTCCACGCTTTATCACACCATACATACGACACAGGAGACATCATCATGCCCCTCCAGAGCTCACTGGACTGCGGAGCTAGGCTGCGAGCTCACAGACGAACAATGGACGTATTGTTGTCTACAAACGGAGCAAATTTCAGCAAGCACTAGATTACGTATCACGCACTTTAAATTTCTACACAGGTTGTACTACACTCCAGCAAGAATGTATAAATGCGGGTTGAGGGACTCAGACAGTTGTGACAGATGCGGCACCCTGCAGGCTGATTTCCTCCACTTAGCCTGGGAATGCCTGGGAGTGCACAAATACTGGGAACAAGTGTTCAATGCTCTTGATCAGATGGTGATGTTGTCTTTGAAGCGTACTCCCCTGGTCGCCTTACTGGGGTATACCGAACTCATTGCCAAGCCACACCGTAGGTACATTGCCGTGGCCTTACTCATGTCCAAGCGCTGCATCGCCTGTCGGTGGGGTAGGGGGCGAGCGCCCAAATTCAAAGATTGGCTCACTGATTTTATATATTGTCAGGAACAGTTAACTAATTATGCAGAACTGCTTCCCCGGGCCTCACGCCCCAAAGACATGTGGGGCCCTCTACAAAATTACCTCCTCACACATTCTCCTGACCCGTCCGCTGCCACCCCATCGGTATCGACGTCATAGCCACTACGCATCCAGAAGCCTAAACGACACGCACATCTTATACCTGGGGTTCCTACCTCACCGCAGCCTCCGCTACGCCCCCAGAATGGGAACTAAGGGCAGACTCCCAGTACCTAGCTGCTGTCACCAGGAACTGTAACATGGATACCATTCATGACACATGTGTAGATGCGAATGCCACTCTGTTTAATTGATACAGTGAAATATGGGGCAAAGCTTTGTGACAAATAGAGGGAAGGTTACAATCACATGATGGAATTAGAAGGCATTTTTTCCACGCCATGAGCTATGTGTGTGAGGAAGGCAAAACATTTGTATCTTGGAACTTGCATGTCTGATTATACCTATTCGTTACTGTGAATGCATTATCTTATTGTGAAAAACAACCAATAGACACAGTTTAAAAAAAAATAAAAAATGAATTGTACTTCCGTGAGCAGAACCTCTACAGAGAGAGCAAACTTGTACCTCCAGGGAGTGTGAGGGACAAAATTGTATGTTTGGCGCATGAAGGCCATGTAAGATGCAGCATTACTAAAAGCAAGATTCGACTACATTACTGGTGGCCAACCATGGACACCATGGTTGAGAGGAGGGTGAGACAGTGCGTGCCATGTGCTGTGAGTGACAAGAGTAAACATGTGAGTAAGGCCAAATATCAGCGGTAGAGGTTCTATCTGTTCCTTGGGACAAATTAGCTATGGACATTATTGGACCTCTAAATGTAAAGGGACTAGGTGGAAGATTCCTACTCACACTTATGGATTACCACTCCAAATGGATATTCACTAAGGTTGTAGATAATATCACCACCAACACTGTGATTCTTTTCCTACAAGAAGTTTTTCGTACTGAAGGAGTACCCCAAACCTTAGTTACGGACAATGGTGTTCAATTTACTTCCACAATAATGAAAGAGTTCTTACATCAATTTTCTGTCAACCATCTACAAACTACATTATTTTGTCCAAGGTCCAACGGTTTGGTTGAACGCATCAACCGTATGATTAAGGATTGTATTCAGCTTAATGTATGTAGTGGAATCAATGTGAGAAAAGCACTTGATGAAATGGTCTGGTCTTATCTTGTCACCCCTCACTCTGTTACCGGAGTGTCTCCATTCAAGTCCCTCAAAGGAAGGGAACCCGGCACCAAGTTAAGTCCCATGTGGCTTGTCGGAAACAGGATGGAGGAGGTTGATAGGGAAAAGATCATGGAAAAGATACATGCCCATCAAAAGAAATATGTGGACAGGTACAATTGTAAAGTACAGAAACCTGCCATACTATGGAAAGAAGGATATGTGGTAAGAATAAAACTACCTAGATCTGTACTGTCAGGTTGTTCGAAGTTCTCAGACAGAAAAGTAGTACGCAAAGTGTTAAAAAATGTAGTACGACTTGATGATGGACAATATTGGAGTATTGATAGGATTGTCAAAGATAACAGTGAAGGTGTACCTGATAACATCTGTGAACAAGGAGTCAATGTAAACAACAATATTGTCACTCCCAACACTAGGGAGTCTTTGAGAAATGTACACCCCAGACCATGCTGGCATAGAGACTATGTAATGTATTAACTCGTGTCTTTTCCGCCCCTCAGACTTCTTCTCTGTTTCACCTTATTTCCCTAGGGAAGGAGATGTGTTATTTTCTCTACTGTTTTTCCCCATGGTTTCTTCCCCCACCCCTCTTTACCCCGCTTAGAATGTTCCTAGAATGTTGACATGGTTCTAACCTGCACTCCTGGTGCCAACTGTCATTTTCCTCTGTGGGTTATGGATGTCAGTTGCTTACAACCCATTCTAATAAAGTAATACGCAGTTACTCATCTCTTTGAGTTATTTCAAAAAGTACTACAAGCAATGAGAAGGAAAAGAAAAAAGGAGAAATCAATGCAAAATCAGGTTATAGGAAAACAATCCATGTTGAAAAAAGGATGAAAGAATATAAAGAAATTAGGAAGAGAATGTATAAAATTAGCGTACTACAAAATTTATTGAAAGATTGCAAAAAATATAAAAGAAGATCAGCATTTTACAAGAAGAAAGAACAAATTGAAAGTGTCGTTGAAAAGGCTTTTGAATTGAAAAGAAAATTGTTTATATTAGTATTGAAGAGAATGAAAACCTTGAATAAAACAATGCACTTTATGAAGGAGAAAAGTAAAAGAAAAAGACTGGTTAATAGAACTAACTTTTGCAAAAAAAAATTGGGTGAATGGAAGCACACTTCTAGTACTGAACCTTTTTAAATGAAAAAGCTATTTTAAACAAAATACATTAGTTCATGCAGTTGATACCAGGGCTCGTTGTTATGAGGTTAAAAACGGTTGTCCAACTGAAAAAGAAAAGATGGTTCCTAGAAATGTGGAAGAAGTAATAGCTGGAGAAGTTCAAGGGAGATGTTCACAAGCTCCAGTGTATAAGTGGGATTGTAGTAGTATTTGTAGTATACAACAGAAATATATTGCTATATTATGAAATTTCTTATGAGATTATGGTAATAAAAGTGTTAAACAGAAGATTAGGATATTGCAAGGACTAGATCCTAGTAAAGTGAGAAAATATACTAGCTTGCAGGGTCATTCTCTGGCTTGTCTTTCTAGAAAAGTGTGTTGAAGTACTTTTCATCATTTAAGAATGTTAGCAGCAGTACATCATTCAGAAATGAGGAGGTTTGTAAGAATATTGTACTATGTAAACATTCCTGCATTATCTTTAAGTGAAATAAACACAGCTCTTTTGCATGGTTCAGTATTGGACGTAAAAAAAGTTTCTGATGATATATAGTTTCGTTTCTTTGGTCCTCAAGAGGAGTGTAGAGAAAGTGAGAGTTTCATAAGTGTAGGTGTTGAAGAAGAGGTGCAAGATAGTACTACTGAGAAGTTTGCGGAAGAAATTACAAAGTTTAAGGTAGTTTCTTGTGAAAAACCAAACTATGTTTGTATTTGTTGTCGACGTACTCACTATAGAACTCAAACTAGAAATGTTGATGTGTATTTAAAAAGTGAAAAGGAAAACAATAATAAGTGGGAGCAATTTGGTGCTTATTTGTTGGTGGAAGGTCGTTTTGAGTTGGGTAGTGATCAACATATTTGTAAATATTGTTACAACAAATTAGAAGAGAACAAAATGCCAGCTAGAGCTGTACATAATAACCTAGAGTTGGTAGCTATTCCTCCGGAACTGGTAGATTTAAATTTGTATGAGTCCATTCTTATTCAATCTCTACACCCGTTTCAGGCTATAGTTGGTATGGAGCATAAAACAGGTAAGCTGCCTCCAACAGATTTACAAAGAGGTTTAAAAGGAAGAGTTGTGTATTTACCTTTAGATTTTAAGAAAAATATTGAAACTGTTTGTGTAGAGAGAGAGGAAAGTGAACCTGTAGTTATTCTAGTTAATGGTGTACCAACAAAGAGTTGGAAAATATGGCAAGAGTTAGTAGATGTCACCAAACTTCAAAAGGCTACATTATATCTTATACAAAACAATATTTATTATAAAAATGTATATGTGGAAGACCAAGAAATATCTTTAGAAGATGATAGAGAAATTTCAACTGGCCAAATCGAAAAAGTGGACAACTCCAGGAGTGAAGAAATTTACGTACATTACAGTATACATCCTCTACATTCAAAAGAAGTGATTGGAAACACTATTGAATTATTCCAAATGAAGAAAGCGAAGGGAACTCCCATGAGTGTTTGGGAAAAAAGTTTAGAAGCTCGTTGTTTTCCACAGCTCTTCTCCACTGGAAAAGGTGGACGATATGATGAACGACCAGTACAGATTCCAGCTTCAGAATATCGTACAACAAGATTGTACTCAGAAGATCCAAGATTTCAACATTGTGTTCCATATTTATTTCATCTTCTGTTTGAAAGTGACTTGTCTGGACTTTCATATGCAGTGAACCACATATTAAAAACAGGAGTTCATCTTACACATGTTTCTGCAAAGGAATTCTTGGACAAAGTTCAACAAAGAGATGATCATTTAGAATCTCAGTTAATTAATTTGATGGCATGTCAACGTGGTACTAATGAGTATTGGTATCGTCATCACGGAGAACTTAAATGTATGTAAGAAACTTAGGAACCCCTACATGGTTTGTTACGCTTAGCTGTGCTGAATACACATGGGACGATTTACTTGAATTTCTACGAGAAGCAAATTCAAATGTAAAAAACATTGATTTGAAGACAGCTGGAGAACTGTGTTCATTGGATCCTGTAAATGTGTGCAGATATTTTAATCATAGGTTTCAAGCTATGATGTCTTTTATCTGCAATAAAAATAATCCACCTCTTGGAGAAGTTATTGATTTCTTTTGGAGAAAGGAGTACCAAGCCAGAGGTGCTCCTCATATACACATGTTATTATGGATCAAGAATGCACCTAAATTTGGAACCGATTCTGATTAAACTGATTTGTCTTTCATTGAAGACTATGTTACCTGTGCCATTCCAAAAAAAGGAGGAGAAAACAGCTTAAGACAACAAGTTTTACGGTTTCAAAGTCATTGATGTGGAAAGTATTGTCGACGTAAATACAGATCAAAGGGAAAATGTTATACAAAATGTCGTTTTTGATTCCCACGTCCAGTAATTTCAAAAGGAAGAGTCAACAGTTTCATGTCAGCAGTAAGACATACTATAACTCGAAAATCTCCGAAGAATACTTACAACATAAAAAGAAGTGAAGATTCAAAGTATATTAATGACTACAATCCAGTGATTTTGACAATGTGGAATGCAAACATGGATATCCAGTATGTTGCAGATAATTTGATTGCTGTTGCTCGTTATGTTACATCATATATAACCAAATCTCTTAGACTCTTAGTAATAAATTGTACAGCTTTAGTTTGAAGATGCTTTCCCATCGAGAGATTGGATCCTACGAATGTTCGGATCAGTTGACATCTGCAAGTTTATATTCAAAGTCAAGAGGAATCATTTGGGTAAGTGTAGGTCGTGCTGCAACACGAAATCGAGTTTTGAAATCTCTACAAGAAATTGAATACCTAGCTTTGAATTAGCCGGAAAGTACAGATATTGTTAAAACAAATATGTTGGATACGTACTATCTCAAAAGGAGTCCACATCTGGAAAACATATGTCTCTATGAAGTACTGCAACATAATAGTTTTAAGCGAAATGTTACAGAAAATATAATTGAAGAGAAATATGCCGTAATTGGATGTGATGGATGTTTGGTAAAACATGCCAAAGGAAATCTTATTAATCACAGGAAACTCAGTTGTGATACTCCAGATAAAAGGGAATTTTTCAATTTAGCACTTCTGCAACTCTTTAAGCCTTGGCGTACTGAAATGGAATTACTTGGAGATTTTGACTGCTATGAAGATTCTTTTAATGCATGTAAATATAGCATTGAATGTACAATTTTTAAAAATTATCTACAAATGTTGAATGAAGAGATTGAACAAGAAACTACTATTGCAGCTGAAAGAGCTAGAGACAGTTCTCAAGATAGTCAAAGTTCTGCTCCACTAAGTCAAGATCCACTAGAACAACCAATTCTTGAAAATGAAGCAGCGATAGCCATGAGTGAAGTAGAAACTGCAATGCAACAATCACAACAGGATATTATTGAGTTGGAAAAGTTAGAAGAACAACTAAATATTGAACAGAAAGAAATATATCTACAAGTGACACAACAGAAACAGCATGGTTTACTGCATGAAAAAAAGAATGCCAATGCACATCATTTAAACCTATTCGAATGTATATCAGTGGGCAAGCTGGAACAGGAAAAGTTTCTTAATTGAAGTTTTGACCAGTTATCTACACAAAACCACTGAATCACATTTATCTTGTATTGTAACCGCTCCAACTGGGTTAGCAGCACATAACATTAAAGGGATTACATTACATCGGTTACTCATGCTACCAGTTGAACATGAAAATAAGTTGGAATATCACAAGCTATCTGGAGAAGCTTGTTATGAAGTTTCAAGAGTACGCAAGAAAATGAAACTTCTAATTATTGATGAGGTGAGCATGGTGTCAAACTTAATTCTTGCCTTTTTACATTTAAGAATGCAGCATATTTGAAAAACAGATTATGATGTTCTATTTGGAGAAAAACATGTAATTGTATTCGGCGACCTACTACAACTTGCTCCTGTAAAAGGGTAACCTGTTTTTAAAACACTTGTCCATGAAGACACTAGGAAATCTTTGGGAAGTATTGGAAATGTCAACATTTGGTCTCATTTTGAATATAAAGAACTTATTAAGAGTATGCGACAAGCAAGTGATGAACATTATGGAAACATTCTTCAAGATATAAGAATTGGTGTTTTGACAAAATATGGTAAAGAAGCTTTACAAAGTCGGCTACTAATGAACTTGTTTGCAAATGAAAACATAGCACCTGAAATAATGTACAAAAAAATTGGAGAAAAGAAGTCTATAGTTTGCCTAATGCCTACACTGCAAGAGTGTTCTACGTTCAATCAAGAACTTTTGAAATTGGAAAAACAACCAATAGTGAAAATGGAAGCTATTGATAAAATGGAACATGAAGGAGTTACTATTCTTCTCTCAGAGAAATTACAGTCAAAATTGGATTCTTTGAAAAGTCGATGTCTAAGACTGTAGGTTTAGAAAAGACTTTATATGTATGTGTAAATTGTCGGGTAATTTTACGGCATAATTTGAATGTAGAAGAAGGTTTAGTAAATGGAGCAATGGGAAAAGTTGTTAATTTTCTAAATTTTCAGAACAGAGATGGAATTGAATTTTTGAAGATTACATTTGATCAGATTGAAGAGGTAAAACAGATTGGACATTGTGCTGTTCGTTTTTTGCTTGTAAAAGAATTGTATGTTCGTAGAAAACAGTTTCCTCTTTCTTCAGCATATGCTGTAACCATTCATAAATCTCAAGGTTTAAGTGTAGACAGTGCTTTGGTAAATATTGGAAGTACAGTGTTTAAAGAGGGCATGGCATACGTTGCATTGTCTCGAGTAAGAACATTATTTGGTTTGTATTTGATTGATTTTGATGAGAAAAAGGTTAGTGCTGATGCAAATTGTGTAAGAGAGTATAATCGGTTAAGAAGACTGTATGCTCCTAACTTAGGTGAATATCCCATATATGAAAAACGTGTAGTGTGTCCAAAATGAAAATATGTCAAAAATTCTAGTGAGGTTCAAAAAAAGAAAACAATTCAAGAGAATGATGAAGCTGAAAAGAAAATGAAAAATGGACACTGTTGATGATATTGTAGGATACCAGTTAGAAAATAGTTCAGGTATCAACTGCTATGCTAATGTAATTGTGAATGTTGTGTTTTATCTAGAAGATCTTCATCATGAAATTATGGAAAATCGAGAAAAAAGATGCTGTTCTTTTATTACATTATATTTTTCAAAAGTTGGTAACTGGTAGAACTAAAATCCATACTGCTTCTGGCATACAGCATCTTTTGGATATATGTACTGGTTCTTCGCAATTTACAATTAATGTACAACAAGATGCACAAGAATTTCTTATGTTTATCCTTGCATTATTGGAAGATGAAGGAATAGAAATTGAAAATTTGTTTGGACTAAGTTACAGATGGGATCATAAATGTGAAGAGTGTTCATTTTCTTCTACCACTGAAATTGACACTGAACGATTCATATATTTGACAATACCAGATTGCAAAACAGTGTCTTTTAACAAATTAGTAAAAACAGCTAATCAAGATATGAAATGTTCTCATTGCAAATCAGAAATGCTGTCATCATTATTTATAGACAGATTTGGACAATATGTCATTTTAATGCTACAACGTTGTAGAGCAGATGGAAGAAAATTGGAAACCAAAATTTAAACATTTTGTGGCAAGTCAAGTATTATTTTCAGGAAGAACTTTTAAAGCAGTGGCTATTATTTTTCATGATGGACCTACTACAACATCCGGACACTATACTGTCTATGTAAAGTGCAATAAAGGATGTACTCATTGTAATGATGCCCATTTGGAATTCAAATGTCTGTTGCCATATGAATTACCAAATTCATATCTGCTATTTTTGATGACAAAGTTTTGAAAACATCATTTGGCCTATTGGAAAGATGTGAACACGAATTAACGAGTTTATTTTGGATATTTTCAAAGCAAATGGTTTTGGAAACATTATTCAGCCTATTGGGAAGATGTGAACAATTACTGTTTGGATTATTGTTTGTGCTAAATCTTATTGTATTTGCAAAATTGTGTTTGAAAGAAGTAGTTTATATATTTGTTCTTTATATTATACGCGATCTAAATGAGAGTGTATATTTTACAAAATGTACTTGAAAGAAGTAAAAGATTTAATGTAGTTTCAGAAAGTAATTTACAAACTGTAGATAGGTAAACAGATAGTTGCACTTGAAAATATTTTCAACGCAGATTTTTTTTTTTTTTTACAATCTCATTGATTGAATTTTTGTCCCCGCTGTTGTATGATGATCTACATTGAAATCACTGTATGGTGAAACTCAGTAGAATCTGAGAACAGCAAAAAAGGGAAACTGAATATGTTATGTAATTCTAAAATTATGTTGTGTTCTTAAAACTATAATATTATATGCAATATCACTTTTTCTTCTTTTTTTTTTTACAGAAGGCAATACTAAAGTTTGAAAAGATTTTAAATTCAGTTTACAACAAAACTACTGTAAAATAGTTCCACTGAGTTTTGTATCTTCTTTAATAAAAAAGTAAGATGAAATAATGTGACTTTTACTGCACTCATCTATTTTTTCAAACACTACCCATGCAGTCATCTATACATTTAGGCACTGTTCCCACACTCCTCCAATAACCCATGCACTATCTATGCAGTTCTGCAATCATGTAGTTAGTACCCATACACTTATAATATCACCCATACACTACATATGTACTCCTTCAATCACCCAGGCACTATCTGTACACTCATGCAATCAGCTAGACATTACCGATACACTCTTCCAATCACCCAGGTATTACCTGTATACTTCTCTAATCCTCTAGACATTACCCCTACACTCATACAATTACCCAGGCATTACCTATGCATTCCTCTAATCCTCAAACATTACACTTGCACTCATGCAATCACCCAGGCACTAACCCTGCAGTCATGCAATCACCCTGTCAGGATCTATGCACTCCTCCAATCACTCAGGCAGTACCCATGCACTTCTTCTATCACCCAGGCACTACCCATGCACTTCTGCAATCATTCAGGCAGTACCCATGCACTCCTGCAATCACCCAGACATTACACCTGCACTCATGCAATCACCCAGGCATTACACATGCACTCCTTCAATCACTCAGGCAGTTCCCATGCACTCATTCAATCACCCAGGCACTGCCCATGCAGTTATGCAATCACCCAGACATTACCTATGCACTCTTTCAATCACTCAGGTAGTACCCATGCACTCCTCCAATCACCTAGACATTACTCCTGCACTTATGCAATCACCCAGGCACTAACAATGCACTCCTTCAATCACACAGGCAGTGTCCATGCACTCTTCCAATCACCCAGGCACTACCCATGCACTTATGCAATCACCCAGGCATTACTCCTGCACTCATGAAATCACCCAGGCATTACCCATGCACACCTTCAATCACTCAAGCAGTACCCATGCACTCCTACAATCACGCAGACATTACCTCTGCACTCATGCAATTACCCAGGCATTACCCATGCACTTACAAAATAACCCAGGCATTATTGATGCACTCCTTCAATCATTCAGGCAGTACCCATGCACTCCTCCAATCACCCAGACATTACCCTTGCACTCATGCAATCACGCAGGCACTAACCATGCACTTCTTTAATCACTCATGCAGAACCCATGCACTCCTCCAATCACCCAGGCACTACCCATGCAGTCTTGTAATCACCCAGGCATTACCCATGCACTTCATTCACTCACGCATTACCTATGTGCTCCTTCAATAACTCAGGCAGTACCCATGCACTCCTCTAATAACCCAGACATTACCCCCACATTTATGCAATTACCCAGGCACTACTCATGTACTTTTTCAATCACTCAGGCAGTACCCATGCACTCCTCCAATCACACAGGCACTACCCATGCACTTATGCAATCACCCAGACACTACCCATGCACTCATGCAATCACATATGCACTACTCATACCCTTCTCCATATATTCCACTTACCACAATTCATACAACACTTACAAATGTATCTATTTTTAAACCAAATAGGAGGTTCTGAAAAGAACCATTTTTTTCTTCTTTTTGTTTATATATTTTTTTATGTTTTTTTAACTCTTTTTTGAATTATTTGGGGTGTTCTTTTTTAAAAAGAAAAAAATAAACTGAACCAACAGTGAACATGTTCAAACAAATTATGCAATTAGGAACTCATTGCATAAGAAAAGAAATTAACACTTGTGGTTCCTAATAGCAACCAGGATGGCATCCAGTGATTGCTCACTGAACATAAGATTTCTACATTTTACGCAATGCTGCTCCACTCTAGCCAACTCAGGGATGATGTTTGGTGTGCCAGATGAGGAAGAAGCAGATGACGTGCTTGGTCCAGCAGCGTTGTCTTCACTTGCCTGCTTTTCTTGTTCCTGACGAAGCTGTTCTCTAGCAAGACGTCGAGGATGAATGGTCTGCAGATGTTTTAACATCGAAAACATCCCACATGAATACTTCTTTTCAGAACCTCATGAGTGGACATTCCGGCAAATGGTACAGGTTACCTTTCGGGCATTGACCTTTTTCTCCCCAGGTGGTATGGAGAAAAATGCCCACATGATGCTCTCATACCTTTTCTTAATGGGTTCCTCCAGGTCTTCTTCCTCTTCAGGTGGAAGCTGCTGAGGTGGATTACCAGCTGCCATTTTTTGATCAGTGAAAAAAAAAAAAAAAAAAGGCAAACAAGAGGAGCAGAAGACAACAGGTGTGTCTGCTAAGATGCTCTTGAAGGAATGAAAAAAATGGGTGGGGTTCTTCAAGTTCTAGAATCAAAAGGTTCTTAACCAATGAAATTGTTTCTTTTGAAGTCACATGGGATTCGCTCACCCGGCGAGAAACCAGCGTGCACCCGACGCGATTTCTGGAAAATATATTTAACAATAATATATCTTTATCACAATTACAAATATATGATATTTATAATTAGATTAAATAATCTCTTGCTATAATATACATATTAAAGTTATATACATATACTTTTAAAACTTAAAGATTTGCGATGGATTCGCGCACCCGGCGCGACCCCCGGAAATAGGTACGTGACGTTACGCAGGGCCGAGATCCGCACACACATCGCATACCAAAGGCGCACTCTACACGACTTAACCAATATGGCGGCAAAATTCTTGGATTCGCATACCCACCAAGATTGGTACACAATGGGTATCCAAATCCACTTTTTAAAAAAAAAGAAAAAAATGTAGATTTATATTTTAGAAAAGAGAAAACATTACATTATTTTATAACAATTAAAAAACTAAGAAAAATAATTTTTGGGACATTATAGTTAGAAATTAGCATTTAAAAAACCTATGAAATTCACTGAAAAAACCATAGGTTTCAAGGATGTTATAGTTAGAAATTAGCATTTAAAAAACCTTTGAAATTCACTGAAAAACCCATAGGTTTCAGGGACGTTATAGTTAGAAATTAGCATTTAAAAAACCTTTCAAATTCAATGAAAAAACCATAGGTTTCAGGGACGTTATAGTTAGAAATTAGCATTTAAAAAACCTTTGAAATTCACTGAAAAAACCACAGGTTTCAGGGATGTTATAGTTAGTTGGACATTTCACTCGTACAAAACCAGAGAAATTTGGCTGTTATAGTTAGTTGAGCTAACTATAACTCGCGCTCCCGCAGTGCACTGCTGATGATGTCCCTTACATCATTCATGACATGGTCAATGACATCACTGATGACATCACTGATGACATCATCCACATGATAATCTGATGCACCTCCGCACACCCTAATATAACCTTTGATACACCCACTCTAAAATACAGACTACCATTTTCAAAACCATAGATACACCAATATCAGTTACTACATACCCACTTACTGATTCCTAGGTCTACACACACATCCACTCATTCACCCATACAGTCACTCATACATGCAGTCACTCATCAATACATCACTATCATTTGCACTCATACACCTATACAGACACTCACACATTGCCACTCATCCATAGAGTTACAATGATACAAGCACACACTCATCCATACAGCCACTCTCACAATCAGTCACTTTCACATATAGTCATTTATATACTTCAAGGCTCACATATCCTGCCTTTCACATATGTAGTTACTCACACATGTACCACTGAGACATCCATTCACTCAACAACACACCCATACACACACTCACATACCCATACAGCCCTTTACAGATGCACTCTTGAACCCATACACCCAGTGAATCACCCACTCACACATCTATGCACAGAGTCACACCCCCCCAGCCACCCACACAGACACTCAGTCACCCATACAGATACTCAGACAACCAATTAATAACCCATATAGACACTCATGTAGCTACTCACAAACCCATGCAGCCGCTTACACACCAACTGACAGACTGATACAGACATTCACACAGTTTAGTCACTAACTCATGCATTCAGTAAGACACGTTTAATCACTCACTTATACAGTCAGTCACGTACCTACTAAATCCTCCATACAGACACTTATACACCCACTCATTCTTCAATACACCTTGGCATATATATATATATATATATATATATATATATATTCACTGAAAAAACCATAGGTTTTATGGACAGTTATAGTTAGTTGGACATTTCACTCGTACAAAACCATAGAAATTCCCCCGTTATAGTTAGTTCAGCTCGTTCGTGCGGGGTGGTGTTTCAGGGTTTAGGGCAGTGCAGTGGTGTTCGGGCAGTGTAGGGGGTCGTGCAGGATTGTGGTGTTTCAGGGTTTAGGGCAGTGCAGTGGTGTTCGGGCAGTGTAGGGGGTCGTGCTGGGGGTGGTGTTTCAGGGTTTAGGGCAGTGCAGTGGTGTTCCGGCAGTGTAGGGGTCATGCAGGGGGGTGGTGTTTCAGGGTTTAGGGCAGTGCAGTGGTGTTCGGGCAGTGTAGGGTGTCGTACTGGGAGTGGTGTTTCAGGGTTTAGGGCAGAGCAGTGGCGTTCGGGCAGTGTAGGGGGTCGTGCAGGGGGTGGTGTTTCAGGGTTTAGGGCAGTGCAGTGGTGTTTGGGCAGTGTAGGGGGTCGTGCAGGGGGTGGTGTTTCAGGGTTTAGGGCAGTGCAGTGGTGTTCGGCCAGTGTAGGTGGTCTTGCTGGGGGTGGTGTTTCAGGGTTTAGTGCAGTGGTGTTCGGGCAGTGTGGGGGTCTTGCTGGGGGTGGTGTTTCAGGGTTTAGGGCAGTGCAGTGGTGTTCGGGCAGTGTAGGTGGTCTTGCTGGGGCTGGTGTTTCAGGGTTTAGGGCAGTGCAGTGGTGTTCGGGCAGTGTAGGGGGTCTTGCTGGGGCTGGTGTTTCAGGGTTTAGGGTAGTGCAGTGGTGTTCGGGCAGTGTAGGGGGTCGTGCTGGGGCTGGTGTTTCAGGGTTTAGGGCAGTGCAGTGGTGTTCGGGCAGTGTAGGCGGTCGTGCTGGGGCTGGTGTTTCAGGGTTTAGGGTAGTGCAGTGGTGTTCGGGCAGTGTAGGGGTTGTGCTGGGGCTGGTGTTTCAGGGTTTAGGGCAGTGCAGTGGTGTTCGGGCAGTGTAGGGGGTCGTTCTGGGGGTGGTGTTTCAGGGTTTAGGGCAGTGCAGTGGTGTTCGGGCAGTGTAGGGGTCGTGCTGGGGCTGGTGTTTCAGGGTTTAGGGCAGTGCAGTGGTGTTCGGGCAATGTAGGGGTCGTGCTGGCGCTGGTGTTTCAGGGTTTAGGGCAGAGCAGTGGTGTTCGGGCAGTGTAGGGGGTCGTGCTGGGGGTGGTGTTTCAGGGTTTAGGGCAGTGCAGTTGTGTTCGGGCAGTGTAGGGGGTCTTGCTGGGGGTGGAGTTTCAGGGTTTAGGGCAGTGGTGTTCAGGCAGTGTAGGGGGTCTTGCTGGGGGTGATGTTTCAGGGTTTAGGGCAGTGCAGTGGTGTTCGGGCAGTGTAGGGGGTCTTGCTGGGGGTAGTGTTTCAGAGTTTAGGGCAGTGCAATAGTGTTCGGGCAGTGTAGGGGGTCATGCAGGGGTGGTGTTTCAGGGTTTAGGGCAGTGCAGTGGTGTTCGGGCAGTGTAGGGGACGTGCTGGGGGTGGTGTTTCAGGGTTTAGGGCAGTGCAGTGGTGTTCGTGCAGTGTAGGGGGTCGTGCAGGGGGTGGTGTTTCAGGGTTTAGGGCAGTGCAGTGGTGTTCGGGCAGTGTAGGGGGTCGTGCTGGGGCTGGTGTTTCAGGGTTTAGGGCAGTGCAGTGGTGTTCGGGCAGTGTAGGGGGTCTTGCTGGGGGTGGTGTTTCAGGGTTTAGGGCAGTGGTGTTCGGGCAGTGTAGGGGGTCTTGCTGGGGGTAGTGTTTCAGGGTTTAGGGCAGTGCAGTGGTGTTCGTGCAGTGTAGGGGGTCGTGCTGGGGATGGTGTTTCAGGGTTTACGGCAGTGCAGTAGTGTTCGAGCAGTGTAGGGGGTCGTGCTGGGGGTGGTGTTTCAGGGTTTAGTGCAGTGCAGTGGTGTTCGGGCAGTGTAGGGGGTCATGCATGGGGTGGTGTTTCAGGGTTTAGGGCAGTGCAGTGGTGTGCGGGCAGTGTAGGGGTCATGCTGGGGCTGGTGTTTCAGGGTTTAGGGCAGTGCAGTGGTGTTCAGGCAGTGTAGGGGGTCGTGCTGGGGCTGGTGTTTCACGGTTTAGGGCAGTGCAGTGGTGTTCGGGCAGTGTAGGGGGTCATGCTGGGGCTGGTGTTTCAGGGTTTGGGGCAGTGCAGTGGTGTTCGGGCAGTGTAGGCGGTCGTGCTGGGGCTGGTGTTTCAGGGTTCAGGGCAGTGTAGTGGTGTTTGGGCAGTGTAGAGGGTCGTGCTGGGGCTGGTGTTTCAGGGTTTAGGGCAGTGCAGTGGTGCTCGGGCAGTGTAGGGGGTCGTGATGGGGGTACTGTTTCAGGGTTTAGGGTAGTACAGTGGTGTTCGGGCAGAGTAGGGGGTCGTGCTGGGGCTGGTGTTTTAGGGTTTAGGGCAGTGCAGTGGTGTTCGGGCAGTGTAGGGGGTCGTGCTGGGGCTGGTGTTTCAGGGTTTTGGGCAGAGCAGTGGTGTTCGGGCAGCGTACGGGGTTGTGCTGGGTGTGGTGTTTCAGGGTTTGGGGCAGTGCAGTGGTGTTCGGGCAGTGCAGGGGGTCTTGCTGGGGGTGGTGTTTCAGGGTTTAGGGCAGTGGTGTTCGGGCAGTGTAGGGGGTCTTGCTGGGGGTGATGTTTCAGGGTTTAGGGCAGTGCAGTGGTGTTCGGGCAGTGTAGGGGGTTGTGCTGGGGGTAGTGTTTCAGGGTTTAGGGCAGTGCAGTGGTGTTCGGGCAGTGTAGGGGGTCGTGCTGGGGGTGGTGTTTCAGGGTTTTGGGCAGTGCAGTGGTGTTCAGGCAGTGTAGGGGGTTGTGAAGGGGGTGGTGTTTCAGGGTTTAGGGCAGTGCAGTGGTGTTCGGGCAGTGTAGGGTGTCATGCTGGGGGTTGTGTTTCAGGGTTTAGGGCAGTGCAGTGGTGTTCGGGCAGTGTAGGGGGTCGTGCAGGGGCTGGTGTTTCAGGGTTTAGGGCAGTGCAGTGGTGTTCGGGCAGTGTAGGGGGTCGTGCTGGGGGTAGTGTTTTAGTGTTTAGGGTAGTGCAGTGTTGCTTGTGTAGTATAGGGGGTCGTGCTGGGGGTAGTGTTTTAGGGTTTAGGGTAGTGCAGTGGTGTTCGGGCAGTGTAGGGTGTCATGCTGGGGGTTGTGTTTCAGGGTTTAGGGCAGTGCAGTGGTGTTTGGGCAGTGTAGGGGGTCGTGCAGGGGCTGGTGTTTCAGGGTTTAGGGCAGTGCAGTGGTGTTCGGGCAGTGTAGGGGGTCGTGCTGGGGGTAGTGTTTTAGGGTTTAGGGTAGTGCAGTGTTGCTTGTGTAGTATAGGGGGTCGTGCTGGGGGTAGTGTTTTAGGGTTTAGGGTAGTGCAGTGGTGTTTGTGTAGTATAGGGGGTCATGTTTTAGGGTAGTGCAGTGGTGTTTGGGTAGTGTAGGGGGTCGTGCTGGGGGTAGTGTTTTAGGGTTTAGGGTAGTGCAGTGGTGCTTGTGTAGTGTAGGGGGTCGTACTGGGGGTAGTGTTTTAGCGTTTAGGGTAGTGCAGTGGTGCTTGTGTAGTGTAGGGGGTCGTGATGGGGGTAGGGTTTTAGGGTTTAGGGTAGTGCAGTGGTGTTTGTGTAGTGTAGGGGGTCATGTTTTAGGGTAGTGCAGTGGTGTTTGGGTAGTGTAGGGGGTCGTGCTGGGGGTAGTGTTTTAGGATTTAGGTTAGTGCAGTGGTATTTGGGTAGTGTAGGGGGTCGTGCTGGGGGTAGTGTTTTAGGGTTTAGGGTAGTGCAGTGGTGTTTGTGTAGTGTAGGGGGTCATGCTGGGGGTAGTGTTTTAGGGTTTAGGATAGTGCAGTGGTGCTTGTGTAGTATAAGGGGTCGTGCTGGGGGTAGTGTTTTAGGGTTTAGGGTAGTGCAGTGGTGTTTTTGTAGTGTAGGGGTCATGTTTTAAGATGCAATGCTCCAATACCTGACCAGTCTGCACTACATAAAACTGCAAAAAAACTAAAAATAAAAAGTGTTTTGCACACTTTTGTCATTGGGCTATATGTGGGCTACATCTGGGTAATATTTGTGCTACATTTGGGCTCTTTTTTCTCTGGTGGCCATCTTGGAAGACTTCTTTGTTATGAAGTTTCCTAATTTCCTCATTTACTGCAGTCTCCTCAGTAGGAAATGCTTTCAGTTTTTTACTTTGATTCCATCAAGAAGGCATTCAGATGTGTCTCACATTTGCCATAAATTCAGAATGTTAGCACTCTAGTTGCTCATTAGATCACTGTAGTAAAGCTACTGCTCACCAGGGAGTTAACTGGAAGTCTGCTGCTGGTATTGAATATGATTGTTTCAGTCTGCATGTCAGAATTTTCTAATGAAATAGAAGAGGATTTGAGATCTCACTTAAAACATGCCCTAATTTTTCTTTCTGCAGCACTAACCATAATTTCTATTTCAAAAAGAACCCCCTCATTTTGTTCCTTTTTAAATTAAATAATTTAAGTGTTACCGGTTTATTCCAATCAAGATGGCTTCAGGTGTGCCATAATTTTGTCAGACTGTTAGCGCTCTAGTTGTTCTTTGGAACACTCTGGGAAGCTGCAGTAGAACACAAAGGAATCAACTGACAGTCTCTGCCCTTGTTGGATGTACATGTTTTACTGAGAATGTCAGACTTCATTCTCACATGACTGAGAAAGATAATGTGAATTTACAGAAAATATGCTCTCATTTTAGCTTCTGGAGCACCTTCCAAAACTCTATGGGACAAGCATGTGAAAATAGTTTTCTCTCAAACATGATTCATGATATCCCAGCAGAAGGTTTTTCACAGGGTAAAATCACCTTAGAACACACCACAATTCCTGAAGTTAGTATGGTACCATCAACAAATGAATTCTAATGTAACTAAAGTCTGTTACCACCCTTTATAGTTCTCCTTTTGGTAACCCTCAAAATCTTTGATTCACTACAATGCATTTCAATGGGGTACTATCATGTATATTGGTCCCAAGATGGCTGCCAGCAATTCCAGGATGAAGTGCTGACAGCCAATCAGATCTTACAATGACATGTGTGGTTAGGCTCCGCCCAGATATATATGTGATTTTACTTTTGATTTTCTCAGGAACTACTGAACGGATTTACACCATTTATCCAAAAGGCACGACTCTGAACCATGGGCTACCTTTTTCCCAAATTTGGTGTAATTCCGTTCAGCAGTTCAGGCTGTGGCTGCGACTAAAGGTTCCTATGGAAAATTGCATGGGGAAAACACGTTTTGGGACCCCCCTTTTTTCTCGGCCCCCGCTTGCCGAATCACCCTGAAACTTTCAGGATAGGAGCAGACCGGAGCGCCCCACGAGTTTTGAAAATTTCGTGAAGATTCATCAACCGGCGCCAAAGTTATTGGAAATAGAATGTTGTGAATTTCCTATGGAAAATAGGTCCTAACTATAACTATCTACTGGCGACCACCAGTAGATAATATATATATTACCTACTGGCAGTCGCCAGTAGGTAGTTATAGTTAGGACCACGTTTCCATAGGAAAAGCATTTTTTGATGTGCTTATAACTTTGGCGTCGTTTGACGAATCTTTACGAAATTTTCCAAAAAGTTCCTCTTTTCAGGTCAGCTGCTATCCTAAAAGTTTGGGGGGGATTCGTCAAAGGGGGGCTAAGAAAAAAGGGGCGCCCCAAAATGTGTTTTCTCCATGCAATTTACATAGGAAACTTTAGACAAGGCTACAGGTCAAACTGCTGAACGGAATTACACCAAATTTGGCACAGAGAAAGGTCTTGGTCCAGAAAGCACACTTTTGTTCGGGTAAATCCATTCAGTAGTTTTAGAGAAATATCACATTTTCCAGATATCAATATTTAAGAATTCTGACATCTGATTGGCTGAAGCGTTATGAGCACGAGCTTGCGGCTGATTGGCTGCGAACTGTTGAAACTAGGAAGTGTTGGCAGCCATTTTGGGATTCAGTCCGTCAGCTCACAACTCTCCCTCTACAAGGAATCAGGTCCGTAGTTCTACCTCTGCGAGGCAACACTAAAAATATACCGCAGCTCTGTCTGTGCGAGATACCCCTTTCACGGTCCCTCTCCCCACATCACCAGCTCGTGGCTATGCCTTTAGATGTGAGTCCGTCGGCTCGCAGCTCTGCGACTGCGAGCTGTGAGCCATTTTGTGACTCAGTCCGTCAGCTCGCATCTCTCCCTCTAAAAGGCATCGCATCTGTAATTCTACCTCTGCGAGGCAATACTGAAAATATCCCGCAGGTCTGTCTGTGCGAGATACTCCTTTTACGCTCCCTCTCCTCACATCATCAGCCCACGGCTATGCCTTTAGAAGCCAGTACGTCGGCTCGCAACTCTGTGTCTGCAAGCCGTGGGGCCCGCAGCTCTACCTCTGTGAGCCACCTCGTTAGCTCGTAGATGTGTCTGTGCCAGCAGGCCCGTTGGCCCGTTACTCTCCCTCTGCGAGTTAGCCCGTCGGGTTGCAGCGCGGAGGGCTCGCAGCTGTATTTCTGCGAGCCAGCCCGTTAACTGATAGCTGTGTGTCTGCTAGCAGGCCTGTTGGCCCGTTGGTCTCCCTCTGCGAGTCAGGCCACAGCTCTCCCTCTGCGAGCTGGTACGGTGCTGTGCTTTTGCGAGCCGGTACGGTGCTGTGCTTTTGAGAGCCAACGGCTCGTAGGTCTCCCTCTGCGAGCTGAGCCCACGGGCCGCAGTTCTTCCTCTGCGAGCCTGCCCGACGGCCCGCAGGTGTCCCTCTGCTAGCCGAATCACAGCTGACACTCTGCGAGCCGAAATTGGGAATATAAGGCAGCTCTAAAAAAAGCCCTTCTGTTTATTAGTTGGAGCTACATGTAAGTGCGAATGCACAGCTTCAGGTTAATCAGGAATATTCGGTTTTTCTCATCTGTGAAGTGTACTCCATCACTTCTGTAGATATCAGCAATATCAAAACGTATGTTGTTGTTGTAAATCGACCCCATTCTATGGTCTCTGAGGTATGCAGACACAGCTTTGTTGACATTCTTCCTAGATTTTTCAATCTTATGACAAAATTGGCTTGACCATTTCCACTCCTGTCTTTGGCATATATTGGAATATACAAAGACAGTTTGAGGCAAAAGTAACATCAATTGTCCAAAGGTGTCCTTCATAAGCATTTCCAAACCTACCCAGTCAATGTGCCTAGTTCGTTACCACCACAGTGCACAATCATGAGATCAGGGTGTTGGAGATGCAAACAGGTTTTAACCAAAGGGAGCAATTGGTGCCAGTTCAATCCTCTCTGTGCAAACCATTTAATGTGCACATTTTGTAAACCTAGGTCTAAGCCAATACGTCTCTGTTCTGCATACCTCTTGCACCAGAAAACATAGCTATGTCCTACAATCCACACTAGCATTTTGAAGGTATGGCTAGAAGATATGGATAAATGTCTGTAGCTCATGCAGTCCGTTCGTAGAATAAATGATATTTTTAAACATGGGAAACTACTTTTTTTTTTTACATACAAAACGTTAACGGATTGGGAGATGAAATGTATTGTGTCCTAAAAAGTAGGGTGTATATTAGTTTTGATGAAAAGCATCTTTGTGATTGGTTAATAAAAAGCAGTTTATACGTGGAGTACATATTATAGGATGAAATTTGCTCAGCTCAACCACACCTGCTAATTGTATTTGGAAGGTGCAGTTCAAACTTGAAAGAATGGTGAACTTTTGACCTCCACGTGCCGTTAAATGTTGGAGAAAATGTTGCAAAAAAAATATCTGTAGGTTTAAAAAAATGATGAACTTTTAACCTGCACGTGTCGTAGAATGTTCTAGAAAGTGTTGATACAATACCTTGAACTTTTCATCTGTATGTGTCCTTAACAAAACAGTTTATATGGAAAGTTCAAAAATAAGCAATAAAGAGAGGTTTTGCAATCTAAAAAAATAAGGAACTATTCTGATTTGTTCTTTACATGGATTTATGTGTGGAGCAACAGGGAAATTGTGCCATTACTGGTTCCATTCTTGATGAAAGCGGTGCATTACATGTACTGTGTGACAAGAAAAGAATTGCATGCGTTTGTGACATTTGAAATCTGCATACTAACTAGGAAGGTAAATTATAAATTAAGAAGGTGTGTTATGTGTTTTGTAGTAGTGGTTAAGTATTTGAAACAAAATTTTTAACTTTGAAAGTATTTTTTATTTCTAAATAACATAGGGGCCGATTCCGATCTCGGTCGGAGGCGCACCCAATACCATTCGGTCGGGAAAAAAGCCATGCGAAAGCCTGTTACCCGACCGAACCGTACGCGGGTCCGGCCGAGCGAGTACGATGCGGGTCGCCCGACCGACTCGTCCGGGCGACCCGACCGCTCCGACCGACTCGTACCCGGACCGTACCGCTCCGACCGACTCGGTCGGACCCGGTCGCACCGCGCAATGGAGACGTTTTCCGGCCGGGTAAGTACGATGCGCACCTCGACCGCTCCGACCGACTCGCGCCGTCCGACTCGAACTCGCTGTCGGAGCCGTACTTTGGGGGTCCGTGTCGGACCCCTGTCGCGCGTACCCGTGCGAGGCGCACACAGGGGGACCCAAGGGTCCCCCCTACCTGTGCGTGTACGCCGCGAAGCGCTCGCGGCGTACTCGCTGTAGGGGGCGCCCTTGTCCGCCTCGCACCCATTGAGGCAATGGGAGCCCGCGTACGCGTTGTACGACCGGCTCCCATTGAGTTCAATGGGAGTCCGACCGACTCGTGTCCGATAACATACGGACGCATCGGACTCGTTCGGTCGGACTGCACGGGTCCGATTCGGTCGGAAATCTCTCCGGGTCCGGCTCGGTCGGGGAAATTTCCGGCCCGAATCGGAATCGACCCCATAGTGTTAGTAAAGTCTGGTGTTTTATTGGTTCTAAAATATGCATAATGTGTAACTAGTTGTTAAACAAGCACTTTATATATGTTTAGGAGTTTTTCACAAACAAAAAGTGTAAGTTGTCATCTGTAAAAGACTGTGGGCAATATTCTCAAGACCAGCGATAACATTATCGCCCCTTTAGCGGCAGTTTCCTGCCGCTAAAGCGGCGATAATGTTATCGCCATTCTTGTGAATATGGTCCTGTATGGTTTTGAAAATTCGATGTAGCGTTAATTTCCATTTGTATATCTATTCCGGCAAGATAAACAAAATGTGGCACGTTTGGAAATTATGCTCAGTCTGGAAATAGTGGAGAAGGGGTGACAGTAAAAAATTCATGTGTTATTAACTTAACAGAGATGGAATGTGGATCAGTTACAGGCTCAGCTTCCGCATTGCCCACGTCACCTGCGCCCAGCCCTGGTTCCACTGCCGAACATGCACATTGGAGTGTCCCATGGATGTCTGCCTATCCAACACAACTGTTGATGAATTGGACTATGACTTGTGTTTGCGCCCCCTGTTGGATAACGAACGGGAGTGTAACCGAGACAGCCGTGCATGGGATGCATTGACATACTGCGTATGTATTGGTAGTTGTGCATGGGAGATGGCACAATTTCTCATGTGCAGTGACCAGATCGAGGCGCTCCCCTATTGGGCTGTGTTGCGGATCGGTGAGACGGCGTGGGCTGAGCACACCTGCCCGGACCACCTAATGGATTGGCTCACCCTGGTGTTCCTTGAACACGACAACGACATAATATTGGAACACATTGCACATGAAGCTGCACGGGCATTCATGGACGAGTAACTACGTACCTGCAGCCACATCCTATTGCCACCCACAGCACATGGTCCAACAACTTGCTGCACAGTGGGGATTGCTCACATATCCCACCAAAACAGAGGACACGTCTCCCTTCGGTCGAGCTCTGGATGCACACACACCTGTCCAAGGCGACACAGGTCCATGGTCCGAGCAACACAGCGTCATTTGGGAACTTTGCCAATTCGGACACACTGCTCAGTGAGAGCACACACATGGCCATGTAGCACGACATGTGAACCTACCGGACCCTCACACCTGATCACTGTCGGCAGAGCAGACAATTGCTGCACTCCGGAGGCAGAGCACCATGCAGACCCCACGTACAGTGAGTCGTGCCCCCTCACACAGGGCACTGTGCAGACGCCAAATAAACCATCCGCCTTATCCACAGCCCACACATAGAAGCCCCTGCCTGTGGTACCCCTGCATGGGATGACGTCGACACCCACGAAAACAGCAACCCATGTCCCACAACGTTGTACACACATTCAAATCATTGCTCAGAGCTGTGGCATATCCTCCACACAAAAAAGAAGAAATGTTATGTGCACACTTTGTGGTCTCATTTTTTACACTGAGAGGTAGATTTCAATGTCAGTCAAGGCTGGTGTTGTACTGTGAGGCTTTGCATTTGGGTGTTCTTAGGAAATCTAAGTTGTTGGGGAGCAAGGCAAGGTGGGCTGTGAGCGTTGCCATATGTGATAAATCTTGTCCATTTCAGGCCCAACATCATCTGCCCCTCAACATGTACCCGTGCTGCGTGTAAGTGTCTTAAGCATGTCCGTGCCTGTTGTGGCCGTTGCCTCGTCCGTACTCACACGCACATGCCAATAAAGCCTATGCCACTCCACTGGTGTCTAACTGGGAGGTGTGTTGTAAAGATTGTCCACTCGTGTGCCACAATGAGCCTCGTCCCAACACAGGGTAGAACTGACTGTTGCATGTGCAACGGGGGTGTATCCCTTTGCAAGCTCTGCCTCTGTGAGCCAGACATTGTTTTTGCATAGGTGCTGGACGACATCTGATGCAGCCCCATCACCTACGCAGTCTGATGTGTCAGGGGCAGACAGCCATGCAGCCATCACCCCGCCACACACACCGGACACAGAACCCATATGAGGGGAGTTTTGTACCACATTGCCTTCATTGCTGATGTTCTGTGATTGATATGTGTGTGGGCTGCATTGTGGGGGAATTGCCTGTGCACGGATGGCAATGCACACACACATGTTGGTATGTGGAGCCAGGTGCCCGTGCGGCCTTGCGCTACTTGTGCTATCTCACTCCGTCTCTCTCCCTCGCTCTCTCCCGCCCTGTCAAAGCAAACTTGTGAAAGCGATGAGTGCGCGGCTCTCAGTGCGGCTCTCAGCGCGGCACTCGAGTACTTCTTAAGTCTTTCAAACACCGAGGGGTATATTCTCAAGGACATATCGCCGAGTTAACAGCACTTTATCGCAACCAAAATGGTGATAAATTTAATGCACCATTCAGAAGCTGGAGCAAACAGCCCATATCACCAGTTTACCAGCGATAGCAGCCTCAAAAAGCATCGTCACGGATGAGTCCGGCAAATAATGCTAATGAGATGTAGAGTAGGCGTTCTCGTGCAAAAAGCAGTGAACACATCACTTCGCAAGTGTCTCAACCACCAGCAAGATCATCGAAGAGAGTACAAAACAGGCGATAAGGTGCGTTAGTAGCAGAAAGTTTACACCTGCTCTGAGCTGGTGTAAAGTCGGACTACAACCTGCAATATGAAAGGGAGCCCACCCAGAGCCATACGTGAATGACAACAGATGCAATGGAGCCAACGATCATGCAGCTCGGACACCCAACACTGCTCCGACACCCCCCGCCACCAGCCCCTTGTCCGCCATCCCCCTTCACCTCCCCCCACACAAACAAATGTGACAGCAACGTTAGGAAATCTGGAACGTCACAAATTGGCTGATGTCGCACAATTATAGTAAAGAAGATGCATGTGAGGTTGGACAAATAAGAATCTCAGTCATCTATGGATTTACATATAAAACATTTTATTTAAACAAAACAACAAAATAAAAGTAGGTACAGGTATGGCGTGTCATCCCTCGACAATTTGTGAATCACAGCCTGCAAGACAAAAAGAAAGATAAGATTGTGCGTCATGCGTCCATGAAAGGAGAGAGAGAGAGAAAGAGAGAAAGAGTGAGAGAGAGGAAGAGACAGAGAAAGAAAGAGTGAGACAGAGAGGAAGACAGAGAAAGAGAGAAAGAGTGAGAGAGAGAGGAAGAGATAGAGAAAGAGAGAAAGAGTGAGATACAAGGAAGTGAGAGAGAAAGTGAGAAACAGTGTGAGAGAGAGGTAGAGAGAGAGAGAAAGAGTGAGACAGAGAGGAAGAGAGAGAAAGAAAGAATGAGAGAGAGAGGAAGAGACATAGAAAGAGAGAAAGAGTGTGTGAGAGAGAAAGGAAGAGATACAGAGTGAGAGAGAGAGAAAGAGTGTGAGTGACAGAAAGGAAGAGATGGAGAGGGAGAGTGAGTGTTGACACTGTGGAGAAAATCCTTACAGCTCACCTTTCTGCCACCGGTGTGTCTCCAACCACGTCCCGGGACATAGTGGAGTCTTCGAGTTTAGTCATCTGAAACATAGTATAGAATCAGTAATGGCAGAGTACATACAACTGCACATGCCTAATTCTCTGTTTCACCCCTGCGCACCCAGGCTGCTGCACCCCATCGACTCTCGCCGCCCAGAGGTGTCTGCCCGCCTCTGCACACCTAGGCTGCTGTATCCCATCCACTCCCACTGCCCAGAGGTGTCTGACCGCTGCTGTGCACCCAGGCGTGTGCACCCCATCCAGTCCCACTGCCTGGAGGTGACTGCCCTTTCCTGCGCACCCAGAGTGCTGCATCCCATCCACTCCCACTGCCTAGAGGTGCCTGCCCGCTCCTGTGCACCCAGGCTGCTGCACCCCATCCACTTCCACTGCTCGGAGGTGTCTGCCCGCTCTTGTGCATCCAGGGTGCTGCACACTATCCACTCCCACCGCCCAGAGGTGACTGCTCGCTGCTGCGGAGACAAGGCTCTCTGCTCACCTTCCGCCACCGGCTTGTGTCTAAGAGGGTCCACCACGTGCTGAAGCAACCTCCTCAGGCGTTGCGTACACGCGGTCAAGCCGAGCTCACAATTCAGAGCGGGTGTTGATTGCAGGATGGCCACGCATCATCGCAGGCTGCACACGCGCTCAGCTCTGGTGGCACTAACTCAGTGGAACGTGAAGTCATCGCCTCGTGGCGGGAGGTCCGTGTCGGGGGGGTCGTCAATCTGTGAATCACAGCCTGCTAGACAAAAAGCAAGATAATATTGTGCGTCATGCGTCCATCAAAGGAGAGAGAGAGAGGAAGAGAGAGAGAAAGAAAGAAAGAGTGAGAGGTAGACAGAGAGAAAGAGAGAAAGAGTGAGAGAGAGAGGAAGAGAGTGAGAAACAGTGAGAGAGAGGAAGAGAGAGAGAAAGAGAGAAACAGTGTGAGAAAGAGGAAGAGAGAAACAGAGGAAGAGTGAGAGAGAGAGAGAAAGAGAGAGAGAGGTAGAGAGAGAGAAAGAAAAAAACAGTGTGAAAGAGAGGAAGAGATAGAGTGAGAGAGAGAGGAAGGGAGAGAGAAAGAGTGTGAGGGAGAGAAAGGAAGAGATGGAGAGGGACAGTGAGTGCCAACACTGTGGACAAAACCCTCACAGCTCACCTTTCCGTCACCGGTGTGTCTCCAACCACGTGCCGGGACATAGTGGAGCCCTCAAGCTTACTCATCTGAAACGTAGTATGGAATCAGTAAGGGCAGAGTACATACAACTGCACACGCCAAATTCTCTGTCCCGCCTTTGTGCATCCAGGCTGCTGCACCCCATCCACTTCCACTGCCCAGAGGTGTCTGCTCGCCGCAGCGCACCCAGGCTGCTGCACCCCATCCACTTCCACTGCCCAGAGGTGTCTGCGCGCTGCTGCGCACCCAGGCTGCTGCACCCCATCCCCTCCCACTGCCCGGAGGTGACTGTCCGCCGCTGCGCACCCAGGCTGCTGCACCCCATCTACTCCCACTGCCCGGAGATGACTGCCCGCCGCTGCGCAAACAAGCCTCTCTGCTCACCTTTTACAACCTGCGTGTAGAAAAGAGGGCCTACCACGTGCCGCTGCAAGCCCCAAGCCCTGGGCCCGCGGACACCGCACCCTGCATGTCATGCAGCCCGCTCCGCAGGCCACCAGGTCTCACATTTGGTGCTGGGTCTTGATTTCGCCATGGCAGAGGACATACCAGTGCACCGGGCTTTTCATCGCAGGCTGCACACCTGCTCAGCCCTTGCGGTGCCACTAACTCTGTGACCAGCGAGGCGACGCCACGTGGTGGTAGGCCTGCGCTGTCTGATGGCTCAGGCCTACACTGCAGTCCAGCAGGGCACACAAAACCTGAGCTGTTCATACCACTGGGACGGGCCATCACCGCAGGCTGCACACCCGCTCAGCAGTTACGGTACCCGTACCTCAGTTGGCCGCAGTGTATCCGGTGCGAGCAACTCTGAAATGGCGTCGAGCACGTGCGCCCGGTCTTTTTTATTGGCAGGGTCACGTGTCCTGTGACGCGTGTGCTGGATGGGTGTGGTGTGGGTGTATACTAGCCGTGAGGGAGTGGCTGTGGGGTACTGACAACTAGGGTGTGACCAGCAGATCACTGCAATTAAAATCTGGGCAATGTAGCGTTGTTGTCCTTCCCTGTAAGCGTAAGTGGAGTGGGCTGGCCTGGAGTATGCCAGTCCTGCGTGAGGCTGTGAAGAATGACTCCGGAGCTATGGGCGTGGCTCCGTCCTGGGCTGTATGAGAAATCAACTGATGCGGGTGTCCCTGTTGTAGTGCTGACGTCACCCGGGTCGCAAGCGCCAATGTGTCACTCTGTGAGCCAAGTCCCACAACATGGCCAACATGGAAGGTATGGGAATCACTGACCCTACATTCATCCATAGTTCCACACATGAAAGATGGTGGACATGACACATCTGTGTGGATATGAATGTTTATTGCACATTCAGTGGAGTGTTGCAGCTGTAGCAATACAGGGCCATGGAAAGATTAAGTTTCAGTTTTTGGCACATGGAGGGGAGCCAATTAGAGCCAAGCTTGTGTTCGGGGTTAGGCTGCGCCAACATATGTGCTTATAGAATTACTCCGCCAATCCCCAAGCACTTATAAATTCACTATACACTCTCCTTGCAGTACTCTAATGATCCAGTCTCTACGTACGTACTTGTA